>OZ026855.1:21384734-22607553 GCA_964023215.1 Eledona agricola
GGCCGAATCCGGAGTAACCGGAAAAAGCGTTGTAGGCATTTCCGGAGTGTTGTAACGGGGGCAAGTAGTTTTGGAACTGTCCAGCGGTTGCAAGTGCCACCAAAACGGAGCAAAGCGTAAGCTAATCAAGCAAGAAAGCGTAAGGAAACGATGGCTGGAAATTGAATGGAGCTTACCTGGAACATTTTTAGTAGCGGAACTGACGAGTAATACCAAAAAACTTAAACATAGCTTTTATACAACAATGCCCCACTATTTTAAAGATGAGTTTGATTGTTTGAGGGATTACAAAAGAGGATAAATTTCAGAGCAAGGTCATTTGGTGATGCTAAATATCAATTTGTTGTAATAATCTTATTGAATGTAGCCAATGAACTTGCCGGTGCAGTGGGAAAATTGAGGCACGCCCTGTTTCATTATTACGTATTAAAATAATGCAATTGGTTATTCCTTCTTCGGTGAGTGATTTGCATCGAGGGAGGGATCTGAAGACGAGGGGCGAAAAGCAGGTTAACTACGATGACTTTTTCACTATTAAACAATTTAGTGTTTCCATCAAAACCTTGAAGTCACATTTAGTTGTTTTCAGTTATGTTTAAAACGATATCATGTGTTAAGGCACATGGTGAGTATGTCAGTTTGAATTTTACATTTCTGATTTTACAGTTATGAATTAGACCAACTAGACTAGACAAACCGATAAGTTCGGTTGAAAAAATTATTTCCTAGCTTCAAAATTAAAAATGTTACACTTTTGGAAAATTATTACCTATAACTATTTTGTTACAATACTATTCTGCAGTCATATACTCCAAAACTTTGACAGATAGATGTAAGATACTCAAAAGGAAAGGGAGCATTCGAAAATTAAATAAAAACTAAGGTGTTCTATTTAAAATAACAAAGATATTGAAAATAATTTATTTAGATTCGGAATGGTCCTTTTTGACTGTATTCCAAATTTCAAATTTATAGCACTGTAGGAAGTTAAAAATTTTCTAATGGCCGCCTTAAAAAAAACAATCTGTATAGGGTGTATTTTTAGTTGATTATATATTCCCAAAAAAATTTTTAAATTGCTTCAGATATTACTGTCAGAAAATAAAAAAAAATAAAAAAATGGTTTTCTACTTTGAGTTTTAAACATTTATAAAAAATACAAATAGTGTCCTCTTGATAAAATTTGTACTAGGTACTTATTAAATACAGTCTAACAGCCTTCTCAATTAAGTCTGGATGTGCAAAATTTACCGTCAAACTTTTCAAAACTCTCTTTATTTTTCTTATTTTAAACTGGAACCTCTGTTTATTGTTATATAATTCAATGCGCAATTAAAAAACAAAAAAAATTCCATTAACAATCCTATCGCAAATCCCGTTACCCTTTTTATTACAATGAAATTTTAATGAATAAAAGTGGAAAATGACCTAAAAACAATTGTTGACAACATATTTTATAATTATTTATTTTATTATTATTTTAATTAATAAGTAATTATTTTGTTATTAATTACGTGGGCTCCCCGATCAACCGACTTAACTAAATTAGATTAATTTTTGTAGGGATACGTTAAGGAAATTGTTTATGAGGAACCTTTAACCACACCAGAAAACGTACAATAAACGCATTTGAAAACATTACACCTAATCTATTAGAAAAGTAGCAGGGTCGCTGCATATTCGTCTTCATTTGTGCCTTCAAGAGAAATCTTCCGTTCTCTTGAAGTTATGTTGTTATTATTAAAACTTATATAATTACAAAATATATTAATAATAATATTGAATGGATTTTTAAACCAGTTCCTACTTCTATTCATTAAAATTATCATTGAAATATGTAGTTTACAAAACGCGTTTTTTGAGAATAACTTCAATGCATTGCGATTACCGATAGGATTGTAATTAGAAAAAAATGTTTTTATTTCGCAGCGAATGGTTTAAGTTTAAACATCCAAATATAAATTAAAGGCTTTGAATTTTGAAAAGTTTGACAGTAAACTTTGCACACTCTTCAATAACTCAAATTAACTAGATAAGATTGTTAGACATTATTTAATTCCAATAAGTACCTATTATTACTAATTTTATCAAGCACTATTTGTATTTTTTAAACATTTTAGAGGTTGAGATTTGAATTTTTTTATGGGAATATGAAAGCAACTAAAAATGCACCCTAGTAGGCACAAAAAATATATAACATGCAATTTAAAAATAATATATTATTATGACCCCACACTTTTTTAGGACATTCTGTATATAAAAGTGTGTAGGCTTTCACGGTCGGTGTTGTCAACAACGGTGGTATTAATCGGGTTTGTTGACCGTGTTCCATGCGAAGTTCCATGAGGGGGGGTGTAGTGAGCGCCCCGAGAGGCTAACTCAGCAAGTGATCCCCATGAATCTCTGCCAAACGTTTCGTCCACAGCTGCGGTGGACATCTTCAGTGGCGGTGTGGTCGTGGTCGAAGTACTCTCCCAGCTGTCACAGTCGCGACTGGATAATCAAGAATATTTTTTTAAAATGCGTCCTAGAAGCAGTTAAAGTTTGCAAAATTAAGCTACAGAAAAGGAGAGCTGAGATGAAGGACCCTGTATACATTTTTAAAATTATTTTTTAACTCGTATGAGTTTTTAGAACCACGATATTCCTTACATGCTACATAGTCTTGGTCGTAACGAGCATACAAAAAAAGGCTTAGACTAGGCAATGGAATCAATTGGAGTTTGTTAAAGTGTAGACATTGTTTAACCTTTAAACGGAGAGTTTAGAAATTAATATCTTCGGTTGAAAACCACTTTTCGTGTCTGAAATTATTAGTATAAAATACACTTAGTGTCTTTTTTTAAATTTTCCAGGCTTTGTTTCAGACGTCGTTTGAGCATTTTTTATTGACAGTTTTTGTCAAATAACATGATACGTATGTCAAACGTCTACACTGTAAAAAATTAAACGAAATCTAGATTCCATGGTCTACTGCGCACTTGTAACCGTTTTTAATTTATTATTTAACATTTAGAAAATACTCGTATCTCGTAATTTGGTCTTAAATAGTGCAATTATTGTTACATAAACGTTTTTCAAATTATTTTAACCTTTTAATGTTCCTCGCATAAATTAATAACGCAAACAGTCTCTTATCGAGCAGAAGACCCCACCTGATGATCATAATTTAATGCATTTCAGTTTTCACCGAGTTGCGATATCTGTGTTATGGGCTACATACTTACATATTAATGCATTACTCGTTTTTAAAAATAAAATTGATTTAACGTAAATTGATCGATTAAATTGCTTCATTTTACAGCCTCACTTTCAATTTGATTTTCGTGATTTCTTCATTTTGTGTCTTTGATCTTGTTGTTGTTACTATTGTAACTCAAAACGTTTGTCGGTCTTTGTGGCAATGAATAAAAAAACACTAATTGGACGTTTTAGAATGTATTTATTCTTGCGGTACACAACACTTCTCAATATCTGTATCCTCCTTGTCCGCCTCCTCGTGGAGCTCCATAGTTGGATTCCGGCCTGTATTGTCCCTCATCGTCTCCGCGGTATCCACCGCGCGCTTCTTCGGCTCTGTTCTGTTCAATCGACCGGAGGATGGCTTCAGGAATCGGAGGTGGAGTAGGCAAATGCGCTCCCTGTGGATGGAATCCGTTTTCGTCGGCAGTGTAAGTGATGCTGATTTGTTGTCCTTCGGGGGAGGTGTAGCTGAAGGAGCCATCGGCAACGAGGGCGTCGGCACCTCGCGATTGACCTCTTTCTTGTGCGGAAATTCCGTTACCGGTTTCGTAGGCGTAGTTGTACGAATCGCCATTGTTTACGTTGTCCAGACGCAGGATTGGGACTTGTTGACCACCGCTGCTGAACCCACCCCGGAAGGAGCCCTGACCCGGTGGTAGATATTGAGGGTTGAGGTTGCCGCATGCGACCAATCCGAAAAGAGCGACGATGAGGACTACCTACAAATTGTACAAAAATGTCACAAGGAATTGTGGAAAATTGTTGGTGGGCTTACCCGACTCATGTTGGTTGTGGTGTTTGGTCGATGGTACTACAGTGATACTTTTAAAATTCCGATGATTGCTTTTATACGAGGAGATCCCACTATGGAGATGAGCATAAAACCAATTTATCGGTCCAGATCCAGTGCAGAGCAAGGTTACCAAACTTAAATGTCAAATATTTGCGAACAATTTGAACATGAAGTTGTGCATTCTTTCGCGATGACATGTTGAGATACATCGCGATGACATTCTCTAACGTTGCAATTACTGAGTTGCATTATTGGGGACGCCCTTAGGGGTTTCATTTACACGTAAATTGGATTAAGCCGTTAAAATATCTTGTTAATTGCTGCATTGCCGCGTACGGAAGCGATGTCGAAGAAAAATTGATTTTGGCACACATTTCTGCTTTCCACACAATTGACCCAAGGATCCAAGCAAATAAATTAATCTGGCGGCTTAGCCGAGACTTCTTTGGTTGTTATATGATCCATTATTTATTGACTTTTATAAGGTTATTATGATTTGTGGCGTCTCGTTCGTTACACGAAAAAGCTGTGATTTATTATTTTCTTCTGCAGCGCTATTTACGGTTCAAAGACTCCCTTTTAACTTTATTCATTTGGTCGTCTTACTTTTTTCTGCATTGGTATAAAATTTAGGCAAACAATTTTGAAGCACATTCATTTGGGGACACGTTTTAATCGTTTAAGCCTGAGCCTTGTTAAATATTATTACCCACTTCTTTATTTTCGAATGATAATAAGGTATTGAACACTTAACGGTGTCAGTACGATAACAAAAATGTATTTGTTAGATAACTCTAATTATGTATTAAAATTTACTGCATACTACGAGTATTGTTTTACAAATTTCTCGTTTTAATGTGTTTGTGGTTAAAAAAAAGTAATTGTCATTAATATCCCTTAACGTTCTTTTGGAGTAATGCTTTAGCGAAAATCTCCTTTCGTTTGCCTAATATATTATCTTAATAAATCAGTTAAATATCATTCCTGCGGCATAAATCAGATATATCTCTGACAAGCTTTTTATTGTAAATTGTTATGAAATTTGGAGAAGAGCGAAAGGAACATGAAGCAATTATAAAACGATTCGATTGAATGTATTTAGAAATTTTGCATGTTGATAGTACATTTTTTATTTTATGTGTAAGATCCGGAATTGTAGAAATTGTTTCGTTATTATAGTTTGGGAATTTCTGAAACCTTGCCAATAGGTGTGATACCTTCACCTTTTCATCTTCTACACAGGTCCTGTTATGTACATATTTTTTTCTTAGTCATTCCCTAGAGTATTAAATTTGGTTCCGATTTTATTGTTCTGTCGAAATGTGGAGATGTGGAGATATTGCTAAGAAGATATTATTTTTCGTATCGTTCAAGGTATTTCAATAATTTTCTGCCTGTTTGTCAAACCTCCGTGAATAATGGCTGCTATTGGTTCCTACAATTTTTTGTAAAGACAGGCCTAAAACTCAATTTTTAAACCTGCAACCACGCAATCTAATACTGACATTTGATTTAAAAATGTTAAAAACTAGATTTTTAGATAACTTATCGATAATTTTCAAGACACACCTACCACATTTTCTCCTAATATGTATTATGCAGACCCCACGTCTCTGTTATTACGATTCGGACCACATAAGACATAAATATGTAGTATAAAAAATATTATTTTCATTTTTGTCAAGTGACGTGAAGTTCATAAAGCCATACGTACAGATTGGAAACTTGAAAACTTTAACTTTTACTGGAATAAATTCAGTATCTTGAATACGATTGATTTTGCAAAAGCTTCCTAAAACTTGTCGATTTTTGTTTTTAACCACCCTTAACTTTTTTTTCAAATGGACACATATGTCAATTATCACATCGAATACAGCGATGAATTTTTTCACATTTTTATTTATTTTATTTTTAATTTTGTTATATATAATTTTTATTATATATGTTTGTTAGCTTGGGTTCGTATTCTGTCGCCAAAACCAATCAATTTATCATTTTTATCAATTTTTAGATTTTTTTAAATGGCGCTTTTTTATTAACAGTTCCTAGTTATTTGTCAAATAAAACTTGAAAACTAACAAAGTATGCAAAGAGAATTAAATTTCTTGCAAAATGTGCGCTTTTGCACCGCTTGAAGAAAAAGTAAAACATTGAAACAACTTTAAAACAGTTTTTCGGCATTTTTTTCTCACATATGACATGAAAAAATACATCATTATACTCTTTTTTTCATGAGCCTTGCAACGATGTGTCAATTGACATATCTGTCCATTTGAAAAAAATGAGTGGTTACAGCTCCTGAGTAAAAAAAATTAATTCTGATTAGGCTGAAAAGTAGCAACTTAAAAACAAAATGGAAATTTTCTCAAAATCATTTGAATTTATTCCAGTTAACTGTAATTCCAGTTAACACTCTGTATACATAAATATATTTATTTCCTCGTTCTGGTAGATAATTTTTTCTAAATGAAATACTGTATTTCAATATGATTTTGTAATTTATTTTCCATTTTCAAGCAAAGCCTGTAAAAAACAAATCAATGAAAATTTAACAAAACAACAAAAATAAAGCATTTTAAGAAAACATAAAATACCTAATTGGCTGTCTTTTGATTAATTATAACAGAATTATAGCGTGTTTCGTTTTTCGTAAATCAGCCCCTATACAGAGTGGAACAAAAATATCAAATAATGCATGTAACTTTTTAATTAAAAAAAACTTATTTGATGGATTCGCAGCCATGAAACATTTCCAATGCCATCCTTTACAAAAACTGATTATTGTGGTTTATTACTAAATCATTTTTTCTCCTTTATTTAATTTGTTTCTATTACAGTAAAATTGCATTACAAAATAGAGAAAAATATGCTGGTTTCAAAATCACAAAAAAATTATTACGTATTATTTTTAAAATCAAAGTTGATTGCAATTGTAGCAAAACAAAAGAGCCAAACTAAAAAGTTGCATGATAATATACCAAAGAAATGTTATATTAAAAATGTGTCATAATTAACTAAATTGACTACTAAATTTTGGAAATTTTGTATAAGTTTTTAAAATACAAAATTACAGCGTTTATTTGATACTTTTGTTTTACCACAGGATTGTTGTTAAAATAAAGTTCTTAAAAGCGCAATTTTTTATTTTATTAACTAGCTTTCAGCAGGATCTAGGTTAAATAGCAAATATATTTCACCAAATAAACATAAATCGGATGCATTGTCGTTCTTCACATTTGTCATATTTTTTAAATAACGGGACGTAGTTGCATTGGAGGCAATAAATATATAACTTGCATAAGGCGGCATCTCTCCACGTATCGGATGGGTCAAAAGTGAACGTAACAAGCACAAAACCCGATTTTTATACATCTCCCACTAATTCATAATAATTCAACACAAACATTGCGAAACCAGATTAGTAAGTTACAGTTTACCTCACAAGGACAGCAAATGAAGATATTACTTCAAATTGCAAGAACCTGCTCCATGCTCCTCATCGTTCACATATTCCTTGCGGCAATAATAATTACCAATTGGATAGTTGTTGCTTAAATTAATTGCGATACAGACTCATCTCAACTAATACGTCTTTCACGCTGTGCTAAATGTATTCACTCCGAGAGACAGGGCGTGATTTATTGCTTAATAAATATGGTATCGTTACCGCAGCTTCGGTGCGAGAGCAACCAAGACATTGCGTTATCTATCTCACTTAAAATATTGGAATGATATGCATGTCTGTACAAAGGAGTCGTAGGCTTTTGTTGAGGTACTCGTAGTTGCAAGGTACGAAGATTATTGCTCGCGAGGTGTTGTATGAAAATAATAATTTATTGTCGTTAAGCTAACAAGTATTTACAATACAAGTGAGGTATCCTCGTACATAATTATACATATCGCGTCTGGCATCATCGAAGTTGGACTAGTATCTGTAACCACCGTTGGGGGCTTGTTGTTGTCCACCACGTTGTTGGGCAGCTCCTCCAAATTGCTGTTGGGGAGCTACACGGCTTCCAAATTGACCTTGAGGGGCGGCTGGACGTCCACCGGCGAAAGGAGCCTGACCGCCACCTGCACGACCTCCGAACTGCTGTTGAGGAGCGCCGTATTGCTGTTGGGGTTGTTGTTGTTGTTGGGGGGCGCCGTATTGCTGTTGGGGTTGTTCGCGGTACTGTCCTTCGTCTCCTTGGTATCCGCCGCGAGCTTCTTCGGCTTGGTTGAATTCCAACGACTTGAGGATGGCCTCTGGGATCGGTGGAGGTGTGGGCAAGTGAGCGCCTTGCGGTTGGAATCCGTTCTCGTCGGCGGTGTAAGTCACCGTGATTTGTTGTCCATCGGGAGCGGTGTAGGAGTAAGATCCTTGCGCCGTTTGAGCTTCATCCTGGGATCCGGCGTTCTTCAAGTAGCCTTCTTCTTGGGCCTGGATGCCGTCGCCGGTTTCGTAGGCGTAGTTGTAGCTGCCGTCGCCGTTGACGGTGTTGTCGAGGCGGAGGATTGGGATTTGTGCGGCGGCGGATTGTCCCGAAACGCGTCCACCGGCGGCTTCCCCGGAGTATTGTCCGGAGACGCGTCCACCGGCGGCTTCACCGGAGTATTGTCCGGAAGCGTCACCGGAGTAGCGTCCAGAAGCGGCACCTGAGGACGGGTACTGACCTGGGGCCGACGAGGCGCCGCGATTCTGAGCGGATCCCGAAGAGCCTCCTCGAGGTGGCAAGTAGAGGTTGTCCAAGCGAGCGCAGGCGGCCATGCCGAAAAACGCCAAAGCTAACACTACCTGCAAACACCATGTCAAGTTAGCTAGTGAAGATCTGATGAGATGATGAGTGTCTCACTTGTTTCATGTTGAAAGTTAAGATTGGGGAATTGATCAGTTAAGTGATGATGGTGAGATTCGGCAGTTTGCTTTTATAGAAAACGGTGGCTCCCTACTAACAAGAGGATGCGCCACATGAAGAAGATTACCTGCAGGGCAAGGTCGGCTTTAAAAATTCGTTACTTAAGAATTGTCTCGTGTGATTTACACGGACGAGGAAAGTGACAGGCGGTAATTGATTGGTTCGAAGCGGTGATTTAATCATCGCCTTTGATCCTTGCACTTAATTACGTGGACCTCATCGGCGGTTTTTTTCAGATGGCAATAAATGATTTTGTCCGTTTACGGAGATTAGATAAATCAATCTGCTGCCAATTTCCGGGTAATAACACTTGCATAAAACCTAACGCTAGATGCAACTGACACTGAACTTGAACATGTTCAAGTGAACTAATGCAATGTCTTGTAATGTTTTTAACTGATCTAAATGAGATCGATCGGAAACTCTTGCGCAATATTTGCGTGTTTTAAGAAATCACACATTGGGGCCTGCCCTTTTTGGGCGTCAAATAATTGGGTTTAATTCAGTCGAGCCAACGTACGCATTCGTCTAGAAAGTATTTGTTTAGCAAATAAATACGTGTGCAAATAAATTAATGAACAAAATGCTAAAATTATCCTTCTTGACACCTTTCTAGCCGATTCGCATAATAATGTTGCTACACATCGAACGACGTTTCCTGTTTTTTCAACAACTTATTAGCACTATAAATTTAATTGGGTCATCGCCGAAAAATATTGTTGTTGCCTAACACAACAGTCCTCTATCTAATTAGTTGACGGCTGTTGGAAGTTACGATACGGCTACAGTTCTTGCAGAGCAATTATTTAATTGGCACAATAGTAAGTTCATCAGCGCCGCGTGATACTTTTGAATGGATCATTATCTCGCCATTCATATTCATCCCAAAAATGGAGCTTTTAATGACGCTTCGGCGAGCTATTTTTCAAAAGAACGGACGATGTGCATTAAATTTTTCCAAACTCGCGATGGATGAACATGACTGATAATTATTATGCTTCGTTAATTGATGTAGCCATTTTGGAAAAAGTGCAACAGTTTTATGATGTTAACCTAATAATCGTGATATTTAACGTTCCGTTGCGTAAAATGCGGATGTATAAGAGAATTCATAACGCGATCTATTCGTATTTGTGAATTTACAACTACTAGTAATGACCACCTTGACATATTAACTGTTTTACACGAATTTTAAAGCGGATTGCTTCTTACAACAAGAATGTTTTAAATCGATTTGTAATTCGAAAAAGTGCATTCCAGTGCGTAAGTGATGAAGTCATCATACCTTAAATGTATTACATGTTCGTCTTTCAACAAGTGTGTTTATAAACCATGAATTATTGTCACTATTTTTATAGTCTTCATAAATATTACTTTTTTTCTAATGGCAAAATTTTTCAGTTTTCCAAGTATGTAATCTATCAATAATCTATCAATCTATTGTATTGAATCTGTCAATTGTTTTAAGTTAATTAAACTACTACTAAACTCGATAAATTCTACTGTTCCAATTCTACCGATCATAATCGCCGGATCAAAAAGTACAATTAATACTTTCTGTACCGTATGCAACAATTTAGACCCATTTCAATTTTAACCTCAGTGGGCCAGACAGTGGATTTTGGTGATGGATGGAGCCACGGCTAATTACGAGAAAAAGTAATCTGAAAAAATGCGATTTGAGTTCAGGGCTGACAATTAAAAAGTAGACGGACTAGTTGTAAATCGCCGGTCAATTATAAAAATGCTTTGCATAATATGTCGAAGGCCGCGGATTTAAGTGGAAAAATTGGGATCATGCAGCACATTTTCTTAACTCGATTGGGTTGGTGTTGCAAAATTTAAAAAATCATAAGTCGATGTCCACGGCGAAGATTTTGTGATAGTAAATTGTGAAGATCTGCTCGTGGGTGATAAATTTACTGTACAAGGATTTACTTTAAGACTTTCTATAACACTTGGAGTGCATTACACAGAAAATCGCTTGGATTTAATTTTAGTCACCAAATATGGAACCGGCGCCTCCGCCAATTTTGTCATTACGATTTTAGTAAATTAATTAATTAATGGGTTATTAAGAATTTATTGGCGTTTGATATTGCATAATAAAAATAATCTTTTATTTAATTTCAGTAGTAATAGATAGCACATCATTATCTAACTTGTCATAATATTTACTCGTATTTTATTGTTTTACCAATTTCACTTTTGTGTTTTAATAAAAAAACTATTACATAACATGTTATTAAGGGGGTATGGACTGTTATACAAAAATGGAGTTCTACAACAGGCAAAAATAATTTAACTTCCATTCTAAAACCATCAATGAATCAATAACCTAATCAATATATTCGATAGTATGTATGTAGTCGGTATACGTTATAAGTATGCAAAAATAATCTAAACCACATGGGTTAGATAAACTATTCTATTTTAGAAAAGCTACTGATAGCCAGTGTGCAGTCCTAATTAAAATTTGCTATATCAGGAACAAACCTGTTAGTCTATCGAAATTTAAAAATGTATTTTATAAAATATTAACTAACGATTTAAAACACCTCACTAATGTAAAACGTGTGATATATACAGAGCTCAGCTAAATTGTTCAGTGACTTGAATAGAGAAAAACTAGAAAAAATTCATGAATTCATGAAGTACTTCTAAATACTGCAACAGAATTGCGGGAACAAATGAACTCTTATTTAAAATTTTTACGAGTATGGAAATTTTAACATTTCGAAAAAACCGACAGGTATTTTTTACTACAAAGGACAATTCAATTTCTAGTTATAATTTGAGTTGGTTCTTGCCTTTGTAAATTTGTTATTGATAATGTTAAAGCTCTAGTAAGTAAGCAGAGAAATATAAACTTAGTTCTAATGTTAATACATCTTCTGCAGAATCATTCTTCCTTCGTATAAATTAGATTCGAGATTTGTTTAAAAATTTTACGGTCTGCTCATTCATTTTTAACAAACGATTCGCATTTTGCTGGAATGTGCATTAAGAATCAAGGAATGAGTGTACAAAGATCAAGATTATATTAATACCATGTTGACATGCAGAAATAAAAATAAATTTATTGTTTATGAGATGATAAGGAAGGAAATGATGTAATAAATTTGGAAAAGGTAAATACAAATATGTAGAAAAGTTGACAATAGAAAGCAAGGCATAAGCTGTTTAAAAACTCACGAAATTATTCTGAAATAAGATCAGCCAAACGTTTTGTTTATAAAAAATAATACATCCTATACTGAAGTAGGAATTGAGAAAAGAGTAAAACGTCGCATGCCTAATGTAAAAAAACAGAGCTGCCATTATTTATTGTGGCCAAACTCCACAAAGGTATAAAAAAATCTATCGCGCTAAATCCTCAGAATGCTAAAGCTTTTTATGATTTCCAAACCTAGGGTGGGACTTTAAAGATAATGTAGAGGGGTTTGGAAACGACTTGGATTTTAATATCGATGACAGTTTTATAGAAAATTAGTTTGAAAGAAAACACATTTTTCTTACACTTAGTCTAATTCAGTATGTTTGTAATCCCAGTTTTCAAATATTATCTAATTCGCTTTTGATATTTTTGGTCACATTTGAAAGACTTTTCATGGTTCTAACACTTCTACAAATAATTTAAATAAGATATTAATTTGCAAAGCGTGTTTTATAATTTTATGTTAAACTATACACCTAATTATGTCAAAACCGTTGCGAGTTGGACGATATTTGCATAACACAGTCCATATGTATTATAATTTGTGCTTATTAATATCACCTCTAAATATGTGTTCAATGAATTCGGCCAAAATCAATTGATGCAGCAGCAGCAAACGAAAATACTTGCACAATCCTAATAAATGCTGAAAATTCTGATTTGAGCTTCTGTTCGTTCACAAGCCGTGTAAGACTCAGTTTTTAAAAACTCCTTCGCAGAAAGTCAAATTACACAGCTTTTATCGACTTTACAAAATCGCTTTCGATTTTTAAGGTCTGAAATGGAAAGGAGCGTTATATAACGTAATTGTTGATCATATTAGGTACAATCGTCTCCGACCCGAGGCATTTATGAAAACCTCGTGAACTACAATTAGATTTGTTTGTATTCGTTTCTTGTTACCACGAAACACAATCGGTCGTAATCAACCCTTACTGAAACAAAACCGTAGAAAATTTTCGCCGATTTGTACAGAAATTACTACTGAAGGTTGAAGGCAATAACAATTTGTAACGAACCAGTAACTGGCTCCAATAATTAACATCTCCCGATTGAGTCATACCTATTAAGGTTAATTAGAAGACGATCATCTGCAGCTAATTTATTTCGCAGTGAACCGAACTATTTTAGAAATGCATTAGATAACGCAACAGACGACGACGACTTTATTAATTAACACGCGATTCACTCTTCTTTCATTTTGTTCATCAAGCTGAAATAGTACAATGTGTTAGTTTTCAAACGACTATTTAATTACCGACGCGATGGTGATGATACCTCTCATCTCGTTTTCAAACAAGGCCAAAAGCATTAACCAACACACAATATAAACTGAATTAGATTCGTGAAATGTTACGCGTACGATGTATAAATTTTGGTTGCAATGACCCGAGGCATTGGAGATGATCATTACGCAACCATCGTCTGAACCAATATTTGAGCGTGTACCAGCAGACGATTCCTATGAACTGGGTCAAATGGTACTATAATAGTGTGTACTCTCACTTGGTGGTGCCGTCCACCAAACTGCACGCGATAGGAAGACTTTTCGTATGCATAGATTTGTTATTTATTGCGTTTGTTGTGCAAATAAATTACCGACGGACTTTATATGGATAAAGGTATTTAGAGTGCGTACATAAATTGCGAAGATGACAGGTTATGGCTGAGCTCGATTCCGCAACTATTGATGGGCGGTTTGTATTTTTGTGCGTTCGATGTGAGATGCAACAATGTATTGTCGGCGATAATTTACACTTTACTAAAACGGAGGAGCTGTTAAATTGGCACTTTCAAACACACCCATTTTTGTAAGCATGCAGACGTGACAACAGGAAATAAATTGTAAACAATAAATACAAAAATCTAGAAGCACGAAATTTGAAAAAAATTAGAAGAAGAAATTGTTGTTTGGTACCGAAGAAGTCATCGGTTACACGACTATAGAACATAGCGTAGGAGGCAAGTGTGTTGATTTATGACTTAAGGGAATATATATTCTTCCTAGATTTCATAAATCAAATAGAACGTAAAACACATAAGAGCACTGAAACGCGTTAATTGATGCGAGTCAAGGTACGACGAAGACAATGGAGTTAATCATAAACACAAGTGACAGCTCTCGACCCACCGCCCACACTTCCATTTAATTGCATCAAGATATCAACATAATCGTTTTATAATCTTTGGGTAAATGTTAGGAGAAAGATGATCGATCGTTATTTTCGGGCGTCCGTTTGCAAAAATTTGCACTCACGCTAATTGCGCAAGATGACATGTTTCAATGCAGAAATTTCGCACTTTCATGGATTGGCAGTTTCGTTTTTAGCTTTAACTTGTCTAATAAGTCGTGATGCATCTTTACGTAACCTCCCTAAATATCAGATAATAAGCGAACATAAATTTACACCTCTTTCGATGCTCGGCAAATTGCTTCAATTAGAACAATGGAACAATTTCGTTCGCTAATTATTCACAAAGCCGAAAGGTTAGGAATAAATTAATTCCGCCCGGCGTTACCCAACGATCTCACTGCTGCAATTGAACGCATTTATTTTTAATTTACATGATCTGATATTTACTTAGCGGCAAACGAGGATAATATCATTTTCGTGTTAGCTCAGCTATGCACAAATATCAAGGCCGAAAAAACGGTTCCGGGGGTGAAATTATTCAAATTTATGTAAAGAATAGTTGCTGGAAATTTCGTTGTGCGAGCTGTGCAGAAAATTATTGAATTGGATCTTTTTTATTCAGACTTCTTTTGACATCCGTTTTGGGCGTGATATATTTAGTCATTTAGATTAATTTTTAACAAACTCTATTTTCAGACGTCGTTGAGCATATTTTTCATTACAGTTTCTGTCTACAAGGTCTACACTGTAAGAAATAAAACATGGTTTACTGAGAATTATTTTTTTGTAATCTATTCAGTGTGTAACATGTTCATGTGAACCTAATCCCTCTCTCTCCTTAATTTCAAGATAACTTTTTCAGACTTGGTTTATCAAATACGCATATTATTTGTCACTCTTTGGCATAAAAGGCATTATTTTACAGTTTCTCCGGAAATTACACCAATTTTTTATTTTTAAATGGAACACCCCACGTATTATTTTAATTTTGGATTATAAATAATTTTCGGAACTGAACTACACCGTAAAAGTGACATTTGAAATCTTAATTTTTTTTAAGCAATTTATATTTACGACCAAGAGGGCTACGATCAGCATCAAATATTCTAATTGGTATCGGAAATTTTTCACACATTGAATTCATTCAACAGGTCTTTTGTCACGTCAATTAAAAAAAAATAGAAATGGTGCCATATTGGTATTACACAAGTACCATAGTTTGTTTAAAAAGGAATATCCCCATGTAACTAGCCATTTTTTATTTTGTCAGTCTAATAGAGATTTTTTATTAAATATTCCTTGATTTAAATGTCCCAAATTGACGACAGTTTTTAAAGAGTAAAAATGGCTTTCAAACATGGGAATATTCCTTCTTGAATGAACTTTCTATTGAATCATACTTGTCTACCATGATGGTACCATTTAAAAGTGAAATTTTGCAGAAAAATCGATTTGTTCAAATTGACGAGATTATAGAGAAAGGACCTGATTAGTTTTTGAATGAATTTGATGTTGATCGCAATCCTTTAGATCATAAATATAAATTGTTTAAAAAATTAATTAATTTTTCAAAATGTTAGTTTTGTGGTGTTATTCGAACCAGAAAATCATTTAAACTCTAAATATTAAATAATGCATATTTAGGATGATCCATTTAAAAATCAAAAATTGGTGTCGTTTCTGGAGAAATCGGAAGTGGAACAAATCTGAGTTTTATTCCATAGAGTGACAAGTGACATGCATATTTGATGTGACAAGTCTGAAAATGTCTCTTGAAAATTAACGAACAAAAAGGGAAGTACCACACCCGGTATATTCTGAAAATTTACAACTGAAATGCAATATTAGAGTATTTTGAATTTTTGAAATCTTTAAAATTAATATTGCCGGAAGACAAGCGTTAAAAACGCAAACGAAATTCCGCATTGTTAGTAGACAAACATGAACTGTATGGATTTGAAATGTCTAATTCTCGTCCTTGCATTTCAACACACCCTTTACAAATTAGTGATGATGCCAGTCCTCTTTACCCTTAAATGAAGATTTCGTTATTTAAACATCTGTAAACCGTTGACCTTAATATGCTCTCAAAGTTGCTATAAATGGTTTGGGTTCTAATTTTAATAATTGCACACTTATGGAAACTGATGGTTATCAAATTACGTAATTTTAATCGCTCATATTTATTATTCTTTTCATTTTACATGTTTAAAAACGAATTAAGCATATTTGGTCGGGTTGTTGCTAATTGTATGTAACCCATCTTGTATTATAGAAATTTGTGGGCAAATCAATAAGTGACTTGGTCCTTACATAATTTTGCACGCCGGTCTAGAACGGTGGGTTATTATCGACTAATTTTTCACCGGTTTGCAAATGAAGTAAAAGCTTCGAAAGTGAGCACGATTTAAAAACGCGCCTCGGATGCAATCGCGACTAACAACACAAGTTTGGTAAACTTCGAACAAAAATAATAAATACTGTCGTGACGGTTCTGTAATAAGGATTAAGATGATACGGAAAATCGTGAATGCGAGTCTCACATAATTTCAAATGAAAGTAGGGACAAACGAGGCTCGAGCCGGGAAACAAATCGACGAAAATAGTCATTACGAAAGCTGCAATTATTAAGAGTAATTGGATGATGATTTGCCGAGTCGAATTTAGAAGATTTTGATGAGCGAAATGTGCCGTAGTTTAAAAATTGCCACTTGAATTATGTGCACACGTTTCCTTACGGCTTGTTTCGATCAAATTGGTTTTCTTCGGTTTCGTGTTCGTTTTGCTGTTTAGTTAATAATTTAAGAAAGTCTCCGGTTTCGTTACTCGATATTCGATTTGAACTCCTCTCGAGTAAATGGCGAAAAAGGTCAAAAAAATAAAGGCGCCCGTTTATTTCGCCACCAAAACTGCAAGTCAGACCCACCTAATCGTGCATTAGCATGAAATATGGCATCGTTTACAAGACAGCGGCACGCAATTAGTGTCTTCAATGTCGCTTTACGTAAATTGGATCTTCACGAAGACTGAAACACGTTTAATTTAATCATCACTATCCACCAACGACATGGAGTAGCATCTCGTAGCTAGACGCACAGAAATAATCGACAATATTACTTCGAGAGCACTCCTTTCTGACATTTACTTGCTTCTAATCATTCCCCTTGTACCCACCAATAAATATTATGAACTCAATATTAACGTTTTCATGACAGGGATGGGTCATCTCGGCCATTTGCTGGGAATCCATTGAACCCACCGCTTTCTCGAATCGAATCGGCCATAAGATCACGGAATAACATTATGAGCGCTTCTTTGTTTGAAAAACGAAAGGTTACACCCGTGGATTTTGAAAACTGGGAAAAATTATTAGTGGCCTCGATGCGGGAAGTTTCGGCGGTTTGGAGGTGAATTGAGAGAAAGGCTTGCGTGTGTGGTCCCGAGGATTGTGCAATATTTTGACGGAGCACAGTGCTGGGTATTGTGTGCGAATACAATAAGCGAAATTGTAAACCTTCGGCGAGCAAGTGCGGATGTCAATGAAGAGGATGACATTGGATGAGTGACGGACGAGGGCATGGCGACACCCTCATATTAATTATCTTAGGAATGTATCAGAATCTAGGTGAATCCTTTCACTTTCTCTCAGAAGCGCTGCAAGACGTTTTACTGTAATTACACATTGCAGTACGTCACATTTAGGACAATTGACTTAATAAATGTTGGCGCAAATATGTGAACCGCTCTCGGCATCAAACACACACAATTTTAAATTTTTTTACAGAAAAAAAAAACATTTTATCGTAAACATAATATCGTAACAACTTTGTGCTACAAGACAATGTGAACATTACCATTTTATTATAAACGTTGGAGGGTTGGACAATTTTTGGAATATGCGCCTCCTAATGATAAAAGAAGATTTTACAATCACAAATTGTTATAATGTAATGTATTATAATATAATATTTATAGAGTTCAGTCAACTGTTTATTAGATAGTGCGGTATGTACTTTAGCTGTGTTTAACAATGAGTTAACTGTTATACAATTCATTTTTTTAAATTATTCTCTACGATTATTTTTTGTCAAAAATTTCTTCCAATTACACCTAATTGGGTAGAAGCAAGAGACACCAAAGAATGACTGGTTGCCTAATAATATTAAATAAAAAAATACAAATACGAGGGCAATTTGAAAAGTTCGCTGCCTACGTATGAAAGAGATGAGTTTTGAAATTACTTTAGTTTTGTTACTTGATTCTTTTGAACTGAATTGTGATGCTCCATTGCCTGTATGCCAATCCGGATATCCTGTTTTGACTGTCCTAAAAATAGGGATTTACAGTTTCTTCCAGTTCTTTATTTGAGGAAGATTTATAAACAATACTGGAGACTAAGCTGGTCGGGACAACTGGCGTTATATAATATTTTTTTAACCTTTGGATAGCCAAGGATTTTTTATGATGTTAGAATTGAACAACTTTTAATAAATAAATAAATATGTGCTTTGTGGTTTTTAACATTTATTTTCATTAAAAAAGTCTCGATTAAAAATAAAATTCAAAATCACATTCACAAATTCGAATTCACATTCAAATCACAATCTCGATTAAAAATAAAATTCAAAATCACATTTAACAAATAAAAACAAATCTTGTTTTTTTCAGTGTGTCGAGAACATAACAAATGTTCTTCTTAAACAATGTCGATTTAGTTCCATTATTTGATCTAGCAATTTCACTTCATTTGAAATACCTTCAGATCCCTAATCATTTTCACTTCTATATCTTATTTCTTCATAATCACCGGTTTCTTCTGCACCGTCGACTTCTGCATAATTACTATCTAATTCCGGATGTACGACGACTTAGAATTGAACAACTTTTAATAAATAAATAAATATGTGCTTTGTGGTTTTTAACATTTATTTTCATTAAAAAAATCTCGATTAAGAATAAAATTCAAAATCACATTCACACTGTTTATTATGTAACTTGAACGATAAAATCGGAGGAGAGATTATCACGAATCAGTACACAGGTATAAAAAAAAACTCGTTAAATTTCGCATAAAACAATGTGATAAGATCATTTTAAACCCCAAAAAAAGTTACATGGCGAGAATATAGCAATTCAAGGAAAATCCAGAGCAAATTTTCAGCGAAAAAACCTTTTTAGCCTGGACATCTAAAGAGTAATAAACCTCTTCATTATTAAGTAAATGCAGTAATAAATAAATAAATAAATGGTCATTTGACCCTTTGAAAGGTAGACAATTACATTATTATTTCAGGGTCCCAAAAATTTTAAACGAATAAAATTGATTTTGTTCATCTCATTAAAGATTTAGGTTGTGCAATCAAATTTTATATTATGCAACGAATGAAGCATCTCCAAGAACTTGATCGTGTTTCATCTAATTTGTTATCATTATTACGTGGTGATAAATGGAAGGTTTGGTCATATCAGTGAAAACTATAAACATAAAGCAGCATATTTTAAAATAATAATGAATGTGTTATAGGTACACAATTTATAATTTTGGACTAAAGTGTGCCACCTTTTTAAATAAACAAGTGTTAATGTTAATAATTTTAATAAATTTGGAAATGTTTGAAAAATATAAAATGTGTGATATTCAATATTTTAGTCTATTTATTGAAAACTTGACTAAGTTAGACATTTTTTATATTAAATGCACTTTATTCTTTTGCCTCCAAAAAATATTTTTAAAAATCACTTAATTTTAAGATAGTAGAGTAATATTTCATAACTGAAGTACAAACTCATAGAAAGCACAAAATATGGAAAACAATAATATCCGTATTCATCAGTCAGAATCTTCAAAAAAAATATTATTTATAATTTTTGTTCTTCCTTGTGACTTTTTTACATGTTTTATTAGCAATTTTATTTTCGTGTGGCAAATACTTATAATATTTATCGTAAAATTGGAAGTACAAATGGTAAAAAGTTGATTCAAATTTTCTCACTGCGACTTTTTTTCACCAACTGCGAAAATCACTTAATTTGTTTTGCCACTAACAAATTCATAGTTTCCAGTGTGCAAATACGTACTTAGTTATTTTTTTAGTTTTTTGTCTCCTTTGTCCATTTAACCGCAAATGCCTCCTACAGATGTTTTTTAAATCAGACACCCAGTATATTTACTGGTTACAGAATAAAACACAACTTTCAGAACTATTAAGAAATTTGGATGACGCAAAACCATTTTCAGACTACAAAAAATAGAAATAGTGTTAAATTCACTAATACATTTTATTGATCGATTATGTCACTGCCAAGTTGTAAACGGTGTACAAATTTAATATTTTTTGTAGTCTGAAAA
The DNA here is from genome assembly GCA_964023215.1 of Eledona agricola. Taxonomy (NCBI): domain Eukaryota; kingdom Metazoa; phylum Arthropoda; class Insecta; order Coleoptera; family Tenebrionidae; genus Eledona; species Eledona agricola. The sequence continues at coordinate 21,405,370 of OZ026855.1, forward strand.
TGGTTTTCAAAGATATGTAGGTATCTGGATTTTCTTTTTTTTATAATTTTTCTTAAGATTATTATTTTCTTAAAATTATGTCAATATTTTGGAAGTATGTAGCTTTTTATTCTGCATCCGAAAATGTAAAAATATACTGGGTGTCCTATTTCAAAAATACATATAAATAGATAAAAAAATAGAAAAAAAATAAAATATTACAATCAAATTCGCTATTTGCAAAGATTTTTTATATTTGTACCACAAAATTACTGTTTAAATAAAAAAGTTATTGGACCTTACCGGGACTAATCCAGTGAAAAAATTTGTTGAAATGCAATTTGTGCTGGTATTTTGAAAGTAAGTTTTAAAAGCAAAGGAATTCTGTCGAAAAAGCAACGCAGAAACGCGAGTGTTCATCTACATCATTAATTTTACGCTTTTGTGTTTTGTACTAATATTGAAATGTATAATGAATGCGAAGAAATGTATATACAAAAAGAAAAAAATTTATGTAAAATAATAAAAGAAGCGGAAAAGCTGTAGTCCATTTGGTGTTAAAAATAAAACAGTTTTTCACTTAACTGTGACAAAAATTTGCAATTCAGCTTAAATAAACCTGCAACTGCAAAATATAAGGGCAAAAATATAGGAGTATGATTTTGTCTAGGAGTCTAGGAGTAACAAGGAATTTGTGTTGAAATTCGGCAATTAATACATAAGGAAGAACTAAAATTCGTGTAACATTTAACGCATTGGAAGGGACGAAAGGCTGCTCGCTTGCAGTTATAACTAAAACAGGGAGTCACGAACATTACGAGTTGCTAATTAGAAATATTTTCGTCGGAACGTGCCATTTCCACCACGAAAGCACTTGTCCGTGCCGACTTTGTATAATCCCATTTTCACGAAAATCGTTTCGAAACTTAAATCGCGTTATTATCGCTCGCTTAACTGAAGAAGTATTTATGTTGCAAGCGATTTCATGGCACCAACGCCTTTTAAGGTGTGTGTAAAAATGATGCGCTCAAAAATATGCATTCATCAACCTTGTAAATTGCAGCTTGATGATCTGGATTACGGGCAGATTCTTTCATCTCAAATGCCGAGGCTCATCCTCGGCTGGAGGGGCACTAAGTGCAGGTGGTTGAGCTCTCCTCTATAAATAATTGTAACAGAATTGCTCCGACATTAGAAACAACTTAGACATGAAATTCGTAAGTTGCTGTGCCCCTCGACTCGACCCGATACGCTCCGGATTCGTTTCAGGTGATATTGACCACCGTCGTGGGAATCGCGTTGAGCGCCCGCCTGGACACCGCCTATCTGCCTCCAAGAGGCGGCGGAGGCGGCGGAGCTTTCGGACGCGCCGGCGGATTCGGCGGCGGTGGACCTGGAGGACCGTTCGGAGGTGGCGGCGGTGGTGGACCATCCGTCGGAGGTGGAGCAGGTTTCGGAGGCGGTGGAGGCGGCCCTGTAATCCCCATTCTGCGATACGTCAACAACAACGACGGAAGCGGCAACTACGAGTACGCCTACGAAACCGGGAACGGAATTCAAGCCGAAGAACGGGGACACCTGAAGAACGCCGGATCCGCGAACGAGGCTGAAAGCGCGGAAGGCTCGTTTTCCTACACCGGACCCGACGGACAGCGATACTCCATTTCCTACGTCGCCGACGAAAACGGCTTCAGACCGGTGGGTGCCCACCTGCCCACGCCGCCCCCAATCCCCGAAGCTATCCTAAGGTAAATATATTTTGTTAAAATGTGAAACTACGTGTTTTCTGTTAGGTCCTTGGAGCAAAATCGTGCGGAAGAAGCGCGCGGCGGAGGCGGTGGAGGATATGGAGGTGGTGCCGGTGGTGACGATGGCCAGTACCGTCCTGGGGCGTCTGGAGGCGGCGGAGGTGGCGGTTTTGGAGGCGGCAGTGGAATCACTCAACCGTTCAGTCCTCAAACTGGGTACAACTATTAAGAAGTATTGATTCTTGCAACACTGATTAGACAACCGCTAAGTTAAGTACATTTAATATATTTTAATGATGTAGGTCTGATATTACATATAATTTATTGTATTGCTGTGAATTTCTTATAATATAAGATGAATGCTATTTCTTTATATTTTATGACTTATCCTCATTAAGTAATTATGTACAAGTGCCCAAAATACCTAATACCTAATAATTTTTACAATATACCTTCCTAAATAAATACAGTACAATCGCGATAGTGTGAACATGCACTAAACATGTTTAAACACGAAATATAGTGTGAACAAGTGCATTTACTACGTTTCCGTAGTTTTTGCCTATCTACCTTATTATGTGCCCCGAATTATTCTGCATGTCGTGTGTGTATAACGTGTGTGTAAAACGTGTAAATTGAAGTAGTTTTTAAGATTGAGAGAAAAGGAGAGAATTTTAGAAGAGCATGATAAAGGTATGTCTGTCACGACATTATCATAAAAGTACCGAATAGCAAAATCTACAATTTGCGTGATCAAGAAAAAGACAAATCTGAATGTCAATACAATAACTCACACCCTTGAAACCATCGAACGATCAAAAAAATGTATTTTGAAGAAAGCAGAATTTGTACGTTGTTTCTCAAACGGAGGAAAAAAAAATTACTAGTATCAGGACAGATGGTGAAACAAATAGCACTGTTCCTATCCAAAGATTTGAACACAGAATTTCACAGCTAGTGATGGTTGGCAGCAGTCGTGTTATAAAATTTTTGAAAATTAGTGGAGATAAATCATCATCCAACCCAGATTTTGGAGGACTCTTTCATAGAGGACCTAAACGAGTTAATGAGGAACATCATCTAAATCGTCACCAGATTTATAATGCTGATGAAACATGATTATCGATCAGTATCTTCCGTTTGAAAAATTTCAAAGAAATGTCAGTCTTTGGCACTTAAGGGTTGTGCAAATGCTTCAGGATCACATAATTTGAAACCCCTAGTAATTGGAAAGTCAGAAAATCCTAGGTGCTTCAAGAACTTTAATAAGCCAGTTGTTTACAAAAACTTTAAAACGCTTGGATTGCAGAAAAACTCTTCAATAATTGTTTTTTTCCTAATTTTGTACCAGAGGAAAGTGACAATGAGGATGAAAATAGTCCACAAATTGAAAAAAATAACCAGTCCGACGCCGTTAGGGCAATAAATGTGGCCATAGAATGGTCGAGTTAAATGCAATAAATATAAGGGAGATAATCACACCTAAAATCCTTCTCAAACAAATTTCTCGAAAAAATTACTAAAAGAAAATTACCGATTTCTTTTATCTTAGAAATGTAATCTGTAAAAGCAGAATTTCTTAGTAAGTACGATAACAAGTGCAAAATTTCAAAAAGCACTGAAAAATATCGTGCAAAATATTTGAGTAATTTTGATTACGCATGATACGCACCAGGAACTATATTACGTTTTGAATAACCAAGTAATAAGCTGCAATTGGCAAGAAAATGTTAAGTTACCCAATTTTAATTTCCGGAATATTATTGCTTGATTAAGGCAAAATTGGACATGCATCTGGTAATAATTAAAGAATTTCATTGGCGACTTGGTGGGACCCAAAATATCACGTTCAATGGATTTAAACGATGACAGGATGGGATGAGATACGAGCACGTTTTGCAGAAAATGACACCTTTTCAGACAGCTCATTATCGTTTCACATAACTCAACAGTGCCGTATTTCATCAGTATAATTATTGTGTTAGTTTAATGAGTAATCATCAGTAAATCAACGAGTATTATGCAAATGTTTAACAAACATGTTATTTTCTGAACAGTACAATTAACTGTTTCCTTTTCATTTCAATTTACGCGAGCAAAAACAAATTCTATTGATGTCAAGAATCGTGTTGAATATTTAATACGAAATAAGTCGCACCTTTTCTGACAATGTTCAAATATTTATTATCCTTTGATAATAATTTCGGGTTATAAGTTTTTGTATTTAATGGAATTGTGATTTTTTTTAGTTTTTGAATTTTGGATTATTTATTTATTATTTTTTAAAACGTTCTGTTGGAAATAATAGTAAAATTACACAGTTTTGACAATTTTTTTTGTTGAAATGCGAGAGAGAGTTTCTAATTTCTCCAACTCAGGGTCGTAATTTTGCTACACTGTTTTGAACGTGACAGTTATTTCATAGCCTACACAGCCTCGTTTTATTTTTGTAAGCACGTTATATAGCAGAAAACTGAACGCATAATAAAAATGAATTCGATTTCAAATCCAAAATTCGAAACAAAACGAAACAAAACGAGAATTGGAAATGCAGGACAAGTCATTAAATTGTCCGATTATTACTGCAAAAGTTAATTTTTTGTAATTGTAAAGTAAGGAAACGAATACATTTATGGAATCAATTTATAAATGAACATTTTGAAGGAATGCAAATTGGAAATGCAGAATTCGAAGCTTAAATAGAAAACTGAGCTCTAACACTAAGAAATAATAACTAAAAAGTCAATAAATCTTATCTAAAAAATTACTAAAAGAAAAAATAAAAATCACGCACTGAAACAGAAACATAATTGAAAATTATAAACTGAAAATTGATGAATATGCAGACACAGGACCCAACATATCAATTTAAGATAAATTAAATTAATTCCTCTGATAACGTTTGCCTGAATACTACTGTTAAATACCTTATCCAACTGAAACTTTAAACAGTTCTTGATCGACTTGTAATTGAGACTAAATTGTTCTTTTGAACTTCAATTAAAACTGAATAAAAAAAGTGTAAAAAAAGTGTTAAAAAAGTGATAAAATTAATGTATCTTATGCATTGTGTCCGAAAGAGGGTTTTCAACAGATAATTTCTCCAACTCAAGGTAAAATTAAACGTTTTCTACACTCTAATTACTTTCAATGTGATTCCATGGCATAATACTATGTATCCTTTTTTTTGTCCGTTATAAGGATACTTCGACCACGTGTGCATCGGTACATAGCTACAACCGTAAAGTGTTTCAAAGAATTATGACTTCAAAACCAGAAAAACCTTAATTTCTTGACTTGAGTCGATGATTTGTATTTTTTTTAAAGTAAATGCGGTAAAAGTGTTTGTTTTTTTATTTCAAAGTAGAAAACACATGCTTCTATGCACTCAATTTCAGATTGAAATTTAAAACTGCCAAATTTGCAACTTGAAACAACAGTTTGTAAACACAACTGGCATTGAGAAAAGGGAACTAAAAACTGTAAATTAAAGAGGTAATTTAAATTAAAGCTGATTTTTAATTATCCAGTCAAGGAACGTTTTAATCTATTTCAATAACGATTCTGTAAATTTCAATTTTTCCATCTATTTATGTTATTTTGAAATAGACAAATATTTTTATGCATTTAATTTCCAATATGCAAAAACGTGTGATTTGATAAAATATTACGATGAAGTTTTTAGTAAATTAATAAAATGATAGAATAGTAAGTAAAAAGAAAAAATTAAGATTATGAAATAAATAAAGTGTTTTTGAAGTTGGCGCCACTGGAGCTTTTTGGACGTCTCCATAGTCACCACTCACTTTGTCAAGTGACGCGACTTGAGCCACAATACATAACCTAACAATTTACTTTTTATTATCGTCTTTTTATCGAAATTGTGTAAAGAAACAGGTACAAAAATGTTTATCAATAGTAGAATGTAAAGCAGACGGGCCTTGCACAATTCGCAGAAGAAAGCACCGTCTCGAAATATTAAATAATTGGTTTTCTGTCGACGTTGATAACAACCCACACTGTCAGTAAGTTTCTCGCCACATTTTCGTTTCATACTTCATTTCTTATCGCAAAATCGTTTGTGCAAACCATGTCTCTGACTCACCGCTGCTATTTTTAAAGACAATGAACAGCCACAGAGGACGAGGCCGAGGCAGAGGCTTCTTTCGGGGAGCTAGAAACAATCAATTTTCAACCGCAAGACCTCGAAACCCCGACGCCGCTCCATCGAAAAGCATACTCCAACACGACAATAACTGCTGTAATGCCACGAACATTGTTTTAGAACTAGACTCGAATAGTGCAATTTTTTTAAACGATTTGAAAAACATCTGGAATATGTGTAAGACTCCGACAACTCGTGTGTTAGGCGCCAGGTCGTCACGCATTGTGTTTTAGTGAAAACGTGTCCGCCGGTTGTAAACAAGCTGCACCAACATTTCGCAGCATGCGAAAATCCCTACGAACAAACAATCCGACTCATTTACAATTGTCAAGAATTTAACAACGCCAAGAGCAAAACGCTACCGATTTTCATAATTGAGGAGTTCAAGAGCTGGAGCGGCGCCAACAGGAACAAAATCGTGCATTTGCTGACTCCGATGTTGAAAGTGGACGTGTTCAAAGTCATCTCAACACAAAACACGCAAACTTTGACCAAACTAGTCGTGGATGTGTATGAAATGGCCGCGGACGGTGCGGTTTTCATAGACATCATCAAATGTATGATTGACAAGAAAAAGTACAAAGAGGTAATGGGCCCAAGCTACGTTCCACATTGCTCACGGCAGTTTTAGGCGTGCCAAAGTGCTCTACTGTTCAAGCTGCAAGACGAATTTTCTGCCGAAGACTTTCTCCTGCCGCTAATCCTACAAGACAAGTTGTTTGGAATAGACGAATTTTTAAGTGCTAGTCCTAAGCACCAAGAGGAGTTGGTCACTCTTTTGGACTCCATGTTAGGGAAGCCGTCAGTTAGAGACGCTTTAGCATCGTGTGTGTTGTAAGTTGTGTGCCTAATGCGATCAACGAAATGATTGACCGTCGTCGAAGCAATTTAGGTGTTCCCGAAGTTAAGTGGGATAAGCTCCACGCCAAGCCCCTGAAGAAACTCATCACCAGATTGGTTAAGACTTTTAAACTGTCCTCGAATATTACGCCAAATCTGAACAAGCGACGGAACGAGGGCGCTTTGCAGTTCCTGCTGCACAAGCGCTTCACTGAAAACTCGTTTGGTATGTTTTTATAACGCAAATCGTAACGGGTGTACAAATAAAAAATGATTTGGAGCAATCATTTTCGAATTCGTTAAAGTGTAGAAAATGTTTGATCTTGAGATGGAGAAATTTGAAATTCAGTTTTTGGTGGTCAACTGTCTCAAGCACTATACATAAGGTACTTTTAGTGTCTTTTTCGACCAGTTTATATGTTTTTTGAGCAACTTTTTGGTTGACAGTTTCTGTGAAATGTCATAATTAGACAACAGTTTCAAAAAACTACACTGTAAAAACCATGACAAAAGCTGGTTTCCATGGCTTACTATGAATCATGTTTTATTTGTACAACCTTTGTTACAATACTTTAGCAAAATTAATTATACGCTCGGTATTTTATTCATATGCAAAGTGTATTGATTCGTTATTTTATTCGGTTGTTTGGCAAAAATACCAAACGCGCAATTAACTACTTAATGTTCGTTAAAAAATTTAAATGAAAGGTAAAAAAACTAAATGACTGGTAAATATACTAAACGTTCAGTTAAATACTGAATGTTTTGTAAAAAACATTAAATGCTAACCGCTTGGTAAAAATGCTAAGTGCTCAGTGAATTTACCAAACGCAGAGTATAATATACGAAATGCTAATTAGTAAAATTTGCTGACAAAATTAAACAATAGTAGTAAACAATATATTGAAAAATAAATACAATTTATTAACTATATTAATTTACTATATTTGAAAAATATTTAAACATGGAACCTAGACGTAAAGTAAAGAATTAATTTCTTTTAGTTAACATAACATTTAAAAATACAAAATGAAAAATAGTAAAACAACGATTATTATAAACTAAAGTAGACAGACAGACAAAAAACAATTTTAAACAAAAATTAACATTTCTTCTTTTTTTAATTTAGCGAATGGATGGTCCAAACAAACGGGCGTTAAAATCTATATCAATGTAGTAAATTATAGGAATAGTAAATATTAAACAATGCGACAATTTTATTTACCTAGTGTAATAGAAGATTTTCGCATTTGAAGGCCGATCTCGACGCCGCCATTTACCATAAATTTTATATTTTTAACGAGCTAAATTAAAAAATAAACAGTAAAAATTATGAAGTAAATACAATATTTTATCTTGCAAATCTACAAAAAACACTGAATCTTTTTTAGTTTTTTAATTTCTTATTTTTTACCGTACAAAATAATAAATAATAAGCATTTTATTTATATTGTAGTTTTATATACCACCTCAGTTTTAAGCATATAGATGTCCCTAGCAAAAAATTTACAAATTGAACATGATTCACAAGAGTTTCATAAAGTCATATACAATTCATTATTGCTTATGCACTCCTGTAGACGTGTTTCCATTTGACCAACTGTTCCCAGAAAGACGTTTGGTTTTTTCTCTTAATTCGTAGCAATTTAGACACTTTTGTTTACTGTCAAATTGGATTACACGGTATTGATTTGAGGCCATCCAAATAACATATTTGTGGACATTTGCAATGTTTGGTGTACAGGAAAATATTGAAAATAATTTGAAAATTATTCAATTGTTATAAGGAACGAGTACTTGCCTAACTGCAACTTCTTACAAAATATATTCATAATACAATAACAAAACAATCTACACTTAAAATCAATTATATATGTTGAAGACGGTTATAGACACTATGATGATAGTGTTTCACTGTATTTAAAAAAATGTAGGTTTTCAAATTTTTATTTTTAATAAATCCAAAACATACTGTATTGCGGTTACTAAATTTTGCGCAGATATTTCTTCTGTTTAGGGGCTTCTGCAGTGCCAGTACTGTGTTCGCATATCTTTATAGTTCTAAGTACATACTTAAATGTGTAACAAAACATAGTTTTACAAACACTAATTTTTTCGTATGTTTTGTAAGAAGGAAAATGAGAATGTTTTTTGGCTTTTGTTTTCTTTTTTTATGCCTTGCTCTTTTAGCGTTTGTCCTAACTGCCCTTCTTGTGACATGCATCTTTTTTTCGTCCCAATTGAAATTCCAGAATTTTTCGTGAATGAATGTTTCTTAAAAATAATGTGGCTTGCAGTGCGGATGTCAAAAAATGTTCTTTGGAGGAAGAATCTTTTTTAGAATGTGTCATTTAAATAAAGAATTAAGCGATGCTTCATTGAGCAGAAAAAAAAGTAAAAAAAAACTGAACTAAGTAAAAATAATTACAATGTAACGTGCGTTCAAAAAAAAACGAGGCTGCGTTGGCCATGGAATTTATCGGCTTTGCAGTGTAGAAACCACATATGACAAGAACTGTCAGTCTAAAATTTCCCAGCAAAATAAAACGGACCAATTTTATGTAAATTGTTTATAATAAATGCCAGGACATGTGTACACCACTCTCATAAACATAATGCTACTCTTTTTCGCGTCCATTTATTGAAATTTGTCCCGACATAATAATCGTATACGAAACCATTGGCAACAAAGAACCCAACCTAAAATCTGACAGATTCGAACTGACAGTTCGAAATTTTGCTACACTAAATTGATGCACAAAGTTTTTCCATGGCCATGGAATTTATCGGCTTTCCAGTGTAGAAACCATAGAAAACATAAACATAGATTTGACAAATGTCAGTTTAAAATTTACCATCGAAATAAAACGGCCCAAACGCTAGGACAGTTTAATTTTATTTTTAATGAACATTATTAATAATCATTTGTTTTTAAACCTTCGAACCAAACAAATCCGAACCTTTTTTTTCTAATGTATATTGTATAATTTATAACTCACTAGTGGTCAACGTTCGTGTTTAACTATGTGTACAACGATTGGTAGGTCACAAACATATTATTATTAATTAAATGATCGGGAAAAAAAAATTTGGTAAAATGTAAACATGTAAAAAAAATTAATGTAAACTTTAATGAAAGACAATCTGTAATTAAACTCCAAAAACAAACAACATTTATCGCAATTGCTTTCGATTTTTTGCCGTAACTCGCCTAAATTTTTTGGCCTACTAAAATAATAAACCTTCGAACCTTCGAATCCAAGCAAACTCGAACCTTTTTCTTCTAATGTATATTGTGTAATATAACTCCCTAGCGGTCGACGTCCGTGTTTAACTATATATACAACGATTTTTGAAATATTAATTGAGAATGCAGTTGTTCTTAAACTGAATTGGTAGGTCTCGAGTTGCACATAGAGACTGATGACCCATGAAGGTTGACGGGTAACTGAGTGCTGCCAAATATTCTCAAGACATTTTTCGGTTTTGAGACTGATTCTTCTTCATCGATCTATTCACGACTTACAGTTATATCAAATTAATGACCGTCCTGGTCGTGCCGATATTCTCCTCAACAGAGGAGAAGCTGTAACAATGAATAGATTGATGTTTGGATTCACAACGATACCGGGAAATGTTTTGCACTTTTTTTTATCCCATTGTCAACAAGGAAGCTAACCTAAAAAACATGAACAGACTCGAACTGACACTTTGATGTTTTGCTACACTAAATTGATGCACAAAGTTTTTGAAGCATCGTGTCATATAAGGATCTACAGTTGGTTGATTTCGTTAAAAAACAGTGGACAACTTTAATTTTTTCTTTGGGAATTATTAAATATAAAGAAAAATATGCGCTTGCTGTGTGTCTTTTTGCACCACTTGTGATATAAATTAAAAAGAGTGCACGATTTTCATTTTTATGCCTTACTAGTCTTTGCCCGCGACTTCGTGCGCGTGGAAATTTTGATGTGTATGTTTGTGAAATTACGGCCTGATCATAATAAATAAAGTATAGATGACAGCTTGCGACCATCACCGCCATCTAGTGATGGCTTGAAATGGTACCGATGCGATCCCTTGCTCTATGAAAAACAAAAACATCTATCCCACGAGAACATGTTTCCGGGATAAATAGTAGCCTATGTGCTACTCCAGACTATAATCTATATCTGTGCCAAATTTAATGCAGATCCGTTCTGGCATGATTGAGTAACACACATCCAAACTTTCGTATAGATTTATTCCAATACCGTTCTGTATATTCAGCGTGCGATATTCGCCTCATTTCTGACTGCTTCGACGTTTCGCTCCGCTTGCTCAATTCTTCTAAGCTCTACTTGAGGAGTCGTCCCTCGACTTCTAGCTAGCTTCATAGCCCGAGCTTTATTACTCCTCTGCGAAAGATTAGATTTGCGTTTTCCGGGCATTTCAAAAACCTCCAAATAATAACCATTCACACAAATGATAACTGACATAATAATAATTTATGACAGTTCTGATGACAGCTTGCGACCATCACCGCCATCTAGTGATGGCTTGAAAAGTACTCTATAAAAAAACGATAACACCTATCCCACCGGAACATTTTTCCAGGATAATTAGTAGCCTATGTGCTATTCCAGACTATAATCTATCTCTGTGCCTAATTTCATCCAGATCCGTTCAGCCGTTCTGGCGTGATTGAGCAACAAACATCCAAACATTCACATTTATAATATTAGTATAGATAGAAGTATAGATTTGCCATATACGGTATAAAGTGGCCGTGTACTTACCGCGTGACGTCATGCGCAGAATCGAACGAAATTGAGCCCGCATAGTAACTATAATATCTTGTCATTTATTGTATCAGATTTGTACGCCTGTTAATTGTAAAATGTAACGTCGGCTAGGTGACGAGAGCTGGAAGGAAATGGTGCAGGAAGCAGTAGGCGACGACGAGGACCTGCAGCGGGAACTGGTCACCCAAGTGAGTTTTCACGATATCTCGGAAGCGCTGCACTGGGCCCACTTCTACAAAGTCGACAAACAGTATTGGCCCTACCACGTGCGCATGTTGGACGAGAACCCGGACGAGACGAGATTGCACCAGAGAAACGTCCTACAAGAAGAAGAGACGTGGGACGCGCCGCCCACCGAAGTGATTGAATATCATAAGTTTCCCCTACCGTTCACTTGTATCAATTTGGTGGACTCGGAGGAATCGTTTGAGAAGTTCCTCGACACCGGACTGCAGGTAATTTGTGCAAAAGACTAAATTTTTTGTTAATGCGTTACCCGGCAGGGTGTAGAGATCGTCGGTGTTGACTGCGAATGGAAGCCCAACTTCGGCAGCCAAAAAAACGAGCTAGCTTTAATGCAAATCGCAACCAGACGAAACGTGTTCATTCTCGACATTATCAGTATAGGAACCAAAGTGCCGCATCTGTGGCAGGAACTCGGGAATTTCCTTTTTAATAATTGTGATATCTTAAAGTTAGGTTTCAGTTTCACTAGCGATAATCTCATGATTAAGCACTCGCTGCCCGAGCTCAATTTCACACCGAAACAAGTCGGCTTTTTAGATTTGTTGTCGCTGTGGAAGGTCCTGGACAGGTACCCGAAAGTGGTCCTGCCCCACGAAGGTAACTCTTCGTTTTTTTTATGTGAAATTGATCGAGCGTTGTCCATTTTTCTAGTGCAGGGTGGCGGACCCAGCTTGGGGACGTTAGTGAATCAGTGCTTGGGACGTCCATTGGACAAGTCGGACCAATTTTCTAACTGGGAAAAGCGGCCGTTGAGGAACAGCCAACTGACTTATGCGGCACTCGACGCTTTCTGCCTTATCCAAGTGTACGACGTTCTAAAGAGCTGTTGTGAAAAAGGGGGTTTCCCGTTCGACGAGATTTCTTACAACCTGATGACGAACGAAAAGATGCCCAAAAAGAAGCTGAAGAAGCCTCTGCAGAAGAAGGTAGATGCGCGGGAGATGTTGCGCAATAACACAACTGAGGTTTCAGCATGTACCTGAGCCGGATATTCCTCAGCCGCCAAGTCCGCACTTGACTCAAGTGCCAGCCACTTCGTTCAAAGTCGTCTGTGATACCATGTTGCAAGGTTTGGGGAAAAATCTGCGCAGGTGTGGGATCGATACTGCGATTCTCGAAAACCAAATGGATCACATGGAATGTGTGAAATTGGCGGTCGATGAACACCGTTACATCCTCACCAGGGGAAACATCTTCAATAAAGTAACCACCCCAATATCAATCGCCACAATTTAATGTTTTGTACGCAGCTGTATGGCCAGGTGCCTCTCGGACATTGCTTGAAAATAATAAGCGACAATGTCGACGAACAGCTTAAGGAGTTCCTCGACTACTACAAGGTGAACGTGTCCAAAAGCGACGTGTTCAGCGTCTGTCAGGTACTAGTAATTTTGATGATTCGGCGTTCTTCGTCACTCAGCCGGCATTTTAGATTTGTAACGGGCGAAGTTTCGTGAAAGTATCGCGGTCGACGATGCTCGCGCTGAAAGACTCCACCAAACACGCCCCCCCTCCGAGTTACGACGACGACATGGACGAGGCGACAGGTTTTTCCAGCGACGACGACTACGACTACGCTCCGGGTCCCCCGACTCGCCCTACGAGAAAATGGGATCTCTGTACGCAAAACAACAGCGGCGCTGTCAGATCCGATCGTACGTTTTCAGATTCGGACGAGAGAGTGGACGTTGGTTTATGTCTGACTCGTCTGGGAATTAAAATACAAGTGGGGAGTATTCCGGACGGTGTGTTGGCGAAACTGGATTTTTTTTACGTGTGCGAAGATTGCGGGAAGGTGTACTGGGACGGGAGCCATCTCGATAAGGTTTTAAGCGGCCGGCTTCAAGGAATCGTGCAATGAAACTGTCGCCATTCGTTCTGTATATTTGACTTCTTAATAACAGTTTCGTTCGCCAGATTTGTTGGAGCGATTTTTATCATGGTTTTATTAATTATTTAGTTTCATAAAGTCACTGACGGTGTCGTGTGGGTGTTTAAAAAAATTTCACTTCGTTGTGTAACATTTTATAAGCTTACGACATGTGTTGGCGCTGTTTTATAACATTTTCGTTAACAAATAAATCAATTTGTTCTAAACGCTTCAAATTGGTATCCTAGAGGACGAAGTTGTTGAACTTTTTATACGCCATTTTTAACAGAATTTTGACAGACGTCAAAGTAACGTCAATTTTTGCATATTATTTCGTTTTAAAAGTAAAGAAATTCAATTCGATGTTAAATTGACATAGAAAATTTGAATCAATTTTAATTAATTTTATTATGCGTTCTGTTTACAGATTGTACAAAATTTCAAAATTTCAATTTGCTGTCAAGAACGTAACCTCGAGACCACAACAAACATAACCTCAACGTTTTTAGTGAAAAATGGCATACGTACCAAATACAAAAATAGACTTATTTGAACGAAATAGTAAGAATTGAGTGTCGAAGCGAGTGCGTTGGTCGATTCGATCAAGAATATTGAATTTACACATTTGTTACGTAAATTTGTTTTATCCCCAGTCAAAAAAATGGTTGTGGCTTGTTGCACCCAACAGTTGTTAAAAACGGGTAAAAATGTGACGATGTCGAAGACACTGAACTATTCTACACTCGGTGCAGCCTTGGGCGTGCGAAGCTACATCGATAGAAAGCGCCGGCCCCAAAATGACGCTCCGAAACTTCCATTGTCTGACTCCAAAGAATTCCACTTCTCGAGGGAGAGCAGGTCCACGTTCGCCAAGCTGACGCCACAAGAGGTATGTTGGTCAACCACTAGAGTACACAACCAGCCTAAAACGGCTTGGGTTTGTTTTCATACGTATATTATTTCTTATCAAATTTTTTACCATGCGCTATTTTTATAAACTTGATAAACAGTCGAGCAGTTCAGCTCAAACTAATCCATTTCGAGTGAAACGCTCAAACTCCGCTAATACCTTAAGGCACAGATTTATGATGTGACTTTGCAAATTACACGCGGCTGATTCTTCAGAAAAACAAGCAAATACGTAAGTTTGCTTATTTGCCGTATTCGTCATTCGCGTTTTATATAAGACGATGGGAAGTACGTGTGCGTTACTATCAAAATGGAGCTAAAGCTTTCTGTACTAGTGGTGGTCCTTGCAGTCCTTGCCGTAAGTATTTCCTTGCTCTCTACTTGTCTTCTAAACAGATTTCCAGTATGGCAAGTCCGAGTCCCCAGGTTTTGGATTATTAGCGAGCATCACTAATAACACTGGAATAAGCAATGATAATGGGGCTTCGAACTACAGCAGACTTGAAATCCGCGATCGAATCCTTGCCGCCAAGAGGGAATGGCTTGAAAGAATTGCCGCTTTGCGAAGCGAGCTGGTCCGGGATTATCCGGGTCCCAGAGGAATTAATGAAAGCGCCCAGAGTGATATTCGCAATCAAATCCTCGCCGCTAGGAGGGAATGGCTTGAAAGCCTTGCAGCGTTGCGAGAAAGAACAAGCAGAAGTAAACGCGACGTTGAACCTGCAGGAAACTTAGATTTGGTGGGGGTTATTAACGAAATTGTTTTCGGTCTTCTGCGTGATCAATTGTTTGGAATCGTATCTGCCATACTGGAGAATGTTAAAAACACATTGACGCTTTTGTATGTGGATTTGGCTCCTGACAGTCCCATAGGAAACGCAATCGGGTATGCTTTAAACACCGCGATAAAAACGGTGGTGCAGCTCATCACTTCAATCCAAGAGAGTCTGGGAGTTCTGCCTGATAATGCCGTTTAAGCTTCATCGTTAGCAATGTTAATACGTGTATAAATTGAGGTAAACAATAAATATATGAAGATTTTGTGTACATTTATTTCAACCATAATTTTGTGACGTCCAACGTGCTGACGCCTTGTATAAAAACATTTTTGGAGAACACATAGTCAAGCACAATCAAATACAACTTCAGTTGTTTTGTTATTATTTGACAATAAAACGAAAAAAAAAGGACTTTTTTTGAAAAATCGCTGCTTCCAAACCAATGAGTATTTTGGCTTGAAATTTTGACAGAAAATTTCTAATTTTGTCTAGTTTATAGTGGTCATGTCAAAGTTTTAATTTTAATAATACAGTATACATGGTGGCTGATGTACGCGATTTGTTAATTTAATCGAATTTTTCAAATGCAACGCTCTATATTTTAGTATCAATCTATCACATTTTTGATAAACTCTGCAATGACGTCCTTATGACTCATAATTTTTCAACTTCTTAACCAACTATTTTTCAAATTATCGATATTCGACTATTCAATCATATCAAAAATATAATCGATTGATACCAAAATATAGGATTAAATGAACAATTTGCGTTCATGAGCAACTCTGTACATTAAATGACTACAATTCAAAATTCGAATTGATCATTATGAACTAGAAGACATTTGAAAAGTTTCTCTCAAAATATCAAACCTCTCATCTCATTGGTTTGGGAGCAGCGATTTTTCAAAAAAGGATCTTTTGTTGGCTTAAATGTCAAATAATAGGAAAACAACTGAAGTTAGCTCCATAATAAGTTATATAAAGTAGAATTATTTTTTGACAAGGAATCCGAATAGAGATTAATATACTGGGTGTTCCATAAAAAAAACTAATTTTGATTCGCCACGCTGTATGTGCACACACTGTATATAAGCAGATATTTTCAGAGTGTTCTCTTAAATGGAATGTACTTTTTGTCTCGATATCTTTTTTCATTTTAGTGTAATATTTCCGTTGAAGAGCGTTTTTATTTGATCAGTGTTTCTTCACCTAATAAAGCTTAGTATCTCCTTGGCCGACTTTTCTTGTATTCAAGCGTGAGCCTCTGAAGTTGCATTATTTATGTTCTTATATACTTCCTCTGACCCATGTTGTCTGCAGATATCTACCTCTTTAAATATTTTTCCGAGTTTCCAGAAATTTATCTTAGTTCGGTCCAATTCATCATGTTGAGCTCGCATTCAATAAACTTGTTCGTCATCTTTGTCCTGGAATTTGCTGTTGTAGTATTTGTGTACCCTTTTTTGATTTTTGCCATTCTGTGACTTGCACAGGCAACATACTTAATGATTGGTTCTGATTCAATTTGCAAGTTCTTGTATTTAGCCAATTCGTCGGCTATTTCGATTCAATTAGTTGTCTATTACCTCTAGTTGCTTCAAGCATTTTTGGACTCCTTGCCTGAGCTTTTGCAGTATTGACTGTAAGAACACACATTTTCGCTCTTTTGTTGACACTCTAGCAAATATTTGATAATGGCAGTACCACGCATCATTGTAGGAGCAGTTTCCTTGTGTTAAAATTACCTGTTCCTATACCGTTTTCGATACGTCTGTGGATTACTTAAAGAGGCCTTTCAAAGTCGTATTTAGCTGGCATAATGTATAGTCGTTTGCTTAGAAAATTTCTCTGTAGTCTTTTCCTGTTTTTGTGACACTTCTTCTATCAAAATAAACAAAAGTTTAACAATAAATCCCATAAACTGTTTCAACACTGCAAAATATCCATGTGATAATCAAGCACGTTAAAACATTTCCGCAACATACATATTTGCAAACAGTTGTCGGATAATTTTTGTGATGCTCTAAGAAGCACAGTGTGTGGTTTTTATACCATTCAAATCGCGTTTTGATAAAACATTAAAGAGATTTGGGTTCATAGTCTTTGGGTTGTTTAAGATTACAATAAAATTTTGATTTTCCTGTGTCCTGACTCAAAATGCAAAAATAATAGTTGCACAGATTACGGTTCCAAGAACACACCATTGTGTCCGCGACCTTATCTGCTAGGAATTAAATCTTCAAAAGCAGTAACCTTAAAATTGAAATTTTGTCAGCAGAATTGTCGTTTCAACAAAACCGTGTTTTTTTTTGGTTACTTTGTCTAATGCTTAAGAGGATTATGCAGCATTGTTATAGATAATGCGTCGCGTATATATCTGGATAGTTTAATCAGTTGTTTCATAGTTCCGAAAATGGCACTTGCAAGAACAGTGATTGTTTGCCTGGCGGCTGTAAGTAGTCGACAAAAATAATTTTTTCCGTACAGCTTTTTGTAGCTTTTCTTGGTTGGCGTGGCCGTGGCCCGCGAAATCCCCGAACAACCCTTGTTTTTGGACGCTTTCGAAGTTGTCCGCGCAAAAAGGGCCGCCAACGATTCCGCTTCAGATCCTTCAGATTCGTCGTCGTCCGCTGGTCTCGACGTTATCGTTGGACCCCTCCTCACGATTCTTTCTATCATAACCGGACCTCTCAATGCTTTGGTTAAAGTACTCGTTTCTTCTGTTGGAAGTTTGCTATCGGGAGTATTGGGAAATATTCTCGTAACGTCGATCAGCAATGTTGTCGTGGCTCTGATTGACTTGCTTCTTCCGGCTGGTATTCCTAGCTCTTCCTAATTGTACAAAGTTTTGATGTAGTGAGAATAAACAGATTATTAATCATTATTAGTTCTCCATTAACCACAAATATACATTTTGTAAATAAAACCTTCCTGAAAATTAAATTGTAGTTAATAAAATTACTTTAAAAGGCAATCGTTAGTATATCGTTTGAAAATAACTATCATATTCAAATACCTAATACATATTTTTAATTACATAAACCATGGAAGTGAAAGTTTACATAATTTTTCATGTTCCCAATTTTTGTGTTAAGTTTTGCATTCCTATTATACAGGTTGTTCCAGAACTGAACATTATACAATAGCCAAAGCGCGTTCTGATCGTTTCATAATTGTCCATTATATACAGCATGTCCCAGAACTGTCCCATGATATTTTTATATTAAATTTTAGAATAATCATTAAAACTAAAATTGAAGTAAAAAATATTTAGGGTTCAGTGGTGTTCATCAAATTGTAAACGATTTTAGTTCACGAATCGGAAGAATTTTGTTAATTGCTGTCTCAAGAAAAGCATTATCATATTCATGTCCATGATTTCTCATAAAAATAGCTGCAGCTGAAAAAATTAATATTTGTTTGGTCCACTGTAATCAAAATCATCAGATCGCATAAATCGTGAGATTTAATAATAATAATTGTTACTTTCACAGAATAATATTTAATGTAGATCAACTTTAAAAGTAAAAAGTAAAAAAAATGTTTTAGTGTGAACAATTTCAGTTCGTCGAAAAATAAATGTTTTATCGAGTTGCATAAAAAATAACCATTTTTATATGAAACTAGCTCGAGATGTTGTCCTGTCCAAATTTCGATAAAATTGTTTGTGATCGTTTTGTGAATTTGTGAATAGCTTTCGGAAATGTGTAAACAATGTAAAAATGAGAAGAAAACGTATTTCTGGGTGATCATTATATCTATTAACGATTGTGGCCAGGGATATTCGATTTGAGGAAGAGTACATTCAAAATTATGCCAATGAGAAATTTTACAGTACACCGCTGAAATGCTAACAGCCACAAAAGTAAAAACAAATTAATTTTATTGGAATGCGTTTTTCCATATTTTTCTCCAGATCTTCACTTCGACTCCTGTTGGTAATTGCCTCGAATTTTTTCTGAAAACTTTTCGAGGACCATAACGAACAAAACAAAAAAGAACTACGCATTATCCATCGTTCGAATCGTGAGTTATGATCTTGAGTTCATACAAAGAACCCATAGAAAAAACATTTCCGGGAAACTTCCAATGTTTCTAAATACTTAATTCGGGCTATTACGAACATTAAAAAAAATTAAGCAAATCGGTCCAGCCGTTCTGAAGTGATGCGCTTACCAACGAACAGCATTTAATTTTTATTTATTTAGATAAGTGTTTTATTTCTATACTTATTATACCTATATAACAATTACAAAACACGAGGTTCTCGAATGCAGGCGTTGATGAGATGTCACATTGACCTCTGTAGTCTTTCATTGTTGACCAGCTCAGTTTTGAAAAATATGAAGATAAATATAAAAAAGGGTTAGTTGGCAACTATTCGGTTTAATTAATATACCTTAGAAAAAGTGGACGCGTTTGGTCAGTTTTATTTGCTTGTCGTTTGAATATCTTACAACCCTGGACATTCTTTCTTTCAAATTTATTATTATTATTATATTTATTTATTATTATTGTGTTCCATTCGCTACAGAATTGCCTATTAAAATATCATGCGCTAGTTCTGGGACAACCTGTATATTTCAATAATGTACTCATGTTATTTAAACATTAAAAAAATGAACGTCCATTTGCAAACGTAAGTATAATGATCTGAAATAATTTTGCAAATAATAATAATAAAAATAAAAGCAAACATCGATTTAGATATGAAAATACATTGTATCTGATTTTGGTAGTTTAAGCCCATTTAATCTAAACGTAAGACTACATACGAGTACAATCTTACAAAGACGACACACATTATCGTCGGGGTATAAAAACTAAATCTTCACAATTTTCCACAAATCAAAAATGTCGCCGCTAGTTCTGTACATCTTCAGCTTCATAGTTGTGAGTATTTTAAACACGTTCACTTTACAGTGATCCTGTTTGAAATTTGTAGATTTGCCTGTGTGGCCCGAGTTTGGCCACAGACTCCTCAGTATTGCACCAGCAAAGAGCTTTGATTAACATACCGGAAGGAGGTGGCCTTTTGGATGTGATAGTCGGTCCCGTGCTCAGTATTCTGACTCCTTTTACTGGCCCTTTAAATACCTTGGTTTCTCAGTTGGCCATTACCATTTTCAATCTTCTTACGCCCTTGTTGGGGGCACTTCTCGTTTCAAAAATATCTGTCATCGTCTATCCCATCATCAACTTGGTTCTGCCACCGCAACAGGGCAGATGAATTAATAATACAACGAGAGTGATTGCAATGCTGTCCAATAAATAATTTCACTGTTTTAATTGTTTAGTTTTAATCTATCTGTTGTTGATTGTGGCATGTTATTGAAATAAAAAATAATTTAAATCTTGAATTTTAATTTCGTTCAGTTTGACCATTTTATTTTTTGTTTGGTTGCATTTTGTTTAGATATTTTTATGTAATTTCAAATATATATACTATACATAAACATGAATACTCAATTTCTTTTTGTACATATTTATTACCTGAACTGTACGTCCATAGGTTTTAATTTTTAACCATGGGCAAAATATAACTTTATTAATTTTTTTAATATGACACCATTCCGTGCACTTCCGATGCTATCAGAAATGTGATTTGAGCGCCAAGTTCGAGGTTACAAAGTAAAAAGCACGATTTTTTTTTGTCAAAATTGTTTATGTAAAGGATTTGTTCTCTCACATTTACAACGCATAAATCCCTTGCGCAGATAACGCTCGAATATAAAGAGCGACTAATTAGCTTCAAAATAGTCTCCAAAATGAATTTTCATTGTTATTCGCTGCTAATTTCCCTGGCAACAGTAAGCATAAAATATCATCAACCATCAAAAATATCACCACCATGAAAATTTTAGCTCGTGTTGGCCGAAATCCCTCAACCAAGCTCCATTCTGAACACAATTCTGCAATCGTATGGATTATCGGAGAATGAAATCGTTAGCACAGTGGCGGAGGCAACACGAGGTCGCGAGAATCAAATAATAAACGGTATCAATTCGCACCTCAATGAGAGTCTTCTGGAAAGAGACGGCGACTTGGTCAGGATTCAAGGCGAGGGTTTAAGAAATGTCATCGGGAATGTGCTACAAGAAGTTGCCTCCAGAACTTCCAACAATTCGCCTCTGGCGTTAATATTGAGAAACGCAGTGAACGATACTTTGAAGCAAAACCGGGAAACGATCGAAATATGGGCCGATGCCAATCCGATTCCGGTGAATATTTTGGATTCCATCAACGAAGAAATCCAAGGCTCAGATTACAGAAGGAAGCGAGCGGTCGAGGAGATCCAACCTCGCATTTTAAACGTGGTTTCCGACACGATTCAAAACGTCTTTGCGTTTCTTCTGGTCCCTATCAACACGTTTTTGAAGAATGCTATTGTTGGGGTCCTGGAGCAGGTTTATCCGATTTTGGGATACCTCATTTTGACTCCGGTCAGATGGGTATTGAATTGGTTACTTAATACGCTGCTTCCATGCGCCACTTGCCCGTCGCTGGGTTAAATTTCATGTATCGTAAAATATTGAATTGTGGTTAATAAAACGAATCGTAGTTGTAATGGCCTTAGCGTTTTTATTTCACAACTTCTTTTAAATCCGTTGCGAAACCTTGCCAAAATTAGTTCATGATTCATTGATTTTTATTTTTTTGGAGGCAAAAGTGTCTAAGTGTAGATATACAGGGTGATTCACGTAGGCCGTCCGTTAGAAAATGTTGAATTTCCCGTAAAGTTAGAAAATTGAAATTTGGTTTATGATCATTATTGATCATTCTGAATCGAAGTAAAATACTTTCAAGATGGCAGCATTTCCGGTTATACCGGAAATTGACATCGACTTTGTTATTTTAAATGGCAACTTTTTATTTTTATGCACTCATTCATTTGGTCACTCAATTCTGAATGAGACAACCAGATTGTCGGCACTTTCTTCTCATATTTTATTTTATATTTTTAATTGTATGCTAAAATTTGAAAATGACTAAATCTTTTGAACCTTTTGAAGTATTGCAATAATTATTTTTTATGTCGATTGGTATAATTTCAAAAAATAGTTTGAGAGTACTTCTAATACTTTTTAATGTTTCAGGGGGTCCTTGCGATTTCTCGAAAATGACTATAACAAAATGGCAAAACTCAAATTGCAACCGCACGATCTAACAAAGAGTTTCGATGTAAATGTAAAAAATAACTCGACTTTTATAAAGGTTTGTTAGGCGAATTCTCCATAGTTTTTACGATATTCCACATTTTGTAAAAAAATTCATCTTCTTTTTAGCTTTTGGTATGTCTAGGCTGCGGAATAAAAACATTTGAATCAAACAATTGAAATTAGAATGTTATATGAATAATGCTTTTATCAATATCTATACTATAAATTATTTATTTTGTAGATTAATAACAATGAAACAGCAAACAATAAAGTAGAAGAAAACTTTAACTTAACAAAAACTTTACATCAATTATTGTAAATGCACAACATTGTAAATAATGCAAATGTTCTACATGTGCACCACATTCACTTATACAATTTACCACACGTTTTTCTGCAGATTGAGTTGCTCTTCTTATTTCAGCTGGATCAAGATTATCAAATGCCCTAAATATTTTTCTTTTAAGATCTTTATTTAAAATGGCTATGCTGTACACTATTTCCTTTGTGCGGCCCTGTGGATGTTTAGCGCGGGCGATATAATTGGGGCGCAAGGAGTACAATCAAAGTCAGCTTTGCAGTTTGTTGTCGTGTCGTGGAAGATGTTGTCATGGAGCTGGACTTGGACTGACTGGAGTTTTGAGTTGGAAAAAGTGGGAATTTGGTGTTGAAGGAAGGAGGGTGAAACAGGATGGTTCTCACGGTCAACTTGAGAAGGATTTATGACAGGGTTGGAAATTGGAGGCGGCACGACTGTTTATTGGATATGTACAGTTTCTACATATTTACAATTTGCAGCTGGGGCCTGCGACGTAGGAAGGTCGCAGCCGCTACAGTACCCCCCTGCCAGTGATTAAGCCGCTGGACGATTAGCGGATAAGCGCGGTTGGTGTGTTTTCCGCCGGCCTGGAGGTGGTTTGTAAAAATTGCGCGTCTTCCGTGGTGTGGGACGACTCCTGGTGGCTGCGCTGGGGTTGTTCACGGAGACGCTGATTTTGGCGCTGGTGGGGACGAGGCTGGAGATGCTGCCGGTCGGGTTTGGTGCGCCAAGATGTTCGCCGGTTTCAGGCGGTCGATGGACGTGGTGGTGCTCTTTCCCTTGACCCTTGTGGTGACGGTCTCGGGGTTGCGCTGCGCCGTCTTGAGGGGACTGTAATGCGACCTCTGCTGGGGCTCGCTGAGTCCGTGGCGTCGATGTCGGGTGGAAAAGGCGTCGTCGCCGTGTCATGAGCCGTTGGTCGGTTGAACGTCCGCGATGACTTGGGGCAGATCCGTGGCGTTGACTTCGTGGTCGGTGGCGGATGGGTCCTGGCACTCGTTTGGAGGTTGCAAGAGTTTGCCGGTGGTGGCGACTTGCAGGTTGTTCCTCCAGGTGACGAGGAGGACCAGCAGGACTCTGAGTCGGACTCGCGTCGAGTGGCTGGTCTTGCGATGCTCCTTCGGGCCGTGGCGTTGGACTCGTGCTTCGCGGTGGTGAGCTGCTTCGTTGTGGTTGGGCGTTGGGGTTGGGCAGCGTTGGGTGGACCGGGGATGGTGCGGAAATGGTGCTCTGCTGCATGTGTGGACTCGGAGACGCGACCGTGTGGGTGCGTGGTTCCGAGGAGCGTCCGAAACAGATCGGTGAAGTGGGTCTCGCCTTGTCTGTTGGCTGTCCCCGTCCGTGGCTGCTGGGTGCTGCATGGAAGTCCTGGGAAGGATTGGTCGACGTTTCGACCGACTGCAGTGGGTCGGGTTGTGGTTCCCGCGAGCGAGGCCGGACACGGAGCGGATGCTGGCTTCCGTGGGAGTCGACGGCTTCGAGTTCTCGTCGGGGAGTTGGTGGCATTTCCTCGCAGGTGCTGCTCCATGGCTCCGTCGGCTTTGGGTCGCGCGTCGCTTCCCTCTGCTGGCTGCTGGTGGAGGCAGGTTTCGTCGCTGCTACCTGGGGGGTGTGGGACCTGGCCTCGGGGACGCCGTCTGCTATGCAGGCCGTTATGTCCAGGGAGGCGTTGCTGTAGGCGGCTAGGACAGCTTGTGTATCTGTCGGTAGCCGTTTTAGCCACAGCCTGTGGATGATGTCTTCAGGTATCGCAGAACCCCCTAGGTTGCGCAGGTGGCGTAGAAATTCGCTGGGTGTTCTGTCCCCCAGCTCTTCGGATCGCAGCCGACGTCGGGTCTTCTGGTCCAGCGTGGGGGGGAGCCTCTTGATGAGTGCGGACCGGAGTGTCGCGTACTTGTTTTCCTGCGGCGGGTCCATGATGATGTCGCGCACTTCTGTCCAGATGTTGGGGTCTAGCGCGCTGACCACATTGCTGAACTTTGCGGCGTCAGATGTGATGTGGACAGCGGCGAGAATTGGTTCGCAGATTTCGAACCATAGCTCTGGATCTGCGAAGAGGAAGGTTGGCAGGCACACGAGGTAGATCGCGGGTATCGTTGGTGGTGGTTGCGGTGTTTGACTTCTGCGAAGTCTGGCGGCTCGTTCGGCCTTGAGTTGCTCCAGTTCCTGGAGGGCGCGCTCGTACTCTTCGCGGGTGAACGGTATCTGCTGCGGGGGTTGAGCCATCTTGTGCTGGGTGGAGACGGTATCGCGCACTATTACCACTGCATTTTTTTTGACGAAATCACGTCGGGGTCACCAATGTGGATGTTTAGCGCGGGCGATATAATTGGGGCGCAAGGAGTACAATCAAAGTCAGCTTTGCAGTTTGTTGTCGTGTCGTGGAAGATGTTGTCATGGAGCTGGACTTGGACTGACTGGAGTTTTGAGTTGGAAAAAGTGGGAATTTGGTGTTGAAGGAAGGAGGGTGAAACAGGATGGTTCTCACGGTCAACTTGAGAAGGATTTATGACAGGGTTGGAAATTGGAGGCGGCACGACTGTTTATTGGATATGTACAGTTTCTACATATTTACAATTTGCAGCTGGGGCCTGCGACGTAGGAAGGTCGCAGCCGCTACAGGCCCCATAAATAAAAACCAAGAGAGGTCAATATAATTATTATTAATTATTATTTGCCATTCCAACAATAAATTTAAAATCTCAATTACAGAACATTTAACTGAATCTCAATAAACTCAGTAATCAATAATATCAATAACAGGTATTGATTTTAATTGTTTGCGATTAATTTTTTATATTTCACAGCCTACAGTTATCAAAATCTAAAGATGAATACATTTTTATAGAAAATTAGAAATATCGTAAAAACTAAGCAGAGCAGGCATATGGTACCTTTATAAAAGTAAAGTTATTTTTTATTTATACATCGAATGATGCTTTTAGATTGGGGGGTTGCTATTTGAAAAAAATAAGTTTTTGATATTTTGTTATTATCATATTTAAAAAATCTCAACAACCCTTTGAGACATTCAAATTTTATAAAATGTACATTTGGATTATGCTCTGAGGTTATGCAAAAC
The DNA here is from genome assembly GCA_964023215.1 of Eledona agricola. NCBI lineage: Eukaryota > Metazoa > Arthropoda > Insecta > Coleoptera > Tenebrionidae > Eledona > Eledona agricola. The sequence goes on from OZ026855.1 coordinate 21,431,253, forward strand.
GACAAAAAAAAAACTATTGCATTATCTCCAACGAATGAAGGGATATTAATTTTTACAAAGATCCTTGCATTTCCTAATTTTAGCATTAAATACAAGATATTTCAAAAACTATGACAGTTAAGTGTCGTCGATAATCTGGATGAATCTTATTCAGAATTGACTGTCCAAATGAATGAGTGCATAAAAATAGGGGGTTGCCATTTAAAATAACAAAGTTGATGTCAATTTCCGGTATAACCAATTTCAACTTTCTAACTACGGGAAATTCCAAATTTTGTAATGAACGGTCTACGTGAATCACCCTGTATGTAACTTAATGAAGTTAATAAGTATAGGGTAAAGGCAGGAGAGTCGGACCAGGAGGAGAGACGGACCTTTGGCGATAACTTTCAAAATATTGGTGGCATTGTGTTGTGTTGTCAACTGTGGTGTCATAAGTAAGTGCCGATGTTGGGGTGCACAATATCTGCCAAATTTGTCCGTTTTATTACAAAACAGAAACCATTTTTGGTTTTTCTTGGGTGTGAAATTTCTGCAGCAACATTTGAATCTCTTGGTATCGAAGTTACGGTAAGTAAAAAAGTGAAATATTTACACGACATGGTAGACTGAAGGTTGATCTTTCTCTCTAAACTCAATTTGTGGCTTTATAATGACAGGTTTAAGGGCGGAGTGATGGTCCGTCTCTCCTCCAAGTTGGAGGAGAGACGGACCAGTAGTATGGAGGTGAGATGGACCAAATTTTTGATTGGTATTTACGCTTTAGAAAATGCCGAATACCTACAAACGTAAACCGTCTGCAAGGCCATGAGTATGTTGGACATCGGATCAGTTAAAGTCAGCGGTAGAAGCAATTCCTTCTGGAAATATGGAGTCAATGAAGCAGCTAGAAATTTTGGTATTCCCAAATCTACCATAAAATGTAGAATAAAAACTAACAACATGAAGAAATGTGACAAACTGTGCCCAGATTCTATGCTTGGTGCAAATGCAGAAGAAAAACTTGCAAATCACATAAAGAAACTCCAAAGATCTGTAATAGGAAGAGAAAGACTATAAAGAATTTGAAGAATCAATTGAACAAGAAATATAAGAAGCAGAGTAAGACCACTAAGACCTCCTCCTCGTCCAAATCTGACGCAGTTCTGGATGATTCTGAAATCGAAAAACAGTTGAGTGATTACAAGAATGAGTGTATAAGATGTGGCGAGGACTTTCGAAAAACGAAGAAGAAAGACGACTAGATCCAGTGTGTATTGTGCAAAAAGTGGTTCCATGAAGGGTGTACGAGCTACGAATCACTATGTCAAACCTGTGAAACCAAGTATGATAAGAAAAAAAGTAGTTATTTAGTGGTCCGACTCTCCTACTAGTGACGGTCCGACTCTCCTCCCCTATAGAGGATAGTTGGACCTTAACAGTGATCAGAATTTCTTTTTTTTTCTATGTTACTACCTGACCTTACATTCTAAATATTATGTTATTTTATGTTATAAAGTGTTCCTTTGGTTCTATTTTTTTTTGGTCATCTTACGTTACAAAATAAAGAATATATTCTGAGTTTTCCAAAAAGTGGTCCAACTCTCCTCCCTTTACCCTACTAAAATAATTGGTACCACACATTTTGCAACTTTTTAATTTTTGCTAATTTTGAGCCCCAAATTTTATAAAACAGAAGCGACTTTAAGATGTATTTACTCCACTTTCACAGATTTGCACTTGAACCCTTTTGCTTTTCCTTTCAAGTGTAATCCGGTTGTACGTTGGGTTAGACTTTAAAATAATTTTCAGAAATTCCTGCAGATTGTGACTCTGGTTATAATTCCAAATTACAATGGAAAATTACGTTGTGCTACATGTTTCCGTCAAAACGAAAAGAGCTTCTGTAAATAGCACATGAGCTACACAAACACGTATTTAGGAGTTTAAATATTTGATACCATTTTGCACAGTTCGCGGAAATTATGCTAGTTTTTATTTATTTAATTTTGGCGATTTCAAAAATGTATTGTAACTCTTATTTATTTGAGTAATTTTTATACAACGCTTACGTAACATTTGTATCTTTAATTTGTCAAAAGCAAACAAAGTGTTTATTTATTAAAAAAACTTGTACGTATTACAATTGTTGCAATTTTATTATGCGATATAGAAAAAATAAAACGCAATGTTCCAGGTGGATGAGATTCTGCGTGCCAACGAATACACCCACGAATTTGCAGACGGCTCCGTGAAGTCATACGATTCGAATCAACTCGCCGCCAACAGCCCCATCGAAGACACCAGAGCGGAGGCCTCCTGCTTAATCACGAACGGCATTTTAGTGGGAGTCTTCGACGGCCATCGCGAAGCGGCATGCGCTCAAGTCATCGCCAAACGACTCTACCACTACATCGCGGCTTCCCTACTTCCCCACGACCACCTCATCGAATACGCTGCTTCCTTATCCGCGCCAAGTCCATCGAAACTCATCGAATCGTACAACAACCGAGTAGAACTAGTCGACGATCTTCGCGAACTGTACAAGACGAGCTTCCACGAATTCGTTAGGAACCTAGTGGAGGTATGGATTAGTCGCTGGGGATGTGGATCGAGAGAATTGATAGTTTAAGGTTTAGGGAGGTAGCAGGCAGGGATTCGAGATGAGTCAGGCGCTGGAGAGAGCGTTTCTAAGACTTGACGGCGATCTGTCCAAGGAGGCGCTTCCAAAAGATGGGAAAGTCGATGTGAAGACGCTTTCCGTTGCAGTATCTGGGGCCGTTGCTTGTGTGGCACACATCGATGGGGCGCATGTGCATGTTGCCAACGTTGGTGACTGCTGCGCCGTTCTGGGTAAGCCGAATTGAACATTATTAAGAGAAATTTCATGCGGCACTGTCGTTACATTCTCCATGGCTTTCTCTTTAGGTTCAAATGCATAATTTGTGTGTTTCGACATGTGGAAATACAGAGAGTGGGAACTTGATAAATTAACACTTTCAGGCATCAAGTTCTGGCATGATCGAGATTTAAAAGAAACGGCCACTGCACTATATAATTTTCTCTACTCTTTGTTGTTTTAAGTTTGTTTCTGTGGCTTCTTTGAGTGATTTTGAGTGCTTTTGCAAGAAACCGAAACAACCGATCTGTGATTTTTTTCCCCACTAGGCTATTCTAGAAGAACCATAAAACCTCCTAAAAGTCAATTGACATCATTTTGTAAGCTATTCATAATGTGAATTTACAGCAAAGGTGTAAGACGACGGCAAAAATTGAAAAATTATAAGAAAGATGTCGTGTTGCCATAGATGCCTATAGATTTTTTGACATCGATTGGATAAAACGGCACTGTAACATTGAATGGCTTTTAGATAAAATGGCACACAGAGTGAAACAGTCTTTTTAACTTTTTTCTGATTTATCATTCTCTCTTATAACTTGCTTGACTGATTAATTTGAAATTTGATAATTCAAGAGATCAAGAAGCAAAATTGTTCAAGTACATACAAACATGTAAAAATGGAGTAAATGAATATTAAAGTCTCTCCTTTTTTATAAAATCCTTGGCACAAAATTGGTAAAGTTGTTTGATAGATATAAATGTGTGGTATCCAGTATTTGAGTATATTTATTTATCTAAAGGTTAATAAACCTCTTCATTATCAAGTAAATACAAAAATTATCGTTTGACCCTTTGAAGGTAGACAATAACATTATTATGTCAGGGTTTCAAAAATTTGAAACCGTAGCTTTTCTAACGAATAAAATTATTATTTTTTCATCTCTTTAAAGGTTTTGGTTGTGCAATCAAATTTTATATTATGCAACGACTGAATCAGCTGCAACGATTGATCGTGTTGCATTTTGTTTTCATTATTTATTCATGTATTTATTTATTATCATTATTAGATGGTGAGAAATAGTTTTAGGAAGGTTTGAATAAATAAAACGCCGCATATTTTTGAATAAGAATTCATGTGTTATACACAATTTATAATTTTGGACTAAAGTGTGCCACTTTTTTAAATAAACAGAAGCAAGAACAATTGAAGGGGTGGGATGCGAAAGGGTTCAAGTTTTAAAATCTCTTCTTTTTTATAGAATCCATGGCTCCAAATAGGAAATGTTTGAAAAATATAAATGTGTTGTAGTAGTAGTATTTCAGTTTATTTATTGAATTAAGTGAATTAAGTAATTATTAAGTCAGATGTTTTTTATTTGCCTCAAAAAAAATATTTAAAAAAATCACTTGCATCATTTAGGGATAGTAGAATAATATTTTATTAAAGTAGAACCAAATACAAACTCATAAATAAAACCAAATATATGAAAAACAATAATGTCCTTATTCGTCGTGGTCAGAATCTAATTAAACCCTTAGTCATGCAAATCAAAATTTTTTTCAGTTATATCAACTTTTTATTATTTTTTTCTTTTAACTTTTTGAGATTTTTTATGAGCAGTTTCATTTTTGTGCGGCAAATCCTTATAATATCCATGATTGTTAATAAATAAAGAAAAGGAACTTGTGAATCTTGGATCTACATGATAATGAACACTGAAAAATAAAATTAAAAGTTGATTAAAATTTTTCTACTACGATTTTTTCCCCACCAAGTGCAAAAATTAAATCGTTTTGCCACCAACAAATTCTTATTTTTTGAGCGCAAATACGTACTTTAACCCTTTTGCTTCTAACTCTTTTTTACATACATATTACCACCAGTTAGTAATTTTTGGTTATTACAATAATGCGGTCAATCTAATTAATATGCAGTCATTTTCAAAAAATTGTGTATGCATTCTCGATCATAACTGACGATAGGGACATGTTTGGTTGATAATTTTTTTTGTTCGTTCTGCTTCCGGGAAATAACTCAATTGAATCGGGAAGATATGGAGAAAAATTATGGAAAAATGCCTAAATTAAAATAAAATTAATTTGTTTGTACTTCTGTATTGTTTCGCGATCTGTCCAACAAATGTAGTTATTTTATTTATCAACAACGGTGGTATTAATCGGGTTTGTTGACCGTGTTCCATGCGAAGTTCCATGAGGGGGGGTGTAGTGAGCGCCCCGAGAGGCTAACTCAGCAAGTGATCCCCATGAATCTCTGCCAAACGTTTCGTCCACAGCTGCGGTGGACATCCCCCCTCATGGAACTTCGCATGGAACACGGTCAACAAACCCGATTAATACCAGAAGATGTCCACCGCAGCTGTGGACGAAACGTTTGGCAGAGATTCATGGGGATCACTTGCTGAGTTAGCCTCTCGGGGCGCTCACTACACCCCCCCTCATGGAACTTCGCATGGAACACGGTCAACAAACCCGATTAATACCACCGTTGTTGACAACACCGACCGTGAAAGCCTACACTATTTTATTTATATTCCAATTTATTTCGCTAGTGCCTATTTCGTCCCAAATGTTCGCACTAAATTTACTAAATTTGCCACATCAAGTGCGGATTGCGAAATAATATTTAGCCAGGTAAATTTGATTAAGACATCTCTTGAAACTGTTAACGACATTTTACTTTAATATTTTAAACGAATCAGGTGTTAATTTTAAAACAAATAGTGAGATAACGATCACAAATTTATTAAAATTTGGACAGGACATCGTCTGTCGGGTCAACTAGTTATTAATCACATTTACCGCATTTATCACTTTTATCGCAACAATTAACTATTACGACATATTCATATTCATATATTCATATTCGACACTCGCTGAATACTTTACACAAATTTAAACAATTTATTTTTCACAAATACTAGATGTTTAAAAATTATTTTTCAAATATACCATCACTGTTTCTAAATCATATATAAAAACCCAAAAACTATCTAAATTGTGTTGTTTAAAAAAAAAGTCAAAGGTTTTAGTCTGGATTTTTCTAAAAATTGGATCAATTTTTTGTTTTAATTTTTGAACGTGTAGTTTAAATTTATGTTAAAGTTATGTACTTGGATCTTAAGGAATGTGCAATTGTTTCAAAAGTACGAGTATAAGCTAGAAATATTTTGAATTATACAGATTGTCGGAGAAGAGTTATGTATCAGTTTTACATTTGTTAACCAGACACTACTCAAGTTATAGCAGCTTTGGGTGTATGGATATGTGTAGAGCAAATTCGATATAACGTTCTCTACATAGAAAATGGAAATTTGTGGAGATATACCAACATCAGTATGTCACACAATTTCAGAGAGTCTTATTTCAAATAGAGATGTTATATTAAGAATGTATATTTTTTGTGAAACATTACGTTTACATAAATGGTAAAAATTAATTTCGTTGAATTGGCCTCATAGAAACTGACATCATCCCAACTTTTCGTAATTTTATTTTTATTACTTTTTTTATTTCGATGTATGCAGTTGCCTCTGAGACACTTGTATAAAAATAACATGAACAATGCATATTAATCCATATTAAAACTAATTGTGAGTTTGTTACTTATTTGAAACGAAACCAGGATCTTTGTCGGATACAAACTCCTGGTTAGCGAAGAAACTCGTTCAGGAGCACAACATCTACAACAAGACTGAAGTGGAGCGCATAGACAGCGAGCATCCACCCAGCGAAAGCAGCACGGTGATCCGCGACGGACGTCTTCTGGGTCAATTGGCTCCGCTGCGCGCCATGGGCGACTACTGCTACAAATGGAACAAGGACATATTGGAGTCGTTGGTGGCGGAGTACTTTGACAAGTTCTCAATCCCGCCAAACTACCACACGCCGCCTTATTTAAGCGCACGACCCGATGTCACCCACTACCGTCTGACTCCGCGCGATAAGTTCCTCGTAATCGCCTCGGACGGTCTTTGGGATTTCATGACGCCGCTGGAAGTGGTGCGCCTGGTGGGCGAGCACATGAGCGGGAAACTCACTCTGAGTCCGCTGAAGTTGCCGCGAAAAAGCATGAAGCTGAACGAAATCAACGAATTGCTGCTCCACAGGAAGGAGGGACTGAAGACGAAGCCGAAGGATACGAACGCCGCCACGCACTTGATTCGAAACGCGCTCGGAGGGATCGGGTATGGAATCAATCATGCTATTCTAAGCGACATGTTGAGTTGCGCTCCCGAAGTCGCGAGGCTTTTCAGGGACGACATGACGATTACGGTGGTTTACTTCAATTCCGAGTATTTGAGGCACTGCCCGCCGTAGTTTGATCGTCGTCGTTGTCTTCCGTTGTAAATGGTCAATTTTTGTACGCCTTGTCGGTAGCGATTTTTAGACTGAATGATGGACATTTGTGCAATCGCGACGTACGTAAGAGGTTGTTGACAATAAATTGTGGCGACTACTACTGGGATTTGGAGTAGATGCTTGTGCCAGAATTTATTTCGTTCAAGACTCGTTTTGTTGTTTTCGTTTGTATATAGCACAGTCCTCTTCTTGTTAACCATTTTATTACAGTTTGTAAAATAAATATGCAGTTGTGATTTTTTTAGCGTTCACTCTCCTTAATTTAACTCAAGCAGACATAATTCCACTCTCGAACATTTACCTACCTCCCTTCTTTCTTGTTTAACATTAGAATACATTTTTAATATTTTTTTATGAAAAATGAGACCATGATTTTAATCTTATAAAATAAAAAGTAGTTCCATTAAAATAAACACACTTTTTATCATCAAAAGTAACGTAACGAAATTACCTTCTTCTTTTATACACTCAATAAACTGATTAATAAACTACATATTTTTAATTAACTTTGCTATTCTATCCGAGAAGAAAAATACAGGATCCTTCATCTCAGCTGCCGTCTTCTGTGGCTCAGTTATTACTTAAGTTGGAATTTTGATATTTCGCAGACTTTAATTACATTATAAGGACGCATTTCCAGAAAATATTTTTGATTATACTGATAGTGCCAAAAAAGTATAACGTCATAATGATATATATATACTCCTATTTTTTTAATTTGCATACTATATACATATTATTGTGTCAATTCGGTGCATTTTAGTTGCTTACATGTTCCCCACTGTAAAAAATTGTAAAAAATTAAAACCAAAAAAAATTGATTTTCCACCTTGAGTTTTAAAAATTTATAAAAAATACAAATAGTGCCTTCTTGTTAAAATTAGTACTAGGTACTTATTAAATAAAGTCTAACAGTCTTTTCAACAGTAAAGTTTAATTGATCAGAATTATTACAGGTGTGCAAAATTTCCTGTCGAATTTCACAGCCTTTTATTTTTCTTATTTTAAATTGGAGCTCGTGTTTATTGTTATATCATTTGATGCGGAATTAAAAAACTAAAATGTTTTTCCAGTTACAAGCTTACCGCAAACCCCAACACATTCGAAGTTATCGCCAAAAACTCCTTTTGTGAATGTATTTATTTTGTTATTATTTTAATTATTAAGTGATTATTTTATTATTAATTAGGTGGCATCCCGATCAACCGATTTAACTAAATTAGATTTATTTAGGGGCTACGTTAAGTAAATTGTTTATGAAGAACCTGCAACCACACCAGAAAACATGCAACAAATAATTATGAACGCATTTGAAAACATTACACCTGATCTATTAGAAAAGTAGCAGGGTCACTTCATACTCGTCTTCGTTTGTGCCTCCAAGAGAACGGAACACATTTATGTTGTTATTATTAAAACTTAAATATATAATTACAAAATAACTTATGCTAACAATTATTTTTTAAGCCATCTTCCACCCTGTAATAACTCGGATTAATCAAAGTAGATTAACAAGATTGTTGGACATTATTTAATAAGTACCTACCTAGTAATGATTTTATCAAGGGACACTTTGCAGTTTTTTTTATTTTATGATTAGAGACGGAAAACCATTTTTGTGGGCCATTGAATAATCAAAAATTCTGCGCCCTAGAATGTAATTAATGCATGCAAAATCAAATAAAAATTCTAACGTAAGTAACTCAGCTACAGAAGACGAGAGCTGAGTTGAAGGCCCCTGTATAAATAAATAAGAATGTTAAAAAACCAGAACAAAAGAAAAAATAAAGCTCAAAACTGGATGGTCCATATCCTCGACATTATGAAATCTGAGGACAAATCCGTGGTTTACTGCTACAAATCCATTTCTAGTAGTAGGTTATTTTTGGTTATTTTTATATGGTAAGGCCCGAATTTTAAACAATCGTGAAATCATAGATATCCCATTTTGACCATAAAAAGACTTATCCCTCTTTTCCCAGAAGCCACGGAAATGTGCTTCGACTTAATAGTTTCTTCCTTATTGTTTTTATTTAGAAAATAAATCTTAACAAAAAAGCAAACGGCACTCTAATGTAACAATTTTGATAAAAACCAGGATTGTGGTCAGCCGAGACTGACTTTTTTATTATATGCAGTTACTTTTTATTATTGGATTTCTGCTAAGGCGAACACTAGATTTTTAGCAGGAGGTTTTATCTTTAGGTCAGCGCTAAAACTGCGATTCCGTGAGCCCAGTTAAGTGAAATAATTTGTTTATTCTAGTTTTTAAAATACAATAAAAAAAATACAGCCATCATTATTTCTAAATATAATCATCATCAATTTACATTATTTCGAGGTTTTATTTTAATCAGGCAAATAACTTCACCTATCTAGTGCACTAAAAAATATGGTGGGACAAGAAATTTAACGTTTTCCACATTTTTATTAACTCTCGTAGTAACAAATATAATTTATCAATCTGAAATAGGTGGGCCTTCTTACAGTTGTAAATAAAAAAAATCATTTAAAAATTATATTGAAAAGACTAAAAGCAATGAGGGTACAGCTGAAACATGAAAACATTTTCAAAGGAAAACACTCATGTTTCCCGAAAACAGCTCATAATGCAAATATTGTGAATAACAGTTCATAATAATCTCAAAATTAGCCTTCCTGGCCGAAATCCTCCTTAAACTTTTCTAATTTTGTCAAATCCTCATCGTTCACTGTCGGCTTCGACGTGGCTAACGACCTCAGCATGTCGTTCTGCAATTGTTAACCAATCATTAAATATTGAAATTGAATAGTTAAATTGCCTAGCCAATTTTCGGATTGATTAGTTATAACGAGCGTTAAAAAAAACGTAGGCCATGGAATAACTTTGACGCTCAAAAGATGGTGGGAAAACTTAGACCTTCAGTGGTAATTAAGTTTTTTGTTAATAACCGTCTCGGGCACAATTCATACTTTTTTGTGCCTTCTTCGACAAATTCCATCTCCCGGTCTCGGTTTACACGTAATTTTAGGAAATTTTGAATGACAGCTCCTGTCAAATGTCATGATTTGACAGTTTATATTGGAAAAATAAAACAAATGCTAGATTCCATGGTCTTCCGAGCCTCGTTAGAAATGTTAATTGGGTGGTCAATCCGAAAACTGTAGAAAATAATTAAACAACATACCATGGTAACGGCCGGTTCAGCTAGTTTATCACCTTCCACGTCCATCCAAGTCATCTCGATTGCGCCGCGATCTCCAGGCGAGCAAGGCGTGAGAAGATCGTCGATTATGACATTGGGGTCTTTCGGGCTGGGCCCTCGCACCTTCTTGAAATGAGTGGCGGTCTGGACTTTTCTTACAGGCTGCATTAGGGCGTCCCGCACTACTATGCTGATGTCGGCTCCCGAATAACTAAACCGAAACGATTCAAACGATTGTTAAACCGGTGGTCGATCGTACCCTTCCGTCCTCCTGGCCAACTCTTTCACCTCTTCCTCGCTTAGCTCGGTATGCGTGTTTCCTAAATGCAGCTTAAACATGGTGGCGCGTGCCGGCTCCTCCGGCAACGGAATATAAATCCTCTTCTCGAATCTCCTGCGGATGGCAGCGTCCAAAACCCAGGGAATGTTCGTGGCGCCCAGCACTAAAATCCCTTCGGTGTCGTGCCCAACGCCTTGCATTTGCACGAGGAACTCCGTTTTGATTCGGCGGGCGGATTCCGACTCGTTATCGGAGCGGGACGAACACAGAGAGTCGATCTCGTCGATGAAGATGATGCTGGGTTTGTGGGCACGCGCCAACTCGAACAGATTCCGCACCAACTTCTCAGATTCGCCCAACCACTTTGAGACCAAATCGGACGAGGAGACGGAGAAAAATGTGGAGTTATTGGCTTCGGTGGCCACAGCTTTAGCTAAGTAGGACTTGCCGGTACCTGGCGGCTGTTATTGAAATTAGATTTGAATAAAGGGAAGTGTGGGGCCTTACACCAAACAACAGGATTCCTTTCCAAGGAACACGCTTGCCGCTAAAGAGGTGGGGAAAGCGGATCGGTAGGATTACAGCCTCCTTCAGTGCTTCCTTGGCCGCATCCAAACCGGCCACGTCCGACCACTTCACGTGCGGCTTTTCCACAACGATAGCGCCCTCCAGCTTGTTTTGCAGCTTCTTCTTTTCGGGGTCGTCTCCGTCACTATCACTGTCGCTCTTCTTGTCATCTCTGCAAATAATCAAACGGTTGTTTAAAAAATGTGCGACTGCCAATAACCAATCACGTACTTCGAATCAGTCTCACCGTCTTTGATGGGCTTCTTCTTTCCCTTTTTCAGTGAATCTTTTATTTTTTCCGCCCTCTCCAGGTACTGGCTGCACTTTGCCCTGATGCTTTCTTTCGCTTTCTCGCCCTGCGCCTCGTCTAAAACAGAACGAACTTACATTTGGCACAGTCCATATTGTGATGTTTACATTTTATGGCGTGCAAGAAGTATTCCACTCCGTGTTCATACAATCTAAGCGCTTCTTCATAGTTCTTGTTGCGATCTTCTTCGGTGGCTTTCGTTACCAATTCTATAGCTTTCTGCAGCGTGGATCCCGTTGCCATGACTAATATGCGGCAGGATTAGTAAATAGGGTTCCAGATTCGTAAATAATGATGATTACCTTCTCACGCTACAAACTAGGTGTGGATCGAATGGATTCGGGTCGAGGTCGGTTTATAGATAGTGTCTTACTGGATTATCAAAATTTCATATTTAATTTGAATTTCTTCTGTGATGGATTATTTATAGTGATTAGAACAAACTTATTCATTCACAAACGATTATCTGTCATTAGGTTCCAAGAATTATTTTGATGACATATTTCTTTCACGTTTGACTTTGACAGATGACAAGTAGCTGTGTAAAAAAACGACCCGAGATGTCGCCCCGTTACTAAATAACAAATTTATTTTTCGTACTTTTATTATTTATAACATACACAGGACTGTTTTCATCCAAAAACTGATTAGGCTCTAATCAATCACCACGCTAATAACAAAAAATCAGTTTCACAAAACCTGAAAAAAAAGTGTTAGGAATCGACACGAGATGTCGCCTCTTTCCTAATTTAACAATCATTTTATTAATACAATAATTATTTCTTTTTTCTTTTTTTTTGTAATTGTACTTACATTATTTCTAATACCGGGTGACTATAAATGATTGACATTTTTTGTGTTAGGTTGGCAATATTTTTTTAACTCTTCCATTGGGTACACTGATTTTCAAATTTTTAATTGTCAAATAAACGTCAAATTTAAAAATTGCTCATATCCGAATTGCTTTCAAAATGGTTTTTACAGCTGGAAGAAGAAGATCGATCACTCGCTGTAACCATTTTCTCCATTATTTGTCACTTTTCTTTCGCCATTATTCAGTAAGTTTCACTTTTTGACAACAATATTCTAACCTGAAAAGAAGAAGAAAAAATTCCTCACTGTTGACAATCACCTAAATTTAAGTCAATCATTTAGTCACCCGGTATTATTTTTGATACAAATAGTGGTGGATATTAGCGGTCAGGAAAATCACGTCGGTAATTTCCCCAAAAAATCAGTGTCACCAAATCAAGGAAAAAACACCAATGACATAACGGGCTTAGAAGTAAAAAAAAATTGAGAGTATGCCATGGAAGCACTTTGAATTCCTTTAAGTGTAGAAAATGTTTGACTTTGAAATAAGAAATTTGAAATTAAGTTATTTAATGTGTGATTTATAAAATTCCATCTCCGAGCGTCGGTTTAGCGGCTCTAGCTAATTTTTAGTTGATAGTTCCTATCAAATGCCATGATATGTCAATGGCAAACGACTACACTATAAAAAACAAAAATAAAAGCTAAATTTCATATCCTTCTCTAAATCCTTTTTTATTTGTATGTCCGTTACCTTTCATTTAAATTTTTGGAGTGTTTGGGTTCTATTGCGCTACGTCCTCCAATATACCCTTTAAGGATGTCCGTGTCCTGGGTCCATTTACTCTTTATACTTGATCGCCTGGAGAATTTATCTCATTTCCTCAGGTGTACATCCGGAATTATTGTCGGTATTGTATGGGTTTGGCCTGCATTTACCTGAATTCTTCCGTCTTTGACTTCGTAGATAATGACGAGCGCTTGTGGCTTAAATTTTATAAGAAAGTCAGAAACGTTATAATTTACGTGATTTCAGAAATATGCAAATATTGTTTCTTATCCCACCGAATTCATCAAAAGCTTACGCCGCAATTGTTAAGAGTTATTTCAGAAAGGTGTATAAACAGACAGAACGAAATATGAAGTAAATTCAACGTCAGTCTTGTCAAATTATCCGTGCATCAATATTTTGGCCAAATTGAAATTAAAAAATGGAAACGAAACAGAAATTTTGGGAAGGTGTGAAGCAAAAATACGAAGACAAGAACAAGACGCTTCAAAAGCGCCAACAAGAACTGCGTTGCAAGCTGGAGGCAATGAACACGATAGTTGGGAAAAGCGCAACTTTTCCAGACAAAGTTTCTGCAGTAAAGTCGTCGCAAACATCAACAGCAGCAAAACCTCTTCCCGAAGCCGAAAGCGAGAAAGTTATAAAGAGCCAACAAATGTCAGCCACGGCACCCGAACACGCCGACCAAAGCGGGGGCTTCTTCAAAAGCTTATTTTGCGCTTTCGGTTCTTCCAAACCTAAAACTGCGCCGGCAGCTGCCTCTCAAGTGGTCCCAACAAAACTTGAGGACAGACCAATCGTCGGTTACCGGTTTGTGCAAAACGAAAACTGTGAATGCGAACCTTGCGCTTACGACGAATCTCAGACAAGACCCGAATCGAAAATTGATAATGAAGAGCAATGCACGTGCAGTGTTTGCAGCAGGAGTTGTGCTTGCGACGAGATTCTACAAAAACAGACGGATCTAACTGACGAACCGTGTAATTGCGCATTACCACAATCGGAGGTTACCTCAAGACCGTCCCCGAAAGTTATTGCACCCGACATGGAATCAAACAAAAGTTGTATTTGCAGTGGGACCAGCAGTATCAACAACAACAAGCAGGCAGCTAAGAGCATTTTCAGTTCTCCTAGCAAACTCTCTCTGAAATCGATCGACCTCTTTTATATGAAGAACATCCAAGAGTTGGCCACCGAACAAAAGAACTTGTTAAAAGAAATCACCGATCTGGAACAAAAAACACAAATCTACGACAACGTCTTCAACGAATACAAAAATATCGATTTTAGTGCAAAGAACCAAGAAGCGCTGTGTCCGTGCATAAGAACCGCCCCGCCAGATCCCAACGAGAAAAGCGTGGCCGAACTGAAACTGGAAAACTTCTTACTGAAGAGCGAACTGAAAGACATGAGGTTGGAAGTGAGGCAGTATTTGGAGCGGATGGAAGGACCGATGCAGTTTAAAATAGAAAGCGAACGGTTCAAGTGCTGCCAACTGGAACAGAAGCTTGAAGAAGCCGCCAGGGAACTGGCTAACGTGCAAGATTTGTATCAGAAGGAACTGAACGCTATGAAATTGCAACTGTGCTCTGCAAACGCCAGCGTTTATAATTTAACGGCCACGAACGAGCAGCTCACTGAAGATACACAGAACTGTCAAAAGAAGTGTGCCAAGTTGGAGGATGATCTCATTCGACAGAAGATCAGCGAAGCTGATACGATTAAAAGACTACAAGCGGCACTCGATGCCCAGAACAATGAAATGGCGGCCAAAGACGAGTGCAACCTTCACCAGATTGCAAGAGAGTTGAGTAAAGTTTTGAAGGACTGCGAACCCTGCGGCGAGTGCATGACATTGCCTGAGGATCTCTTGACCGCAGCCAACTTGTTAAAGAGTCTTACCGATATGATTGAAAATAAACTACCAAAAGATGAGGACGACATCGATGCTACTAAAGGAGCCGTGGAAAAAATGTCGGGTATTAAACAGGATGCTCCACTTGAAATTGTTATAACGCAGCAATTAGGTAAGACTTAATAATAATAAAGCAAGTCGCTTTTAAATTGTTTGAGTTAAGGTCCAGCAACAGAACTACAAGAACAGGAATTAGCAGAAGGTAAGTGAATACGATTGCAAATATAAAACGTAAACTTGGACTTGTAGAAATACTTCCAGTGGAAGACCAAGTATCTACACATAAAGAAGCTGCGAGTATTTCAAGCAGCAAAATGGCGTCGAAAGTTGACGGTGAAAAATACTACAGTTGAGATTTTCTGTAGATAATGTGTGTCTTCAGATGAACCTGACAATGGACAACAAAGTCGTTCGTCGGTGAAACCAGCTGAAGACACACCAGTTCGAAAGTCGGTTAAAACTGATCCGGAATCAACAATCATGACGACAAGCTCTTCATGTAAAGTCACTGAACCTAAATCGAAAACTTTGTGTCAGTGCGTCAAATCTAAGAAATCAGCGACAGTCGATCAAATCTGGCCCAGAACCGACGAACCTCCCGTTTTGAAAGACAGCAGTTTATTGGAAACGCTAGCCACGACTAAGAAGAAGTGCGACTGTAAGGTTGCACGAAAGCTGCGCGAGAAGCAAGAAGAGAAGCTGAAAGAAAGCAAAGGTTCGTGTAAGTGCACCAAGAAACAAGAAACCCAAACCGCGAGGACACAACCCGCGAGCGACGGCGTCGACAGACTTTGGCCGGCAACCTCCGACAAGTTCAAACTCTCGCACCAAGTCACGGCGTCCAAGAGCCAAGACCTGCTCAAGTCGGAAACGTCGGTGAAGTGCTTGAGGCTCAAAGAGAACTTCCCCTTCGACGTGGACACGCAAGTTGACGTTCTCAACAGGCCGCCGGACGGCGTCCACGTAACCACAACCATCACAAACTCCGGCACGCTCGAAGTCATCACCGAAGGGCCTGAAGGCGTGATCGAAACCACGCTCGTCTACACCGATTCGGGTAACGTCGAAGTGCTCACCGAGATTCTGGAACATCGCGGTAAAGGCAAATCGTGCAGCAAGAGCAATAAGATGAAGACTCTGAAAGCGGCCGACATCCCAGCTTTGAAACCCCTGGAACTAAAAATGTCGCTATCCGAGCCAGGAAAAGCACCAGAAGCGGTGAGTGCTGCAGATATACAGGCGCCGAAAAGCGGACCTGTTGTTAATCCTCACTGTAAATGCGAAGAATGTCCGGTTCAACCCGCAGGTGAGTGTGCTTGATTAAAAAAAATAATTGCATGAAAATTGCAGGACCCCAAGTTAAAAAGGTGGAACCCGAACAGAAAGTGATTGCAGATCAAGAAGAGACGCGTTTGGGACAAATTTCCAAAGCTAACGCGGAAGAGACGACCGCAATTGTGCAAGATACCGGTGTTAATGTGACGGAAGCCGCTCCGGAGGAAACTACAGCAATTGTGCAAGATACCAATGCTAATGTAATCGAAGCTGCAGCTGCAGAAATTACAACAGTTGTAGAAGATAGTGGGCCAGTTCCAGAAGTGACTCAAGCGGTAAATGAAAATGCAGACGATCCTCTACTTGCAAAAACCTTGTCTCTTTCTTTGCACGTGGAGGATCCCGACCAAAATAAGGAAAATCCCGAATCGTGAATGTGTCGTCCAATATTAGTGTACAAATTATTTTAAACGTACAAAATATATTCAAAAAAGATAGTGAAACCCACAAAATACAATTCAGTGTTGCCAACATAAAATATTTGTGTCGGGTGAAAGCGCCATCTTTTGACAAAGTCGAATGTTAACTACATAACCTAAAAAAATTTAAACAAACTTGTTCGTAAAGCAAGAATAGTTGATTAATTCGCAAACCTACGAATTGCTGGCGTGCTTCAAAATGGACGAGGACGAGGAGGATATTAAGAAAATGACCGAGTTCATTAATACCCAAAAATCGGGTTTGCAGGTATTTCGCCGTTTATTAGGGAAATTTGTAAAGCAACTTTTTTGTAGACGAACTTTCAGCTGGACTATCAAGATTTCGTTACATTCGATCAAGTAAGATGACACGGCGACTTTCCATTCCTAACTTGTTCGCATTGCAGGACTGCGACGATGACTTGTTAATTAACAGCGAGCTGGACGCCGTGTACGCCGAATTAACCGAAATTCCATCGACTACGCTGACGGAAGATGAACAGAACATAATCGACTCGTGCCCCGATCCCGATTTAAAGAGGCTGCTCGCGTTGAACCGCAAGAAAAACATGCAGCTTATTAAACTCCACAAGAAAATACAACAAATCCTCGTCCAATGTGAGTCGGCAATGGAGAAACAGAACTGCATTATAAAAAGCTTGCCGCCTAAACAAGCACACCAACATACGAACATCTGGAAGCTCGGGGCCCCCTATTTTAAGGACAAACGCTTCTTTCAGAGTCCCGCCAACGACGACACGGTTAGAAAACGCCACAACAATGAACTGAGCGTGTACGAAATGACTAAGTCGCACAAATGGATTCCGGTTGGATTCGATCGTTTAATCAGCGCTGTAAAGTGCAATTATAACATCAACCGGCAGAACGACGTCGTGCGCAAGATGAACGCGTTTAAACCAAACGACGGGGATGAGGAAAGCGAACAAATGTTGGACTTGAAGCGACAGCTGGTCCAACTAAAAAGTAACGACGACGAAATCCCGCCGTGGAACTCAAACAAATTTATTAATTGGTACACGGTGTCGGAAATGTTTCTAAAAGGCAGGCAAACGCCTTTGGAGTGCGAAGCCGTGTGGCACATGCTGGTGCACCCCGATATTAACAATTCCAAGTGGAGCGAGGCGGAAAGTCAAAAACTGGAGGCAGTAGCTAAAAATTACAACTTCCAAGACTGGGAGGCCATAGCCGAGGAGTTGGACAACAACCGCACGGCGTTCACAACCTGCCTGCACTATTTCAGCAAACTAAGCAGCAGGTTCGTGCAGACAAAGTTCACGACTGAAGAAGACAACTTGCTGATGGAAGCGATCGAGCAGCACAAAATCGGCAATTTTATACCGTGGAATAGAGTCGTCTGCCACTTCGAGAACCGCTCCAAACAGCAAATCTACCACCGCTACAGCTACTATCTGTCGTGGAAGAATGTAAAAAGGGGCAAATTCTGCGAAGCCGAGGACATCCTCCTCATTATCCTAGTCAATAAATTCGGCCGCAATTTCAGCAAGTGCGCCCAACACATTCCTGGTAGAACGCCAATGCAGCTCAAAAACCGATACTACTCCAACCTACAAAAGCAAATCAAAAAGGGGACGTTCACTACCGATGAGGACAACGCCATCTTAGGGCACGTGGAGAAATTCGGAACTAAGAAATGGGCCTACTTGACGGAGACGCTGAACCGGAGCAACGCCCAAATCCGGCAGAGATACAAGTGCATTAAGACGTTTCTGGCCAACAATTCGGACGCCAACATCGGCGACATGCCCAAGCGGAATCGTATCTTCGAGCTGAACGACAAGTACAGTTTCATGCACTGCATTGCCGATCAATACAAAGGCGTCAACTTCGTTCCCACCATTGAAATGATCGAGGATAGTCTCAAGGAGCAGGTGGATCTGGACGACCCGACCGCAGCGAATTTGCCGCCGAACGCAAATGTTAGAAACGTGGACGCGGCGCTGATCGATTTTTTCAAAAGCTCGAAGGAGATCGGACGTACCGATAAGAAAATACTCACCGAAGAGATTCTGACCGAAGCCGCGGGCAACGTGGCGCAAGTTTTGTCAGTATTACAAGCCCGCTTGGACGTACCGAATGATCTGAAATGCAACACTGAACTCGATAACATTGATTTGGAAATATTGGAAAGGTTGTCCCAACGCCCCGAGGCGCCACTAGCAATGGAGCGGCTCGTGGCACCCACCACCAACACTTTAGTGGGTCTGAGAGCTCTCATCATTAAAAATAAAGAGTACAAAGCCAAGTGGAAAAACTTGCGCTCGAGTCGGAGCGGAACGTCCATTGAAAGAGAACTATTTTCACAACGCTTCGATAAGTTGTTCGAGTGGAGCGCCGTTTTGTCCTTGGAAAAACCAAACGGCGGTGCGACCGCAGAATTGCTAAAACGAAAGATTCAAGCCGACGAATCGACAACTAGTAAAAAGTCAAAATTGGTTTCCGATGATGATGCAGTTTCATTGCCGGACAAGTCGGAGTTGGTGCAGAATGCGGACGCAGTCTACGAGGACGATCTGGAAGACGTCAAGAACTTGGACCTCATCTTAAAGTCGATGCAATCGACTCGCAATCTGGGCGATCTTTTCCGGCCCAAGGTAAGTGCACATTTAACGTGAATCGACATCTTGGAAAATATATTGAGAGTTCCCTAATAACAATGACATACACCTAGCGCACACTCATCTATAAAAATATGAATAAACAACGATTTCTAACGGAAACCACGTGACGCGAAATGATTTCAATGTAAAAATTGTGCAAATAAAAAAACAAACTTCTTCACACAACAAAAAATTACGAAACTAGTGACTGCGAATTATTTCTTTGCCGAAGTCGTGATGATGGCACAGCCGGCGGTGAAAACGGACCACAACAGCAGAGTGGCCTCCAAGTGTCCCGCCACGTATCTGATCCCATCCAATATTCTCTTCCAAATCGGATTGACACTCTGCTTTGTGGCGGCCGGCAGCAAATTCCTCGCTTTCAAATAGTCGATCAGCGCCGGCGAGTCTTTCGTGTACGCGGGGAAGTAGTCGCCGACTCGCTGGCGGGACCACCACGAAGGTTGCGACTTCTGTCCCCAGGACGTGTATTTGTACTTGTACAGACTACCCCTGATGTATTTCGGCGATTTTTGTGAAAACGGCGAATGGTGTTTGTCTAAGAGCGCCAGAACCTCGGGCCGGTCCACCAGCAGTCTGTGGGCCAAAGATAGGATCCACGGTTGCTTGTCCGAAGCACTGTACGCGGCCCAGAACAACTGCCAGTCCACTCTTGGCGAATAGGGCGCTGTAACGTTTTCAATTGTAAAACGAACAAACACAAACGACGAGTCCATACCGACGAACGGTAGCGAATGATTAACGTTGCCGGGCTTGTAGAGGAAATTGTACTCCAACCAGGGACCCTCGACGCTGTCGGCACCTTCGATAATGATTTCTGGGCGACCCTCCACTCCCAAGGTCTTGCCGAAGAGGCCGTACTGGTTGGTGGCATGCAGTTTGTGCAGTCGATTGTAAACGGTGCGTACGCTCGGGTGTACGGTAGAATTGGACCCGGAATGTAACGACGCCAACGGCACCTACGAACCAACTCGTCCATTAACACCCACAAAAGTTACACAAACAAACCGAGCTGGACAGGAACAACAAAACTGCGAGCGCCGAATACGAGATCGTCGTGACTATTGTAAAAGTCTTGTTGCCGTAAGTGTCAAAGAGCGCGACGGAAAGTGCGTGCAAGATGGTAATGGCCAAAGACAGCAGACCCAAATAAATGGTCACGGTGAGGCCCTGTTTCAGTACGTTGTCGAACTGGTCTTTGGTAAATCCTGCAATGATAGAAAGTTAGTTGGATCGTTCGCAGGCGATTTTGGTTGTACCAATGCTGGACTCGACAGTAGTCCCGTTCAGTTTCAACGAGTACAATTGGATAACAGCGAGAATCAGTCCTGCGTACACAAGAATGTTTACAACCCGTTCGACCAACGACCATTTGGTGAAAGGTTTCCTGCGTCCGTAAAAGAACTGATCGTCCAACAGCGACAGCAGCAGAGTGACCAGTAACAGGTTCGTGAAACTGTAATTTCCGGTAAGAACGACGGATATTTGCAGCACGACCTACAAACCACATCGGTGACGCGCGCAAAAAACCGATCGCTTCTTACCTGTATAACGAAACTGGTTATTCGCACCGCTCTAATTGGCACAAAGAACAAAAACGGTAAACCGATTTCACAGACGTTTGTGATGACGGCGAATAGCTTGAGGTACCATTGCGGGATGTGGTGGAAGTACCACGAGAGAGGCGTCGGCAGCGGGAGCGTCTCAAAGTAGTAGGTGAATGCTGCAAAATATTATGCACAAGACGTTCGAGGGCATCGGGCGACCCACCTGTTAAACTCCACCATTTTGGGCAACCGCTGATGAACTTCACTAAACCGTTCGTTAGTAAAAAGCGGAGCAGGAGCCAACGCACCAGCCAGAAGCTGATGGCATCGCTCGGCGAACTCGAACTTTTTTTCCTTCGTCCCGGAAGCAAGGGGGCCACCAAAAGTGCCAAGAATCCCGCCTCCAGCAACAACTCGTCGCTGAAATCAAAGATGCTACTACACTTCATGCAAATTAGCACAAATATTTCGGTTTTAATTTGACTGAATTTAATGCCGCGTCAAAGAGCGTTTTCATTCAATGTTGGCGATAAATTCGCTTACGAATGCGAACTCGGTCTGAATGCCGCGGAAGCAACTCAAAATGTTGTTAACGAATGGACCAAGAAAATTTAAGTTTGATGTTTTTGAGGTGGTTATTGAAGCTCTGGCAAAACCACTAGAACTCCATCATTTGAAACGAACTCATAAACTTTGGAAACACGACAAATGGGTACCAAACGATCTGAGTAAGAATCAGGAAAATAGCTGGTTTGAAATGTGCTTAATTCCTTGACTGAAATGAGTCGTTTCTCAATCCTATTATCGCTTCGATGAAAAATTGGTTCTGTATGCCAAGATAATGAGGAAATAGAAAAACACTTCTCAAAGCCGGTATTGATGATTCCATTGTCCTCTCTTCAGTTAGTTTGATCGCGTACAGTTTTTTAACAGTTTGCAGTTTATGAAAAAACAAGGTAGTCGTTTCTAGGCAGAGATGTATTGAATAATGGTTCACATTTTGACTAATTAATTTCGGTTTTATTTGGACTCATTATTGAAGCAATTATTTTTACATGAATCTGAAAATTTAAGTCGTTTCATCTTCTGGACGTTTTATATGTTTATAGAAGAAATCTTGCAATGAACCTGTTTGTTTAGGTCAAGGGTTTTATGGTATGGGCTGTAAAACCTAACAAATCCTATTCTTTTTTACAGAGAGGTGAAGTAACATGGTAAAAATAAAATACATTAAATTTTGGTTACAATGTTTTCTTCAGTTGATAATAAATGGAAGTTTGAATTCCACAATTGTGTGATTTCGATTGTAGTGGCACATCCGTGAGACCCTCTCGCCTGGTTGTTAAAAAATGTAGATTCATTTAAATCCATTTGGATTAAAAACAATTTATTTCAATCCATTTGCAGTTAGATGCTGCATTTGAACCAGTGTGACATCATTCAAGAAATTCTCGTGATCAATTAATAAATTACCCACATTGATATATCATAAAATTTACATTGCATAAAATACTGCAGCAGTTCGGAGACGATTTTCAAAGTTATTGAAAAAAAACTAATGTAGACGAAAACTTAAGAAAAACTTGTAAATTATTGTGATTTTCAAATTATAAATAATCGGGTTTAACGTTATTACTGTCATAACATTTTTCCTTTCGTCTACTAGCATTCTTTAGAACTTTTGTTCTTCATTTCATTTCCAAACTGGCTAATAGATTGTGGATCTATGCATATTTGTCTCATTTAACTATCTGCTTCATTAGTATTAAAAGAAACGATAGCATATTGCTTTGTAAGAATTATCTAATGAGAAGTTTATTATTTTACCTCCTATAAATTTTGCTACCATAGAACTATAGAACCGTATCTTTCAACAACTTTATTGTCTGCATCTCTCTATTGTCTATTGTCTTACGGAATGAATTGCAATTCTTCTAATTATGAATGTTAAATTGTTGACGGAATGTCCGAAAAAGTTTGTAAGAAAATATGTTTCTTCTTTTTTCGGACAAAAATTTACAGGAAAATCGCTATGATCACCGCTATGTGTCAAACAATTCAGTATATCTAATTTCAGAAATTCTGAAACTAATTTTTTTGTCTGTGTTTTGTATCCTATGTGTAATTGCACATCCAATTCCTGTGGATAGGCGTAAAATACGATGTTCAACAAGTTTACGTTGTTGAATAAGATAAATGTTATCTTTCACAACATTTTTCAATTTATTTCTGAAATTCAGCAGGACGTGGTTGCGACATTGTATTTTTATTACAGGGCAACTGTTTCTGAACGGATTGGCAACCACAATTTTTTTGTAGGTGCTGCTGTCTTCATACACTTTTTTAAAATATTTCTAATACATATAATTTCGCTAATTTCATGCTACTTGAACTGCTGTTTTGATTGCTAGTGCACAAATGTTTTAAAAAGTTACTTAGTAATTTTTCTGCATGATCATATTTTACAACATCCCCAGGAGAGGTAAATTGCGCAGCCATAAATTATGAGATCAGCTTTTCTTGTAAAAATCCAATTTTTATTGTCAAAGAAATCCACTTGTAGTGTCCAATATCCATTCCATTTTGATTATTCTTTTTTCAGAGTTTGAGTTTGAAAATTTGAAAAACACCCTTACACTTTTTTCTATTTATTATCAATTTATGTGCAGAAAATTTCCGACCTTGCGTTGGAGTAATTTGAGTTTGAGTTTTTGTCGATAACAGTTTTGGACACGAGACATAAGATGCTTGCTTAAGATGATATTGTCAATATCAAAAATCTACACTGTACACTACACTGCTTAATTTTTAGTACATATCTGGGTTTTTAGAACATTCAGGACTGAGCCTTGTCAAAATCTTTGAACTTGGCAGAAGAGTGTTAATACTTACTAATTGTTGCTCACAAACACTTGCCCGACTTGGTAAAGGGAAAAGTACAAAGACCACAATGCCGCAAAAAGTGGAATTGTGCAGAACTTCTGCGAGATAAACCTGTAAAAAAAACAATTTGTGCATTAGCTACATTCCAACGATTTAAATCGTAAATACATAAATATAACGTTAATGGATCGCCATAAAACCTACACTCCAGCTAAACATTTGCCTTGTAAAAAATGCAAAAATTACACAATCCGTTATTTTAGTCACATGTGGAAGCTGAATAAACCAAGTAATCAATCGATAGTCATGAAATGTTTTCAAAATTAATTACGATTTTAATTATTTTAATACTGTCTGGGGGAGGTCATTGACCTGCCTCTCACTCTTCTTTTGACAGCTGCCGCGTTCAATCAATGCCAACTTTGACCATCCTTTTTTTATATCCATGACATTGACATTAACCCACAAAATGAGCTTTTTTATACTTGATTTGTGATTGTTGCAAATAGCAATAATTACCCGGTAAATGCGAGGAAGCTCCCCAGTAAAGCCAAGACGTCCAGGGCGTAATTCACGTCCAAACCCAAGTAGGGTGCAAGCCAGAGCAGCGTAGGCTGATAGTGTATTTTAGCCGACAATGTCTTGTGTTTGCTATTTTCAAGCAGCGACTTTGCGGGAAGAATTCCATTATCGCCGTATAAACCTGAAACGAAATCCAAAACAGAGCTTATTAAGTGATGTACGAGAACGACGAGATTTTAGCACTCACCAGGTATTTGTACGTAAAACGAAATAAATGCAAAGAGATAAACGATACAGAACGCCCTCAGGAAGAGGTTTCTGGTGTAACGCAGGGGAGTCATCGTGACCGGTGTCCCTCACAAAGAAATCACGCAATCACCAACATGTAAACAAAATGGAACGCACTATTTTATTCTACGAGATTATTTCTGGTGGATGATGTGTTTGAAAAGAACAACGCGACGACGCGTCCCAACACAAACGCCCAATAAAAGACGCGATGACCACGCAGCTGCATACGTCGTTAGTGGGACAAGGAAGGAGAGGTCTGTTCTTCAAAGTGGTAATGTTGAATCCGAATAACTAACTGTTTTTCCTCAACCGGATTGAGTTTTCGTGTTAAATCATGACCATTAACATTTTTTTCCAATCGGCATCGCTTTGGTACGCGTTTCGCTCGAGGGCGAACGTACAGTTTTCTTATTTTTTATGGTTGACATCGTTTTGCGTTTTTTGAAACTTGCTAATGGTTTTTCTAATCAAATTCTTCGCTATATAGCTATTTTCACTCCTCCATTACCAATAATTGTAACAATTCAATAATCAAATATTTAATGCGTTTTCTGTTCCGATGTTGTTAAGTTTCATACTCACTAGACCACAGAATCGTTAACTACAAATAAAAATTTTAATATTTATCTATTTATTCTTATATTACGTACGTAAGCTTATTGTTTTCCAAAAATTTGCGAAGAAAATCAAATTATTTGAATTCAATTTTGACAACTTGCATAAGATGTCGGCAACATAAGACCATGAAATGTTCTAGTTCCTAGTTTGATTTTTGAATCCACGAAACTGAAATCACTAATGGGGACATTTTACCAGACTAGAACTGTTGGCGAGACTTAGATTGAAATAATTGAGGTTATGCGGTGTTACGTGAAAATAATTAAATAATTTAGTAAATATTAATGATATTAACTGATTCGATTGCAGATTAATAATTGGGCTATTAGTCGTTATTAGTGCATAACTAATAAGTTATGTCAGAATCAGACGACGATGTTCCGCAACTATCATCGGATACATGTCTAGCTTTACAAGAATTTTACAAAGAACAGGAGCAAAAACAGAACAGACTTTCAATGCCGAACGACGACACCCTCGCCGAAGACTGGGTGAATAGTGTAATTAAGAGGGTTGTAATCATTTAACAATTCCAGCAACTGAGCCAGTTTTGGTACGACGATGAAACCAGTGACGAGCTGGTGCACACAGCGCTGAAATCAGTAGGACCCCACAGCAAAATCGCGCTCGTGTCATGTCCGACGCTGTATAAAAAGCTGAAGGAACAAATGGCACACGACGGTGAAGGTAAATAAATCACAGCACGTGTGAAAGCTTCAAAATTACGTTTCAAGTGACACTGTACGAGTACGACCAGCGGTTCGCATCGTACGGGCCAGATTTCACTCCTTACGACTACAAACTCCCACTCGACCTTCCGCGGGACAAGTCGAGTTATTACGATTTAGTGATTGCAGATCCGCCCTTTTTGTCGGACGAATGTCTCGCTAAAACGGCCGTCACGATAAAATTTCTCACAAAAGGTAAAATAATGTTATGCACAGGTATTTGAGTTGTTTTAATTTTATTGTCACGTTGACTTGGTCTATTTTAGGAAGTGTAATGGAGTCGATGGTGGAGCGTTTGTTAGATTTAAAGAAAACATCTTTGACTCCTCGCCACAGAAACAATCTGGCAAACGAATTTTCCTGTTACTCCAATTTCAGCTTCTAGGAACCACGACGGTGAAATCAGCCACAGATTTGACTCAATTTTTATTCACTATCGGGGTGATATGTTCACATGAAATGTAAGTGTATTTACAACAATTCGTAAACTCTATAAAATTCTCAAAGTGGACGAATAAATGAACATATTTAGAAGTAACAATTCTGAAGCGGTGATGCACAGTAAAATATAAACTATAATAGGGTTTTAACGCAAATTCGAAGCGGTTTGTGTATTGCTGTAGTAGAACAGATTAAAAGTAAATATGTGATTAAGTCCCCTGCAGTATCACTGTCGCTCCTTCAACATTTGATGTTGCATTTTTATGGCACTCTGACAATTCCTTGGTCCCACCTATTTTTAACTGACAGAAAATTGCTTTCGTCTTGTTATTGCCAGTAGTAATTTTACATCATCTTTCATAAATGGCATCTGTTTCACAAACATCTTATTCCCAGATAAAGCAACAACGTTATACTTTCAAAAACTAACAGTTTCTCAATTTTGCATACGGAAACGAATTACATTTGGTGTCTTCATCATTGATAATTGGAAACGAAACGCACAACCACTATGGGTGGATCGGTTTAAAAACAACCATCTTAGGCCTTTACATTTTGCTAATCCTAGTGAAATTATCAGACACTGATATTACGTGATTCTTGATATACAGTTGGTGGACTTTATAAAACTAGTGGTTATCATATTTTATCACAAAAAAAAATCTGATTAACCCTAGCGAAACGAAACATGACCTGGTCGTGTCTTTTTATCTCGTCAGTGGCATTTGAAATCAGCTGAATAGGTCGTGGCCTGTCTCCTGCAAGGTTTTACTGGTAAGTCTTTCGATTTCACACAGGAGCATCTGAGTGTCGGTGTCGACTTCGGAGAGCGGAGGACTGGCGTTTATCGTGTTCTGGACGTTGTCCCATTCCAAGGAGTTCGTCGAGGAGACGCGTGACCAGTCGGAGTCGCTGCTTGCTGCCGGGGCCGTGTTCTGCAGACTCGATTCGCTTGCGCATTGGGAAAAATCCTCAGGTAAGGCGGTCCTATTAATAACGAATTAGAATAGAGCGGAAGTGGTATGTGGTACGCACCAGGAACTGCCCGACGGATCGTGGACCAGTGAAATGGGAAGCGTCTCGTGCTCCCATTCCAGGTCCAATGAACTCAGGGGTGTGGAAGTGGCGGTTCGTGAGAGCAACGCGCGTGCGTCCAAACACTGCAGCTGAATGTCTCGGCTAGTGCAGGATCTGTCGGTTAAACAAACAGTTTCCGGTCAAATGTTATTGGTAATTAACAATACCCGGTAGATGGTAGTCGCTGTGATTCATTGAGGCGGCTGTATGCGGTTAATTGTGGATTCAACAAGCCATCGACCAGCTCCAAAACGGGCTTCTAAGGCAAAACATTAAAATACGCACACGTTTGCCAAGACAACCAACTTGTTACCTGGTTGTTGTCGTTTTTCTTGTTGAAAATTCTCGACAAAAAGCTCCTGTTTCCGCAGCATGGAATCAAAAACAATTATGACATGTACAGTTATTAAGCACCACACTACCTTTTTGCCGTTTGTTGTTGTGGTGCCGAGTTCTGTAATGCGAAACACGCCAAAATTATGCAGATTTTGTTGATTCTACTCACGTCTTCTACCAGGAACGTGAATTCGAGTTCATTGCTTTGATTCTGGAGGATGTTGAAGTTGTGGAGGTTCTTTGCCTTGTCTGAGCCAGGCAAACACTTGCCGAAACAATTTCCCATATTTCCTGCAGCCCATCTAGGACTGCCACTCTGTTAACCCCCATGGGGTGCCCCAAGTGCCGCCGACTCCGTGATGATTAGGTTTACACGCCCATCGTTCCCAAACTCATCAGAATTTATCGAGGCCGATTCACGAGAATTGTGACGATCCTTGCTTTAATTAAATTCGTTTCATTTTCGTCTTAATAAATCGCAAAGGCGGAAAGTTGAATCAGTTACAGTTGTCAGGTTGACAGGTGTTTTTGTTGTCAGCTGTCACAAATGTGACGTTTGATTTGATATTGAATTTATTGGTCGCAAAACAAAAAGTATCGTTAATTATATATATAATTATATCGTTAATTATAATTTTTGAACAATTATGAATAGTCATGACCGAATAATGTTGTGGACGACTCGGTAAAGTTTAAATGTAGCCGCCGATTGTGTCGGTAATGCAGGAAACGCACAATTGATAACCGTCAAAAACAGCTGCTTTTGACAACCTGCACACTGTCAGCGTCAAGGTCATCTCACTAAAATCATCGCCTGGCCTTTTGGAATGGTTTTAAAATTTATTCTGCAGTGTCTCCTTATCAGTTACACATGGTCGAAACACCAGAACCCCATTTTGATAGTGGTATCGTACGACGCCTTCAGACATGACTTCTTCGACACAAAGACGGTGCCCCACATGAACAGACTGAGACAGGGCGGAACGTACGCCGACTACATGATCAACGTTTTCCCCACAAAAACGTTCCCAAACCACCATTCCATCGCCACGGGTTTGTACCCAGAGGTACACGGAGTCATCAACAATGTCTACCTAAACACGGAAACGAAGCAAGTGGTCTATATCGGGTACGATATGTTTCATTACAACGAGAAGATCGTGCCGATATGGCGTTTGAACGAGGACGCCGGGGGTGGCAGGCATTCGGGGGTGATGATGTGGCCCGGTGGGTGCTATCCATATCAGGGGAAAAACATAACGCACTGTCAGGAGTTTGATCCCCAGATGGACTGGCACAAACGCATCGATTTGGTACTGTTTTACAATTAGAAAAGTCGCGCCACTATTTTTTCAAATAATTCTAGGTGATTAGCTGGATGAAAGATCCCGACAAGCCCACAAACTTAGTAATGATTTACTTTGGTGAGCCCGACACTCACGGCCACATCTACGGCATTGGATCAGACGTAGTGGACAATTTGGTTAAAAAGTTAGACAACGTTACCAATTATTTAGATGTAACGTCTGATTTTCATAATTGCAACGCCTAATTCCTGTTAATTTTAGCAACAATTGAAAGCAAACAATTTAAGCGACAAAACTCATGTTGTGCACCTGAGCGACCACGGAATGTTGGACGTAAAGCCCCCCAATTTTATAAACGTAACGCAGTATCTCACGCCCAATACGTATTTATATGCAGCATCGAGCCCTATCATTCACTTCTATCCAAACAAGGGCATGGAGTCTGATGTTTATAACAGATTGAAAAACGGCGCACGGCAAAACGGGCACTTTAGCGTGTATAAAACCGAAGAATACCCAGCTAGGTGGAATTTTAAAAACAACCCGAGATCTCCGCCAATCCTAGTGATGGCTGATGTCGGATATGCAGTGGACGATTTAATAGCGTTTTCCAAAACAGGCACCCAAAAGCACCACTTCAACTGTAAACCATTAAACATGTGCACCAAAAACGAATCTGACATAATTTTGTAGTAACGAACGAGTGTACGTTTGGGGTGCACGGATACGACTACACCGTTCCCGAAATGAGGCCCTTTTTCATGGCGCGCGGCCCCAAGATCAGGGCCAACAACAAAATAGCGCCGTTTAAAAACGTCGATTTGTTCAATATGTTTTGCGAAATACTCGAAATCGCTCCGACTAGCAACAACGGGACGACATCGCACTTTGACGACGTTCTGGTTGCAACAAACAAAGCTTATACAATGTCGACGATTCTGGGCATTACTGGTACGTTGAACATGTGCATGCTACTGGCTCTCGTGTTGTATCGCTGAAAATACAATTTTCGATTATGTCTGGTGTGGTTTTTCAGTGGGCGGTATTGTCGTCGTTCTTATTTTAATAAGTTGTGCCGCAGTGCTCACGCTGATGATGATCAAAAGGCAGCAAAACATTACCACTACAGCAGCTTTAAATAAGCGGTTTCCCCAAACTTTTCAGAGTAGTATCGAGGCCCAGCATTTGCTTGACCCAGAGGAGGCCTAATGTGAGCGAAGTCGTTGGAAACTAAGCGGGGCTCTATTTTATGCGATGTTTTCGTTATTCTAGTACATGTAGATATTGTAGCCACTTCGATTCCGATACGTTCTAGTCCGGATAAAAACGTACTTAATAGCCTGCCGCTCCCTGCCAAAATTATTATTGTAAATTACTTTTAATTTTAAAGGAAGCCTAGTTAATGTTGAGACTTGACTGTTAAATCAATATTTTACAGCTGATTCATTTGCAGTGTCCAGATCATCGTTGTTCCTGTGATAATAATTAAATCATGAAATTTTGGTACAGCTGTCTCAGATTCGAAACATTTGGTGGGTTTTTCCCATTTCCCGAACACATAACTTAAAATTCGTTAGAGTTTCGAGTTAGGGGACGATTGTTGAGATGGCTTTGATAACGCATATCACATTTTTGTTTCACCTAAAAGACTCGTTTTTAACATTTATTGAAAAGTACATAACTGTATCATTGATTTTTTTTAACGTGATTTGGCGTTTTTTATGTAAAATATAAGTGGTGCTCATAGGTTTTTTAAAATGTGCTGTTTTCTATTTATGACTCAACCCTTCTTTTTAATGGAGCCGTCTATAACTTTGTACATTTTCAAAAAAGGAAAAATATTAGTGACACTTATTTGCATTTCCGGTTTTTTCACCATTGTTTTCGAAAAACCAAAGCTGTTGGGAGTAGTTTGTTAATGCCGCTATTTTTATATGCAAAATTGCATGAAATTAACTGTGGAAGAAAGATACTGAGGCACTGCAGATGAATCAAGTGAATATTGGGTGTTCTAAGTTAGGAGGGGACAAGTTTTGTAGCTTGGGGTTATATCTGCATATTCGCATAATTTTAGAGTCAGTGATTTCAAGTCACTTCCTTCCATATTTTAGCGTGTTGCCCACTTACTTATTTTTACATTGACGCTAGTTAAATATTAATCGTTTTCAAGCTCTTAAAATATAAAATCGAGTAAAACTTTCTATAAAAATGACAATATACTAAAAAGAAAATATTAGAGTGATTAAATATGTGTGATTTTATTATTTATTTACGTGATACGAGAGTGAGAGTATAAATTAGTTTCAATAGTATGAACCAAGCACGCACAGTTACATAATAAACTAATTATTTGAATGATATAATAAATATTTACGATAAAAAATAAAAGGTATTTAATTTAAATTATTAAAAGAAGTAAATATTCATGGCCGTTATTGAAATAATTGAAACGATTGTCAGAATATTGCAGTGTATTTGAAGTAGTTGTTTTGAAATGTTTTGCAGATCTTCAGTACCTCTTTAACAATTTAATGCTTTGAATTTTTAATGATTTTCTTTTGTTAATATTGACTGCAGCATTTTTCTTGTGAAACGTTTCGAAATAATTATTTCTAGCATAATTTTAAATTGTCTAAATTATTTAATTAGAGATGTTGTTTATCAGTTTTTTAAAATGTTAGAATTCACAGTTGTCCTTCTAAATTACACTTGTTGAATACCAACTGCAATTTAATTGTTAGTAATTACATTTTGACTATTCTATGAGAACGACTTTAACATCGTTGTAAGTTTGCTTTTACTAAAAACTCTCCATTATACGTTATGTGGTACATTATAGTGTCCGATTTTACTAAAATGCATGTTTCTTGTTGTAAATACGTCTGGGGTGATATTAAGTAGAGATAGGCGGTCAAAAAATACGGCGGTAGTGGTTTAATAATAAAGTTGTTGAAGTTGTATGACATGATTCAATAAATGTTTTGTTTATCACTGTTTACGGCTTCGTTCCTGCCTTGTCACAGTTACGGGTTGAACAAGCAACGAACAAGTTCTGTCCGAGCAAATTTATTGTTCATTTACATTATGTTACACTCAATCAGAAGGTGCTGATTATTTGGTAGCCTTTAAACGTTTGCCCCCAGTTCAAGCAATACAATTTCAAATCGAGTAAGCAAAATCATGACTTTCGTTGGCAACAATCCAAAAATAAATAAATTGCACAACGCACAAAACCTACCCTCTACATGTACATACAACAGCATCGTTTTAAGCGTTTTCTTCGTCGAAAATCTGCAGCCTTGTCCTCGCTCTAGCCCCCCTGCGTATCTGATTCAAGCACGCCAGCATCCTTATCATGAAAGCTGCAGGCACGGTGATGGTGTCTCGCGTCTCCTCCAACATGATAGCGTTGCGGTTGATCAGCTGCGAACAGAAATTTAGCCCCGAACCGATCACGACTCGCCGCTACTTTACGTCTTCCGCCATTTTGGCGTCGAATCGTGGCTCTTCCAAAATGGGCGCCCACAGTTTGACGTCGTGGTCGATACCGCTGGTGGCGAGAAGAGGTAGCGTGGGATGCGGCTGCAAACAATTCACCACGTGCTGATCGGCTTGCAGCAACATTTTCAGTTTGGCCGTGTTCTTATCCCAGACGAACACGTGCCCGCAGTCCGAACCCGACATCACGTAGTCGTTGCCCCAGAACGTCGCCTCCTTAATCATTGTTCTGGAAAATCGCCGATCAAATCACACCCGTCTTGTTTTTTAACTCACCGCGCGTTTCTATGTCCCACATATTTAGCTCTCATCTCAGCCTCGTATGTTTTCTTAAAAGCCGCTTCGGACACCGGTTCATGTTCCTCAACCAACTCGTCCTCAAACTCGTTTTCCGAACTCTATAATAAAAATAAATCGGCTTTAATAATATAAGGGGCGAAGTCTACTTTTACATCGAACTCCGTTGTTTAGATTGTGGTGTTGCAATTTGAAAAAATTTAGTTTTTGGCATTTTGTTATAGTAATTTTTAGAAAATTGCAACGACCACCCGAAGCTTTAAAATGTATTAGAAGTACTCTCGAATTATTCTTTAAAGTTATACTAATCGATAGAAAAAATAATTATTGCAATACTTTAAATGGTTCAAGAGATATTAATTTTTAAAAGGATCCTTGCATTTCCAAATTTTAACATTAAATTAAAAATATTCCAAAAACTATGAGAGATAAGTGCCGACAACCTGGGCGCTTATTATTCAGAATTAATTGCCCGAACGGACGAGTGCATAAAAATAAGGGGTTACCATTTAAAATAACAAATTTGACGTCAATTTCCGGTATAACCGGAAGTGCCGCCATCTTGATAGTATTTTACTTCGATTCAGAACAATCGATAATGATGATTCACCAAATTTCAACTGTCTAGCTTTACGGGAAATTGATAATGTTCTAATGAACGGTCTACGTGAATCACCCTGTATTATAAACTAAATAAAACTAAATATTTTTCTTCCATTAGAGAATATCTACTTTTTTTTCAAAACGATCGAACAGAAATATTTTGCTAAAACAGATTTGTTGAGTTAAAAGTTTTAACAACGTTATACGTCAAAGCTCTTTGAAATAAAGCTGTCTTGAATTATGGCATCGAAATATCCAAAAAAAGACGACCAATTTGAACATTATGACAACTTCTTCGTGTACGAAATATGATCTGATCTTTATAGATTATCCCAACTCGAAGCCACAACTTAATCAATTTTTTAAAATTTAAAAACTCATTACAACAAAAGTTTTGAATTTTTTGCAATTGGTATTGGATTGATTATCTAAACATGGATAATAATTGATTAGGCAGTGATTTAAATTAGAAAGGAGAAATTATTCGCAAAGTTATTTTTCTTAACATAAAATTTAAAATGTGTAAATTTGCATAAAGTATTCTTAACGCAGAATATCATTTTTTTACGATAGAATTTACATGTTCCTTAAAGCGCAACTGATTGTTTATATAAGACCAAGATTTTCTAGACATGTTACAACTTTCATTTGAATACAATCCGTTTCAATTTTAATCGTATGATCAATTTTTGTATTTCTGGGTGACATGCAGATGCCTTTACATTTATTTGTATTTAGTTTTCATCCCAATTGTTTAGTTAGAAGCGGCATTGGTTCTAAGCTTGTTCAACATTTTTTGGATGAAAATTTTAAAGTGTGCATCGTCCGCAAAAGCCTGAATTATACAGTACTTTACCGAGTTTAAAATTTCCGCTGCATATATTATGAATAAAAGTGGTTCTACAATAAAATCAAACCCTGAGGAACACAACTTGACTTCAATTTAGTAAAAAAAGCATTAACAACTGGACCGAAATGTCATCAAAGTCATAAAAAAAGTTTTGCAATTGCAATAAGTAGAGCATTATCTAAGGTCGTGATTGTTAATCCGTGGAACATTAGTTCTCTGTGAAGCCACTGCAAGCGTCAAAAATCACATGCACAATTAAAAATTGTCGCAAACATCAATACAACGTAAATTAATTTATAACAAAGAAACGCCAGAAGTTGTTAAATTTAGAAGAGGAGACGCGAGTCGCTTTATTTCGTCCCAATATTGCTGCAAAAATCACCAAGTTCATGTATAGTATTAAATTTGCGATTTTTTTAAGTGTTTTTGATTTTTTTTAATCCATTCTCTGTCACGATCCCCATATGGGGAGTGAAATTTTTTGTGTGTGCTAATTTGTGATACTTAATTGTTTTTTCAGTGCCATAACACCTATTTGAAACCTCTTAGAAAATGTAAAATATTTTGAATACAGCAGTACTACCATTATAATGAAATCCAAAGTTTTAAATTTAAATAAATCTGCTTTTATCATAAATTTCAAAAATAAAAATTTGTCAGTTCATCCATCGGTTAGTAAATATGTTTGCATCAATCAATATTGTATTTTATTCTTTTATAAAAGTAACACTTTGAAGCAGATACAATTCCATTTTTTCTCTCTCAATTATTGATTGAGTTATTTTTACGAGCAATGCTCATTTTTTTCATTGCGCCCTTGATTTCAAAAAAGTTTCCCAACCCTGCTTTAATATTAATGTTATGTAAGTGTTCTGCAACACAAAATTGCAGATAGTAGTATTCCCCGGCTTCAAATTTGAGAACCATCTAAGTATCTAATTATCAAAAGCTTTGGAAAAATCTAGTAAAATCAATAAAGTCGATTCACCTTTATCTAATGCTCTAAAACACTAATGTAAAATTTTTCCTTACTAGGTCCAGACTGTCGGTAATTATATTAGCTAATCTTCGTTTTAGGCAATGGATGTATCGACAGTGGCGGCTGGTGCTAAAGGGCACAGGGGCACGAGTCCACTGATGCTACAGAAATAAATAATCTTTTTTAATGATTTTAATATTTAATTTGTTTTAGTTTTCAAATTGCGTCTGCAATATTACGAATGTTATCAAAATTAACTTATTATAATTATTATTAATACCAGACTTTGAGAGCGGGGTGATTGAGTTGTTTTGCAGCAAGGAAAATAGAAGAATGGACTTCATGAACAAATTAAAAATGTTGGTAAGTTTTCTTTGCCACTTTTTTGTTTTGTGCCCACTCTTTTTCTGAACCCACGAGCCGCCACTATCAAATTGTATTGAAGCAATTTTCTAAGCTTCTGGATAATAACCGACCTCTAAATAAGAATTTACAATATGTATACAGTGCGCATGAAAAGATTGGAATTAATTCGATGTGGACCCGTCATTTTTAAATTTTAAATTTAATTAATGTCATCTCGGTGAGAGATATGACGTCATTTCTATTTTTTTTTGAACGGCAACCCTAATTTTTTTGCTCATTTTAAAGAGCATGTTTTTTTGCATATAAAAGTATCAAATTTTTAATAAGTTACATAACAATATTTTTGAGAACTTATTTTAATGTAGTTATTTACGTTCGTTTGAATTTGGCAATTTATCCATGCTCCTTAAAATGAAATAAAAAAATACGTCATGTCTTTAAAGGCGCATATACATCTGAGCACGAACGGGAACGAGGCGAACCGAGGCCAAACGCTTGCCTCATTAAATTTCGTTTCAAATAAACAAAAAACGATTATGATCAGAAGGAGGCGCAATTGAAACGCAAATGCCGTCTACATTTAATCGAATTTTCCTTTTATGTACCGATTCCGATCGAATTCCCCGTGCGTCGCACAACCGAATTATGTTTGCCGCGCTTCGATGACACGTCTACATCAGTATGCTCGTTCGGCCTCGGTCTGCCTCGTTCTCGTTCGTGCTCAGATATATACGCGCCTTAACAGAGATGACAACAAAGCTTATTTTTGTCAAAATTTGCGCATTTAAATTGAGGGATCCGAGCGATTTATTCTTTCGCTCCTTATAAAAAAATGTATGGAATTAATTCCAACCTTTTCATCCACACAATATTTACTGATGATATACATATCCTAACGCATTTGATTTTATATTATCGAAAATCTCTTGAACTTAATTGCAACATAAATCGTTGCATATTTGAAGTGAAAATTAAATCTGCGCTGAACTTTTTTCCTGCCAACTTTAAAACACTATCTGGCCATTGATTTGAATGACTAAATACTGAATGATAAAATCGGTTTATTACATCTGCACAGAATGCATTATTGTTTGATTTAATATTTAAGCAAGCCTGTATTGCTCTTTTATTCAATCTTCTCTCAGAGATTGACAAGAGCACAATTTTTTCTTGTGTAATGGTTGAATTGCGTAATTTCCTATACGCCACCCAATCATCTACCTTTTTTGAAAATTTGAAATTAGTAATATTTATTTGGGAGATCATCATTTTTGGCAGTGGTTTAGATTATAACCACAAACTCTGTGAAATGCTTAAAACGCGCGTAAAACTTACAACGCAGTCCTCTGAAAGGAAGGACGAGTTTTTCAGCGTCGACGCACGTTGTTCGTTTTGGGAGGTTGAAGGCACTGAGTTGCAGATTGGATCACTACTTCCTCGGTTGAACTCGTCGCCCACACTTAGACTTATCGTTGCGTTGGCAGTACTTTGTTGGGAGTATCGCAAGCTCACTGAGGGTTCGGATCCGTGCTGTTCTATGAAACCGTCCCTCAGATTGCGCAGAGTTGTGAGGTGGTTGTATAAGCTTATAACGCAAGCGGACGTCTCACCTTGACGGGCTTCCGTACTACTTCCTGGCTGGGGCGGCGCCTCCTGCCCACTATCAATCAACAAATTAACCGAATCACTCAATCAGCAATCAACATCACTGAAATTCTGCCTTTTCAAACGCTAAAAATGCAAGGTGCAAATACCTGCTTGATGTGGCGGCGACTTCCCTCGCTTCGTGACTGTCTTGCACTTCGTTCTCCTGCGCGTTTTCCTCTCTCTGTGCTTCGCTAGCGTCCAACGAATCCTCACCTCCTGCACTTAGAGCGGCTCTCGTCATTGGATCGTTCAGCATCTGAGACAAAACAAACGTCATCCTCTGCATCAAAGTCGCGTGCAACTGAGGCCGTGCCTGTCCAATACCTTAAAAAATCAACACTTTAATAACAGATCTCTCATCCTTTTTGACTCACTTACTGACAGTTGTAGTGGTGTCCCGCTCGGGTCTGGCGTCGGGGCCCGTGTCCGACCAATCGCCCCTCAACCTCAGTCTCCGAACCTGCGGAGGTGAGCTGTTCAAGCGCTCGCGTTTGGCCGTCAGCATCTTAACCTTCTCCCAGGGCGACATCTTGACTGGTTTCTTCAACTCCACGGCTTTGTTCTCGCGAATTCGGAACAAATATAGATAGTCGGACGAGTAGCTGGCCAACATATCCTGACCGTCTTGGCTGTAGCTCAACGAAGTGATTCTGTACCTTCTGTCCTCGAGGTTGGGGGCGATGAAGCTGCAGAACGGAGACGCCTTTGAGTGCTCTGAAAACACGTATAGAGCGCTTGTAACGTTTTGGGGGTAATATGTGCACCTTCGGCGGCCGTGGTGAGACATCGCCGATCGTATATGCGCACTGTGGAATCAGCACATCCCACTGCGAGTTGATGGGGTGCAGTGGGGTTGATGGCGAGGGCCGTGACGGCTCGCTGGCACGTTATTAAAATGTCGTCCTTGCAGCGCGTCTTGCGACAACTAAAACACGTTGGGAATTAAAACGAGTTTTGGCGGATAGCGGAAGCACCTCAGTTTTGTTCTCAAGTCGAACCAACGCACGGTGCCATCCTCCCCACAGCTTAAAAACGTGTGAGGATCGTGCGGCACCGTAATCACCTCATAAGTGGTGCCGGCATGACAGCTAAATTGGTTATAATAAGTATCTTTTGTATGCTCCAGATCTGACATCAGTTATGTTAAATTATGGGTTTAAAATAGGCATTAGTGTAAATACCCGTGTGCAAGATTATGCCATCACCGGAGCATGACACGATTTGTCTGTCCGAGCAGCAGGGCAAGAATTTGGCGCTGAAGATGTTGGCATTGTGACTGGTGCAGTACTTTGACTCCACTTTATAAGTGTGTCCGTTCGTTATAACGAGGTGTTGATCATCGGAACCCGACAGGATGTACTCCCCAGTGCTGTTCCAGCATATGGTATTTACACAGCCTTGATGAATTTCCAGCTTCTTGAGGAGACCCAAACGCTGAATGAGATCGCCGTCGTCTGTCCAACAAACGGTTTAGTTGCTTGCATGGGCAGCGTGTGACTTTACCTTTTACATTTTGCGACAGTTTGAAAAATTTGCTTTTGTATGGCAGATTGTGCAAATCTTTGAAGATCGATTTCGGTCTGTTGTTCATGATTTCAGCAGTTATCACAGTTTTTCAAAATCTCAATGCGGTGTACTCGATGCTTATCTACGAAGCCCAGCTAAAACCAACATATCTCTGAATCAAATCAATACAACTTTTTCGGAGGTCTGGGACACGGACTGGCTACTGCTGCATTTCCAAACATCGCCCATATTTTCGAAAAATTATTTTTAATTTTTAGTTTAGTGTCAAAATGGTTAAGATTGCTGCGAATGTCAACGACAGTGCTGCCAGAGCACTAAAAAATCGTCAACAAAAACCCCCAATAAAAAAATCCTTTTCAAACAGAAAAATGCGTATCAAGCTAAATAAAAACAAAATTAAATTTTATAAACCATTTTAATATACTGCACTTATTGTGAGCTTTTTAAGCTAACGCCCGTGCTAACGCGTTCGTTAACTATAAATCTAGTAAATTAATTATTGTTAGGATTGTTACGTTTCCAAATTCTAACCTCAACCCTCTTCTCGAGGTTGGAAATTAATGTTTTAAAAATTTCATTTGATTTACTATTCCCGAGGAAAATGAGCAAATTACACCTGCTGAGGTTTTTCTTTATTAAAAATTAAACGACAACGCATCGATCACATTTTTTTCAGATGTTCTCTCACAAGAAGAAATCTTCAAAATATTGGTCGAATAACGCAGATAGCGGAAGTCAGCAGTAATAGCAGCAGCGACGATGAAAGGAAACCGAAACCCGATTTGGAGCAGAAAAAGAAAAGTGAAGAGGCGTTGAGCAAATTAAACACATTGTTGAAGACCATGATTGAAGTACGGTTATGGAGTACCATTCCACGACTAATTATTAATTGCAGGACGATGTAGGCGCTAGCAAACGCACGTTAGACTTGGCCAAACCGTCAAGTAAGCGAATCAAAGACGTTAAAAAAGAAGCGGGGGTGCAGTCGATCAAAACACAATCAACCGGTAATTTGGTTACGTAATGCTCCTTTTTTTACTTGTATTTGGTCACAGATGCCCAAATTGTAAGTGCAGTGAAAGACGTTGCGAAATCGTTGGGGGGTGACATAAAGCAAACGGAATCGGAATTGTTGATGAAACTCTTGAATCCAACAAATGGGGGCAAATCATCAACAAGCTTGGGGTCTGCTTCAACCATGCCTTTTCCTTACATTTGTTTTAATATGTTTGAGTTATAGCGATCTGGTGAAGGGAATGAAGATCGACAAAGAGTCTC
This sequence comes from Eledona agricola, assembly GCA_964023215.1. NCBI lineage: Eukaryota > Metazoa > Arthropoda > Insecta > Coleoptera > Tenebrionidae > Eledona > Eledona agricola. The sequence continues at coordinate 21,471,523 of OZ026855.1, forward strand.
CCAATGAGCAAACTAAAGCACACCAAGTGCGTAAAGCTTTACAGGCTAATGACTTTAAGAGGGACCCCAGATTCAAAACACGATCCCAGAGATCAAACTTGGGCGAAACGTAACTCAACCCACAAACCGTACAGCAGACTCTTACATTTCGATTTTGTAGCAAAGTAGAAAAAATTGATTTGTTCGGTGGCGAGCCATTGGGAATTTTTACGACCCTACCTAAAGATGCAACAGGTGGCGTGGAAAATGAAACTTGGAACCACCTGCATCGGCGCGACCTAAGACTCGCCGTAACTCATCCACCGAAAAATTACTTTGAGCAGATGATCCTGTGGACCGAGCAAGGAAAGGTTTGGAGGTTTCCCATCGACAACGAGCAAGGTTTGCAACGAATCGGTGCCGGGAGTTGGCTGTGATTTTTGTTTACAGATCTAGAGGAAGAGAAGAAAGTGTATTTTGACGAGCACGTCTTTTTGGATAAACATCTGGAACCGTGGTGTCCGCAAAAGGGTCCGCTGCGTCATTTCATGGAGTTGGTGTGCGTCGGCCTGTCTAAAAACCCATACTTGACGGTTGAAGCAAAAAAGGAGCACATCAATTGGTTTAGGAATTATTTCGAAGAGAAGAAGCAGTTGTTGAAGGAAGTGGGGGCACTGCAGGATCAGGGCGTAGGTAAAAAACACAAATCGCAACAGATTGAATCATAAATGAATTGAGCAACTAAATACAGTTGTCTAGTAAGTAAATGAAGACAATTATATCTATGTCCTAGACACCCCTATTTCCAGTAATTTAAGAAATTTTGTGTATGTCTATTGTGTATATTAGCTTTCTGTAATTCTCCATAAACGACGCCAACGTTGCTTCTGGTAAAACGATGGTCGGTATTGGTATGTTGTCGTCGTTCGTGAGCGGAAGATTATGGCAAAGCTCTCTGATTTTAACAAATGCGCACGTTTTGCTCGTTAAAGTAAGAGTAAAGCAATACTTCGGACTTGAATCGGTGCTAGCGCCAACAATACCAACGCTCCAATACAAACAGTTCGAATCCGCGTCGTATTTAGCGATAATTTTAAACATGTTATGATCGAAAGGGATTATGTGCAAGTTCTGACCGCTTTTCGTCAAGTTCCTGTACATTTTCTCGTTCAACTTTATCCTGGTGCGAAAAGCATGTACCGATTTGCAGTGTCTGTAAACTTGCTCCATCGCTCCTTTCCAGTTGCAGCTTTCCTCACGACTTAAGGGACATCGGATGTGGTTGGTTAAGCAATTCTGTTCGTGGTTGTGGATTTGGCGCACCGAACCCACGAATTTGCACCCGTTCGTTTGGTTTTTGCAGGGAAAATCGGGTCGTTCGCCCAATTTTTCCAAGGCGAAGCAGCGCGTCCCTTCGTATTTACCCTTACACATGGGACACTCGACAAGTTTGGCTTTGCACGAAGAGCAGATCGCGTGGCCCCTGATGCACGCAAATATCGGCTCCGTCATGTATTCCTGACACACGTGGCATTCCAGTTCTTCCAAAAAGTCGCGTTTATAAACATGTGCGGGATTAGTGTCTAGCGTGATTTTCAGATAGATAATCTCCGACTGCAAGATCTCCTTAAACTTATCCACGTGGATAAGATTCTTTGCCGACAACAAATCTTCCTTGTTTGACGAATATTTCTGAACTTTTAGCTGGTCGATGAAGATGCGCGTGGTCGAGTCGTTCGACTGTACCTCCAAATTATACAGCACTTCGTCATCTTCCGTTGATGTTTTAAGGGAACGTAAAGCCAACCAGCAGTAATATTGTCGCGTAACGAACATTTCCAACATGAAAGCTTCGTTGTTCAGTTTGATAATTTTGCACTGTCTGATTTCCAATTGGTCTCCGACCGCAATTTGGTTTGTCGCGATCACGAGGTCTTGGTGGCGCTCCTCGAAGTGTGACAAGAGGTCGCTCGTTTTCAGCTCACAGCCACAATTCAATATCGGACATTGAAACGTTCTGAACTCGCATGTGTCTTCGTGAGCTTGAGCGTCGTCGAAGCGGACGTTTCGAGTGCATCCAAACGATTCCCACTTGCACGGGAAAAGAAAGGACTGCGCTAAAATCTCGTACAGTTCGACCCGAAAATATTTCGGGTGGTGTGGTGGGCATCTACCGCACAAGTAGCCTTTGGGAGTGCCCAGGATGGGCGATATCGATAAATAGCTTTTGCATCGGATGCACTTCAAGCTAACCCTCGCCGCGTGGCTTAATTCGGACATTGTCTAGGAAAAATATATAGACGCTGAATTTAGAGTTTTTTGTACATACCTCACCCGAAACCACCAAAATTAAAATGGGTAACAAATAGACAAAATGCTGCTTTTATCGTAATTAGATTAGAGCGATGTGTAGCGATTAGTTTAGATGTGGACTCAAATTAAGAGAAATAAAGGATTTGATGCATTTATCGTCAGTAAGATAATGCATTTTTACGCGCTAAACTATATTTAATTGTTATCAAAGATAATTTTTGGTTATTTGTTTTCGCAACAATCATGACTAATATTTGAAGGCACGAGTGGATGAAGGTGTTATGTTACAACTTTTTAAATTAGTTTTTTTTTACTTGGGTAAAGGTGTTACGTAGTCATCTTTCCCATAGTACAATTAAGAATCGCAGACTTAAAAACCGATGAACGCATTTGTAAACTTGCGTGAGTTAAGTTCTTCGGCCGAATAAGCGGATTTTTAAAAACACACACTTTATTACGGCACGGGGTACATATGGAAAATGAACCGTCTTAATGCTAGTTAACTGACTATTTATAATATAAAAACTGCTAATCTAAATATCTAGCTAAGCATTATTATAACAAAGGATTAATTATTTATGTAACACATAACTCGTGGATTAATGAAGGTGTTATCATTGTATATAGACTATTATAGTCTATATACAATGGTGTTATGTAGCGAACATAGCTCCTTGATTCTTATGTGCACATCTCAGTTGCAGGCACATTTTGTTCGATACGTTTTAAACAAAGCCAGCGTCTATCTATTGTGTTTTTCGTGATTGAGTAGTGATAGTGTCAGTAAAAATGTTTTCCAGAGCTAAACGAATGTAAATATTAATCGACAATTAAACTGTCTCAATTATTAATCGCCTTCATTAACATCATACTTGTTTATTAAATAACTATTAATGTTAGCAGTTGTAGGATTTGATTTCTAATTCACTTGTAATGCTACGATTACAAATTCCCAATCAAAATAATTTAAATTTTCCATTCTGACACTGCCAGAAAGAATCTTCACAAACTTTAATTTTTTAATTTATCATTTCCTAGTGTATGCAATTTTCGATTTTGATGTATTTACAGCGATATCTGAGCATGTACTAAAATAAATAGAAAATAATTTTTGTGTTTTAACTAACGTTTTTTTCTCATAATTACTGTAAAGAAAAGAACAATAAAATCAAATAACTCCATAACAGTACTTTTTAAGTATAGGAACATGATACAACATCATTAGATCGAGAATAGAATAGAAGTTCTATATCTAAGGCAGGGATGGCCAAACTCCTTGATAGTCCAAGCCATTTTTCAAAATTTGAAATGTTTCGCGAGCCGCAATTAAATACGTATATAAAAGGTAGTAAAAAATTTTTTACAGCAATTTTTATTATTGGAAACAAATAAAAGTACAAAACATGTGTATTGAATTTAAATATTAAAAATTAATCACATTTATTTCACGATAATTCTTTAAAATTTGGTGAATAATTGGTGACAGCACTTCTCAGTAATTCTTTGAGATGCTGGTTAGTTAATACTGATCGGTGTTTGGATTTCACGAATTTTATAGTGGAATAAAATGATTCACATATGTACGTTGTTCCGAATATTGAAATAATTCGATTAGCAGCCTTTATTAATTCAGGTTACTTCGATTCTGGTACAAATTTCCAAAATTCGGTAATCGACGACGACTTATATTTTAACTGTAGAACTTGATCTTCTTGCATCTCTATTAATTTTAATTCGCCGGATGCTTTTTGGGTCATACACCGGAAATGGAAAACTCACCTTGAATTATGTTAATTTAAAATGGATTCAGAAAAAAATCTAGGGACGATTTAAAATATTTCAAGCCTTGAAATCTATTTTGGAATTCCGTCAATATTCCTTCTGGATTTTTTGTATACTCGTTGAGTTTTTCTTGTTTAATATTGGAACAAATTTTTATGAGTCATATCATTCTTAACTTGGACGGAAATGAAATTTATTACAACAACGTTGCACTTAGTCTTTCATATTTGTGGTCAGCAATTTCAAAGACATTTTGAAACACATACGGAACGATAATAATTATAAAATATAATAGCACAAAAATGAAATGGGAACCCGGATGCATTTATCGAACAATCCTTCAAAGAGCCGCATTGGCTCCAATCTACTTTATAATTTTTGAGTTTATTGAATTACAGCTGACTTCTCCTCTAGGAACATTGCTGGATAATGCTTAGACTCTCACAGATATTTGAACCTTTTGTCCAACCGCTGACAAAGTTTTGTCGACCTGACTTTTAGAGTTTATTAATTATTGTTATTTTGATTGCACTTAATTTTTGCCTTTTTTACAAAAAAAATATTTATTTTTTTCTCTAAAAATATAAGAAGGTGCAATCATATGACATACAATTTAATGCAGAATGTGACAATACATTAAAATAGGTGTGTTGTAATAACAAAGTTGATATCAACTTCCGTGAACATATTTTCAGCAGGTAGATCTTTTAAGTTTATACAAATGGGCAATGTTTCAGTTCTCTCGGTTTTCCCGTTCTCTTTATCTGGCTAATAGGCCCTCGTCTTGAAACACCTTATATGTCTTACGAAAATTCACTTGTTCCAAAAAAAGTATCCTGTCAGTGTAGCTCTCGCTTTGGAAACGAAGATGAGTGGTATAAGTAGCAATTTTTTCAAGAATTTTACAAACTCAATAATTGCTAGTATTAAGAAAAATGTGGTAAGAGAGCGAAAACAAAACAAGAGTGCATCATGTATGTACATATTTTTTAAATAAATGGCAGAATTTACGTTTTTGTTGAATTGTTCGTCAGTGAGTGAAATTGTATGACCATGTGCTACTTAGACGCATCGTTACTCCTATAGTCATAAACTGAAAAAATATATAACACAAAAACTTTAGCCTTAATTGCTTAAAAACTTTAATTTTGTAACATTCTTTCATCCTTCTCGTCTCTTCATTGATAAAATTAAAACGGTTTGAGTGCGGTATGGTAAGCTCCGATAGAAAGTTGGAAAGATAATGCAAATAAATTATAAAGCCACTTGTTTAGAAAATAATTATATTAAAAACGTGAGAATACATGGTATACTGTAGTAAAATGCGTTTGAAATTGTAGAGTCGAACATTTTAAACAAAACATAGTAGAAACAAAAGATATACGTACACTAATTAAACTTGAGCCTTTTCAACGTTTTCTATGGAAATAGAGTACATCAACTTGCCGCTCTCTATGAAGGGCACCAATAAGCCGTAAGGCAATTCAATAGAGTAGCTTTCAAGCGCTTTATCATCACAAAATTTTGAACCGTAGCACAAACTCCCCACCCGTAACATGAAGGACTTTTTCGCCTCGTTTCCAAAATCGATATAAAACTTATATTTGGGTTCTTCTTTCGCCGAATAATCGTAATGCTTCACCGTCCACGACATCTCCTTGTTGGCCTCGTATTTGTTAAGAACTGTAAAAATATTTTCGTTGTAAGTAGCCACATGTAACTCGTGCTTCGTGTATGTCTTTATGTTCCGAAAAAGTACTTTATCCAGCTTAAACAAACATCGAATCGGGTGCGCTTTCTTCATGTGTTTGTAAACGTCCTGAAGGAGTCCCTCCCATCTGCATCGGTCCAAACTTTCCGTAGGACATTTTGCAGTTTTGCAGAGCATTTTGTGGGCTCGCATATTTTCACCGCTGCCACGGAAGAAACACCCGTGAATGCTGTTCCTGCATGGATACTCCAGTTGTTCGGTAAGCTTCTCCAAGACAAAGTTCCGGGCCCCGTCGTATGGCGCATTGCATGTATGACATCGGACGATTTGACTCCTACACTTGTGGCAAACGCTGTGTCCAGTCTTGCAAATGAATATTGGCGCGCTCATATATTCCTTGCACACGAAACATTCGAGCTCCTCAAGCAGGTTGTCGTTCTGGTTGCTCTGAGACATGACGAATTTAAGTTGAAACATGAAATTGTCCGTCTTGAGCAAAGCTTTAATGGTGTCAAAGGCGAGCAAGTCGGGGCCGCTCTCTGTTATTTCATTTCTGTACTCTGCTAGTTCCTGTTGATTCAAAACGATGCAGACGTTCGGATTTTCCTGGGAAGACACTTCGACCTGGTAAGTGTTGTTGCTGGTAGCTTGAGGGTTTACGCCGAAATGGTACAGATCAATGTGGAATTTTTGCAATGTGTCACATACAAACGTTTCCAGTAAATAAGGGCGGTCGTTCATAATCATCAGTTTGAATGTGGAGCCCGTTTGGCTGCGTTCAATTGTGAAACTGTTGGAATTCAGAATTAAGTCCTCGTGTGTCTCATGGAAATGTTTCAAGATGTCAGTGTTTCCGATGGAAAAAACACAATTTTTTACTGGACACTGGGACGCCTTGAGAGGGCACTTGTTTTCATGATCCAGAGTTTCTTCAAAGCTGCAGTAATTTTCGCATCCATCGACATCGAATCTGCACGGAAATAGCACGGTTCGGGCTAACACTTCGTACGCCAAGGCGCGTTGCATATTTTCGTTCTTCATTTTCCCTGAAGTGCAACGTCCGCACATGTAAAAATCTGCACATGTAATAATAGGTGGCACGGACAAGTACTGCTTGCATTGCATGCATTTTACTTCCTCTAGGATGGATTTCGGAACCCTATTTTTAATTTCGGACATTTCTGAAACGGGAAACTGTTATCAAAAGCCTTATTATTCGTATTTACCTTGGTTGGTTGACGAATTAATTTTATTGGGTCTTGAGATGGTAATTTTTTGTTATAATATCAGAGGTCGAGTCATAGACAAAACTGATTTTAACTGACAATATCGGTGCACAGATGTGCGCGTTTAAAGTCCCCCCTCTTATCTTTTTGAGAAAATTCGATAAGGGATTGGAATAAAAACATAGTAAAATGAAAATGAAAGCTATTTGCTGAAGGAATTTTAATCCCTTATGCTGTTTCTTCTGTTACTGTTTTTATATGTATTATTCTTCTAATATCCTTCTTCATCGCATGCTTTTAAAACATTTGTGTCGATAGCGCTTGTGGCGCCAACTTTAATTTTTACAAAAATTTATTTACCCTAAAAATATTGGTAATGTGAAAACATTTTAAACTGCTTTTGTCCGAATCTCATTCTTTCAAAAGATAAGAGTGTGTTCGAGGAAAACATCTGGTGCTTAGGTTGGATTAATTTGTTAATTCCTATCCGAAAAATGCAATATCTGATTGTTTTTGATGTGAAATTAATAGTGTGATAAAAACTGATGGTCCTACTAATCAGCGCTTTATATTGTTTTACCAAAAAGTAGGGAATCCCCGGATGAACTAGAATTGCAATATTTTATTAATTAATCATATTTATATTTCCCATTAAACGATCAAATGTAGAAAATGTTTGATGTTAGATTGCTGAAGCTTTGGGTTAAATTCTCTGTTGACAACTATTTTGGATAAATAGTTTTGCACATATTTTTAATTGACCATTTCTGTCAGTCATCTACACTTTAAAAAACAAATCAAAAACTATAATCCATGGTCTTCTTACAAAAAATGTTTTGGCAGAATGAGAATTTGTTTCGCTGCACACCAATTGCAACAAAATTTCATATTATTTATTAGTATGAATAAGAATAAATAAAATCTTAGTATAGTAACAATAAGATAACATTGTTGAATCTATATACCGGGTGGCCCATTTAACCTGAAAAAGCGTGATATCTCCATATAAAGCGCTGTGGAAAAAAACGTTTTAAGTAAATGTTATTTGGCTTCAAGTGGGGAGCTCAATTGTATGTATTATCTTACTTAACTTTTGAAGCGTCTTCAAAGTTATTCGAAAATCAACTTTTATTTTTTAAATGAGCACCTGTATTTTTCTTCTTTTTTTTCCTATTGCTTGTACAAAAATATACAACTTTTATTTGAAACATTTTTTTGGGGCATTAGACAAAATAATTTACAATAAAAATTAACCTTTTTTAATGTAGATTTAAAATTAAATGAATAAAATCCTTTTATATTTTTCCTGTGTAGATATATATTCCATTGTTAAAAATTTTCTTGTCTTTTGTCTCTTTTAAAGAATAATTGAATTTTCTACTTTTCTCTTGGCAGAATTAGTGACAGTATTTCTAGTTACTGAGTTGTCCACTTATGTACAAGGAATAAAAATAAAAAATATAAAGGACAGGAGCCTGTTAAAAAAATGAAATTGATATTCGAATTACCTTGAAAACGTACTCGAAACTTAAATTAGATCTAATACAATTTACGTTTCCTCTTGAAGTCAAGTAACTTTTATTTAAAACATGTTTTTCTACAACGTCTTGTTTTGGAGATATCATGCTCTATCAAGTTAAATGGATCACCCGGTATAATATAAAATATGTGAATATGTAATAGAGATAATCATTTTATTAGTGAGAAGGATGCAATTGATTTTGAGAAGGATTTGTCAAAACGAGGCTCAAAATTACATAAACAAACACGTAACTCCTCATTTACTCGTACCGCCAGATTTTTTAATTCCATTTCCATTAATGCAGAGGAACGTAATTCGCAAATAACTAGGATCCAAAGAGATTTAACGGTTGCAATAACTAATCGAGGATATTGGCTCCAAAGCGAAATCCAAAATTATGACAGTTCTATGCAGAAAACCGTGCTTTTTGCACAGTCTATTTAAGTCTATTAAATATTCTTTTTCTGTTAATGTGTACGGTATGCTGCGAGAGTATTGATGCCCTACTCCTACATTTGATAATCCAGTGATGGAAAGTACTTAGAAAATTATACAGAGAGGTTTTCTAATGTCTTTTGCACTTCTGACAAATTTTTCAATTGGTTTGGATAAGACTCCACCCGCAAGCGGTTATAAATTTTTCGTGAAAGACTTTAATTTGCCTCTAAAGACTCAAATTTCAAACGTTAAGTTTTCCAAAAAGTGGTTGCGAGCACTTTTTTTTTAGAGAGCCATCATATTTCTGTATGGAGCAGTAGCAGTAAACACTTGAAATCACAAAGGAAAGCAAAAAGTCTGCAACGTATATCTAATATTTCATGTAGTTCACCACTGGCCCACCATTATCTATCATCTTCAAGAGACCACTAGCTACAGATTATCTTTATTTACCCAACAGTTCAACTAACCAATTACAGAGTAATTAAATCATATACATTTGTTTAATGAAAAAACTTAAATCTATAATACAAAAACATTGAGGTGAATTATGTAATGTACAATTTTAACTTGCGAATTTTTTGTAATGCATCTAATCCAAGAAGTATTTTTTCGACCCTGCAAGGATAACGCCATCAGTGCAAACACAAGTTTGCTGCATCCCTCTTCAATACGACACTTTCGTTTACCAGGTTAAAGACATCATCTCCTGCCGTTCTTTCCTTCAATTAACAGCAGAAGAAAAATTGAGTTATGATTTTACCACCTCAGATGATTCGCAGAAAATGCAGTTAGATGTCTGTACTTTAATCGATTTGTAAGACCCACAAGTTTTCGAATTGTTAATGGTAGAAAATGAGAAGCCGCTTGGACCATCGTTTTCTATTTCCAACGTTCCTGCCGCCGAGTCAGCAGACTCACACACTCACTTTGTTCTGACTGGAACGGGAAGACGGGCATCTGCGTGGTCAGCGAGAATACTTGTAAAGCGGTTATGTGCTGCTGCACTATCACTTTGTTCAGACTCTGACAAATAAAGTCCTGTTTTCTTCCGTTAGTTATTTTTTTGAATAACAATGCTTCAGTGAAATGATCAATGTGTCAGCGTGTAAAACGGTTTCTGACCGTGATCCATGCCCTAAATAGGATTTATGAATAGTTAGGGTGCCTGCACTAAATACGTCGTCACGGTGGGATTAGAACATAAGTGATGGCGACATGTATATGACCTAAATATCAACAATACCAGCCTAAATATGGATTTAAGAGGGCATTATATTTTTTGACTCCGAACGACACAGACGCTCTCTCTGTTACTCTGAATATTATATTATTTTTGTTATTAAACAATTAAATTACTGAGATTTTCGTTTATTTTCTGACAAATGCATTGAATTTTACGAGAAATCGTGTGCTGACAAAGAAATGGTCTTAATTTGTTTGACGGCTTGAGTACTAATCACTGTGTCTACTGCAATCTCCAATGCTGGGAAAATGTTTTCGGCACCAGAATGTGCTTTTTTCTTCTTTACCAAAAGCGGGGCAATCTTGTAACTAGCGATTTGAGCTTTGTTTAATTTAATTTTTTAATTATTTCTTAGTATCTCAAAGTATTCTAATTACTTATTAAACGACATTGAAGCTTTCTGGGAACCATCAATGAGTGTTGTTAAAGAGCAGGCATTACTTTAAACAAACACAAGGCATAACATCCCAATTAACACAACTAAGTATCTTGAAACTTTATTGAAAAATGGAACACGAACAAACAAACAAACAAATCTTAAACATTCATAAACAAGGCGAGTGGACAATGATCGGAACCCATGACGTCGCTGTGGATCACATTGTCACAAACGTTCTCCACAAACCTCTCCGAAACGAGGAAGTAATCCAGGCGCCTGAAATGTGCAATCGATTAACTACTGGAAAACCCACTGCGAAACCAACTCACCATCCCGTATTCTTGGCCCTTGAATTCGACATGTACGTCCAAAATGTGTACGCCTTTTCTTTATCCGGATAAAGCTGTCTGAAAGTATCGACGAAGCCGTCTTCCAAAAACTCAGTCATCCCCTCTCGTTCCTCGGCAGTAAACCCGGCATTTTTCGTATTCGATTTCGGATTGGCCAAATCGATTGGCGCGTGCGCCACGTTCAGGTCTCCACACACAATCACCGGTTTCTTAGCGTCCAGCTTTTTGATGAACTCCTTAAACAACTTGTTCCATTCCAAACGCTTGGGCAAAGTGACCAGTTTCCTGCCCGAGTTCGGTACGTAAACGTTGACCAAATAGAACTGTTCGTACTCGGCGGTGATGCAGCGCCCCTCAGTGTCGTGCTCTTCCGAATTAATACCGTAGACAACGCTCAACGGTTTGATTTTCGTCAGAATCCCAACTCCTGCATATCCTTGCTTATCGCTATCGCACCACAGCGACTCGTAACCGTCGATTTCCAAAACCTCCTCCGGTAGTTTGGCTTTGTCGCATTTCGTCTCTTGAACGCAGAAGATGTCGGGCTTGTCGTGCTTGAGGATATCCAACCCTCCCTTTTTGATCCAAGCTCTCAAGCCGTCCACATTCCAAGACGTGATGTGGAAGTTGGGCGGTTTCTTGTTCGAATTCTTTGTGGTGGAGTTGAATTCGATCGTCTCCCAGTTCGTGGAGGTGGGGTTACGTGCCTTATCTTTGGGCTCTTCTCTGGCTTTTGGGGCCTTGCGCTTCACGTTCTTTTTAACACCTTAACAGAAATATTGTCGTACAAAAACAAACATTTGAAATGAATACCTGACGGTTTGGCGTCGGTTTCGCCATTCTCTTCTTGTTCTTCCTCCTCGGGCTCCTCCTCCGCGTCATGTTTCTCTTCGTCGCTGTCCACTTTTTTAGCCCGCTTGGCCTGTTCATAATAAATAATTAAAATGGCACTGACAATTTGTTAAAATATAAATATTTTAAAACAATAGCTATACAGCACCTTACATTGTCTCAGTTTTAAATTTAAAATGCGCACTTACTCTGGATGCGGCCGGCTTTTTCACATCCTCTTCAGATTTTTGGACCTGCATCAAACATAATTCGTGATTGATTCATAACTAATCGTCACTTACTGCTTTTTTTGGTTTTGCTGCTTCGCTCTTGCCACTACCTTTTCCTTTCTTCGCGTTGACCTCACCGTTAGTATTCTCCTTCTTAGAGGTGCTTGTCTACAATTGAAACAAAAACATATCACTATACACAAAAACTAAAACACTAAACATTACATAAATCTGAATATGAATGGAGAACCCACCAAATGTATGATCCTAATTTTTGGCTCAAATGAATATGTAAGGTGATTCAAATTTGCTAACATAACCTCACGTCTTGAACATTTTTCAATATATGGTCGCTTTATACTTGAATCCATTATATTGAGGAAAATGGTAAACAATTTTCGATAACATGCTTGAAATTTATGCATGGTTGTAACATTCCTAGTTAATATAAAAACCAAAACACAATTTTTGTAACCTGATCAACAATCTGAAAAAGTGAAAATGATAAATGTCTATGACCATGAATACCATGTGGAGTATTCATATCTGGAGGGATTGCATTGCATGATACCTGGCTTATCACAAGCAATTCCCAGTCTTCCTTATCTTGGTATTCATATAAAAAAATATTTTGAATTGAAATGAAACTGGAACTGACTGATAAAAACGTCTGATTTATCACCAGCTACTTGAGTGCATAAGTAATATGATATTATCGCCTGTGAGAAGAATTTCTCAACATAATTCCTACAATAACTTACACCAGCTTTCTGCGGTTTGTCGGCTACGTCCTCATCCTCGATGTCTGCTTCCTCTTTTGCGGCTTTTCCTCTTCTTGCAGGTTTCTCCTAATTTTAACAAACACGTTAGCAACCATTCAGGATTAGGATCACTGGAAGACTTACTTTCTTTTCCTCGACTTTTTCCTTCTTGGGCTTTGCCTTGGGTTTTTCACTCTCTTCAGCTTTTTTACTTGCAGCCCTTCCCTAATTAAAGTTTTGTTATATTCATATCTCTACCCATGATGTTTACTTACTCTCGTCCTTTTTTCTGGTACTTCTACGTCGGGTTTCACCTCCTCTTCAACATTGTCTTTCTCCACCTTCCTCTTGCCGACTTTCGCCTAATTAGTAAAAGTTTGTTGTGAGTTGCATAAAATAGAAATAACATGATAACTTTTCCTGCCTCCCCGCACGTTATGTCTTAACCCGAAACCCGGAGAATGAAGACGCAATCGGTGCTAACTCCAGAATTTACAATTGCGGTTTCATGCACATGCATTGAATTAAAGACAGCAGGGTTATAAAATAATACTATCGAAAAAATCAACACCAACAGAAATTGCAGTTGTTGCAATGTTTTCTGGATTTACGAAAAAAAGAAAGATGTGAGTATTAGATATTACCTGAGCGGCTGCAGCGGTCTTTTTCGGTGGCATTTCAATGTCTAAAGTCGTGTAATAACTTGAACGAACCGTTTCAACCGGCAATTCACACAAAAATGCAAAAACCGCCAAATCTCTTCACCTTCTGACAGACATCTGCGGCTAAGAACAGAGCAGCCAACAGCAAAACCTAATTGTAACCATTACCTGAATTAAAATACAACTTATGCACATAAGTAAATAACGATAAATTATTAACACGGCGAACAACTTTGCGATTTAAAATCGTGTGATTAAAAATCTTTTATTATTTTATATTAAAAAAAAACATTAAATCGAATGTTGTACTTGGCGGAACAGTTGGTAACAGTAAAGTCACTAAGTAATTGTACAGCATACATTTATACAGAAGTGGACCACAGAACGCGTCACAAAAACCGGACATTTGAAGTCTCAAATAAAATATATCCATTATTTTATTGGTCTGAGTGAAGCAATTGTTGGAATCGTAAAATTTCGTTTATTTGCAGTTCGTTTCTTTGCGATTAATTTATAGTTTCTTTCATCTGTCACCCGTCAACCGTTTGTCAAATTTATGTTTCTTCAAAATACACAATTTTCAGTTTGTTCTAATTTAATAACAATTACTTGTTGATTGACGCGTCCAAGCGCGCGTCCTTGTACACGAATTGATCTTTAAAACGACCACAAACCAGTGACGATTCAAAGCAATGGCTACGCTAGAAGATAAAATCCTTGGCGAAAAACTGCACAATTATTGCAGCAGTAGTAGCGAAGGAGACGACAGCGACGACGATTCGGCGTCACCACGTCGAGAGACAACACCCCCCGAAGAAGGCCCTCTCCCCGAGGTCAACAAGTGGGAAGGCACGTCGACAAACACTGGCCCCAAAGGAGTCATCAAAGACTGGCAGAGATACAAACAACTGGAGTCGGAGAAGCGACAAGAAGATGATCGTGAGAAGATCGAGCTGATGAAGAAACTGACACTGACTGTCCAATCAGCTCTGGATGAGGAACGTGAAAAAGCGGCACTGGACGATCCCGAATTGGCCGATCTGTTAAATGACGACTTTTTGTTGAACTACCAGAAGCAGAGGATGCACGAGATGTTGCTGCAGACAAATCACAACATCAAATTCGGTAGAATCGAGTTTAACGTAGTCGTCTTGTAATTTATGCTTTGCAGGTGATTTGGTGACTCTTCATAGTAGCGAAGAGCTGTTGGATGCCATCGATAAGGAGCATAAATCGGTAACCGTGATTGTTCACATTTACGAGGAAAAAGTGGCAGCGTGCAGGTCAATGAGTTCAGGGTTGAAGCAGCTTTGTAAAGTTTATGAGCATGTAAAGTTTTGTCAGATCGTGGGATCGAGAGCTGGCATGAGCAAGCAGTTTAAGTCGGCAGGCGTTCCGGCTTTGCTTGTGTACAAAGCTGGACAGCTGGTTGGGAATTTCGTGAGATTATCTGACGAGTTGGGCGACGAGTTTGATGCCGAAGATATTCAGGGGTATTTGGTCGAACATGGAATGTTGGAAGACAAGAGTTGTACACCCTTGCTTATTAAAAGTACCACAAATGAGAGCGACAGTGATTGAATCATTGTTATGTTATCAATTTCAGTATTTCTCGAGCAAACGCTACTATGTTAAATTAAGTTTGATCTCGCAACAGAGGCTATTAATGCAAATAGAACATGATTTGATATTCTTTATTTTGTACAGTTATTACATAATTCATCTCCATTAACTCTAAAACTTAAGAATATTATTGCAGATGTTCAAGGTACCACTTGTTACAAGCAAACTTAAAAGTACACATTTTTTAATAATTGCGTGAATTACTAAAAAATGTTGAAACAATTCTCTGCTGGGCATACACAGTATAAACAAGTATGAAAGGGCGAAATTTAATGTTTTTCTACCAATAACACGTAATAAATAACATTTACCAATTATCGTTATTTATCTTTGAAGAGACTCCAAAATCATTTTCTTCTTCTCCAGAGACATCTTGTACTGAATGTACTCTTTCAGAATGTCATCATATTGTTTACAAGCCACTTGTGCATGTTTTTCTTTGAGACTTTTCAAATGATTCACTTCCAGCTCGCATTCCAGCTGCTGTTTTTTAATATCCTTGATTAATTCCTGATATGCGGCCAGCGAGTTATTTGATCCCATAAAAACGTTGATCCTCATTTTCTCCCTGACAATCTTCATCTGCACTTCACTCATGTGCGACTTAATCTGACACTCCCTCAACTTTTCATCGCAAGCTTCCGGTAGCTTCTTCAACCTCAACCTGCTGATACTTTCGAGAGTCTTCATCAGTTGTAGCTGGTTCTGCACGTACTTCCTCTTTTCCCCGTCCACTTTCCTGACCATCTCCAACAGAAACTCGTCATCACCATTTAAACTCAAACTGCTCACGTCGTTTGACGGTGGAAGCTTTAAAATACTCTCACCGGCCATCTTCAAGAACTGCTCGCAAACGTTCTTGTATTTAGTTTGCAACTGAACGTCCACGATCTTATTCAATTTGACGCTGTCTTCGTGGCTCAACTCGCTTTTCACAGTGAAGTCAAGTCCCAAAAGTTTGGATGCATCTCGATTGCAACTTTCCGCTTCCAAATCGACCAATTGCTCGCAGCTGTGTTCAAATATAACGTCTTGGACTTTGGCTTGTAAATCGTTGTCCACACGGCTTGGCTCCCAAACAAATTCTTGCAGAGCATCAGCCAGCAGTTTGTATTTAACGTAAGTGCTTTGTTGGATCTTGAAGAACTGTTTTAGGTCGTTCAATTCCTGAACGCGGGCGCTGCTGAAATCGTTCGGTTTTTTCGTGGATTCGCTAAAAAGCGTTTCGGACATTTTCAAAGATTCAAAATTGTTTGACATACAACGACTGCGACGTGATGCTCCAATGGGCAAACATGACGCCATTAAAATTCCTATTTAACGAAAAATTAATGGTTTTGTGTTAAATTTATCACAATTAATAATAATTATCACTTTTTGGCTTAATTCCGAAATTAAAGTGATATTTGTGAAATGCAATGCGATTCGTTTTGTAATTTGTTTTCAAATTTCAACAGCAAAAACCCCAGATTGCGAAAAAATTAGTGGATCATTTCATTATTTGTGCTACTATTCTTCGCTTAAATGTTTGATGCATTTAAATAGAATGCAATACAATCCAATTAATCATTGATTTGTTTTGTAATTGTGTATGATAAAATGTTTTTCATTTGTTATGTTGGTATGTTTAGGTATTGTAGATTGTTGAGCTTTGTGTTCTGATCAGGGGCGTTGAAACGGCTTATTATTTATCGTCTATATTTTCACCCGACGGGCGTTAGTTTGCGTGTTTGTGCCGTAAATTACTGCAAATTTGAGTTACTTTAATAATTGCAAGGAATTGGTGTTTGCAGTTTGGGTGTTTGTTTTTCGGCCCACGATCTGGGGACATTTGGTTTGTATTTGGCGCGTTCGCAGCAATGTCGCTGAGTTTTTCCCGTCATTCCGTTCACCGCTAACTTCGCATCATTTCATGGCAATCAGAAATACCGGGTGCATTTGGGTATGCATTTGTGCTTTTAATTCGATGTAGTCTTGTGCCAGTCTAATAAAATTGTGTCGAGAATTAAGCCAGAGTTGCAATGACCAATTTTCACTGAAGCCGCATCGCATAGTTCCACTCGAAAACATGGAGGTTTCGTTTGTTTTTGCGTCAGTGATCTCCCGAGAGGAATGGGCGAACGTGCCCTCGGACACCGCCAAAAAATTGGAAACCTTCGTCGGCGAAAAGTTCGACGAGCTTATAACATGCAAGGGCCTACTGGAGACCACCCGTTTCAACTCGGGTAACGCCGCACCGCATACTTTGCTTTGTCTCTTATCAAACGTTGATTGTTTCAGAACGCTCCAGCGCCGACTTGAAAGTCCAACACGAGACCGCTCTGAAAGAGAACGAAGATCTGAGGCGGCGTCTGCAAGCCGCCACCGAAACCATCTCGGAACTGGAGTCGCAAATTTCGCAAGTCACCGCCAACTTCACGAAGCTGCAGGGCTCGTTCAACAAGCTCGATGCGGAAGCGGCCGAGTTCCGCCACCAGAGAAACCTGGCGGTGGACGAACGCGACGAGCATGTGAAGATGCTGCAGAGAAGGAACGCGGAAATCGAACGGCTGCAATCCGATCTTGTCGTAATTACCAAACAATTGGAAGCCACGGTTCAGGCGAAATGTGAGGCGCTGGCCGAGTTGGATGAAGCGCATTCGGCTAAGCTCAGGTTCGAGTACAGGGAGAAGAGGATAGAACAGGAGCGGACCCTGATGGGCAAGCAGGTCGAACATCTGACTGAAGACTTGAATGCCAGAACCGAGGAGTTGTTGAGCATACGCCACGACAATACTTCTCGATGCATCCAATTGGAGACGAAATTGACGGAAAAGACGCAACAGTTGGCCGTGGCCAACGAACAAATCATGTCGCTGACCGAATTGAATAATAACTTTGCAAGGCAGAACGAGGAGTTGACTCAGAAACTGTTCAATCAACGAGAGGCCGACGCTAAGATGAACGATTCGTATTTGCACGAGATTGAGGCAAACACTAAGCTGGCGAATGCCTACAAGACAATGGCCGAGGAGAACCAACAGCACGCCGACAGTCTCAAAGAAGCACTGAGTGAGGTTCAAGAGCTCCTGAAGCTAGCTACAGAAAAGTACGGCGATCTGGAAACTAAATTTAAGGAATCTGAACTGGTGCACGAAGAAATCGTCACGAAGAAAAACGAATGCATCGCTATGCTCAAGAAGGAACTCGAGGTCTCCAGGGAGCTATTCGACAACAGCAAACACGACGATCTTAACAAACAAATGGAGGGACTTTCACCGACGGCGGCGTCCGCTTCTCGCCTCCTAAAATCCGGAATGACTGTCACGGAAATTTACGCTCAGTACGTCTCGATTTCGGAACGTCTCGTCGATACTGAGAGACAGAACGCTCGGCTCAAGAACCAAATCGCCACGATCATGCACGAGGTGGAGGAGAAGGGTCCGTTCATTAAGAAGCTGCGAGAGGACTACAGCAACGCCTTGGAGGCGAACGAAATACTGCAGAATGCCAACGACGAGTTGGTGAACGAGCTGGAGCAGCTGCGCGAGGCCAACGCCCAGTGTTCGAGAGTCGAGCAGGCAGTCACCAGAGAAAACGCGCGCTACAAACGAGAAGTCGCCGATTTGTGTCGCCAGGTCTGCCATCTGCTGCAGGAAGTGGAGAATTCGCGCGTCGGCTCCTCGTCCACATCAACCGACATGGACCTGAGCGACAGCGTCAGCTCGGCCGACATCATCTCGAAGAAGCTGGTCACGTTTAATGACATTGCCGACTTGCAGAAGACCAACCAGAAGCTGCTGGCGATCGCGCGCGCTTTCACTCAACAAAACGAAGAGGCGGAGTCGTTCGATCCGGCGACGATTTCCGACATGAAGCTGCAAATTGAGCAGCTGCGCGACTCCCAGAGCGAGCTCCTCGAAGAACGTAATCGCCAGAACAAGATGATGGCGACGCTGAGCAACCAGAGAGACATGTACAAGAATTTGTACTCGCAAGCCGTGAAAGCGACCGGCGAGGAGGTCCCCGAACACTCGTTCGGCGCCGCGGCCGCCGACAACGACAAGAGCCAGAACGACAGCGACTCGCAGTCCGACGAGAAAATGCAGGAGTTGCTGACGCAGATCGACGCTTTGAAGAAGAAAATCGATCAGTTGAAGACCGAGAACGAGACGTACAGAAACGAAAAGTCGGCCAACGAGAAGATACTGCTCGAACAGATGGAGAAGATGCGAGTTGAGGTGAAGGAGCTGGTGAAGGCCAACTGCAGGCTGTCGTCGCATCTCGAGAACAACGAGGAGAAGTTCAAGGTGTCGCAGAACAACCTGGAGATCTACAAGAAGCAGATTGTCGCGCTGGAAAAACAGAACAAGATCTACAGCGAGACCGTCATCAAGCACGAACAGGTCATCAACTATCTCAAGGACGAAACGATGCAGGCGCAGACAAAGTCCTCCAAAGCGGAAGTGATGCTCGCCAACCTGCAGAAGGAGAACGCGCTGTTGAAAGACGCCGAAATGCGGCTGCTGAAGGAACGCGAAAATCTGAAGCGGGACTCTCACACGCAAAACATGATCCAGACCAACATCGAACTCATCAAAGCGAACCTGGAGCGGACCGACGCCGAAAGCAAGCTGAGGTTGGAAACGCGTCTGGACGAGGCGCATCGCGAGTGCGCCGCTTTAAGACGACGCCTGCAGGAAGAACAAGACCGCTTCAGGCAGCTCTCCGAGCATTTGGAAGGTCAGACGCAGGCGGCCCGCGATCGCATGCTGGAGGAGAAAGAGCAAGCGGACAAGTTGCGCAAGGAACTCGCCGAAAGCAGAGAACAACTGATCGAGAAGGCGAATCAAATGGAGGAACTGACAAAGAAGTTGAAGAACTCTTCCATGGCGATGCCGGAATCGAACGTCAGCGGGCACAAGATACACGAACTGGAGCAGCAGTTGGCCGATTGCAAGGCGGAAATGGAGGCGATGAAGGCGAAGCTGACGACGACCAAAGAGGCGTCCGAGCAGTATTACAACGTCGCCAGCAATGCCGAAAACCAGATGAAGATTCTTTTGGAAAAGCAGAAGGAGTACGAGGAGAGGATCGAGAGTCAGAAGAGCACCATCAAACAACTGCAGGAGAAGTGTGGAGAGTTGGAGGGCGAGTTGTCGTTGCAGATGGACGATCACGATATGGCGAACGCCAGTACGCATTCCAAGTCCACCAAGCTCGAAGAGGAGCTGAACGTGAAGACGATGGACTTGCAGACGGCCCGCGAACAGTTGGAGAACACGCGCAACGAGAACCGGGCCCTGATCGAAAGTCTCAAGGCGGTTGAGAACAAGTACGCGAGAGAAGTCATGCTGCATTCGAACGATCTGCAGGTGCTCACCGATTTGAAGACGGAAATCGAGACGGTCCGCGGCCAAGTCGGCGAGTTGAAGAAGGCGCGGGACTGCGCTTTGGAGGCGCTGGAAGCGAACAAGTCCAGCTGGCAGGAGCAGGAGAATTTGATACGGAAGGAAAAGGAGGAGATGGAGGAGAGGTTCAAGAACATGGAGGCCCAAAACAGCCTGCTCCTCGACCAGATCCAGGCGCTAAACACTCAACTGTCGCTGATTCAGGCGCAAGCCGCCGCCGACCAGAACCAATCCGCCGGCGATGTTTCCCTGAACCGTTCGCTGGCCGAGGACGACGTCAGGTCGTCGGAGCAGTTGCTTACCATCATCAAGTATCTGCGACAGGAGAAAGATATTTCCGTGAGCAAGGCCGAGATCGTGGAGGCGGAGTACGAGCGACTGAAATCGCAGTTCGACATGCTGAACAAGCAGCTGGCGGAGGCCAAGTCGACGATCGAGAACGAACGCCAGAAGTCGGAAGTGGCGATGGTGACGGCGGCGAGACACGCGGAGGTTTTGCGCAAGGTGGAGACGCTGAACGCCATCACCGACAGCAATCGGGCGCTGCGACAGGAAAGGGACGCGCTCCGTGCCCAAATAGGCGAGTTGAAGGAGCGCGCCGACGCCGCCGTCAAGGAGTCGGTGCCGTTGCAGGAGCGGAATCGCGAGTTGACGATCAAGGCGGAGGCGATGCAGACCGAGAACATCTCCCTGCGGGCGGACGCCACGAGGTGGAGGCAGAGGGCGCAGATGTTGATTGAAAAGTCGAACAGGACGAGTCCCGAGGATTGGAAGAAGTTGCAGGGCGAACGCGAGACCCTGGCCAAGCAGTTGACCGTCGAGAGGGGCAACGTGGCGAAGCTGACCGACGAGCTGAACACGCTGAAACAAGACAAGACGAAGCTGGAGGAGCAGGTGAAGAGTCTGCGGCTCCAGAACAACTCACAAGCCGAGGATATAAACCGCATCAAGACGGAGTTCGCCGCGTTGCAGTCGCAAGTCCAGCAGCTGTCGCAGACGCTCGAACAGACCCAGGAGACCAACAAGCGCCTCCTGGAAGAGAACCGAGTGCTCACCGAACACACCGCCGGCAAAGATGTGAACATCACCGAACTGAAGAACAATTTGGTGCAAATACGCAAGATCGCCAAAAAGTACAAGATCCAGTGCGAGGATCAGATCAACGAAATAAAGACGTTGAAGGAGGAGAGGGAGCAGAAGGAGACGGGACAGAGTTCGAGCGAGCAGCAGCTGCAAGAGCAACGAAACGAGCTGGAGGAGCGGATCGGTCAGATCGAACAGAGCAGCAAGGAGAACGCGGACCGCCTGGGCGAGCAAGTGGCGGCACTGAACGAAGAGAACGAGAACTACAAGAAGGAAATCGAAAACCTCAAGCAGAGCGCCCTGGACAGGGAGGAGCGGTTCAAGAACTTGTTCAAGAACGCGAAAGAACGCATCGTGACGTTGACAGATCAGGTGAACACGCTGAAGCAGCAGCAGCAGACACAGGAGGGTTCGGCCAGCTCGAACGACAACCCGGAGGAAGGCACCAGTACGAGCGCCGGCACCAACGGCGACCTCATGACCAGGATCGACAACTTGGAGAAGGAAAAGGCAAACATTCTGGCCGACAAGAGGCAGGAGAACGAGAAGTTCGCGTCGGAGATCGAGACGCTGATGCAGAAGGTGACGCAGCTGCAACGCCAGCTCGGCCAGCAGGGCTCCAAGCCGAGCACCAGTTCGGGCTCGTCGGAGAAGCCGGCCACCGAGCCTCCCACCGCCAACATCAAGCCGATGGCCGGTCATTCCACGAACACGCAAACCCAGTCTGTGTCTGTCCATCCGTGGCGGAGCGGTGGGGCCGTCCTCGCCAGCATCAGACCCATGTCGCAGCAAGTGCGCACCGTCACCGTTCTTCCCACGAGTCAAAGTCCGAGCGCGGTCATGGTTCCTCCCCACCAGCAGGTGCACACCACCGGTTCCAGCACGATCGAAGCGCTGTCCAGCAGCAGCCCCACGAGCTCGCACACCGATTACGTGCCGGCGACGAGTTCGGCGAGCTCCGCCCTCCTTGCGCCCAGACAGCTGGTCGTCCCCCCGACTCAGTCGTCTCAAGACGCCGAAGACGAGGAGGCGGGCATGCAGGTGCAGGCGACGCCGCAACAGCAAGCTGTGGCCCTGGTGCTGCCGAGGGTGGAGCCGCCGAGCAGCGGACCGACGCAGGAACAGGGCACCAGCAGCAGCAGCTCGTCGAATACGGTGACGACGACGCAGGCGGGACTGAAGCGACAGCGAGACGCCGACACGGATCAGGTGGACGAGCAGGGCAAGACGCAGCAGCAGAGCAAGAGGAGCAGGGTGCAGTTGGCCGGTTTGGTCAGCGATAGCGGGATAGAAGTCGAGTATCAGGTGCCGACCAGCAGCCAGCGAGATCACGACGACGACAACGTTATAGTTGTCGAAAGCGATGAGGAGGGCGGGCCCGACGAGGGCGAAGGCGCCGATGACGAGCCCGACGACGCCGACACCGAAGGTTACGACATGGAGGGAATGGTTCGTGTCTTGTCGGGCGATTTTCGCACCGGTCAACTGATGTGTGTTGTTCAGGAGCAGGACAATTACGAGGACGTGGATTGCCAAGACGTCGAAGAGGAAGAGGGGGGAAACGAGGTGGAGGTGATCGAGGACTCGAGCGAGGTGCCGAATCAGAGCGAGAGGTCGATCCAAGAGGCCTCTCAGGAGGAAAACGTCGAACCGGCGCAGCCCGAAGCCACAAGCAGCGGCACGGACGGTGAGTGGCGGAGCCGATTAATTTCAATTTTTTTTTTTTCAATTTTTTTTTATTTTGATGATTTGCTTTAAGGGGGCCCCGGTGGCGTAACCTTATCCCAAGCCTCTACATCAGCCTCCATGACAATGCCTTCCTTCTCACGCACCAGACCCGTGGCCCCTCTCCCGTCCAGACAGCAGCAGACCCATCTGTTGCTGTCGTCGCACGGCCTGGAAGACGGCGGCGATGACGGTATAGTTCCATCAACGCCCACGCTCTTCGTGCCGAGAAGATCTGACGGTTTCGGTGAGGCCGTTAGTTCTCCTCATGTGCCGACGAGCGGGAGGTTTACTTTTAACGAGTCGGTGCCACCGACGACGGCCGGCTCGAGCGAGGTGGTCCCCGAGCAGACTTTAGAAGTCACGAATATGGACGAGAACAGTATGAACGACGTCCGACACGTGGAGGTTTTTACTGATGGCTTTTCTTCTTCTTTGTTTTAGGCACGGGGAGAAGTGTGCCGGGCACGCCTCTGCAGGCGTCGCCTCAGGAACCAGTGCCGGGCAACGAAGAACAGGGCACCAGCCAGACCACCCAGTCAGACGGTGAGTGACTCAATTTGTGGGTGGGTGGATACTTATTTTTTTAACAATTTGTAGTGATTCATAGGGGCTGGGTTTAGTCTTTTAAAGTGTTAAATAATTATAGATAAATCAAAAATAACATCATCAGTTGACCATAAAAAAATTCAAATAAAATAAACACCTACTATCAAACATAAAACGTAATCTAACTATATTTCCTCTTGAATTACAATGTGGCCAAATAAGGCACGTTAATCACTCAATTAAAATAAATATAGATAAATGAAGAATAATTTCATCAGATGACCATCAAAAAAATACAAATGAAATATTAATAATAAATAAATAAATATACAGGATTTAACAGAATCGTGGTACACCCCCCTTTTTGCTCGCAATTTCCAAGATAACAACTTGGTACATCAAATATGCATGTCAGTGGTCATTTTTTGGAATAAAAAGCATTTTTTTTAACTTTCTGTTTATGAAAGTATGAGGCTTTCACGGTCGGTGTTATTAATTATAACGATCTTCTTCGGGATTTTGGACCGTGTTCCATTTGAAGTTCCATTGGGGGGGGTGTAGTAAACGCTCCTAGGAGCTAATTCAACAAGTGACCCCAATGAATCTCCAGACGTTTCATCCACAACAGCGGCGGACTGCATCAGTCACAGCGAAGAGAACACTTCGAGCTCTTCCACATCGCAACTTTAACCACTGATGAAGTCCGCCGCAGTTGTGGATGAAACGTCTGGAGGTTCATTGGAGTCACTTGTTGAATTAGCTCCTGGGAGCGTTCACTACACCCCCCTAATGGAACTTCAATTGGAACACGGTCCAAAATCCCGAAGAAGATCGTTATAATTAATTAACTTTCTGTTTGTCCGAAAATTACACCAACTTTTGTTTTTAAATGGAACACGTGCATATTATTTCATATTTGGATTCTAAATGATTTTCTGAATCGAACGACTCCACAAAAGTAACATTTGAAATATAAAATAAAAAAATAATTTGAGGCGGATCGCAGCTTTCTAGATCCTAAGTACAAATTGCACAAAAAATTAATTTCATATTTCAAGTGTCACTTACGAAGTGTCGTTCGATTCACAAATCATTTAGAATCCAAATATGAATAAATATGCAATGTTCGATTTAAGAAACAGAAAGGTGGTGTATTTTCCGGACAAACAGAAAGTTAAAAAAAAATGCTTTTTATGCCAAAAAGTGACAGCTGACATGCATATTTAATGTGACAAATTTGAACAAGTTATCTTACACATTACACACAAAAAATGGGGTGTACCATGATCATGTTACACATATAGTTAATGACAATAAAAAAAAATACAAATTAAACATTACACACAAAAAATGGGGTGTACCATGATCATGTTACACCTCGAGATAATGACAATCAAACTAATAATATAAATAAAATAAGCAAACGTTATCAAATATAAAACATAATCTATCTTTCCTCTTGGATAACAATGTGGCCAAATAAGGCGCGAAACACTGAAATTGTTAATCACTCGATTCATAGAGCAGGATTTAGACATTTAAAGGGTTAAATAAATATAGATAAATCAAGAATAATTTCATCAGATGACAATAAAAAAAATACAAATAAAATAAACACCTACTAACTACTAACATAAAACGTAATCTATATTTCCTCTTGGATTACAATGTGGCCAAATAAGGCGCGTAAACCTCAAATTGTTAATCACTCTGAGACTAATGTAGCAAAAAATGGATCATAGGCGGTTTCAATAACGGAAAATGGACATATATGCGCTTTTGCCTGTTTGTCCGTGTTTCGGCAAAATGTTCTTTTGGAGGCAGATTTTTATAATGTTCTGAGAAATACATTATTCTGTTTCGTGAAACTGGAAGTGTAAAACACAAGAAAGGAACTGAGAGGGCAACAGTACGTACCCCAAATGAAAACATTAAAATTAGAAATTAAAATGTGAACCTCTAGCAGACATACGTCCAAAATCTCAAGGGCTTATAGTATATTAATTTTTCAAGTGTAACAAATACAAGTCAAAGTTATTTTAAAAATACAAAAATATTGAAGAAAATAAAACCAAATGGTACTACTGACATATCGATTCACCTGTCATTAAATAAATGAATTAAATACACAATGCCGTTCTTTTGTAGATTATTTATTTGTCCCAAGTAGATACGACAAAAAATGTTTTTTCAACACACCACCTCCTTGCACCCTATTTGGGGTTAAATTTCGATAAACGCTAAACTACGTATTTTATTTTTTCTTTGGGAGAGTTTGAGAAAGGTTTCAAGTAAATCCGAATCATAAACATATTTTTTCCCATACGAACTTTTTCACACCTTTGTAACACTTAAGCCGGCTCCAGACTACGTGGCCAACTAGGCAAACGTTCGTCGTGTGTAGAGTTTGCCACATAGTGTGTATGGTATCACATTTTTCGAGCTTGACAAACGTTGGCGTTCGTCGACGTTTAGCCAGCTCCAGACTATGTGCAAACTAGGCAAACGTCGGCGTGCGTAGAGTTTGCCACATAGTGTGTAGGGTATCGCACATAGGAAACATGACCAACGTTGGCTTTCATCGACGTTCGGACAGAAGTCGGTAAATGTTCCCGCGTCAAAGAAAATTTTGCCTTGTATTGGCACGCACGTGTCCACGGCACATTTTTACGAATGCTGCTGTCAGTGGATTGAATGTTTACTCTATAGTGCTGTAAAATGGAGTGGACAAATGCCACTATTTTTGAGTTTCTGGTGCACTATGAAAAATATCCGGCAAATTGGGTTCCGAAACATCCGGCCCATAAAAATAGAATTGTTGTCACCGATTGCTGGTACAACATTAAAAATAATTTTTTCGTGCCAAAATCGGGTCCAGATTTTAAAAAAAGAAGGAAAGTTTAATGTCTACATATCGTAGCATTTCAAAGAAATATATGATTTCGGGAAAACAGGCGCTGGATCTGTGGAGGTATAAAAACCGACATGGTTTGCGTTCCATAAAATGGACGAATTTTTACGTAGTATCAGGACATTGCGGACTGAATAGGTGTTCAGTCCGTAAAGTGGTCCTTAATTGCAACTTACCTAAGTTAGTTACAATTCACAATTTTTATCAATTTACAAGCTTTATGAAAAGGAGTTTTGAAAATGAATAAATACAAAATTCATTAATGAATATAAACTCCTGGACAAAATTAACGCACCACCAATTAAACTTGTATAATTACATTACTCAAATTATTATTGCAATATAAACTTTATGGAAGCTTATTGTTAGGTATAGCTTACAAATGAAATCAGCGAAAGATGGCGTTATTTCTTATCATTTTTTATTAAAAAATGTTTTTTGTTTGAAAACAACGAAAACATGCAAACAAAAAACAAACTAAAACAATAGAATTTATGTACTTAGAGCTATGCTTGTTGCGAATTGGTGATTGAGTTCTTGTTTTTTGGCAAAGTGTGCCCCGACGAAAAAAGAGTCGTCGTCAAGGTGTCGAAAAATAATAAAATCATAATAAACACACTGTATGACTTGAACAAGTTTTTCAAATTTTCCCCGAACCAACGTAATCGCTGTAGACGGGTAGTCTACAAAGGCGATGCGGTAAAAATGCTTATATCGTGTATATCCTGCTCTACTAATTACTGCTTCCATGCGTCTTGGTATACTGGAGATCAAATTTTGAATGACTTCTTGAGGAGTACTAAAATGTATTACACTCTCACTGACACTATCATTAAAAAAAACTTGTAAAAACTAAAGAAAACTAGTCCTAATAAGCAAAAATTTCCCATCAGATTTTAAATCAAATTTTGTCAAAAATGCTTTTATTGTAATTGTACTTTTAAAACAAAGCTATTGTTAACAAGATTTACTTGAACTGTCTAAGTAGGTTCATAGCCTACTTGTAAGATAGTTAGAAAACTAAAAATCATTATTATTTTAGAACAACGCAAAATATAAGCGGTGGTGCGTTAATTTTGTCCAGGAGTTTATATTTTCAACAATATTTGTCTTGCCATTCCACTTTACCAACATTTTAAAAATATTTTGCAAATTCGTCACGAATTTTTTTGGCTTCCATTGAGGGTTTCCTAGGTATCCTTTCTAAAGGAACAAAAGATGTGGTTGATGTTTGTTCTCTTCACCACGAGCCAGGTATTATTTGGCCATCTACTTCTAGATCCAATGCACCACGTGAAGCGTAATAAGTTAAAGAAGTTTTACTTCTTCTTAAAAAATTATGTAAGAAAACACAGGTCATTACAACAATAGATACTTTGTCAGGCTGCAGCATCATCGGTCCACCTGCTTTAAAGCAAGGTGTGTGAATTGGCGCATAGTTTGTATTTTGTAGCCGACGAGCCGACAACCGCTCGTCGACTCACCCAGAAGTGTGGCAAATATCACACACGGCCAACGTTGGCTAGTTGGCCACGTAGTCTGGAGCCGGCTTTAGGCTATTGTAAAATGTTCAAACTACGTTCCAAGCCTTTCTGACATCATAACAAACATACACTATAAATTCAGGCTCAATGGGTTCCGTAGTTTCCGAGACTATTTTACATCCTCTTAGGATTTGCATTGTGAAAAACGATAGAATAGGTATTTGATCTTTTCTTTTGGAGAGTATTTGTACACAGTTTGAAGTAAATCCCAATAAAAAAATAATAAAAATATATAAACTTTTACATCTCTTCATATACGTTGAATCTTTTATGTATATATGTTATTTAAAAAATAAAAAAATATTGAAATAATTAAAACCAGATAGTACTCTACTCACACATCTTGTACATCAACAATTAAAAAGAAAATTGAATAAAATATATACATAATTGTAGATTATTTGTGCCACATTTAAAGTAAATATGACCATAAAAATTGTTTTTTCCATAGAAACCTTTGCGCTCCTTTGTACCTTTTCAAGGGGGAAACATTTTTGTAGTCTCAAAATAGTTTTGATTTTGCGTTTTTAATTTTTTTGTATGATTTAAGAATAAAAAAACTTATATTAATACTTTAATTTAAATAAATAATTTTTAAATAATAATATTTCACCGTCCCGGCACTTTATTCTAAAAATTTCAAAGCTCTATTTCAAAACTATATTTTTGTGTTACGACAATTTTTAAACGACTGTGCAATATGTCATTGTCACACTCGTTCACTTTTCTAGATTCCTTATCTTTTGACAATCTAAATCCGTCTGAATTAAGGGACAAATTTTAATAGTATGTATTGTATCAAGTTTTAAAAGCGAGACTTTAGGCACGAGCTTTTATACGACCTAATAAACACATAAAATAATACTCGTAATTTAAAAGAAACTGGACAGAAAAAATTGAGTTGAATCCGATAAATGTCAAATTTTCACTGCCCCCACATTTATATAAACCGAACTTGTGTTTAAAACGACAGTTAGTGCTTGTCATTTTAGAGAAGGGAGTACAAAAATAAATATTTATATTATATAATTTTATACATAAAACGAGTTTTCTCTCATAACTTGCGTACAAAAATTAATCGAGGCTACGTAACCCATGGAAGCACTTTGAAATTCGTTAGAATGTAGAAATATTTTCACTTGAAATTTAGTTCTCTCTTCACGACCGTTTCAGACATTACACATAACATTCATTTAGTGTCTTCTTTGACAAATTCCACCTCTAAGTATCGGTTTAGAGGTTGTTAAAGCAAATTTTCAATTAACAGCTGTTGTCAAGAGTCATAATTTTACAGTTTCAAAAGTCTACACTGTAAAATATACATCAAAAGCTAGTTTCTGCGACCTGCTGCGGCCTGCGATAAATAAAATAAAATGTACAATAAAAAAGGTAACAATTTTAATTTTTTGTTATAACAAAATTACCTTAAAAGTTTGTGATTATCAGATTCTTAAAATTTGAAAGGTCCGATTTCACTTTTCGCACCAATCGTAACTGCATTATTAGCTAACTTTATTTTTACCGAGTGCAAGTTTAAAAAAAATAATAATTTTAATTATATGCGCATCTTAGTGCCACCGCGAATATCTTACTGAGGAAATTTAATTATTAACCCCACTATGAATCACTTTTTATATTGTTCACTTTTTATTGAAAAGTTATTATTATTATAGAGATTAAAGTCGAGTCATTTTGTTGGTTTTTGCTTTACCTATACCGGGCTTGTAACCCACAATAATAAAATTTTTGTTTTAATTTAAAATTTAGACAACCTACCAACGGGAGGGCGAGGTCATGCGGTATAGAAATGAAGATAAATTGAAAAGTGAATAATTCTAGGATCGCACCTACCATCCTAAATTATCGAATTGTTGTTAGTTTTAAAGTTTGATTATATAGAGACTTACACTTTGTTACTATTGTTATATGGATTTAGTACGAATAAAGTGTTGAAAACGACCGAATCCTGTTCTATCATTGAATAGATGGTGATATTACAGCGGAGATACCGTCGATTATCGTAAGCGGAGCCGACGAAGACGACGATCCACCGGCCGAAGGCAGTTCGGAAGAGTGCATGGGTCCTCCAAGTGTGGCGGGAACGTCGTCGGAAGGGGTGCAAGATATTAACCAAGCCGAAGATTCCGAAGGCTTTGACGGGGTACTAGTTTATAAGTTCTAGTCTCAGCTTCGTAGCAACGATCGACTGTTGATTTACAGGTCACGTCCGAAGGGGAGAAGCAGCCGAGCCCCGAAGAGGGCGAAGAAGAAGGAAGAGAAGCGGAAGCGTCTCCCAGCACAAACACGAGGTCGCGGACGACCCGCGGCGCGGCCTCCACGCGAAGGTCGTTGAGACAGATCAATTCTCGAGGAGTGCCGCGTTCGGGACCGACACCCA
Source organism: Eledona agricola (assembly GCA_964023215.1). Taxonomy (NCBI): domain Eukaryota; kingdom Metazoa; phylum Arthropoda; class Insecta; order Coleoptera; family Tenebrionidae; genus Eledona; species Eledona agricola. The sequence goes on from OZ026855.1 coordinate 21,502,176, forward strand.
TCGTTTGGGGTGACCAGAGAAACATGCAGCAGCGTTACTCAGGTGGGTGGCGAACTTAACAGTTATTTTGAGATAAAAAAAAAATCAACCGATAACGCATAAGAAATGTGTGACCATCCATGAAACATATGTTGTGCACAACAAGTGATTGTTCTTATAGATGGACCACGTGGACGACCCAACGTCCAGTCGAATTACTCGCCCAGAGTGGCGAGACGTGCCAGGGGACGTACCCAGCGTCCGTACGGAAGGTATTAACTTTCACGGTCTTGACCGACGATACCATTCCACTAAGCACGTGCGTTGAGTTTTATACATAAATGTAGGCTATAAGTTTTTTCTAATTCATTTTTTTTATAATCGGTTCACCTGTAAAAAGAGTTTCTAGTTAGGAGTTTAATGTAAAATAAACGTATTCTGAAAACGTCTCGACTGACTGGAAATAGGTTCGGTTAGTGTTAGCTTAGGAGGCTTTTTGTGTTACTGTCCCCAATACATAATTCAGTATAATGTTGGTTTTGCTACCGTCACCATTGTTTTATTGCGACTGATGATGGGGATTATGTGAGTGTAGGGCATTCGTTTTTGGGACTGGAATTTTTCTTAAATGTGGATTCAAATACGGCACTGAGAATTACATTTTTATTTTCGTAACTATCAATATAAATATCACATACAAAAGATAAGAATACATTTGTCTATACATAGATGCAGTAAGTACAGTTTCATTTCATCACAACAATTGCACAATATATTTCAAATGATTCATCTCATATTTGGAATGTAAATAAAAGCGATTGAAATAGCCGCGAATTATTTGCATGGTTCGATTTTATAATTGTCCCGTAAAAAATATTCAATACATATTAAACATCTTAGTCCATTTTTTGCTTAAGAATAATACATATATCATTCATTCCACTGTTTTTAATACGAATATACTATGAATATTAAGTACTTTTTTGGACTTGTTAATCCTTCACTGGTGTCTCGTGCATTGATTAATTAATTGGTTTGTAACGATGCCAGCTAACGATGATTACTATGAGGTAAAACGTTTTCAGTTGTAACTATTTTATGAAATAAATTAAAGATGTTCCTTGTGATGCATTATAACACTGCTGCCATCCTGCCAACTAGTAAGTACTTCAGAGTCAGAGTCTTCAGGTGCACCTGCGACTTTTTACGGACTATTTGGGGGTGGTCTTACGATTTTGACAAGAACAATTAGTGTGGTTCGTTAACGTAAAATAACGGGGTTTGTAATCAGGCTTCCCGTTTTTCGAATAGTCAACTTGAACGGTGGCGTTAATAATTTCCTGCTTTGCCACTTGACAAATCTTATCTGGTGGACAGCATCCACTTCCACCGTCGCACCTGAAGGCAAAAAAATCATAACAATATAGAGAAGAAACACGTTTAAACAATTTCTCGAATTTGAAATGAAACAAACTGTGGTTAGTTGAAGTGGCAGTATTTAGTACCTGTGCAGCACTACCATGTGGGGAACAGTATTTCCGTCGATTTGAATTTCTTCCGCTAACACGACCGCCCTCGCCTGTGACACATTACACGGAAAGGATTTGTTGCACCTGGTGATAGAAATATTAACACTTTTCGTTGAGTCCTCTCCTTGCGACGCACCGACGATCACAAAAATCAGCAATTGTCCGAGCAGCACACCGCACATTTTTGGCGCCGCGTCTTCGCCCCGACTTTCATGTAAATGCCAACGATTTTTTCCTTCTTTATTTTTAGTGACACTTGTGGATTATCGCGTGTACAATTATAGATCGCTCGCCACCGGACCAAGTAGACACTGTTCCATCCAACATTTTGCGGTGCTTTCTTTTATATCACCTCTAACAACTTGTGACGTCACCCTTCATTAATAATTTTGCAAAAATCGTGATTTTGTTTTACGGGGAAACAAACAAGCGACCCCCTCCAATCGAATGACTCTTTACCGGAAATCGTAAGGCAGATCACAATCGGTCATTATTACTAAAATCATGAGACAATGCAAATATGGTTCGAAGATATCATGCCCTGACGTTATCATCGTTGAAAATAAATAACTAGGTTTTCCCTGTTAATGTCCTTAAGACTAGTTCCCCGTTTCAGTTCGAAAATTTTGGCTCTTAATTGTTTATTACATAGACATTACATTAATACGGTAACAATAAAACTAAAATCAGCTCAGGTTTTTATCATTGGAAAAAATGGCAGCGGGTTTGTCGATTTACCATTACCTTCTCAACATATTCTGTATATTTGCCACGGTCAGACGATCGTGTTTGTTGAACTAAGTAAAAACCGCATTCAACTAATTGTAAATTCATAAATGTTGTAAACTGATCGGAATACGTTTGGATGCAACATCTTTTATCAAAATGAGGTTACATCAGAGGTCAGCGTTAAACGGGAGATGTCCGTTACATTATTGATAACGCCTGTTATGTGAAGACTGAACCAGTTATTAACTTATTTCTATTAAATCCAGTGGTGTTTAATCATTGATAAAATTTTGTAAAAAAGATCAATCAATCAAATGATGTCATTGTGGTTGAAGGTGATTTCCAAGTGTTTTAATTAACCATAAGAAAAACCTTGCACTTCTCAATTGAAATGTTTGTGAAATTATATAACAAGTTCTTTGGGTATTATTTCACAGTTCAATTCACCGCAAGTAATATGAAAAATTGAATTTACTGATTTAACTCGATGGATTTTTCAGTCGGTAAAATAATTGATTAATTTTATTAACAACGGTGGTGTTGGTCGGGTTTCTAGACCGTATTCTATGTGGAGTACCAACTCAAAAAATGACCCCGCGCGGACGTTTCACCTACGGCTACGTTAGACATCTTCAGTGGCGTGGTCGATGTATCTGCCTTGCCCCAATCGCTGCTGCAAATGAATTTACTCGTAATATCAACCATAAAGATAGAATTTGAGGAAGATAAGGCTCATCCTGCAGACAGAATCAAGTAGAGTTAGTTTATTACGAACTTCCACTGGTATTAAAAGAATTGTAGGAGAAGAATGAAAAATTTGTTTTTTAATTTGCCCAAATTGCACAAATTAATTTTTGGTTAAATTTCATCAAGTTTGTATAATTGTCGCACCACAACCCCAAATTTCTTTAATAAATTCTTATCCAAACGACAATAGATAACAAAAAATATGCCGCGAAAAAAATCAATGACGTTATTGATTTAATTAGATAATTTTTATTGGCGTTTGAGACCGAACAAACGCGGCTTTATTGTGGATGAATATCAAACAACGCTAATGTTGTTCCGACTTTAAAGCGCGATCGAGTCGTTTCCATAACAAATCGCATGTATCGCTGATTTATAACCCAAACCGATTATTAAATAATAAAATTTGTTGCTAACAAAAACGCGTTATGCTAATGATACAAATTGATCATATTCTGACATGAAATGCTGGTTGCTGCTTGTTAACAGTTCCGTGAATACCCCAAACGGACAATGACTTGCTTTAAATTAATTGTATTTTCCACAAGTTGAATGTCTTGAAAATTTTAAGTACACAATGCGTGGGTGACCCTTTCTTGTGGGAAAACGTGGCGACCCCAGTCAAGATGTTTTAATATTACTCACCAGTCGGAGTTTTTGAAATATTTACAGATGTGATTCATCTCTAAGGACCATCGTTGTGGTTTGCGACACAAATCCTGTATGAGTATTTGTTTCGTTGCTAATTTCTGACTCATTCATTCACAATATTTTTTTGCCGCTCAGTAGCAACGTATTGTATACTATAGACTAATTAGTATATTTGTCCTCGTCGGAATAAATAATAATTTACGAATTTTTATTAACAAGAACATATATTTATTTACATCGATACCACTCCACTTATTATTTAATAACTTTTTGGAAGAGTCACTACAATATTTTCAACTAAACCCTGGCCACTAAGTGTGCTTTCGAAAACTAATAATTTTAATAGCTTTTGCATTTTCTCAAACGTCTGCCTAGTCTTTAAATGGTATATCTGCAAATTGTTGACTGGCAAACAAAATGAGAAAGCCCATCTTTGAACGGCACACCAAACCAAAGAGACAAATGGATGATTTATTTAGGAGTCTAGACGTATTTTATGCTTTGCAGCATTTTAATGTAATTGTAAAATTTCAACAAATTTACTTTTCATCGATTGTGGTATTCAGTCGCCATTGCGGACCCACTGTTTTTGCTCTTTATGTGGAGCTTATCAAAGGTTTTAGTTTAATAGGGAATTATATAAATATTGAATTGTTGGTAATGTATTTTAATAATGGCAAACGTTCAAATTCACAAATTATTGGATTACGTTTTTTATAAAACATATGTTTGTTTTATAACGTGCATACAAAAATAAAACGAAATCCGTAGGCCATGGAATAACTGTGACGTTCAAAAGAGTGTAGCAAATTTCAACCGAGTTGGAGCAACGTGAAATTAAATTCTTTGTTAATAATAGTGCCTAAGTACTTCAAACAATACTATTGAAAACTTCAACAAATTCTATCTTTTAATTTTTTTAAATCTTAAGTCTCGGTTTAGTCGTTTGAGCAAATTTTTGGTTTCCAGTTCCTGTCAAATGTCATTATTTTGCACGTCTACACTGTAAAATATAAAAGAAACGCTAGATTTCATGTTCTACCGAGCCTCCGTTTTTATTTGTCCGCAAAAAAAACTCGAGAATTTCAGGAAGGGTAAAATGCTAAAAGAAACCTTTCAAAAAAATGGTACATAGAAAAAAAGCTTTGTCCTAACTAGTTCTGCTACTGGTTAAAATTAATGCCATTGTTTCTGGGACAACTTGTATAATGCAATGTTTCACAAAAATGAGGATCGTTTAATCGTTACGATTCTGTATGATCAGATAAAAACTTGTACTTGACGTGTATTTCTGGTGGCATAATCTATTACGAATATGCTGCGAAATAACTATGAATAAAATACGACGTTTTCACGTTCATTCATAAATTCACCTTGAAATATTAAAACGAGGATCTTTTCACAAAAGCGCACAGTTATTCGCAAAGTTAGAAACACGCAAACTTAAGAATGATAAATAACATAATCTTTTAAATCGAAAGATACGATTCCTTTTGTGTCGTTAGTTTTAGTTGTAAAATTTGTTTTCGGAACTTTTAAAGCATGGTATATAAATTGTAATGTAAGTATTAATTTAAAAACAGTTTTACAAAAAATTACAATTTATTACGAAAACTAGTAAAAATTATTTTTGCCTTTTTTATCGTAAATCTTTATTTCTATTGAATCGAATATCAATCCATCTTCATATTGTTATTCCAGAACTTCTTATCTTTTCAATTCTATGGATAAGACCACCTGTTTGCTATCCAGACACAAAATAATAAAACTTTATTGTAATTCTCTCTGAATTTGATAATAACAGTCAGAATTTTTTTTTCAGTGGGACTATGTTGTCCTGAACTGTGCCTTCTGTGACTTTAACATTCAATATTGCTCCGAAAACCGTATTATGGTATTTTACAAAAAAGGACATTTTACCCAATGATCTTATCATCTACTATAATATTGCATCTGGAGAAGCCCTTAAATATGACTCAGACGGATGTACATAAAACCCACATTTATAAATAGAAGTTTGAGACAAAACACCACGTATACATTTGTTCCAGAGCAGCAGATTATGATCTTGTTGAAAAGGTAGAAAATATTTTATACAAAAAAATTATGACAGTTTTTGCACGTGGAGTTTTAAATATCTCTCATTTTGCAAATACGACCAAATAACATTCAGAGATTGTCCTCGACTGTTTCTCTCTAATTCAATAATTACTTTCTCGCATTTGTAAAATAATTTTAGTCATTCTTAAGTGTGTGTATTTCTAATTTTGCGAAATAAAATTAATTTCTTTAAAAACGTTTTATATTCCTTGTGGGTTTTTGGTGGAAAGATCCTGGTGTTAATATTTCAGGGCAAATTGATGAATATTTGGAAAAATGGGCGATATGCGTTACTTATTTTCAGAAGTGTAATTGAAATGTAATACATTTTAGGTTGGTGGGGTGTTTTTTTTTGCCGAAGATATATTTTTAACCAACGCTCTCACAATGATGTCATTCAATACCGCTAAATCTGGTCCATAGTTCATATGCATAACAATTGATGACGTCAATAAATTAAGCGACTTCCTGTGACGTTGAACCACTATGTAATAAATCACAAATCATACATTTCAGGACAGAAGCTACGAAAAGTTCCGAGTTTAAATATAAAACTTTAATCTACGTATTTGCGGTAGATAATTTATGCGTACGTATTTAGAGAACCTAAATATGGTTTTAAAGCGTGTAGTTTTTGCGGTTGCTGTTATCAATAACGGTGTTATTTGTCGAGTTTGTAGATCGAGATCTATGTGAAGTCCCTTTGGGAGGTTAACTTAACAAGTGACATTTACAATCGGGATGTTCTGCTTCTGCAGATTTCTTAGGAATCTCTCAGATTTACTGCTGTCTCGTTAAATGTATTAAGAAATTATTCTAAGACAGTTAGTAATAATAATAGATCAGCTTTATTAATATACAGGGTGAGTCATTAGTGGGGGATCGGTCCATAACTCCTTAACTATGTAAGATAGGAAAAATTTTTTAATACAATTTGTACACCGTTTCCCAGGCTGTACAACCTAAAAATATTTTAATGTATACAGGGGGTTCCAAAACTACCGCATGCTATACAACTTTGATTTTTCAAATATAATTACCTATATTTTATTTCTCCATTAGAACCCCCTTTCACATAGATTTATGGTGATATAAGATATTTTACATTTTGGATCACCGTTATCAAATTATAAATTTTTTTTCACATTTTTTGTCATTTACAGAGGTTTACTTAAAAATGTACTGAGAGGTCGTTTTAGCAGCTAGAAGGCTGAAGGTTGGTATAAATATGAAGAAAAGATTGCTCTTTACGCCAGGCATGCAAAATATAATTTTTACAATACAGGATCTGCAATAATTCGTGTCGCATTATACTATTTTCAAATAAGCTTAACTTTAGTTTTTTAAATGGCACCCCCTATATTTTTGTATTCCATCGAATGTGTCTGTAGTCTGGCTACGTTTTTTATTAAGCTTGTTCTATAGCTAAAATTTATAATTTACGAGATATTTGATATTTTTGGCTGTGATACAGATTGAGCCAAGATAAAGTAGATAGTGTGCCATGAAAACCATGTTAATCATTTTAACTCACATTTCAACACTGCACAGTTGTGTCGTCACCGACTTGTCATTTGATTATCCATTCCATTATCCACAATAAATTCTATTTTACAAGAACAAATCGATTTGATTTATTGTCTGAAATTAAGCGATACAACCAAAGAGAACATGAAAATAAGAATATAAAATGCATTTAGAAGCGTTTGCCAGCAAATTTTACGAAATATTGGAAAATCATTCACCCACCGCGTGAAAGTGTGCACAGAGAGGTGGCCGCAACATTGAATATATTATTTAGTTTAGTTTAATTTATTGAATTTTTATATTTATTTCTTTAAATGTTTACTTGTTGATTTATTTAACGTTGAGCGTAAATTCTTGCCGCAAGCAAAGGATTTATTTCGCCTTCTTCCAGACAATAAATCATATCGATTTGTTATTGTAAAATCGAATTAATTGTGGATAATGGAATGGATAATCAAATAACAAGTCGGTCACGACACAACAGTGCAGTATTGAAATGTGAGTTCTATGATTTCCATGGCACACTATCTACCTTATCCTGGCTCAATCTGTATCACATCCAAAAATATCAAATATCTCGTAAATGATGAATTTTCGCTATAGAATAACCTTAATAAAAAACGTAGCCAGACTCCAGGTGAATTCGATGACATACAAAAATATAGGGAGTTCCATTTAAAAAAATTAAGTTAAGCTTATTTAAAAATAGTATAATTTGACACAAATTTTTGCAGAGCCTGTATAGTAAAAATGATATTTTGCACATCGGGCGTAAAGAGCAATCCTTTCTTCATATTTGTATCAAACTTCAGCCTTCTAGCTGCTAAAACAACCTCTCAGTAAATTTTTAAGTGAACCTCTGTAAATAACAAAAAATGTGGAAAAAAATTGATAATTTGATAACGGTGATCCAGAACGTGAAATGTCTTATATCACCATAAATCTATGTGAAAAGGGGTTCTAATGGAGAAATAACATACTGGTAGTTCTATTTGAAAAAACAAATTTGTGTAACAATTATGAGTTTTGGAACAACCTGTATACGTGAAAATATTTTTATGTTGTGCAGCCTGACAAACGGTGTACAAATTGTCTTTAAAATTTTTTTGTATCTTACATGATTTAGAAGTTATGGACCGATCCCTCACTAATGACTCACCCTGTATAAGAGGCAAGGTCTAGCCGAAACTACTCAACTTAACCCCGAAACAAATATATACAATTAAATAAGATATCAATTAAATAAGATGGTATAAAGACAATGGATATAAAGAAATGACAATTGTACAAAGAAGTGGAAACATTTCATGGCAAAAATAAACAAAATTGAAAATTCTATAAACAAAAAATGTATAAACTAAGTATAACTTTTTTTATCGTATAATATCGACATTTTTTAGAAACGATTTTACAGAAATATTTTGTTGCAACAAATTTATGGAGTTAAAAAATTTTAACGTTATATGTCAAAGATCTTTGAAATATTTTTCTGTCTTGAATTTTGGCATCGAAATAAGACGACGAATTTGAACGTTATGACAACTTCTACGTGAACAAAACTTTCTAAGATACGGTGATGACGTTTTAAACAATTTAAATACAAATAGTGGCAAATGATATTTGTAGATTATTTCAACTCGAAGTCTTAATTTTAGGTGATACAATTAAATTTGTTTAATTTAAAAAAATCTACAAGTGTTTTGAATTTTTTTCAAACGATATTTGGATTGATTATCTAAACATTAATGAATAACAATTAATTAGGCAGTAATTTTAATTAGAAAGGACTTAGAATTCGCAGAGTTTTTTTACTTAACTTAAAAATTTAAATGTGATAATTTGCATAGAGCATTTTTAATGCATAATATCATCTTTTCACCATAAATTTTACATGCTCTTTAAAGCGCAACTGATTGTCTATCACAAGACCACGATTTTTTACACATGATACAACTTTAATTTAAATACTATCCGTTTCAATTTAAACTTATGATCAATTTTTGCATATCTGGATGACATGCACATAGATTTTTATTTATTTACATAAAGTTTTACTCCGAATTGTTTAGTTAGAAGCGTCATTTGTTCTATTCTTGTTCAACATTTTTTGTGGCCCTAAAATTAATAATCGTCTGTTTCAAGTTTATTCTTATGATCAACTAAGAGTAATTGTTTAGTTTGAAGCGTCATTTGTTCTAAGTGCTCATTAATTTGTTTACAAGCTTGTCCAACATTTTTGGAATGAAAATGTATATATTTCATATAATATAATATGATATAATATTAACAGTTCCAGGTAATCTGCTTTGGCGAAGTCCCTTAGATTTACTGGCTCTAAATTTATTAAGCAATTATAATTATTTAGCAATATTTTATAACACTATCAATGATTATAAAATATCCTTGAGTAACTCCGTAATAATGTAATTAACCTTTACCTATTGATGTGAGATGAAAATAAAATTAAAAGCTTCAGATTAATTTGCAAATGTATCACAACCGGTTATATTTAATTAACAAATCGTTGAAACTTGTGACCTACCTCAAACATACATTTTCATTTCACGCAATTCCTGCGGTGTTCCCCAAACTCTTAGTCATCGTCAGTAGCCGTGGTATAAAATGATGGTCAATCCATTCTTCTACACTCATTTTCGACTAGTGGCCGTTCGCGCTATTTATTCACACATAAAATGCCCTTTTCTACGTTGCCGACGAAATTCGGACTTGTCCTGATTCTGGTGACGATGTGTTTGTCTAAAAACCTCGGCATGGAACAAGAATGGAGACAACACGTCGGAAGAGTAGGGAAATTCAAATGTGAAACACCCCAACCCCGAAGCATACGCCTTAGCGACCTCGTCGAAGAATCAATCCTAAGTTCTGCCAGAGTAAGTAGATTTTTGATAAAATGGTCGTGCGATATTCTTAGGCGCAATCTTTATAATATTCGGTTTCTAGATAATCCAACCACCTTCAACGGTTCTGCATAGATGCGGACATTCTGGTTGTTGTTCAGCGAACAAAACGTGCTTGCCGATATTAGACGAACCCGTTACGCTGGTATTTCTCACAATAAGAGGACGAAACTCGAAACATTACATCGAAGTGAATGTTAAAAATCATACCAGGTGTGCTTGTCAGAGCCATCAGAACCTGCCAAAATAGTGGACTCTGTGCCCAATTCACGTGCCAACTCTGCAACAACTGTGATAATACGAGGACTGTATGATAAATACCCTTGTTAGGGAAGAAAACGCATTTTTTTACAACTTTTTTATTTATTTCTCGACATAATCTCCTTTCAGCTCTATACACTTAATTCAGCGATGTTCGAACCTTTTAAATCCATCCAAACAATACGACTATTTGAGCTCCGCAAAATACGCCTCACTTTCAGCAATCTCTTCGGCGTTTAACGTGAACCGCTTTTCGCGCAGCCATTTTTTCATATCTTTAAACAAAAATAAATTACTTGGGGCCTAATGTGAAGAATACGGGACATGCACCAGCACGAGTGAGTTGGTGCATGCCTGAAAATGCTGCTTAAATGGTTCATCGCTTCGTTAACAGTGTTATGCTCTGAAGGAAATTTACATATATTGCATAAATTTGCCTTTATTACGGATACAAGTCTAAGTGTTAATGTCTGTTAATTCCTGTGGTTTACTATTTTTATCAGACAAGTTTTTAATAAACGATTAAATAATATGTAATTAAATATTTTGCTTCTTTAATTTCAATAGTTCAATGGTTAGCGTCCCACACAAGTATGTACAAGTACCTGTAATTTCATAACATCTGGATGACGCTTATCTAAAAGATGGCAACCGCCAAGACGCATTTTTTGAACTGTAAAGATATCCTCCACCGTAAAATAGCGAACATTATTTATTGAAATAAAGCAAAGTTACAAACTGTTTGTGGCATTCTATATATACCATACGCTACAGTTACCAAGTTGCTCGCCATCAAAAACCTGTTCTTATCTCTACGGATCCAAGTCAACAAACACATCAAATTTTTTATTTGTTCGAGAGAAGAAGCAGAAAAATTGATATTTGAGACGACAAAAGATCATTTTTTGGAACATCTGAAATAGACAAGTTTATAACTAATAGAAAAACAGATATGCACGGAGAAAAAATCACTTGGCCTAATGCTAATGATAACCCGATTTCGATTTTTATGAGGAATACTCATAAAAACGCTGAATACTAAGGAAATAAATATAAAGAAAACAACCAGCAATCAAAGACAGACGCCCATTTCAGTGCAGAACTTTTTCCACTTAATCCTAATGGAAAAGAAATATCGACAATGAAATTGGCAGATATAAAAGATTGATGCCTTTAATACCAAACGATGTAACAATTTTTATCGAAACCTGGTTCCTAGTTACTGTTTATTCGCAAATGATACCTAGTTAGGGGAAAATAAAAGGTTTAATGAAACATAAATGTATTTGAGACTAAAAAACATCATTTTTTGGAATATCTGAAATAGAAAAGTCCATAACTAATAGAAAAGCAGATATTAACGGAGAAAAAATTACTTGGCGATTTTTATGAAGAATACTCATAAAAATGCTGAATACTAAATAAATATAAAGAACACAATCAAAGGCAACCCATTTTAGTGCAAAACTTTTTCAATTTCTATAATACATATTCTATTGGAAAATAAATATTGGCAACTATAAAAAGTTTGATGTCTTTAATACCAGACGATGTAAAACATTTTTATTGAAATCTAATTGCAACTGATTTTGAGAATGAGATTTTAATATTGAAACAAATCTTTAAGACTTAGTTGAAAATAAACATATTGTCCATTTTCGTTCGTTTTATAAACAGTTTTAATGTTATGCTATTATTGTTAATGCTTAACCGTTTAGTTTACAGTAGACATTTACTTTTTAATAAACAATAATCAACAATAATTTCGTCGATTATTTTTCCGTTTTACTTTACTTTCATTAGAATTGCTTATTATTCTATATTTCAAATAAACTACAACGGATTCACAGATTTAAGCTACCTAATGAATTTCATCCAAATATGTAGATTCGCGTGCCAAATTTTGCACAAGAAAAAATCCACAGCGCAAAGTTATGTTTTATTTAAAGAGATCCAAACGTCATGGACATTTACATGGACCCTTATACATTTTGGTTATTATCAAAACGGAAGCGCCATTTTTGCTTAAAAAACCAAGATGCCAAGTTGAAATTATTCTGAAACAATTTCTAGTAAATTGTGCACCTATTTTTGGTTAGAGCGCGTTAAAATTGCATAATTTAACTTCAATTTACTAAAAACAATACATATAATAGAACATTTCACTACATTACATTACACCACACCAAGTGAGCCACAAAAAAGTTAGATTCCGTTCAAATTTGGTATATTAATAGTACTTATAAATGGCAACTCCCATGCACCATATAATATTTTTTGGTTTCCTGGTTTTTGATATACATGAGGGTGAATTCTAGATGAGAATAAAGGACATGGATCCGCTTCAATTTTTTACTCCAAACATACTTACATTAACTTCAATTTAATAACTGTATAGATGCACAATGAAATGCTCTTTCAAAATAGTCCTATGCGATTTTGACCTAAACCGATATTTTTAGTTTGAAAATTACATTTAAATTTTAACATTTTCGTATCTTATGACTTCCTATATTTGCTTTAAATTAAGCTCAAAAAGTGTCTTCTCTATTGACCATGAGTTCTATTGTGGGCCGATGTTGTGTTCAGAAGATATGAATTTTTTTATACATTTATTACGTCTTGAAATCTGGTCATTTTGAGTAGCTGTTTTAAATGACGGAAGCTAAAAACTATTCTGTGATTTGAAATAAACAATACTTTTTATCAGGCCACTTCTGAGCACATAAATACGAGAAATGTAGTTTTTTTAGTATTTTATTTCAAAAGCAAAAAGCAACATATTGGAAATTACAAGTAAATTTTTTTGTAAATTGTTTAAGCTCTTCTGCGCTGGAATATGTCTTAAATGTAAGTGTTTAGCATCGGTCTGCGATAAGAAAGAGTCTAATCCGTAGGTTCCAAGTATTGTCCTTGCGTCAAAATACGAAGCGACAAGAATATTTCTTCACACTCGATTTAAGGATGCAAGGACTATACCAGGAACACACGGATTGCACTCTTTTTCATCACAGGACGATAAAATATCCGAGGACATATTCCAGCGCAGAAAAGTTTAAACAATTCCCACAAAAATGATCTTGGAATTTCCTGTTTGTTGCTTTTTTTTGCTTTCGATATAAAATACTACTTAAAAAGACTACAACTTTCATATTTATGTGCTGAAAAGTGGCCTAGATTGGCCTTGATTTCAGTTCATAAAAATCACAGAATAGTTTTTAGCTTCTGTGCATCTTATGATTAATTAGAACGACTACTCGAGATGACCAGATTTCACATATTTTATACACATGGGTGTATAAAAAAATGCATATTTTCTGAACCCAATATCGGCCTACAATAAAACTCATGCTCAATAAAGAAAACACATTTTGAGCTTAAATTGAAACAAACAAAAATAGTCTTAAGATTAAAAAAAATGTTTTTTAATTTAAACGTTATTTTCAAGATCAAAATATTGGTAAAAATTGCATAAGGCCATTCCGAAAGGTAATTTCTTTGTGGCTCGATTGCAGTTGTTAAAGTGTAAGTTTGTTTGGAGTAAAAAGAATTCCAGAAAGACCCAACATCAGCCCAAAATACAACTCATGCTCAACAGAGAAAACACCACAAGCTACATTTTGAGCTTAAATTGAAACAAATAAAAGCAGTTATAAGATTTTTTTAATTGTTTTTTAATTTAAACGTTATTTTCAATATCAAAATATTGGTTTAGGTAAAAATTGTTGCATAAGGCCATTCTGAAACGTTATTTCCTTGTGGCTCGATTGCAGTTGTTAAATGGGAGTTAGTGTATGTTTGGAGTAAAAAGAATTGTCAAGCCAGGGGCACAAAAAGTCCTATTCCTATTTATAAGTACTACCATTGATTATATAATATAATCAATGGTACTACTCAGCAAATTTGAACTGGATCTAAATTTTTTGTTGCTCACTTGGTATGGAATGTCCCATAATGGCGCTGGTATCTCTGGCTGGTACAGCGGGGGACATATATTATGCGATTTAAATGCTAAAGTGTGGCTGCAACCAGCAATACTTTTATTGATGGGGAAGGAGCTGTGGGCAGATCTCAAAGCTGGAGAGGATCATGGAGGGGACCATTGGACGGCTTTTAGCAGAAAGAAACGGAAGCACTAAATGATTGTGTTGATGCATAAGTTACTTAGCCATTTTTTAAATTGAATGCAAATACAAATGGCGGACTATTGATCGCATTCTATCTGCTGAGTCGTTTTTCTAGTCGATTGGCGCGAATATTCCTAAATACCTTTTAGATAAGCTTCATTCATCTGCGCTTTTTGTACATACTTAGAAACACTGCATCGCATAGCAACCCCTGTTTGATCGATCATAAAGAGGTTGACTTTGTGTTTGACGCAAAATTACGTAAAATCTTGTGAATCTCCTCATCATGTCCGTGGTAACATACGAAAAGCCAATCCAGCACATCGGCCTGGCCGATTGGCACGCCAAGCAATGGCAAAACCAACAAACCAACGACACCCGAAGAGCGGACGCCTTCAACCTCCGCCACGAATCTCGTCAGCTTCGCAACGAGACCAAAATCCGCACGGAATGGGACACTTACCACAACAATGTCCGCTTAGCCGACCGCATAACCGAGCTGGACAGATGGAGGGACTCGTTGAGAAGCTGTCTGGAGCGCGTCGACAAAGAGATGTTGTCCTTGAAAGAAGAGAAGTTTTCTACCGAGAGAGAGTTGGACGCGCTCGGGATCCCCCTAAGCGTGGTTGCCGAGTGCATTTCAATGCGGGATAACAGACAAGGTGCGGAGTTGACGTACGACGACGGCGACACCGAACTGAAACGGGTAATTCCAGCAGATTCTAAAGGCACGAGCGGTTCACGTTTCATAAATTGTAGGAGTTGTGCGTGGTGGAAGACGTTAAGAAACTGTTGGTGGAGCGCTGCCACGCCGCATGGGACAAACTCAACAAATTGGAGGAGGTCAAGTTCAAGCTGAGCTTGGAGCTGAACGACAAAACCGAAGCCATTGAAACCGACAAGGATCAACTGACGCTCGACAAGAACTGTGCCAACATTAGCTTCAAAACCGACCCTTTACGCATTGTCAAATAGTACGGAAAACAGTTCAGGAAAGCCGTTGCTAATGTTTAGGGTTTCAGCTCCATACCGTACGAAGCGTGGCTGGAGCACACACGATACGTTAAAGAACTGGCAGATAGTGAACTTGCGGACACGCACAAGCTCCGCGAGGCTCTATTTGTGGTGCGCGAACGAGCACGCAACGATCTGCGAGCCCAGAGGGACAGAGTGGACTTCACCCTTCGCAAGAGAATCTACGAAACACAAAAGGCGCGAAACGAGCTGGACTGGCAGCAGTTTAAGATGCGCGAAGAAATGGACAAGTTGATTAAAGAGATCAAAACGCTGGAAGACGCGCTGTTGGCCAAAACGGATGCGTTGAAGTTGTGCGAGACTCGTTTGGAGAACAGAGCTTACAGGCCCGGATTTGAGCTGGCGCGGGACGAAACCGAAAGCGGTCTGAAGAACGAAGTGATTCAGTTGAGGCAGACGCGGAGCGATCTCATTAATAAAATTAATTGTGCCAAAGCGACGTACAATGCGCTTGAAAACCAACAAGTTATCATTGACACGGATTTGGAGAACAAGGGCCACTCGCTGATGACCGATATTAGGTGTCTGGATATGAGGATTAGGTTGAGGACCGGTGAGTTTGCAGGACCCGCAACCGATACGGACAGGAATATTCAGCTGACGAGGATGGAGCAAGAAATTCCACCGACTTAATGCGGAATAGCACGAGTCAAATGAGGAAAATTCGTAGTTGTTTTAATAGGGTTGTCGTCATGTGAATTTGTGTGAAAATACTGCAATAAAAAATTGCATTCGGTTGGTAGTGCTGTATTTGTAAAAACAAATCAATGGCATTAATTTCACGATTTACATATAATGTGAATATTTGAATAATTTTGAGCTATAACATAAACATAGTACAAGTTTTTACGCTTCCAAAAAAAAACGTATTTTTTAGCACCAGTAGATTCTGTCCAGTAGTGCGTATAAAATTATCTGGACTTTTTGCTTCGAAAAACTCTACACAAGCTTTGAGTAATAGTTTCTTTGACTATACAATAATTGTAGTTGGTAGAAGTGCCTATTACTAACTAGACGTCGTCATGTTAAAAGTGAGTTTTTTGTTTATATTGAAATCTGGGTTTTACAAATTTCTTGCAAACTCTTCTAGATATTGTTAAATATTCATGTTCTTGACTAGAACCACTAGAGTTGAATGACACGAACATTCAAATAATTTTAGTCGGTGTAAAAAATGTTTGCAGTTGGTGACAGTGCAAATTAGTAACTATGGTATTTTACGTTGTCAATTTTTTCAGTGCCAAAGGTAAGTGTTCATTGATTTTAAAATGAATATTTAACAAATACCTATTTTGTAAAATATTGTGTAAGTGTCTAAATAACATGTTCTCCAACTAATAACTATATCGTATGTCCATCAAATTAATTCATTCCTTTGTTATTAATAATTTAGTGATCGTGACAGTATTATTACAACCGGATACGGACCGGAATATTCACCAACTTAAATGCGGAAATTGCACGAGCCAAATGGGAAAATTCGTAGTTCTTTTAACCGATTTGACGGTATCTGAATTTGTGTGCAAAACTAGTGTGAAAGTATTCACTATGAAAAAGGCACGTCAGGTACCAATTTTAGAAAATTGCGTTCGGTTGGTAATGCTATAATTGTAAAAACAAATCAAATTTAACACTGCTGCCAACAGCACTAATTTAACTATCGATAATGCCAGTTATTTGAATCATTGTTGTTGAGATTTTAGATGTTCCCATATTCGAGTGAGTGCACCAATATAAAGCAATTTTTCTTGATGTTGAAGTATTTTATATTTTTACACGTCAGTACATTACAAAATCTTGCACTCAACTGACTTTAGCGCTCGGCGGACACAATCGAAACTACACTTGCGCATGGCGCTAAAATACAGTTATTCAAAGCTTAACAATTGTCATAATTTGACCCAGATGAGGAACCAAGCAACAAAGCGGCAAAATATTGAGATTGTTGGTTGTGCTGAAAGCTCGGATTCCAAATTTCTATTTTTGAGTGATGATAAATTTTCACTCGGTTCATCTTTGCGCAAAATATAAATTTAGAATCCGGGCATATTATGAAAGTGTGTATCTCGATATTATTTTGTTGGTTGGTTCCTTATTGGCATATCTGGATCCAATTGTAAGTTATAACACGTGTATATGTAGAAGAATTTATCTCGTTTCATACTAAAAGTCAGCTCGTCCACTACAAATTCAAAAATTTAATGCTGCGGTGACAAAAAAACACAAAAATTTAAAAACTGTTAATTGTTATTTGTGTCTTGCTTTGTGATCAAGATTTAACATTTCGCAGACACGATGAAAGTAAAGAATTATTGAAGTTTTTTTTTTGGTCACTGGTGTATAATCATAAACATCGTATATACTTGTTTTTACTGTGTTTTTAGCTTCACAGAAAAAACGAAAGCATTTTTAAGGCCAGCAGAAAATGCCAGAGGTGTCTATAAATGTTTGATTTTTTGTTAGGTTGGCAATACTCTTTTCTTCCATTGAGTACACTGATTTTTAAACTTCAAATTATCAAAAAAATTAATAATTCAAATTACATAATTTTTACAACTTTATAAATAGATGCACTTGCTGTAACCATTATTTGCCTGTTAATTTCAGCATTATTCAGTAAATTCTTGAGCTGAAAAGCGAATCGCGATGAATCACGATGATAGTTATCGGGTGATTACTCAATGTTGTCAATCAAATAAATTTCTGTCAATTATTTATAGACACCCGGTATAAAATTGGCTGGAATTTTTGCGTAAAAAAAATTGATAAAACCCACACTCGCATGCAGAAATAGTTTCTTTGATTACAAAAAACTTGTAATTGACGGAAGTGCTTATTACTAATTAGACGTACTATTAAAATTGAGTATTTATTTTAAAGTCGATATTTTACAAAGATCTAACAAACTCTTGCATATGGTTAAATATTCATGTTCTTGACTAAAACCAATAAGAGTTCAATGCATAGATCAAGCACTTGATCTATGATTGAATGACAAAAACACAGATTTTGACACAAACAATCAAATAATTTTAGTCTGTGTAAAATAAAAAGTTCTTGCAGTTGGCGACAGTGCGAATTACTAACTGGTATTTTTTCAGTTCCATAGCTAACTTTTGATTGTTTTTCAAATGGATATTTAACGAATATTTCACAATATTCTGTGTAAATGTTTAAATAATCATGCTCCCGACCTAAATCATACGTATATCTTCATATATTTATTCGTTCGTTTGTGATTAAAAGTTCAGTGATCGCGACAATTTTTTATACAATCACACCAACCTTTCAGCCGTTAACCCTGCTGAGGTAAACATAATCTGGCCTAACCTGAAAAACATTAATGCCACTAACCACCACATTTCTTAGAACAGCCACACAAATCAGCCGCACGATGAGTACGTTTGTACAAAAACTAAACCCGATAACGGGCCTCAACGACTGGATCGTCCAACAAGACGACTACGACTACCACCAGGAAGTGGCCCGATCTTCATTTGCAGACATGCTGCACGACACCGAAAGGAACAAAATGTACGAACAAGCACTGAAGTCGGCAATCGAGCAAATGCATTCCAGAGGCAGAAAAGCAAACGTGCTGGACATAGGAACCGGCACTGGTTTGTTGTCGATGATGGCAGTGCGGCACGGAGCTGATAGTATTACAGCTTGTGAAGCGTTCAAACCCATGAGCGAGTGCGCCTTACAAATAATCAAACGCAACGGTTACGACAATCAAATTAAAATAATTCCTAAACGATCCACCGACCTGACTGTTGGAGCCAACGGCGATTTGGCAGAGCGCTGCAATGTTTTAGTGACGGAAGTTTTCGATACTGAACTAATAGGCGAGGGGGCTTTGTCGACGTTTAGTCATGCCCATAAAGTGTTGTTAGAAGACGATTGTATAGTTGTACCCCAGTCTGCGACAATCTACGCACAAATTGTGGAAAGCCCCTTTGTGCAAAACTGGAACAAGCTGAAAGATGTGTATGACAATGAAGGACATCTAGCGGTTAGAGTGCCTCAAAGTGTTAAAAATTGCGCAGGTTCGGCTTCAGTCCATGACTTACAGCTAAATCAACTGAAACTAGATTTCGTGAAAATGATCACGGAGCCAGTCCCCGTGTTTAGGTTCGACTGGTCGGGTGGCACCCCGTTTATTTTTGATCGTTCAACCATTCATAGCATCATGCCAGTGCAAGGCGGAGTGGCTCAGGCTGTTTTTATGTGGTGGGACTTGCAAATGGACACCGAGGGTAAAGTCGTGTTGAGCTGTGCCCCATATTGGGCACATCCGTTGTGGAAAACCGACCGGCAACGAGATATACCCTGGCGAGACCACTGGATGCAAGCAATTTACTACTTGCCACAAGAAGTCCTCGTTAGTACAGACTCGGAGATTCATTTAGTCAGCTGTCACGACGAGTATTCATTGTGGTTCAATTTAAAGCCCAGTTTAAAACTGAGCGATGTGGACTATATCAAACCGATTTGCGAGTGTGGATTGCACATGACGGTATCACGAACTCGCATCGGACAACTCAACGACTCCACGCGTAACAAAAAATACATAACTTTGTTGGAAAAACACATCAACTCCAAGAGTGTGGTTCTGGTATTGAGTGACGGTTTTTATCTTAGCTTATTTGCGGCTAAAATTGGCGCCTCAAGACTGTATTACGTGGAGACGAACCCTTTGTCCTATCGCATTCTCTCAGATTTTGTTAAAAGCAACGAACTTAGCAACGTGGAAGTGTTTGAAAATGTCGAGGCCCTACTCGGCAGCGCGAATACCGAAAAAATCGATGTCGTAATCGGCGAGCCGTATTTCCTCAGCAGTATTTTACCTTGGGACAATTTGCTTTTCATCTACTTGCTGAAAGGTGTGAGGCATTTGTTGGCGAGCGACGCCAAAGTGTTTCCACAACTCGCAGTAATTAGGGGAATAGCCGTCAGATTTAAGGACTTGCCCAAAATCCGCTTGAGCTTGGGCGAGTGCGAAGGCTTTAAAATGAAAGATTTTGACGATTTAGTTGAGGTAGTCCAATCGTAGCGTTTTCAAATGGTAACGTGCACATTTCAGGCCTCGAGTCACATAAGTGATGACAATGTCGAAGCGCAACCGTTGTGGGAATACCCGGGAATTGCTCTGAGTAAAGTTGTGGATTTAGTAACAATTGATTCGAGCAATGTGCCAGAGAAAGTCATAGAACAGTCGGGAGTGTTTGAACTTGTGAATGGGTACAATAAAATCCCACAGAATCATTGTAAAATAAATACAATTATTGTTGTTCTAGGCAAGAGTGCAACGGTGTAGCTTTGTGGGTCGATTGGAAACACGAACTGGGATCCAAAAGTGTTATTTCGTCAGGTCCTGTGTTAGCACCAGAAATTGGAGAAAAAATTGAGTGGGATGTTCACACCAGACAAGGTGTTTGTCTGTTTTCAGGTAGGACCACAACATGCATTAATTATACGTTCAAGTTTGATTTCAACGAAGGAAATATTACATTTAAGTGTTAATAATTGAATGAATGAACTACCACTAGAATTAATACATTGTTACAAAACGCGCCAGAAAAACTGATCAGATAAACATATAGTAGCGATATTAAAAAACGATCTTTTATGTTATTATATCGTTTAAAAGTCTGCACTTAGTATTAAAATTTAATATCAATTTTCAAATTGCATGAAATACTGTGCCCAACAATTTAAGCAGTTCACCAAAATTTTGGGATGTTTTAACAATTGTAACTTGCTGTATTCATCACATTTTATCTCTACCACAATGTGCAGACGGTTTTGTAATCAATCAATACATGTAACAGTTTTGAAGGGGCCCATATCTATGAACTTTTTGTACTGATAAGAGTTAGGACGGCACAGGGAGAAATCGTTAAACTGGAACAATTTGTTCAAAGCCAAATGGGGGGCACATTACAGAGCCAAAATTGACCAAATATGAGGTACAGATTTTTTTGTGCTGTATTTTGAATTTTTAATAATAAAAATAATGTGAAGTTTTTCTACACGAAAAAAAAATCAAATTTTGAATCTGATTTCATAATGAAAAAGAATGGTCAATTTTCTGTTTTAAACACAATTTTAAATATTTTGTTATACATTTGTTAGTTTGAACAATTTCCAAAAAATCTGAACTTCATATTTCGTCAATTTTTAGAAATCAATAACTCACACAAAAAAATGTGTATTTACATTCATGCCTTCTAGGACTACAATTATGCCAAATATAAACGAATTTCAGGTTGTCACATTTTTTGTTGTTCAAATAAATCAATGTTTAACAAAATTTTTAAAATGGTGTCTATACAGAAAATTTACCATTCTTTTCGACCAACTTTTTTACTATTTAAAATTCAAAATATAGCTCAAAAAATATGTACTTGATATTTCGTCAATTTTTATAAATCACTAACTGGTCTCATACAAAAAAAAGTGTATATTTACATTCATGTCTTCTACAATTATGCCGAATACGAACAAATTTCAGGTTCACAATTTTTTCGTTGTCCGCTTTACGTAAAATATATGTTACATACAAATTCTAAAGCAAATCGTTCTGTAAGAATGGCACCTGCTTTTAAAACACTCCAAAATTAGGGTGGAACGCTTCAGTTGCCCAGCAGTTTAGTTAATGGGTTCTGTATGAAATTGTAAACAGACGACATTACAATAAGAAATGAAATAGTTGTTATTTTAAGGCGTTCGATAATTTTGTCAATAGGAAAAAATGAAACGAATGAAAAATAAAATACTATATTTCTTTATTTGAATATAAAATAGTAAACGAATTCTATTTCCTACATCACAGAAAATAATAGAATTGATTCAAAACAACATTTCCTCCTTGCTAAATATTTTTGTGTATTTTTTATTGCCAATATTGACCACAAAAATAGGCTTCTTTCTATAAACTTGGAAGGACTTCAGTTACACTCAAACTAATTTGTATGCGGACACTGATGAATTTTTTGCCGCTCTAAAAATTATTTTTGGAATTCAAATGAGTCGAATTTGTCGTCGGTGTGGTAGTGGATAATATTAATGAAAGTTGCCTATTTTAGAGCCACGTTTAAACAAATTAACTAAACAACTTAAATAAAGGCTATGTAAAAATAACATTGTTAAAGTGACAACAATTACTTCACACAATATAAATAACTACTCTGACGTGCAAATCGTATTACTGTATAACACATACAAATACGTAATAAGTATCTATAAATATAACGTATTTTGTTTTTTCATACGTTTTATGAAAAATTACAGATTTTAGGCGTTTACAATACATTGTCGGGCGACGAAAGTCAAATCAATTTCGCAAATTGGTTGTCGTAAAATGTTTCAATCATCAAGTGTATCAAAATTAAAATTTTCACGTCAATTTCATTGAAATTTAGACTTTAGTCGGCTTTTTTGAACGTGTCCTTGTTTTGGTAACCACTGACGTACCCGGAGTCGTCCAGCACTTCTTTTCTGCCGGAAATTCCCTTGCCTTTGCCGCTCTCATCGAAGCGTTGCTTGTGGGTCCCGGTATACTTGGAGGTATCAGTTAGGCGGTCAACGGCAGCCGCACTTTTCACCGCCTAAAAAGGCCCCGTTATGCGGTCTCATAAATTAGTTTAAAAAAAGCAACAAACCCCGACGCCGTGGTGGCCAGGTTGTCCACAACCAGCCATCTTGCTTTTGATCTCCTCCACTTCGATCTTCTTGTTCTTGGCGAGGTCCTCCAGGAACGTTTTATAACCGGCAATGTTGACTTTCTGCGATTTGAGTTTCTTGAAGTAGATGCCGGTGTCGGTCGTGGTGATTTTTTTGCCGTCAATCACTTTGGCCTGTTTCATCCACTTGTCGCTGTTGGAGAGGGTGATTTGCTTGCCGTCGGATTTGGGGTCGCCGAATTTCGCAAACGCCTTGAAGTTGTCTTCGAATGTTACCGTTTCTGCGTTTGCGGGTGGCGATTTGGGGGCGTCCCCGTTTTCGAGCTTCAGATTTTGAACTTCTTGGGTTGGGGGAGCTTCGGTCGACATTTTTTACCTATTAACGATAGCCACTTGTAGTAACTGTAAATAACTGTCTGTTTGTTTGTTATATTTCATACGCGTAATTGCTATTCTTGTGAAATCGGAGATTCTTAAAATAGAAAGAAACAACTGCATTACGTCCACTTGTGGCGTTTTATCGACATTAATTATTGCCTAACTATGATATTGTTTTGATCTTTTTAGATGCCGAGATAAGATTACATTGTAGATGCTTTATGGCTGATCGTTTACAATAATAAATCGTTGCGAGACTGTTACCGGTTGGCTAGAAATAAAATTATGTAAAATTTGTGTAACTTAAACAAAAGTGAACAAACATATGCATGAGGTCATTTCTATAAAAGTAAATTTGTTGCTATCGACGCACTCAACGACGATGATGATAAAACAGGTGTGACGACAACATTCGACATAATTAATGAGCAGAAGATCGGTGCCAAAAGCTTGCATAGTTTTCCGGTGTGAAAACGACAACGGAATATCAAGCAGGAAATGGTGTATAATTTTAATGGAGGAAGTAGATACATGCAAACCCTTTTCCCATTCCAATTCTAATAATGCGCTTTTTGTATTTATTCTGGCGCGTCCATTACTAACGGAACAATTTGTAAAATTATTCTTTGCAGATACTAAAAATAGGCTTTTAGTGGATCCGAAAATAATCGAACATTTTCATTCATGACATCAAACGTTGCTACTTGCTAAGAAAATACGCAAATATAACACCATTTCAAGCGAGATTGTTGATTTAATCTTGGATTTAATGTTTATTTATTTTGGTGCGCTGCCGCTGGACTACTAATTTTTAATAGAAGATAAGATTAAAATGTTTGGTTAAAGGCACAGAAACAAGTGGTTGAGTTTACTGAAAATTATTACCGTTGGCTTGCGTAATCAACTGTTTTATAATAATAACAATGACGTTGATTGTATTTTATGTAAGGCGACAATCCAAAATATTATATGTACACAATAGCCTCAACTCTCGGGTTAATAAAATGTGTTTTGTGCCTTTGTGTAAATAAAGGATTGGCGTCACTTTCTTTTTTAAATATGATGTCACTGCTAATTTTATCCTGCCCTGAGCATCGGCGAGGGGTGGATTAAGGGTTCCATGCGCATTAGGGCGAATCGATTCTTTGAAGGAACCAAAAACGCGTCCTATTTCTACCAACCCCTTTAATTTCACAAAAGAATCTACACTTTGGGCTGGCATTCACAGCCGAACAAAATTATGAAAATTTTCTATTATTATTTGTTTTAAATGCGTTCCATCAAGGGTTGATTTGAGGAGCAATCGTGTGGAACCCTCGCGTGCTCGATTCAATTTTGATTTATTACGAATTCATGGGATGGAATCGTCTCGACACCAAGACTGTGGGAAACTTACCGATTTACTTTAATGTAAATTACACGTATATCACCTGTTGTTATAACTTTATTAAATAGAAGCGATCGCAGCGGTTTCGCGTCTGTCCGAATACTGGCCGCGATGAAGGAGTGAAGTCTGATATTGCAGGAACGCGCCCACTCAACTCCTGCAATTTCGTTATCATCCTCAGCGCTAAAGTGTATATTTCAAAAACTACATTCAGTCGGCTTTTTTGAATTTTTCCAACGTTGATATTTATAAAACAAAATTAAAAATGACGCCGACATGATTTTAGCAAAATTGTTTAATTTTTTTCCCAGAAGAAACAAGCCGGTGATGAAATGAAGACGTATTGTAAAATTACAAAAACCAAATTTAGCAGAATCAATAATTCTAAACACACAACAAAGAAATGTGATTTGGAGCCACTCATCCAACAATAGAGGTCCTGAAAGTTGTGTGCTTACAAAAATAAAAGTGGCTGTGTGCAATCATTTCGAAATTTATTAGAGTGTAACAAATATTTTCGTCGACCGTTTATGATTAAAAAGTTTATTAAGCGTTCATTTGGAGAAATTCGGGAATTAATCTTCTGTTGAGAACCGTTTCGGATACGATCTATTTCGTGTTTTTTTAAATAAATTTCGTCTCCAGGTGTTGTTTGATTGACAATTCCTGCCAAATGTACATACCACAACATTAATTTGAATCGATTATTGTTGAGTAGATTTTACTAAATTTTACAGGAGATGAAAAAAACGTATATTCCAGTAAAAAGTTCTGAAAAAATCTGAATGAACCAAAAACCTGTTCTATTTCTACCAACCCCTTTAATTTTACAAAAAAATCTACATTTTGCCATTCACAGTCGAACAAAATTATGAAATTTCTCTATTATTATTGAACTTATTTGTTTGTTTGGGTCTTTGCTTCAAGGGTTGACTTTTTTGCAATGTACGTTGCAAAATACAATCATTTCTAATTGCCATTTAAAACTTAGCACCTTTTAACATTAATACAATTTTCAAAATTCAAACAATCCGTCATTTTTATCTATCTTTGTCGGTCATTTTGGTAATTTTTGATAATATTATTTAATTTTTTCTGTATCTTCGTGAGCTTTTTTCTAAGGTAGCAACACTCTTTCCAAACTTCTTCTTGCCATACCTAAGTTGAAATGGTGGATCGCCCATTAATAAAATGATAATACTTTGAAATGGCGAAATAACCTTTTGATCACTGAGAACATCTGACTTCATTGTTTCATTGGAAATGTATACTCTTTTCTAAAATTTGGACCACCAATTTTTGAATTCTAATATGTTTTCATCTCCAGGAAATCGATTGAGAGCACTGGATATTACAATAATGATTTCAGAATACTGATCTACGAAATATATTCTATCATAATTATTTAGTTTTCGTTAGATTTTTTTCAAATATGCCAAGATCTGCTATAAAAAGCCCTGAATATTCTAATACCAATGTGGTTTTTATTTTTCCAGGATAATTATCAGAATTGCAGGAATATCCTATTGCTTGCTGTCCCTTTAGAACCCTATTATCTAGACAACCTTTACCAGCAATTCTTGACTGTTTTATTATACATATCTCGCTGGTATTCAGATTCAGAATAAATCCCCGTTTTGGCTTTAGATTAGGCTCGAGAATACCTTCACTATATGAATTTTCTAACAAACCCTTGCAAGTAGCCATTTTTGCATTAAAGTTGTGAAATATCCGTAACTATAACAAATAAGTAAACATAAAATCAAAAATATAGCAAATAAAGCAAAGAATTGTAACGGCATTAAAAAATACATATCGTTCCATTTGAAATAATAAATTTGAAGTCTACTTCTGATATATTATTTAAGAAAGGTCGATCGCGCGAGTTTTGTGCCGAGAAAACGAAGTTATGTTTTAAAAACTTTACAGCAAAAAAATACTACATTTACTACGGCTTTTACGTTTCTTTAATTAACCCATGTAAAAACAACTACCGCCTTTTTATATTTATTATTTATGCTGAGTTCGACGGATTTTTATGTTGAACTCAGCTTCAAGTATTTCTTCCATAACTCGCATTTAAAAAAATCCTCTGCCTTTATATACTTACATAATCGCATTTTGCATAACAATGTCGCATATTCCCCCAAAAAATCGATTAATTTGTACTGACTAATAATTTTATTATAAAGAAACCTTTATTTCCTAATAATCTAATGATTAATTTATTCATGTGGGAGCTTATGTTATTTATTTAGTTAATCATTATTTTTAACCACATACATTTATTATTGAATTAAAAGTCTACATTGCAAAATAAAACGAAGGTTAAAACATTAATTTAGATACTGAAACGAATTTTACGTGTAGATATAACTTTTTTCTTTATTATTTACAAAAACAACATTTCACAATTATTAATTGTTCATTCTAAACGCACAACAAAGAAATACTCGTAGTATTTCAATTTTACCCATTCAACAGATAATTATTTTCAGTAACACATTTATACAGTCATGTGCTAAAAAATTATCATGAAAAATGAAATCGCACACCCACTAAAAAACTGTCATAACACAAAAAATGTAGTTTGGAGAAATTTAGCTTTAAATTTTTTTGCTGCGATCGATCGATGATGTTATGGTATGCATATTTAATCATCATTATTAATGTTTGTATACTTGTTAAAAATTCAATTGAGGCAGCAAACATTTCAAAGCTAGATGTCTCAAAACTATATTTTTTGTGTTATGACAGTTTTTAGCAGATCTGCGAAATGTTTGTTAATCCAAAAGGGGCCAGCCCCTGCTGAAATTTTATTTTAACCCATGTAAAAACAACTACCGCCTTTTTATATTTATTATTTATGCTGAGTTCGACGGATTTTTTTGTTGAACTCAGCTTCAAGTATTTCTTCCATAACTCGCGGAACAATGACCGTGTGCGAAATTTCAAATTACCAATTTTTTTAGAATCCGATAAACGTCTAATTGACCGATTAAAAAAATCCTCTGCCTTTATATACTTACATAATCGCATTTTGCATAACAATGTCGCATAGTCCCCCAAAAAATTGATTAATTTGTACTGATCTAATAATTTAATTATAAAGAAACCTTTATTTCCTAATAATCTAATGATTAATTTATTCATGTGGGAGCTAGTGTTATTTATTTAGTTAATCATTATTTTTAACCTAATAAATTTATTGTTGCAAAATAAAACGAACTTTAAAAAGAACATTAAATTAGATACTGAAACGAATTTTTTGTATACTTGTTAAAAATTCAATTGATGGCAGCAAACATTTCAAAGCTAGATGTCTCAAAACTATATTTTTTGTGTTATGACAGTTTTTAGCAGATCTGCGAAATGTTTGTTAATCCAAAAGGGGCCAGCCCCTGCTGAAATTTTATTTTGAAAGAATAATAATTGTTTATTCTAAACGCACAGCAAAGAAGTAGGATTTGGCTGAACATAAAATTGAAAGCAACACAGTTGGGGTAAAATTAGCAATCAAAGTCACTGCGTTTCAATTTAGATTTTGTAGTGTCATTCACGTTTCACATTTCAAGTGATTTCATTTATTCGTTGTAAATTCTCGTTAAATTACGTTCCGATCATGGCGGAAGGGGGCATGACTTTGGACCAGCAATTCATAAATTTTGCCAAGTTTGGAGACACGAAAGCGGACGGGAAAACGATAACGCTCACCCAAATCGACAAATGGCTGAAACAGGCACAAGTGATCGGTAAAAAAATCACAACGACAGACACGGGAATCTGCTTCAACAAGTTCAAGTACGCTTTAAATAAATTCACTCGATCCAAAAAAAAATCGTGTTGTGTAGATCGAAAACCATCGACCTTAAGACGTTCTCCAAGTTTTTGGAGGACTTGGCGTCCCAGAAGAGCATCCCCGTGGCCGAATTGAGGGACAAATTGGAAAACTGCGGCCTCCCCGGCACCACGAAAACAACCGTACTGAAACCCGTTGGAAAGGTCCTCGTCTACAATAAGTTTATATTTCAGCAAGCCGTAAATGTGGGTGGTGTGGACCGGCTAACGGATACTTCTCAATATACGGGCACCCACAAAGAACGATTCGATAAAGAAGGAAAGGGTAAAGGGATCGAAGGGCGCGAAGACGTGAGTGATAACACTGGCTACGTGGGTAACTACAAGGGGAAAGACACCTACGACAAGACCCACTGACTTGTTTAAAAATATTTTATTATTTATCACTCGCCTTACTCATACAGTCTGTTATAATATTTACGATAAACAATTCAATTTTACATAGATTCAAACTTATAATACAACCAACTCAGCAGTATATATGTACACAATCAAAAAGAACCAGTTAGTCGTCCATCGGGAATGTAACAACCTTCACGAATAAATATGTTCGAATGGTTTATAATTTACAGAAATAAGCTGATATTGATAGTTACGATTATCATAGAGATTTATTATTTTCCAAGTGTCTTACCTAGTCCTACGGGAACGTAAAAAACAAATTAGATTTTTATCACTAGGAGCCTAAGTCGTCTACACTGAAGAAATACGCACGCTCGCCTTCGTCCCGCACAATCAAGCGCAACTTCACTCACTCTCTCTTCTTATCGGAGACGACTGACTACATCGGACCCTCGATGATGCTGACTTTCATGAAGCAATAATACATGCTGCGCAGAACCATGACAACTGCGAGCAGTAAAGCACCAACGTACAAAATGTACATTGCGCTGTGCGTCTTCGCGTACGTATAGGTACCCGTCACCGTACCGATACCGAAACATAGAAATATCACGCTTACGACGAAAAATATGTTGCCGCGACCTCGTGCAAAGTCCGGACCCACCGAAGACACCTTCCGACAGTGCGGACAACGCGCCAGGGCGTTATTCAAAGTGTTGAACTGAAACACGACATATTAACGTTTTTAAATATGTGACGGCACGTGCGGAGTACTTACCAGGAAGGTGTCATGGCAGTGGCCGCAGGTTACCCGACACATGCCGGGCATCGAAGGTACGGGCGGCGTCACGGGACTTGGCGCTAGATTTATGATTCTTTTACAATTGGGTCGCGGACATGCGATCCTCTGGGATGAACTCTTGCAGATGAGGAGGCAGTTGCACGGGCAGCGGACGTATTTCTTGCCCGGCGGCGCGTTCCTAATTGGCTGCAAAATGCGACAAGTTCTGGGGTTATTCGCGCTGAGCCCTTGGTCGATTACATTTTTTTTATTTCATTATTCCCACCACTGTACCCATTTTACCGTACATTATTCTTTGACTGTTGACAGCTCAACTGTCCTTTATCCATTTGTTGATAAGTTGATTCATTTCGCCCATAGAGGAATTACTTTTTCATTCTTGATAGATATTATTTTGAATTAATTACCTTTTCAGGAAAAATAAAAAGTTCTCCAGACGCAATCCACAACTGGGTGAAATTATTTAATTTTCACCACAGCAATTCTAAAGAGTTGCCATTAAAAAAAGTGTTATGTTACAGCAAATCTTTTATTTTCGGGATATGTAGCACCTAGCTTTTTTTTTAATAACAACATTTTTAATATCGTCCAGTTTATAGCGGTCAAGTCATATTTTTATAATATACTGGGTGTTGTATTAAAAAAACATAACTTGGATGCTCCGTATGTGAACAAACGATATACAGGGTGAGTCAGGTAGCACGTTCATTAGAAATTTGTGAACTTTCGTAAAGCTAGAAAGTTGAAATTTGGTGCATCATCATTATCGATCGATCATTCTGAATGGAAGTAAAATACTTTCTGGTTATACCGGAAATTGCCATCAACTTTTTTTGTTATTTTAAATGGCAACCCCCTATCTTTATGCACTCACTCATTTGGGCACTCAATTCTGAATAAGACACACACAAGTTGTTGGCACTTAGCTCTCATTGTTTTTGAAATATTTTCAATTTATTGCTAAAATTTCGTATATCTTGATTCGTTGCAGATGATACAATAGTTTTTTTGTCGTTTTGAATAACCTTAGAGCAGAATCTGAAAGTACTTTTTATTCAATTTGAATGTCTCAAAGGGTTGCTGCAATTTTTTGAATATGATTATAACAAAATATCAAAAACTTATTTTTTTCAAATAGCAACCCCACAATCTAGAAGCGTCATTCGATGTAGAAATAAAAAATTACTCGACATTTATAAAGGTAGCATATGTCAGTTCTGCTTAGTTTTTACCACATTATTATTTTCTATAAAGATGTATTTTTCTTTCGATTTTGATATTTTTAGGCTGTAAAATATAAAAAATGAACTGCAAACAATTGAAATCACATGCCACATTATTGAGATTCAGTTACGTGTTCTGTAATTGCGATTTTAAACTTATTGTTGCAATGGCAAATAATAATTACAAAACTAACGGCTGAATTATTTTTAACTTTTACATCGAATTCCGTTATTAGATTATATGGTTGTAATTTGAGAGTTTTTGTCATTTTGTTATAGTAATTTTCGGAAAATCGCAACAACCGCCTGATAAGTACATTAAAAAGTATTAGAAGTACTTTCGAATTATTTTTTGAAATTACACAAATCGACAGAATAAAGTCGAATACTTCAAATGGTTCAAAAGATATCAATTTTTAAAAAGATTCATTCATTTTCAAATTTTAGCATACAATTAAGAATATTTAAAAAACTATGATAGATAAGTAACAACAATCTGCTTTTTTCGATTTGAAATTGAGTGATCGAATCAATATTAAAATAAAAATAGGGGGTTGCCATTTAAAATAACAAAGTTGATGTCAATTTCCGGTATAACCGGAAGTGCCGTTCATTTTGAAAGTATTTTACTTCGATTCAGAATGATCTGGCACCGAATTTCAACTTTCTAGCTTTACGGAAAATTAAAAATTTTGTAATGAGCGGTCCACGTGAATCATCCTGTATAAGTAGATATTTTCAGTGTTCTTCTAAATGCATTATACCTTCTGTCGAAAACCGCATTGCGATATATTTTTCATTTTAGAATAATGACCGCAGCGCTGGGACACCTATTTGTAGTTTTTAAATTGGCAATAAGTACAAATATTATATTAAAATAACATTTTATATATTAACTTAGAATTAGGTTTCGTGAAAAGGAAGATTCTCAAAATAAGCTTTATTCCCAATAAGAACTGCGCCGGTTTAACTTTAAACAAGGACAAAAAGTTATTATGCTTTATTTTTAAATATGTAACCTGCTCTGATACATTGTTTGATTTTTCTGTTAAATGTTAAAAGTGCAGTAAAAAGTTCTAATTTCTTCATCAAAGCTTTCCTTGAACCTCATAATGAATGGTTTGGATTTCCAAAAGTTCTTGTAGCTAATTTTCTGCCAAGCTGCTTGTTTGCGATTTCCGTCCTTATTTCTAAAAATCAATTTTTTTCTTCAAGTGCACGGTTTGTCACTTTCGCTTAGTGCAAAAGGCAAATGTCTTCCATTCTTGCGTAATGAATTATAATCCTAATGTTCGTGAGAATAAGGTTCAGCATCAGATTCCAAAATTTTAGCATTAAAAATTAAAAGGGTCCAAGTAGATAATTCAAAATCACAAATCCGAGTTATCCATTAAATTTGTAGTTTTAAGGGAAGGTTATGAGTTGATTTGTGCAGACATGACTTTTTTATGCTTACAAACCCACGAATAATTTTAGATTACTTTAAATTACTGAATAAATATTTGCCAAAAAATAAAGAAAAAATTACGCACTGTTAAAAACTAAATGTTTCTGTAAATTTGAACATCTCTAGGGACGAAGCGAATCAACTTTGGACGAAATCGATCAGGTTTCAGTCAAATAATATGAAATATTGTGGTGTACACTTTATTCTGGGACACTAATTATTTGTTCTTTTTTATTACTATATTTTTATGTGTAGGCACAAAGACGAACATTTGTACATGTAAGACAATTTTATTGCAGCTAAATCCTTTGACATTGAGTTATGTTTTGTCTTTTAAAAACTACCAAACTCTGTAAAACAATTTAAATTGGACAATGTCCTTTCAATTACATGAACACTGTGGTTATGATAAAGTACATTTGATTGTGCTTTTTTTAACCCATTAAAGGGCTGTAGCTTATTGTATAACAGGCTTAAAAATTGTATACATATAAAAACATTCTTTGAATTTAGCCAGAAAATATTTTACCATATTTTTTGTATCGATTAAGCCAGTATAAGTGGCACTTGCTTCACACAATGATTCCATGTAATGTTACACGTTACAATTAATGTTGAATAATTAAATACTGCTTTTCATGATAACAGATTGATAATACAACCTACATACAATGATAAATCCACCAAAAACGCTTCATTTTATGGTGGCCGTCAATTTTAATGCAACAAACTAATCTGCCATGTCTTATTCTTGCATTGAACTTTTACAAGTTGGTCCACATTATATGACACACGCGGAAGAGACAGCTTACCAAAGGTCACATCATCACTGATTATTGCAACAGCATCCCAAAGAAACCAACAAACAAACCGAGCTCTACCCACTTACTGTCGCTTCATTGCATTGTCCACATTTGA
The DNA here is from genome assembly GCA_964023215.1 of Eledona agricola. NCBI lineage: Eukaryota > Metazoa > Arthropoda > Insecta > Coleoptera > Tenebrionidae > Eledona > Eledona agricola. The sequence continues at coordinate 21,535,822 of OZ026855.1, forward strand.
CCACATGCTGGTCCCTTTTGCCCGAAATATCAACCATGGCCTGACACACTCTGCATGTCACCATGGGGACGCCTCCACCTTCGGAAGCCTGGTAGAAAGGTGGAGGCAACTCGTCCGGGCCGATCGGCGAGACGGTGGCTTGCTGGCCCACTGCAACAATACGAATTGTGCCAAAATCAGCGTTCGCATTATCCGAGTCATCTTGACAGATAAATATTGATATGCACGCACATAAATCCTACCTCCTGCCTCGCCGTTATAAGTCGTCGGTTCGGTGGCCAGAAGGGGCTGCTTCTCGCCCTCCCGGGCATCGTACACGCCACTATCGTTCATTTCTGAGAACAAAGCCAAAACTGTGTAAATACGGAGAAAATTTGACAGCTCTCCGGCACCATAAAAGTTGAATGTTGAAAGATAAAGATGTGGGGAGGGTCTGTCACTGAGCGCTATATCAAGGACGCTGTCAAAAATTACAAAATGTACGAAACGAGCGGCCACCACTTGAGTAATTTACTTGTCTTGTTCAATATAATGGGAATAAGTTGCGCGACCGACAACAAATTTCCTCGACTATCTTGGACCGGACTAATTTGCGTATAGTCTGTGGTAAAGAGTGTGTGTAACTGTGCAAGTGTTGGCAGCACTGACGCGGTTGTCATGGTGATGTCACCACACAATGTAAACACCGTTTAAAGGTCCCAATGTTCAAAACTCAAGAACCGAAAAATGACGTCCAATTCAACGATATCGAGTTTACGAAACCGAACGCGCGCCAAATTCGATGCGTTAATTAGGACGAACGCCTCTGGTGTGGCTAAGTCAACAGAGAAACTGTTAGTCGAGCTGGAATCTACCAGCGCAAGTAGTGAGAATTTGTCGGACAAGTCCAGAGCTAACGAAATCGAGCTGAGTGTGATAAACGAGCAGAACAAGAGTTTTATATTAAACAAATTTTTCCAAAACCACGAAAGCGCTGCCGTTAAACCACCGGTCCCTAAACCCAGGACCAAGATAAGCCTCACGCGAACCGTGAGTCAGGCCACGTTTGACGTTACTTCGCCCAAGTTTGTAAGAGACGAGAGTCCGCCAAACAACGGAACGTACAACGTGGAAGAAGTCGGAGACGTTCTAATTCACGAGAGCCCGCTCAAACCTAAAGTGGTGGTCAAAGATGTTAAGGATGTTGTGTCGAGTGATAATGAGAGCACCGAGTCGAACGTTTCACGCGCTGGAATCCGTCAGAAACAAGCGCTAAAGGGGAAGGAAGTTGAGAAAGACGAAGACGAGTCGAATGCTAAAACCGCAAAGTACAATTATGAACAAATAGTTGAAGTAATTGTACACAGAACAGATCGACTTGAACTGAACTCGCTAGTTGTGCATCCGATTGTGAAAATGCACGTCGTCGACATTGGAACCGGAAAATACTTCCCGAAAAGCGATAAATCCCGTTCGGTTGTGTTCTTTTACGAAAACAACGACAACGACTACATATCGCCAGTAATGACGCACACCTTTAATTTACAAGAACAGCGGTATCAAACACTTTTAATCATCTTGTTAACGAACTTTACAATTGTCTTTTTTCTAGCGCTTTGTATCCGGTTTGGGAAGAGGCGATATTGCTGAACGACGATTACGAGTATTTCAAAAAGGAGCGCGCTCGCGTCATTTTATTTTTCGAAATTTTGGATTTCGTATCGTTCGCGGCGTTGCATCACCTCAGTCAAAAAGGTAAACCCGCACGGTTTTATGTTAAGGGGAGATTTCGGCAGGCAAATCCATGTTAAAAATGTCGTTTTTTCGTAGATAAATTTCTCTTTTATTTAAAGAGATATCAACTCAAAGGAACTTTCATTCTAGGGCGGAACAGGCTCCTTTTTCCAAAGATCTTTAAGGAAACCTTTATAAAAAATACGAAAGTTGCTTAAAATCGCGACATTTTCAATATGAATTAACTCAGCAACGGATAAGAAATCTAAAAATTTGGACCTGTCCCGCCCTAAAGACATGCTTTCACAATACAGATTAAAATTCACACTTCTCTAGGAAATTCCATAATTGAGTAAAATATCTACGAAAACTGAATGTCAAGTCAAATTTCTTAGAACATCAACCGTCAGCAAAGAGGGGTGCTCTCTGACCATATTGAACCCAGAATTTTTATTATCTGTCATATTATCTGCTTTTATTTGCTGTTGGCTCGGACCGATGTAAATTGTTGCAATTACAGTCAACCCTCCTTTATCGCGATATAAGAAACTCTGAATTAAATAATACAAATAAGATTAATTTTTCATCGGTTTGCATAAAAACCACGTTATGGGAATCTCAGAATAAATAAATTGTACATAAATCAGATCGATTTGTTTTGCATTACATACAGGGCTGTTTTTTTAAAGCGGTCATTAGGAAATTTTCAACTTGCTATTGTCCTATAAACTTGAAATTTGGAACAGGGCCGATATTAACCATTGGGAATCGAAATAAATTATTTTCAATATAGCGGCACCTTCTCTTATACCGGAAATGGACGCCATTTTTGTTATTTTAAACGGAATATCCCAGTTTTTATTCAATTTTCGAGTCCCCCTTTTCTATCCGAGTCCAGTGCATCTATGCTGTCTCTGTCTATTTGTCATAGTTTTAGATATATGCTAATTATTTTACAAAATTTTGCATTTACGATGTCTATCAATAAAACGATTTCTCAGTAACTTACTTTTACTTTTGATTTTGTCAGAACGTGCGAAGGGATGGCATGGCATTGCGTTCGCTTTCCTAAAACTGGCCGGAAAAAACAATTCATTTAACGTTGGCAAAAAAATGAAACTGCAACTGTACTATCCGCAGCATGTAAAGAAGAGCAACTCAAACGTATGTGGCTCGTGGGTTTTGTGGAAGAAGAAGAAACTGCTAAAGTATCCCTCGGTTTTGTACGTTAGCATAAATCGCGTCGTGTCAACAAGCAAAATTGTAGAAACCGGTCGTTCCAAAACACCAGTCCAGCGTGAATCCAGCTCTAGAACGAAGCTATTTGGTGATGCACTAACTGCGGCAGCACCAGGCTTAAAAGCGGGCGAAGAAATGAAGGAGACCCACCAACTCTGGTCCAAATCACCATTCGACAAGTGCCAGCCGCCCAACAAGTGCTTAGCTGAACTCAACAGTTACGATAAAGGCTGTTTCGTTATGAAATTTAGTCGGAGTGGTTTGTATTTAGCTTGTGGAGTTGAAACCGATAGCTTATTTTCAGTAGTGGTGTATTCTGTACGCTGAATTAGTTGTGTTTCTTTTTTATTGTGAAGGCCGTTTCAGGTGATATCACTGATGGAAATCCATAAGCTTCCCGTTCATCAGGCGTTGATTTACCAAATAAAATGGTCTACAGATGACTCGTTTTTAGTGACGACAAGCGGGGACAATACCATTGTAATTATTACATTGTCACCGTCAGTTTTTCAAGTATTTTTTCATTCCGAACGGTTTATGAACAGAACTTAAATGTCGGTTTCTTGCAGATTTTACCGCATCCGTCATTTGTGTACTGTTGCGACATAAGCGGTGCGAATAATGTCATAGCGTCGGGATGCTTCGATGGCATTGTTAGGTTGTGGATTCGGTCGCAAGCCAGCGGCGACTTCCAACTTTTCCAAGAACTGGAAGGCCACCAGGGATACATTACAACTCTGTGCCTCAGTACAAATTTAAAATTATTTACGGCGGACTCTTTGGGGGTGATAATCGAATGGTTCAAAGAGGAATCGGACTGGATTTTAAGATGTGAATTTAATTTGTTGGACTTGAGAGAGACTCCCATCAACCAACTTATAATTTTTTCTAAAGAGAAACGTCTAGTGGTGCATTCACGCGATTCGACGATACGTATCGTGGACGTAAGAACCGGATGCGTGCTGCAGTGGCTTCGTGGAGGTCTTAATAAAAAGTCAACGATTAATTTTGCACAATTTCAATCACAAACGACGTGCTTGTTTCAGGTTGCAAATTTTCGGCGCCATCTCGTCGTGTGGGTCTCTTGTGTATTCCGGTAGTGAAGACGGTGTTTTGCATGTTTGGAACGCGAAAAGCGGACTCGAAGTTGCGTCCTATAAGCCGTTTGCTTCACACGGAGTCTTTTCAACCATACATTGTGTTGAAACCCATCCCTACGATGATGTCATCGCGCTGTCGCATTTTGGAACGAAATCGCCGGTTTTGATCTATGTTTTTGATAAATGGGTGACAGTCGATGGGGTAATAAGAAATGGAGGAAACGAGGAAGTCAATAATGGTTCGGTAAAAGTGAGGGAAAAAAGGAGAAAATCGCGTGTCGAAGACGTCGTAGAAAATGAAGGGCGATTTGATTTTAAGGCCGTTTTGCAAAAAATGGATTCGATGATAGTGTCACGGAAGAGTGACAAATGAAAATAGGTTTTCAGTTGGTAGAACTGTAAGTGCACGGTCAGATTTGATAGTGAACACTCGGTATATTTAAAGTCACTAGACATATGTAGTGACTTTTTACCATATCAGGTTGCATCACTGATTGAATTATTTATGCATAATGCAATTATGTAATAATTCAATGGTTTTATTAATTATTATGTCTTGAATTCAACGTCAAAAATCCATTTAATGTGGTTTTGTATGAAAATTTTGACCCAACTGTTAGTAGGTTAAATGCTTCGGAGTAATGGGAATTCGACTATTTTACTTTTGCGATGGTTAAAAATTTTCACAAAGAACGTGAAAATTATTTAAGTTTTTATTCTCAAAGTGAAGTTTGCGCTTGATTTTATTTAAAAAGAATGTCAGTCTCATATCAAATCAATTTTGAAAATTTAAAAAAATAAAATTGATTTTCGAATTTGTGACATTCAAAATTTCATGAAAGGACTTTTCGTTCAATGAACAATAACGCAATGGTGTAGTCAGCAAATTAGTCGAAATTAATTTAGTCAGAGTTCTCATGATATTAGTTTTTTTAAATTCCACCATTTTGAGTAGATTAAATAATTCGAACTAATGACAATTCTGTTCAATAAAAGTGGGAGTAGTGGAAGCTAACAACAAATTGTTTAGTTTGGAAGGTTTTTTGATAAAATAATCAATTTTTGATGCTAATAGATTTTACTTTAGTAAATAAACATGAAACGCAAGTACTTAGGAACTGATCAATAAAATGCTAATTAGGTTAATGTGAACGAAAACCCTGGATTTGTACAGTGCACAAGTCAAAATGATCATATTGTTTAACGTTATTACAATATTTTTGGGTAACAAACTGTATTATTATAAGTCGAGATTTAACACACTTTTCTTTAGTGTCAGTAACGCAAGGCTCCAGAGTCTTGGAACTGAGCGACAAGTTCTCGGAAATCTACAAGGAAGGTGGTTTTTGGCTGGTTAAATTTTACGCCCCGTGGTGTGGCCACTGTAAGCGGCTCGAACCGATATGGGCGCAGGTGGCTCAAGCCTTGTACAAAACCAACATTAGAGTGGGGAAGGTGGACTGCACGAGATTTCCCAGCCTGGCAACGGAGTTTTCGATCGGCGGTTTCCCCACGATCAAATTTATTAAGCCAGGCGAAGATTTCACATTCCACGGGGACCGAAACAAGGACGACATTGTAAATTTTGCGATTCGCATGGCGGGGCCGCCCGTGCAAGAAGTAACGCGGTCGGAGAGTCTGACAAGTTTAAAGCAGATGAATCAGTTGTTCTTCATGTATGTCGGCGAGCAAGAGGGTCCTCTGTGGGATGCTTATTATAGTGTATCCAGTAAACTACAGCCACAGGGATTTTTCTATGTCGTCAGCAAAGAAGTGGCCAAATCACATGTCGATATTGACGAGCTGCCTGCTGTCTTTGTTTACAAAGAGAGTCTACACTATTTTTATACAAGTACTAATTCATAACAAGCAGTGTAAATTTTAAAAGCATGTTTGTAGTTGAATCGGGGACGGTCGAAGTGAATGAAGTTGAAGAAGCCAATTATTTAAATGAATCAATGTACAAGTGGATAAACGAAGAACGGTTTGAGACATTTCCCAAAGTCACTAGAGGCAATATAAACGAGCTGCTTCAAACAAAAAAGTACCTCGTTCTGGTGGTGGTTGAAGAAAACAAGTTGCAGCAACTCAGTCCGGAGATGTTGGAGTTCAGGGATATGGTGGAGTCAATAATTAGGAAGAAAAGGGACAAGTTTCATAAATATTTCCAATTTGGTTGGATCGGTAGCCCTGACTTGGCGAACAGCATTGCTATGCAAAATCTTCCACTACCGCATTTGTTGGTATTGAATTCAACCACAAATCATCATCATATTCCAGAAGATGATCCAACCCAGCTCACTCCAGACGCCATCGATATGTTTCTCGAAAGAATTTACAACCAAAGCGTACCAGTAAGTTGCAATGCTTAGGCAGCACAGAACAAAATGCTGTAATATGTATATTGTGCAGGCTTACGGTGGAAATGGTTTGGCTGTCCGTCTTTATCGAACTTACTTTGAGGCAAGAACTTCCCTAGCAGACATGTGGAAGGGCAATCCCGTTTTGACAACAGTGCTATTTGGTTTGCCTTTAGGGTTCCTGACTTTGATTTTGTACTCGATTTGTTGCTCAGACATCCTGGATGCTGATGAAGACGAGGAAGAAGGTAAGCCAGTTTTGGAAAATGTATTTAATTTATTCAATCTTTCAGAGTTGTCACATGAGAAAAAAGAATAGCCACATAATCTAGTCTGTGTTACATATAGACACTATGTGATTTTTTTTTGTTATGAAGTAATTTATGTTGTGGGGTGAAATATAAATGTTTTTAGTACCAATTAAATAAAAAATGGTTATAAATCGTCGTCGGAGTCCAAGGCAGCTCGTCTCCTGTCAAACTTTACAGTCGATTGCTTCTGTTGAGTTTGAGAATTCACGTTTTCGAGAATCCTTATCAAGTCGGCCTCACCGATTTTTGTACAAATCTGCCCGGACTGTGCCATTTTTATCAACAAGTTTTCGACCAGTTTTCCCTTTTCAGGTTTGCCCAACATGAGTGTGTTCACTACAAAATTCGCAATTTAACACGTGCCGATCAGAAGGGCACATAATTTGTAAGCAGCAATTATTAGAGAAATTTGTTTTTTTGTTGTCATGTGGTGTGATATAACCTTAAAACTTACACCGGGCCCGTGCCGACTGATCCATAATCTGGGACAAAATCGAGTGTTTAGCGTCTTCTTGTGCCCTCGCCTGCTCTTCCTTCGCTTTTTGTGAATTTTCGTTGCCATCGCCCTATCAAAAAATCCAATTAGTAAACAAGCTTTGGATAAAAAATATATACTTTATATTGCGACTGTAACTGAGCTAACCGCTGCCTTCGAATTTCTTCTAAATCGGAATCGCCCATATTCTACACCACAAAATGTTGAAAATTTCGTCAAAATGTTATTTATAGGAGTGTTCACAATTTTTCTATGATTAATTTAAAACGTCAAATTGGGGAATTTTACTTTTGTTGTATTGGCCCGTCACCCACTTGAAAGCTAGGTTATATTTAGCACAGATAGAGATCTTTTTTTTGACCTGATTTTCGGCGCCATCTCTTGGTATGGGATCAATTAACCATATCGATAAAATAAATTTCTTTACAATGTATAATTAAATGTTTTATTTTTTTTAAATAAAAATTATTTCTTTTTTAAATCACAATTATTATTCAACTCTAAAGACTAAAGTAGGTGATATAATTTACCTTGTAAACACAGCATTGGCAAAGATTTTAAAATAATATTTCTAGGGGATCGAAACATAATAACTTATTAACATTGTTATGGAAATTCATTGAATTAAAAATATGAATGTGTAAAGCTTCGTGTAAAGCGATAAACTTCACCAACATCCCAACATAATAATGTAAAAGTTCGCCGCGTGTAGCGCCATCTATTCAAGTGGGACGAATTAAGAAGTAAGTTTCAAGATTGTTCGTAAGAGGGCGCACCCCATTTTTAATGATGTTTACTATTTACAACTTTTTGACGTTTATAAGTACCTTGATCATGATAACTATCCCATTATCTGGTCCTTTGTCATCACACAAATTTAGTACAATACGGATGTAGCACATAGTTAAGACCCCACTATGGCCGATGAATACTCATCATGGGTACCATATAATTTTACTATACCGATTTACTATTTATGATGATTTGTAGGTGGGTTTGATATATGTATTCAATTTAATTGTGGGCACGGGCGCCCTCACTCTGCCCTTAGTGTTTGCTGTGGCAGGTTGGCTGCTAAGTACAATTCTAGTATGTCTTCTGGCACTCGTCAGCTTCATCACTGTTACTTTTGTTATTGAAACTATGGCCTGTGCCAATGCCACAATCCACTGGAGACGAGTCCAATCGCACAAGACAGATGTAAGATCCCATCTTTCGATAACATGAAATACGTTATAGTGTTTTATAGGAAAGTGAAGTACCTGACAGTGATTCTGAAGTAGAGCCCACTACTGAAGAAACCGCGATAATGAGTGTGAACAGGAGATGGAAACGATACTACAACCTAAACACTAAGGTAGAACTGGGCGAAATGGCTCATTTGTATTTTAATAAGTTTGGACAGATATTATTTTATCTGTCGCTCTGTATTTATTTGTATGGAGACTTGGCTATTTATGCCACTGCCATTTCTAAAACTGTTGTAGATTTAACTTGTCAGTCTCTTAGTAATGATACTGAAAATTACAGTGTCAAGTGTTTAGAGTCGTCCAATATAGAAAAAATCGCTGTATACCGCATGTATGTGGCAATTTTTGCGGCGATCGTCTGTCCGTTTACCTATTTCAAAGTACAAAAAACAAAATACCTCCAAGTTTTTACTACAGCTTTACGCTGGTCCGCGTTCATCATAATGATAGCGTTGGCCTGCATCCGACTGTCCAAAAACGGACAGGAAGGCCACCCAAAACTGCTCCATTTTAGCGGTATTCCCGGACTTGTAGGCTCCAGCATTTACAGTTTCATGTGCCACCATTCGTTGCCAGGCCTCGTGGCTCCGTTCGCCAGCAAGCACTACGTGATCCGGCAGCTGGGTTTCAATTACCTGTCCATTTGCGGATTCTATCTGTTGTTGGCTCTGACCGGTTCGTTCGCGTTTGCGAATTTGGACGATCTGTACACGCTCAATTTTATTCCCACTCAAGGGGACGATTCGGGAGTGTTCATGGAACTGGTAAAGTACTTCCTGGGAGCCTTCCCACTGTTCACTCTCTCCACCAGCTTTCCCATTATCGCCATTACGCTGCAGAACAATCTGAAGGCGTTGTTTTTGGACGTCAGCGCCCACGACAGGTACAATTTATTCGTACGCAGGTTGGCGTTTCCTACTCTAGCCGTGGTTCCTCCGATTGCGGTTGCGTTTTTCACTCACAACCTCAAAACATTGGTCGCGTTCACCGGGTCTTACGCGGGCGTTTTGATCCAGTACATCATACCAGCTTGTTTGGTATATTTTGCGCGGTTGCAATGCGTCCGAACTATCGGCAACTGCGACAATAAATACGCCAGTCCGTTCAGGCACGCGTTTTGGATTTTTTTTATAATCGGATGGTCGATCCTCTGTGTCATTTTCGTGACCGCTAATTTTATAATGCCGCAAATCAATTCCGACTAATCCACTACTCTCTGGGAACGTTACCATGATATGACTGACTTTTAGATTGTGTATAGTATTTTTATACTGAGTATATTTATATTTATATAATGTTATTATCGTTATAAGTTTTATTTAGAAGTAAGCGAAATAAATACCAGGGTAAAAACCGAGGAGGCCTATTTCTTTTTGTACTGTTTTGACTTGCGTTCCTGCTGCATTTGTTTGAGTTTCATGTTGAGCTTCGTCTGAGCTTGGGAGTGTTTTTCTTGGGTTAGTTTCGCGTTGGGATGTAAATATTTTTGCTTCTCATCTTTGCGGACGGCCTCGCCACATCCGTGGATTTCTGGCAGGCCGTGTGCGGTGCAGAACCTGCCCTTGCAGTATTTGCAATCTATGGCGAAGTCGCTCGTTCGTTTCTTGCATTTTTCGAACGAACAAGTGTTGTCGATTTTCTTCACGTTGTGCAACACTTCGTCCAAGTCTTTAGAGGACGTCGCTTCCTTCAATTCTTGCGTTTTGTTCTTTATTTTCGATGATTCGTTCACTGTTATTGTTGCCATTGTTGGACAGCTAATTTGAGGTTACGTGGGACTGTCAAATGATGTGTCAAAATTAAAACGTAAGACCTACTTTGTACTTGGAACTACCACAGATTCGACTACTACCGGACACAGAATAGAATTCTATAAATGATTGATTTTTTTGTTAGGTTGGCAATGTTTACTTGCTCTTCCATTGGCTATTCTGATTTTTCAACTTCAAATTGATTCAATAAATTACTATTTTAAAATTCACAATAGAAACAACAAAATCCTAATCCGAAAAACTGTTAATCTGGTATAAATTACTCAATCTCGCCAATCAACTAAATTTCTTTCAATCATTAATAGGCACCCGTTATAAATAAAACAGAATTTCATATTATTGCAACATAAGTAAATGCGTCATTTTAATGTTTTTAATTACGATTTTAGCAGTTGTGTTGGTTTTCTAAAGGGACATTGGATTTTTGAGGCAGATGTTGGTAGCAGTGACAACTGTTGCAGTATACTCATGCGGCTAGAGGGAGCTACATCAAATCGTTGGGGAGAGACTTGGATTTGTCTAGGAAATGTCATTTCTAGGCAAAAATGGTCGAGTGATGTTGCAGAGCAAGAACCCTCCGAAATAAAATAACAAAACCGCGAAAAAGAGCAGTTGGGGCAGTGCGGAAAAGTGCGTTTTAAAATGTGAAGTGCGGCCGTTTTTAAAAAAAATATTGATCTGATCGATATACTACTGCGGCGTGATCGTTTGAGAGTGCGATGTTATTGTTTGTGTGAAAGAGATTGAACAAATTATGGAAAAATCATGGAATGTGTTGGGTTTGTGCTTGGGGCTTTTGTCTTGCGAATTATGCAACGGATTGCCCATTAATTTGGAGAACACGGCTGCAGGTGAGTCACCAGCGGAGTTGTATGGCTCAGCTGCCCACTATCACTTTCATGGACATTCGCCCGATAATCAATCGTTGCCGCTCACTGCCCGTTCTTTGCCCATAAATAATAATAATACGGTTTTGATCGTTGGGGTACAGTTAGTTTGACCAGTGAACATTGCCCGTGTGCTACCTTAACGGTCACGGATCTCAGTGCATTTTCCATTTGCAGGGTATTATTATTTGACGCACAAGTTTTCCGTGTCATTCAAGGTTTTTCTCTGGTACCAAACTTGCGGGAACGGTTTCGTATGCAAGAGACACCTGTCCCGGACTGTTAAACATGTGCCAGTCGATGGAGGCTTGTTGGGTCCGCCTCTGGAACAATTAAGAATGCAAATGTCTTCGGAGTCCTTGCGGCTTAATGTCAATCCGGCGATTAACACAAACACACAATTGTCTATTATTTCGCGAGAGAAACGTTCAAATTGGGCAGGCATTGTGCAAACAGAAAAAAATCGCACATTATTGTATTGTCGAGAAACTCAACGTAATGATATCGATTAAGTTGCAGCACTATTTGCATCACAATGAGACAGATTTATAAGACGTTGCTAAGCCAGTGGTAGATATTTTAAAGTCTTTTATTGAGAACTTTGTACTTGTACAGTTGTACTATATCGACGTCTGTGTGGTTCTTGTCAATTTTGTCATTGTCGCCTGTGATATTGTTATATAAAAATAAAACAACAAAATCTTCTTCAGTACTGCGATTGTCCCTGATTAGCTGATGCCTATTTAATAAATAAACCAAGTTCTTATTTTCCGTTTTTCGGAAAGAAAGTTTTCTAATTATCATCGTTTAAATTAGTTTATTTGTTAAGTCAGCAAAGCGACATGACGAATCATCAAGCAATGATTTAATAGTATTCCATTTCCCTTAACTTCGAATTGAACGCTGCTTCATTGGTCTATTATCTGACAACGAGAGCGCTTAATCTCGTCAAAATAAAGAGGTGATTTATAGTTATTACTCCGGAGATAATTAAATTAGGAAGATTGTTGCGAACAGAAACGGGGTCAATGTGAGCTTGACACGTATTTTTTGCAGTTATACGAGCGATAAACCGACTTGAAGCAGTTGTGTTCGAAATTAAAATTAAAAATCAGCTGTATTTTAGGACGGAGAAGCAACTACATATGTAATTTATTATTAATTTCTATTTTCGACGTGTCCACCATTACATGAATATTTTTTTCAAGCTAATTAGCGTACGTAAGTTTGGACCAACTTTCGACGTAACAACATAAAAAGTCTGTTTAAGATCCCAGCAAGCAAGCGGTGTTTGGAATAAGTAGACAATTTTTTATGTTTATTAAAGTGAAAATTTGTTGATTTGCTTAAAATGTAGTGATAATTTTTGCAAATGAATGTCTGATTTTTGTTGGAGCAAGATTACCGGAAATAAATCTGCACCTGTTGAAGTTACTTGACCCTTGCGGATGACAGTTATCTTTCAAGAACACGCTTCGTGTAACACATCTTCGCTGATGATCATTGCGAAACTTGTACGCTGTAAAGACGCACCAATTATTCAATGTCCGCGCGCGTGTTAGGCCGGAGTGACTTAATCGATTATTTAGCATTACCAAACAAACAACAATAAAAAGTGTGTTAACATTAATTTTTGCAAGCTAATATGACTTAATGTGGTAGCCGGCAAATTGTCGAACCCGACATTAATTTCGTTATTAAGAATTTAGGCGAGTGAGAGTTGTTATTGTAATTACAAACAATGCGAAGGGGAATTCTGACCAAGGACTTTTCATATTTGTATAATACTTATAATATAAAACGTTCTTGTAGTGGAGTAAACCGCACAGTTATTGGACAATTAAAGGAAATATCGTAAAATGAATCGCATAAATTGCATCAAGAAATATTTTAGAAAAATTACGCAATCTAAAATTGTAGTGTTCAATCATAAAAATAAATCAGTTTATACAAACATATTTATATTAGTGACCAAATATTTTTTCGGATATTGAAGGATTCAGCAAATGGACATATCTGAACTTTAAATATAGTAAATATTTTCTGAAAATAACCCGTTTACATTCTTGGTACTTTGGATTACATGTACTTTTTTTTTAACATTTTATCGAGATTATTTATGTCATTCGCCAGATGCCTCTTCTAGAGTTTCTAATTGTTCTGAACTTTCCTCTTTTTCTTCAGATTCCTCTTTTCTAATAGCTACTACATTTCGCGAGACAGTCTTCCCCCTCGTATCATTTTCTTGCTCGAAACTCTCGCAGTCTCAAAATAGTCTTCATTTTAACTTGCGTACAAAAATAAAACGAAATTTCGAGGTTGGATAGTGTAGCAAAATCTCGACTTGTTGAGTTGGAGACATTTGAAATTAAGTTAATATAAGAAATAATGTTAATAACCGGCTCGGACACAATACATAACATACATTACATACATACATGTCCTCTTCAACAAATTAAATCTAAAAGTTTATTTTGGTTTTGACGTTGTTTGAGAACATTTTTGAATCTCATGATTTGACAGTTTCAAACGTCTACATTGGAAAAAATAAAACAAAAGCTAGCCTTTGGTTTTTTTTTAACACAGGTTATAATTTTTATTACAAAATGTGTACAATAAGAATAGTAAAAATGTTCCTGAAATAGTTATGTAAACCCAGAAAGATCACTTAGCTTAAGAAACGATTTCTAAAAACTAATTAAAGTCTACACTGTAAAAATAAAGCAAAAGCTAGGTTACTTGGCCTCCAGAACCTCCGTTTTTTTGAACGCAAGTGTTTTCATCTAGGTCGTGGACAATTGTATTATAGCAGGAACTTTAATTATCAAAAATGATTTACTGATGTCCAGTAACTGTATCGTTTACCCTACACATCACTTTGCTTGGTACAAAATATTTTAAAGCGTATGAAATCTGTTTCGTGTATATTTTGCATACATTAATTGCTTCGCTTGACGCGTTCAAAGAAGTCTTTATAAAGCGTTATGGTTTCTTTTTATTTTCCTCTGGCGGAAGAAGCAGTCGCCAGTTCCTAACAACGCTGTCTATTTTGCGAACTTGAAATGCGACACATCAAAATAATATTTTACTTTGCGCCAAATCTGGGATTTTCGCGTGATATGTCGTAAACTGTGCAAGAACTATTATTCATTTTTATGTAAATTCGTGACAGTGTGTACCAGTCATCATGTAAATGAATCTACCTTTATTTAACAGTTTGTTTCTACATAAATGCGTCACGAAATGCGCACTGTTTTTTCTTATAAATTAAAGCTTTCGTTTTGTGGGTGAAATGCGGAGAATACAATTACATATTTTGTCAAGAAGAAGCTGTGGTTAATTTTTTGTCATAAGCTTAAATAATTCGGCAAATAATATCCTAGAAAATACTAAATTTCATGGTTAAACAATCATGAGTGTCAGTAAGAATTGAGAATTGACTAATTTGAGGAAAAATTTTAGCCCAAAAGCACTTTAAATTATGCCGTTTCGAAATGATTTTATTTTGAAGGACCAAGTTTAAATTTTTAATTGGGTATGCGTAAAAACTGTACGATACGAGTGTTACGTAAAAACATTATAAACCGCTATTTGTTCACCACTTGATGTTTGCATTGGAATCGTTTATATTGTACAAAATAGGATGTGCGATTATTTACCGGGCATGTTTATTTAAAAACGGCAAATAACACAGTTCATGTGATTATTAATGGAGGTAATAATCGTGAAAAATCGCGTTGTCGACTATTGCCATATAAATATTTAGTATGCACATAATTATCGGGAGTAACATTAATTTTAATCAGAGCCAATAAAAATTACACAGTTCTCGTTAGACGTTATTTTAAACGACACTTGTGTGCAGTATTCCCACAACGAAATGAAAACCCATTTGTGGTAAAGTTGTCGTGATTTATAAATATGTTTTATTGCATTTATGCATACATATAAAATAGTCACGGTATTTGTGCATCACTCTTGCATAAAACGCCTCTAGTTTAGAAAATTAGCCGCGTTTGATGTTGCAGCGTATAAGGTCAAATATACAATGCGATCGAGATAAAGCATACGCGAGAATCAAATGACCGTGAATGTCGGCGCAGATGATTTCCGATTTTTAGCATTCGCTAATACTTAAAACCAACAATTATTTTAGCGTGCCGAAATTTATTATTATGGATTTATGCAGTCAATTTCGCATAAATTGAAAGGCGAATCGTTTGATTTGTGGACGCGTAAAATTACTTGGAACAACGGAATCTTAATTGCACACCGCATTCAGTTAGATGATAATTGCTTGAATATAATTACAGAAGGAAGCGAATTATAAATACGCAATTGTGTGAAAGCGCGCCCGACATAAATTGTTAATAACATCGGGCAGTTATTTACGTTATTTGTTAGGAGTGTGCACCATTAAAGTTTATCACAATGTGTGACGGAAGCGGTTATCGTTGGAGGGTTAACGGAAGCGGAGGGCCCAGGTTCGATAGAAAAAAACATCGCGACATGAATAAACATTTATGCAATGGGGTCCCTGTAATGCCCGTGTCACACTATCAAATTTTCGTCAAATTTCCATCAAACTAGTTGTGGCAAACTGAGTTGATGACGTCAGGAACAACTTTCGTCAAATTTTCTATTTCCATCCAACAAACGTCAGATTAGATCAAACTTTGAGGTTAGCTTAGGGGACCGCGGACGATCGTGTTTTTGTGTGCATTTTTGTTTGGAATCGATAGAAATTTGATTAGTACTCGAGCCCCACGCAAAAGAGGAAGGTGCTGTTATTATCATTAGCACGAATCTTATTAACTAGAAAACTCAAAGCCTAAAAAAAGGACGCAATCTTGGGTAAAACGAAGGAATGCTGTGATGGATAGAGACAATGGGGCAAAAATTGATTTCCCTCATGAAGTACCAAATCGCGTACGAAGATCCGTATGACTTCACAAATAACATGCGAATTGATCAGGCAACATTTAATAAATTATTAGAAAAATGGAACACGATGTGTTAAATTCTCCTCTCCTGTCTTTAATAAAATCTTGTAGGTTTTTATGCTGTCAGCTTTTCGAAATCCGATAACAATGTTCTTCATTTTCTGCCAATCTTTCGTGAACTGTTCGACCTTTGAAATTCTAGTTATTCTGGGCCGAATTTTGCCCATTTCCTCAACAATTCGCTGCAGTGCATCGCGATGTGCAAATTTGTTATAGTACGAGTCATTTTTCGTGTCGTACAATATTGCTTCCTATTTGTATAAATCAAATATTGTTGATAAATCACTGCCACTCCAAATTTTCATTCCCATTTCACCCTCACGTGAAAATTACAAGGACCTAAATGTCAACAAGGGAATGTTTAGAACTGGCGCCCAGTTATCAGCCAATGAAAGTACCGACCGCTTCCAATAATTTGAGGGAAATAGACGCCCTCCTATTCTCGTCAAACGTTTGACGGTTGTTGCGTCCAACGAGTTTGAGCTGAATTTGATAGTGTGACAGGGTTTTTGCCGAACGCAGCAAACAGGGTAGTAATGACGTCATCAACCCAGTTTGCTTCAACTAGTTTGATGGAAATTTGACGAAAATTTGATAGTGTGACAGGGGTCTAAGACGCTCTTTTTTTGTTGCAGATTCCCATACCCAGCTGCTGACAGGACTGGTGGCTGTGTTATTAACAGTTTGCAGCGTGGTTTTCTTGGCAGGGTGCCTGTGCTGTCAACATCGGAACGGTTTTAAGGTAGATAAACGTCGTCGGAACGCTCTCGACGAAGCCGTGGTAAATGACAGGTCACTCGTCATTAGTGGAACTCGACCGCTTTGGATGCAATCCAAACGTACTTTATACGGAAAATCGTTCGCTTTCGAACCTTTTTCGTCGAAGGTTGCGATTTGCGTGGATGAATCATGGGTTTATAACACCTAAAACGCGTTGGATTAAGCGAAGACGGGGGCGGCTGCACGTTTAACATGTGGGAAAATGCCAGTTTTTTATCCCATGAACTCGTGCGAGGCCTAGCCGTTTCGATCCTGCTTGTTTTTACTAAATTTTTGCGACCTAACCGTTATTTAACACTTTTTGGTTACGACCACGTCACTCGTGCGATGTATTTTTATCGAAATTTACCGATATTTCTGTCGCCGCCGAACAAATTGCCTTCACGACACCATATTTTTCTAATAAGGATGTTTTATGGTGGTTTGAAGGTGTCGCACCGATTTGTACATGTGCTTAAAAACCGGACTAGAATAGTCACTTGGACAGGAACGTCCCCAACGATTGTTCCGGAAACGTACACAATTGGAAACCTTTGAAGGTTTCCTTTCAATTACTCAAATACTAGCGAGAGCGCTCTTGTTCAATTCTTTGTAGTTTGGTGTAATCCTTAAATTTCACTTTCAGACTTGTAACAACGTTTCACTTTCTTTCACCGCTTTTTTGTACTTTCAGACCTCAATAATTGGGATGATTTAAGTTAATTTATTCATTTATTTGGTTCAAAAGCAAGTGCTCAATGTCTTTTACAACTTTCTCGGATTATGCACCGAGCTGCGGCAAAAATAAATGTCAAATTAAAAAAGCGAGCTGATTCATCTGCATTGTTGTATGGAACGATAAAGTATATATTTTTTAATTTTAATTTTGAAAATAACTATAAAATGAGAAATAGATTTACACATGAACAGTGAAAGTAGTAATTTCTGCATTTTTAAATTTGAAAATTATGAAAATGCATCTAAATTTAACCAAAATTGCTTCTAATGCAAATGTTACTTTTGAAGATTTTAATTTTAGAATTTGAAAAACAAAGTATTAGGTTTAATTCCAGCATTAAAATTGTTGCTCAACGTTTTATATACGTTGCTGTATAGGGAAAGAGCACACAAATATATTCTTCTAAATGTTTTTCGGTATAATTTTAAATTATAAATTAAAGGCAATAATATATGGTGCAATATTTTAAAATACAAGTTAAAAATATGAGAGATTTGAAATATCAAAGACAAAAGCAAAATATTGTAACAATAAATTTAATTAATTAAAATTAAGATTAATTAATTTGATTTTTTTTATCTAACATACAATTTGATTGGAAAAAAAGTTAGTTTTCAAGTGAAAGTAGTGATTCCTGCATTTTTAAATTTGACAATTATGAAAACGCATCCAAATTTAACCAAAATTCAATACTGCTTCTAATGCAAATGTTACTTTTGAAGATTTTAATTTCAGGATTTGGAAAATAAAGTATTAGGTTTAATTCCAGCATTAAAAATGTTGCTCAACGTTTTATAGACGTTGCTGTATAGGAAAAGAGCACACAAATCTATTCTTCTAAATGTTTTTCAGTATCATTTTAAATTATAAATAATATATCGTGCAATGTTTTAACACACAAGTTAAAAGTATGAGGGATTTGAAATATCAATGACAAAAGCAAAATATTGTAACAAGATTAAGATTAATTAATTTAAATTTTTTTATAGATGAATTTGAAGTTTTCAATTTCAATCAGAAATTGTTTAGAAATCAAGATTTTAATAATTCTTTATAATGTAATTTTATAATGAATCTTATTTTAAAGTTTGAAAAACAGGAAGGCTTGGTTTGAAAATTAATTCAACATCCATTTTCAGTTCAGTAAAATAGGAATTTTACGAAATTTTTGTGTAATGAAAAACGCTGAATTTTTTAACTTATAGAGCTAGAACTAGAATTAGGAGTATTTTTCAAGAAGTTAATTTTTAGGTAAACTATTCTTTAACTTTACTTCCTCCAATTTTAAATTCAAACACTTGTTGACATAAATTTAAAATGATTGGTAGTTTAGTTCGAGATTTACAAGTTTCGTAGTTCAAAATAGCTTTGGCGCATGTGCCCATGTACTTTGTTAGAGAAATATACATTTGATATTTGGTAATTTCGTGATTTTTGTTTGAAATTCTAGCATTTTACAACATAGAAATTCAGGCACAATTCTAAAAAAAATACATACAAATTCAAGTGGTGGTTCTGGTGGAACTTAAACGGATTTCAAATTTATAAATGAAAGTTCAAATTTTTTATAGAGCTTTAAAATAATTCGTTATTTAGTTCCAAAAAAATTGAGTGAACTGTAACTGAACTAATTTTCAAGTTAAAAATTTAAGTAATTTTTTTCTGTAATGACATTTTTATTCAGGAACATATTTATATTATTCATTTCAAAATGTATAAAAACACTGAACACTTAATTTTCATCTTCAAAAACAACACACACAGTTTGCGAGTTTACGAATTTGAAAGCGCTATTTAATACGCCAACTAAAAAAGCAAGTAATGTCTGTGATTTAAAAAATACTATTACGTTTTTGTGTGCTTTTATTGAAAATCTCGTCTGCGGAAAATTCGAATTTTCTGTAATTTGTAAATTTGAAGTTGTTTCAATTATAGAGAAGCAAAAAAAGTCATTTCATAAGTTGAAAAATTCAGGTTGGATATTTCGAGACATTTTTGAAATTGTAAAGAAATATACGCACATAATTCTTTCTTTGAAGTATTACAGCCTGCGTTAATTTGTAATCTAAATTGTACGTTAACACATAAGCAATCGCCACCGTAAATCTGTCGATTATTATTTGGCCTGTAAGTGACCTTATTTAATAAGTCGAAAAACACAGTTTTATCAGATGACGTCCAGACGAGATGACGTACACACAAGACGACGAAATTCTAGGGAAAGCTAATTAAGCACCTCTCGGATGATGTGTGGGACGCAGGTGATGACACATTCGATTAATTTAGAATCGCACTCGAAGCCGGAAAAGTGCAGAGACGCGTCGTTTAGCAATTTCCTTTCGGAATGGAGAGGGTCCATCGATTCGGAAACCAATCAGACCGAAAACACGGGTTCTCGTCGTCCTCTCAATGTGTCGTTCGGATTCCTTATCACTTAAGCTGGACGAGTTTAAAACGGGAAGTCTTCATCCGGTTGAACGATCCTCAACAAGATAGCGGTGACCATTACATGCGGTGCAGGACATCAACAATAATTATATCGGTGCGGAAGTCTTGCCTAAGTGGTCTGCGTTTGTTTCGACGAATCGGTTTATTATTGGCGAGGGAGTTTGGCACGTGTCCGAGACATTGGGGACCGTTTTAGACAGAATCCATTCATAAAACATAACGAAGAGGCCCGTGTGTTTGCATAATAATACCTCGATGGTCCTCCGCGCTAAACGGGTTTAATTTTAATTCTCGTCGAGCTGTTAATTTGCACCAGCATCCGAACAAAGACGCCGTTACGCGCGAAGATGCTTTTATGTTTAATAAAAGCCGTGGTGCTTTTGTCATCTGACAAGCTTTCACGAGCCGATCGATACAAAGCAAAGTTGGTTCTCGAACGTCTCTAACGGCAACTCAGTCGAACATAATTTTTTACTCTTGACTTTAGCTTTTTCTTCGTTTAGATGATGCGGCCTGACCGACGTCTTCGTGTGCCATTGTCGATTCTTTTATTCGCCCGATTCTGTCAAAGTTTAAGTAAAATTGATGTGGCGGGCGCTCATTCAGTGAATTGGATGCGATGTGCGTGATACCGAATTCATTAATAAATAACCATCAAGGAAGGAACGTTCGGTCGGAAACAATGATTTATAATTTACTTTCATATTCGATGCGACCAGGAAAAGAACGGACGGTCATTGTCATGTACGGTAATAACGTTAATATGCGGAAGCGGACGTATTGCAAATAAAATCTAGGCTCGCGACAAATGCCATATCATAATAACTATAATTTTGACATTATATTATCGGGTTTTCTGCAAAAATCTGAAACTATTATCGCGCACTTTCTCTGAAATGATTGTCAACTTTGTGTAATTATCACCAGCGAGTCGAGATTTAATTCTTTCAAAGAAACTCGTTGCCTGATCATTGTAAAAGGCGTCGTTAATTTCTACAATTGTCAATTGTTGTTTTTGTTTAATACAATTTTCCACAATAATTGGACCAAATGTGATTGACAATCGAAGAGTCTCACCTTTGCACATCACAAATGTGACGGCGCATTTTCTTTGGCATTTTTGAAAATATTATGAAGAAAATGTCACGCACCTGACCGTCGCGCCACACGCATTTTCCTCGTTCCTTATAACCAGTTCAAGGATGTAGTAACGATCATTATTAACTCGTAAACATTAATATATGCATTTATTTGCACTTTTACACTTTCTATGCCGTTGAGCAATATCTTTCGTGTTGGCGATTCCAGTTCCCGCAATATCAGTACATCAATGAGATAGACTTTATCCGGCGTTAAATTTACGTAATTGGTTGTTATAAGAATGATCGAGAGCAATTAAGTTTATCAGCTCGTACGATTCACTATGTTTACGATGTTCGTGCGTTCATGCTTTCGTTATTTTTAACTTTTACTTTCTTTTTTCCGCTAACCGTCATCTAGGATGAGAAAAAGGTAATAACGATGATGGTGGTAATGGTTTGTGGTGCATGCAACACGTGGCAATTAGTATTAATATTATTAGTATGGAATTGAATCGAAGTGAATTGCATGCGTGTAAAAGCAAGTGTCGTTGAATGAATCGGCGTCTGATAATTTGTGCCGAGTTGGACGTCATTTGGACGTTGTTTGCGTCAATGTTTTGAATCGATTTACCCGTTAGATCGTCCAAATTTATTGTAGTAATAATGTTTTGTGTTTTAGAGTCGTTAGCACGTTTTTTATTTTTGTAGGAAGACGCTGCTGCGTATTCGTTTGGTAACATCGAATTTAATTTTAAGCGTTCAATATGCAAAAACCAAGAGTCGTCTGTAACTAAAATACTTAAACGATCTACTGAAACTAGATTTTTTATAGCGAGAAGTTCGATTCTTTTTAATTGATTACGAGGGGAGTTCAATAATAATAATAAATAATACATTTATTTTTAACAGGTATAACCTAATTACAGACAATAATTTACAAAGTTATCTATTATCTAGCCATGAAAATAAAATGCAATCGGAATTATTCTGTCATACCTAATCACTGTGATATATCAGAGTTTTAATTTTAAAGTTTGGTTTAAATTGGTGATATTTTGTTTTTATGTAAAGTGTTAAAGGGGGAAAAATTAGTGATTTGAAGCACGGAAGGTGATGGATATAGTTTCTGGGTCTTGTAGGATATACTGCTGATTGCATACATTACAAAAGGGACTACAATAAATGGAAATGTGTACAAAGAAACAATCAACAATATGAAGGGTGCCATTTGCGAGAAAAAGCCTCACAATCACGTCCAGAAAACTATTTTTCTGCATGAGAATTGCATGGTGCTGAAGGCACGAGTTGTGCAACAAAAAATTAATAAATGCTGTTGATTATAATAATTTCTCATGTTGATATCCAACCTACTATCTCTATCCTAATCTCAAAAAAACACTTACGTGGACGAAGAGGTGGAAGACGCTGTAAAAGCCTCTTTTGCAGAGTTTTTTAAAGTGGGAAATTTTTAATTTTTTGCGATTCACTGTCCTTAGATGTCGAAACGATCGATTATCCCCCATCAAATAAATGCGGCAAAATGTAACTATGTAGTTTCCCTAGTTATGACAGATATCCAGACATTTACGAAAGTGATAATATTTCAGGAAAATTAGTTTTGATTAGAGTTTACATTGTGTTTGATATACATATAAGAGAAATGGTGAACGCTGGCGACATTTTATTCTCAAATTGAGAACCCGGATTTTACACGTAATCTTATAAAGAACATTACAAACCAAGGCTTTTCTAAGTTATTAGGCAATCTCTGATATTAATATTTTGGTAGAAGGTAAACAAGGATGGTTTTTATACATTAATTTATCATCTACTTCATTCTAATCGTCAGTTTTGGGTCGTTTTTAGAGCATTAATGAATTATTAAAAAACTACAATTGGGATGAATCTCACATGCTTTTCTTTTAAAGTGCAATGTTCAATGAATGAAGCACAATAAATCAAATAAATATGTTGGAAAATTAGTAGATGCTAATATTTTTGAAAAAATTGCATGCTGATTTCCTACCTTAAAGGAGCAGTTTTATTGGAGATCTATTTGGAACAAGTGTGTAAGCCGTTCAAGGATCATAATAAATAACAGTTTATTAAAGAACGAATGCCATAATAGCTTTATGAACGAGTTTTTTAATACAATGTTTTCTACTATCATTTATGCAATTTTTCATTAAAAATTTGCTATTTTAAAGTTTGGGGAATTTTGCATGGGTTGGTTGACAATTGTCAAAATTTAAATTTCGATTTTGCAATACAATTAGACGGCACAATAGTTGGCGGTAAAAATAATTTTCTGCAAAAAATTGTGGCAAGATACCTGAGATTAATTTAAGTCCTCAACACACATCCAACGTAACAATTAATGTTAAAAATAATTGAGGAAAAAATTTAAATTAAAAATATTGTTACGTTTTGTGTTGATGTTTGACATTGCATTTCTGAGCATGAAGTACCACTCTAGAAAAACTAAATTACAGTAGTTGCATTACGAAACTCAAAAAGTTATGAACTCAATCTCAATTGAGTGCTTTAAAATTTTTGTTAGACGCGAAGCATTTTTGTTTGTTCCTTGACTCGTTCCCTTCATGGCTAGCGGATAACTTTATAAACTCCCTTCGTAGATAGGTCGATCCGTATCTGCCTAATTGCATTAACCACGTTTCAGCGTACAATTTGTATAAATTGAAGCAGTAAAATTTCTTGATATGTCCAGATCAAGCAGCAAATACAGGCGCCTAGTGAAAAAGAAGACTTCGGAAATTTGTGCGAGCGTTACAAAATTTTTCGACTCGATTGTTTACGGTGACACGAGTCGTGTAATAACGTAGACTTTGCTCCACGGGGGTTGTTTTTCCATTTCGATTTCAGCACCGCTCGGTCTAAACCCGAAATCAAATATTTGTCAGGCGGAGACTGAATTTCGATCGAATTACGCAAGCAGCACCATTATTTTTTCCCGAGCAGATTAATTAATTCCCGGCGGCTTTGTACACGGTTAAGTTCAAATTCGGCACGGATAACTCGAAGCATTTCGGGAATGCACATGGTTACAACAGTGTCTTGTTTCTCAATTACGAAACTTATCGCAGTTCATTTTCCGCCTTTCAGGAATTCAGGGATAGCGCCGTCGTTGCATCGACGGCCTCCAACTTGGACCATGGCCACGTTAACCCCGTTGCCAACGGTGAATTTACAATTTTCACTCCGCTCTCGCCACCGCATCAGAACAACAACGTGTTTCTTGCCAATCAACAGATAATCGTGGGTTGAGTGATACGGGGCGCGAGTATTTTAAACAATTCACTGTTTCAGACTCGCACCAAAGAGGATTATAGTTTCGGGGATGTAGATGTTAGTTCGTGGTTCAGTAAGTCGATGCCGCTGTGTGTTATCTAACAATTTGCTATTGGGTTGTTTACTTTAAGATGGAACCGAAACTGATTTTCCAAGGATCAAGTTGAAGTACATCAAGGAAATCGGCAAGGGATGGTTCGGACGGGTAACAAACGAATAAATAAATATATAACACATCGTTTGATTGGTTCTTGTAAAGGTGGTGGAGGGTGCAGCTCAAGAAAGCGACGAAAAATGGACGCCTGTGGTGGTTCGGATTTTAGAAGCGACAGCGTCGAAACGCGAAAGAGTGGTCTTCTTGCACGATGCCGAAATGTACAGATGTGGAGCGCATCCCAATATACTCAAACTAGCAGGACGATGCTTGGATACGGTGCCGTTGCTCTTGCTTCAAGAATCTTGCCCACAAGTAGGTTGAGCATTATTGTAAATGTCAGGTTTGTTGGAAACATTTGCTGCAGGGTGACTTGAAAAGCTACCTGAACGAGAACAGACCCACGGCTGAAAAATTATTATCAACGGAATATCCGTTGATTTGGTGCTGCCAACTGAGTTCAGCTTTAAAGCACCTCCACGACAATAAATTATCGCACCCGTTAGTATCCGAAATGGGGATCGTTGCTCGATCTACAACCGGCTTGAGTGATTTTCACCAGTCTATAGTTTCTCTGCTGCCCATCTCTACTTATAAAAGGGAATGTTTCATGACACTTTGGGTTTGAAATTTGTAATGTTTACTATTTCTTGGTTTAGGTCTTATTTTTTAAATTATTACTGAATAATCCATGGAGTGGGTGAATGAGTGAAGTAATTTGCTACGAATTCAGATAAAAAAGCAATTGTCCTGAACCTAAAGGCATAGAGGAGAGACGCTGTTTTTGTTGTAACGCAGATATGTGAATAGGATTCAGTTTTAAATGTAAACATGACCGTATCTGAAATCAACGGAGTTCTAGAAATATATTACGCTAGTATGACGTAAAAAGAAAAAAAATACATATTTATACATTGGTAAATGTGACTTTGGTAACAAAATGGTAAATACTTAGGGCCAGTTTTTCAATCGTTGGTTTACTTCTAGTTAGTAGGTTTCTATAGAAATTTTTGCAATTTAACCAATCAAAATGCCACATTTTTAGTTTAACTAGAGGTTTAACTTTAACCAACGATTGGAAAACCGGCCCTCAATGGGTATTATTTTATTCACTTACAAAGTGTATTGATCCCTTATTTTATTCAGTTGTTTAACAAAAATACCACACCATCTGTAATAATGCTAAATGCTCAGTAAATTAACAAAACGCAGGGTATAATATACGAAATGCTCATCAATAAAATAAAACATTTGGTGGCAAAATTAATCAATATGTAATAAATAAACAATATATTCATTTCATATTAACTAATTTGAAGAATATTTAAATATGTTTAAACATGAGTTATAAAATTAATTTCTTTTAGTTAACACAACATAAAATTTAACAATACAAAATAAAAAATAGTAAAACATAGCGATTTTTATGAAATAAAACAGTCAGACAAAAAAAGTATTTTGTTTAAATAAATGAACTTTTCTGCCTTTTTCAATTTGGCGTACGGATAATCCAAGCAAACGGACCTTAAAACAATGTAGTAAATTATAGTAAATATAAAATGCGTCAATTTTATTTGCCTATTGTAATAGAAGAGTTGTTTTCGCGTTTGAAGGCCGATCTCGATGCTGTTTAATCCCATTTCATTTCCCATTCCATTTTTTTTAACGAGCTAAATTTAGAAAATAACCGAGTATCAATTACATAAATACAATATTTCATCTTGGAAATCTACAAAAAACACTGAATGCTTTCTCCATTTAATACTGAGAATTTAGTGTTTTTTAAAGCACAAAATGATATAATACAATAAGCATTTTTAATATTAAATACCACATATGTTTTAAACGTACAGATGCCCAAATCAAAAACATATACGAATTTGAAACGGTGATTCGAAAAGGTTTCATTAAGTTTGAAAAATATAATGCTCGGTATTAAATGTAGAGAACATGTTTTTTTGTAGATGTGTAGAGAATAAATGTTAATTCATTTTAAAAATAGTTTTTTGTCAGTTTTTAATAATCGTAATGTTTTACTGTTTTATTTTGTATTGTTAAATGTTATGTGTTAACTAAAAGAAATCAATGTTTTACCTCACGTAGAGGTTCCATTCCTAAATATTCTTCAAATATAGTAAATTTATATAGTTTATAAATTCCATTTATTTTTCAATATAACTATTTACTACGGAATGTTTAATTTTGTTACCAAATGTTTTATTTTAAATTAGCATTTCGAATACTGTACCCTATATAAAATTTTCGGCAAATGAAGTGAGGCGTCGAGATCGGCCTTCTATTCCAATAGGTAAATAAAATTGACGCTAACATTTACTATAATTTACTACATTGTTATAGATCTTAACACCCGTTTTATGTGATTATCCATCCGCCAAATTAAAATGTGGTTTGGTATTTTTTATTTTGTATTGTTAAATGTTATTTGGAATGTATTTAGTACTTATTAATGGATCAATACACTTTGCATGCGAATAAAATAACAATCGTTTGATTAATTTTGATAAAACATAACTCTCTTTTGATCAGAGTTTGTTTTATTTACTGCACATGTTAACTGCATCATAAGAGAACTAGTTTGACAATTAAAAAAAAAAACAATTTTGTTACAAAAGTCAAATTTACCAATGTAGAAATACGTATTAAATTTTTTTTTATGTTATACTAGCGAAATATATTTCTACAACTCTGATACGGTCATGTTTACATTTAAAACTGAATCGCATTCGCATATGTGCGTTACAACAAAAGCAACAAAAACAGCGTCTCTCCTCAACACCTTTAAGTTCGGGATAAGTCAGTACATTTGACGTTTTCTCTTAATTCGTAGCAAATTGGTTTAATCATTCAACGATTCGATGGACATTCAGTAATAATTTCAACAATAAGACCCAAACCACGATATAGTAAACATTACAAATACAACCCATACAACCCATAGTGCCATAAAACTGTCCCTTTTATATATAGAGATGGGCAGCAGAGAAACTATAGACTGGTGAAAATCAGTTGCGCCGATTGTACGTTTGTATGTTTTTTTTTTAAGGGATTTGGCGGCGCGCAACTGCCAGCTGACGTCTAATTTAACGTTGAAGTTGGGCGACTACGGCCTGGCCGTGTTTCAGTACCCCGAAGATTACTACCAGGGCGTCCCCGGGGTTTCGGTGAGGTGGTGCGCACCCGAAACCATCTCCTACACTTCCACCACTATCCAGCCCACGAAGATCACGACCGAGGCGAACATTTGGTCGTTGGGCGTGACGATGTGGGAGATTTGCGAGTGCGGGGGGCAACCCTACGCCTCCCTAAGCGACGACGAAGTCATCTCGCAAGTCCTGGGAGCGAACAAAGTTAGACTAGACAGGCCCAAGTATCAAATGTTCTACACCGATTACATGTGAGTAAATCCATCGGTTCGGAAAAGCATAACGCAACGGTCGCTTTTTCAGTTTTCGCCTGATGCAGTTATGTTGGACAAGTAGCGAATCTCGGCCGGCGATGGCACAGATAGATCTCATGTTGGCGGACCTGCTCCAGGTCTACAAACACACGGACGTGTCCATGAAGGACTTCGACAGACGTTGGGAGTCGTTCAAGCCAAACACGATAGTCAAGACTGACAACCATGTAGATAGTAATAGTGAAGAGATCGAGGATTCCCGGATCGGCGCCACGAAACCGCTGTCGCCGAGCTTGAACAACTTGCACGGCTCCTTGGATAATTTATTGGGGGACGAGACGCAGATGGAGTCGTGGCTGGAGAACGTCGCCACGCGAACCGGCGACATGAGTTATGTGAGAGGCCTCAGCGACGCCATCAAGGACCTGGACGAAGCCATCGGCGCCGACTCCAGCTTGAAGATCGAGTTCAAACTCGGCCCAATCGACCCCAAAACAAACACCGACTGCGACAGTCTCAGGATGGCGACGAGCAGCGGCAGCGAGACCGAAGAGGAGAACTGGAAGACGAAGATCGAGCGCGGGGCCTACTCGGAAAAAGTGCGCCAAAAGTCGCGCTCGGTGGCCGATTTGATGGTTTTAACCCACATCGATCCGTCCGAGTCCGAGTCGGAGACTCCGCTTCCGAGTTTGGATTATCGAGGCAATTACAAGAACGTGCGGTGCGCCCCCAAGCAAAACCTCGACGTCAGTTTGATGTTCGGAAGCGAGGGGAACCTGCTGAGCGTGCAAGACACGTTCCAGGAGGAGTTGAAGAAGATGCAGGAGGAACGGAGGGATAGTCTGCTTTTTGTACCTGAAAACAGTAGTCAGAACAGTAGTGGGACGTTGTTGGGTGATAGTGAGATTGTGGCGACTTTCGTCGGCGACTCTCCGAGCAAGAGGATCTTGCAGGAATTGAATGGCACGAGCGAAATCAAGCCCGCCAATCAAGTGTTCAATGTGTTCAATGTTACCATAGATAAGTTCAGTCCGGTGCACTTGCAGCTGGAGGAAATCATCAATTTTAAGGAGTGCGAGGCCGCGCCGAAGCTTGAAGATGTAATCGAGCCGAAAAGGAAGGAATTTGACGTGAGCGACTGCGAGGACAATTCGGAGGTGATGTACGATTCGGGAGTAGAAGGGGATCGCATGGAATCGACCGAATCCTTGAAGCAACAACAAAACGAAGAGACTGAAGTCGACACACATATCAAGCAATCGCAAACGTTTGAAGTGCCCAAGCTGGTGGACATCATCCAAGACAACGACGAACTGATGGACTACATAATCGCGCGTTACGAGAGCGAGAGTAGAACGAACGAGAGTTTCGACAGTCTCGAAGCGTGCCCCGACTATCTCGCCTCGAAAACCAAAGAATTCCTCGACGAAGAAGCGAAGGTCGCCTTCGACCTCAGCCCCGACCAAGACGAGGCGATGCCCAACAGCCTGACGCACTCCACCATCTTCAGCAGTACCCCGTTCGCCAAAAAAAGCTTACCGGAATTGTCTGGGCGCGACGAATTTTCCAGTTTGAATCTCTTCGGCGGCGCCGACAACGAGCAAAAGGTGCCGGCGGGCGCCAACTCCAACCTGTACTCGTTGGAGACGTGGGACAACTTCTTGGGCAAGGCGCTGGACGACCAGAACGAATCTCAGGAGAACGAATTTTTCGACAGTTTCGCGTCGGAGCCGCAGAGTCTTCTCTTCACGGAGACGGACCTGAAAGTGGACGAAGATCGGACGTACGTCTGTCCAAACGAGGAGCGCACGTTCGTCGTGGACGCGGCGAGCGAGAAGGCGGAGGCGTCCAAGACTGAAAACTGGGACGCGGCAGGTGGTTGGTTTTTGCATCCCCAATCCGGCGACGTCACCGGCGAGATGACGGTGCCGCCAAGCTACGTGGGCTTCAACGTGGACGACGAAATCATGGCGGCCATCCGCACCGAGCTCCTCAATAAACTCCCCCAGGCGCAAGTAAGTTAGATCGCGCTGCACTAGTTTTTTTTTATTGGATAGTGTTTGAAGGGCGGTTCCAGCGGCGCCGTCACCGACGAGGAGGAGTGGGACTCCGTCGAGCGAAACGAAGTGTTTTTGAGGTATAACGTGTACAACACGCCGCTGTCGCCCATTCCCGAAGAGAGTCTAGTGGAGGAATCGTTCGACAACACGCCCAGAAACGAGGAGAGCGACTGGTCTGAAGACGAGGAGTCGAGGCGCGGAAGTCCCGCCCATCTGGGGCCTCTCCACAGACACACCCCAAGTCAGGACTCGTGCTGCAGTAACGACACTCTGTTCAATTTGGAGGAGCTCACGTGCGTAGTCGATGACTCAGAACGCGAGATGACTTCACCTGAACCCAATGTGGTGACACCTGTCGAAGCACGTGGAGATAACGACGAAGTGGCGGTGAGTCAGGACGATAATGACTCGTCGAAAACGGGCAACAAGACGAACGATATTAGCGAGACGGTCATTGAAAATATCGAGAATTCGGACGGATCCGATAAGCGAGTGGTGATTGATTTTTTAATCAGCGAAAGAGAGCACGACTGCGTCAAGACAACAAGCGAGGAATCCAACTCCGAGTCGACTGATCATCTCCTGCCGTTCATGAACAAACGGCAAGTGGCGCCGCTACCATCCCCGGAAGACAAACCCTGGAAGCAGCTGCCGGCGTCGCTGTTGAGCTATGACAAAATGCACGCGCAGAACGTGGTTCTGCCCGCGACCGAGTCCGGCGACGGTCGGAAGCCATCCCCAAATCGAACCCCGCTTGAATCTGTGAACGTTCCCGAACACGAGTACGACAACGAAGCAGGCTATGAAGAGGTGACGAATTTGGACGATTTTTATAACGAGGCCGATTACGTGAACATTGTCAATCTGGAAAATACGAAGAATTCCGAATTTATTAACAGCAAGCCGGTTGGCATCATCGAAGACGCCGATCGGGACAGTCCAGAGTACGGCGACGGTCTAATTATCAACAACGACGAAGAGGAGCGTGACATTTTCGGTGTTTTGACCGATATTAGGTTCAGCGGACCCGCCGACAGTCAAATGATGACCACTTCGTTCAGCGAGAGCAACGATCTGAACGACGAACAGGACTGGGACAGTGGATCGGACACTAGGTCCAGCTCAAGCGGGGAGTTTATCTGGAAGGTGAGTACTTTATGCGAAAAACTGTTGTAAATATTTGCTGTTTTAACGCCGAAAATCAAATTGAGGCGCTTCTTGAAGACGCGTGCTTTTCGGAAACGCTCCAATTCCTACTTTTGTACAACCAGCTTCAGTGATTTTCATCATTGTATAGTTTCCATGCCGACAGTTTTAACAAGCACCCATCTCTGCATGTAAAGGAATGTTTTATGACACTTTGAGTTTGAAATTTGTAATGTTTACTATGTCTTGGTCACAGATTACTCTAGATGACTGACTCAATGCAAATATTTTGGCGGAATGACCTTTAACGACCTTCAAATTTTGTAACAGTTTTCAGATGGCGCATCGATCAAATTTTGCGGCAAATTTAAATATTCTCTCCTCTCTTTATAGGTAGAAAATGCTATCATATTTTGAATATTTTATGATTTATTCTACAAAACTAATGTAAAAAATTGTTTTCTAGAATAAATCATAAAATATTCCTTCATTATTTACACGTCATACAAACAAACAATTTTATAAAAATCAATTTATTATATTACATAATTTAAATTTAACAAAATTATACCCAAAATGTTAACAATTACATTTCTAAGAAAGGTAAAACTTACACATATGATAATTACTTGGGGTTATTATATAATAATGGAAATTTTGAAAGACTTGCCGGACAACTAATAGAGCAACCTGGCTTACTTCTTCAAATTCATACACAAAAATAAGGAATAATGAAGTCTAATATCTAACGATGCCGAAAAGTGTTTTTTGCAAACCCTCCACTTTTGCTTTAGATTGGAATTTTGGACGTTTAGAACTTCTTGCCACAGTTTCGCTCTAGAATTATGTAATTAGATTTCCTGAATTTGTTGTATTAATAAAACATCCTTACCTTTCTTCACTTTTTGGAAAACAATGCAGTTTCTCCGCTTAGTTTTCACCAACACCACAAATAATGTAAAAAAGACCCTTGTTTCGCTTAAAATTTTTCACAAATTCAATCGACAAGCAAGTTTTGACATTTACTGGCTTGATTATAATTGCAGCAAAGTGCTGTTTTTAAAATATTAGTCAGAAGAAAAGCAACAAGCGTAGAAACAGTCACGCTTTTTAAAAAACACGGAATTGTACATTGTTCAATTTAAAATAGAAAAAATATTAGGCTTTTTATTTGAATTTAAATAAAAGTTTTTGTAGTTACATCTAGCGGTCGTACAAAGTATTAGCAACGACTACAGCGCCTCTACATTTGCTTATGGTATCTGTGACAAAGATGTCATGCGCCTAGTTTCAATGTGTAGAAAAGAGATAGTTCCGGACGAAATCGCCCTACGAAGTCAGTCATCTGGAGTAATCTGTGGTCTTGGTTGAGGTCTTATTTATTTAAATTATTACCGATTGTCTTGGAAACGTTGAATGAGTTAACTAATTTGCTACGAAATAAGAGAAAAAATCAAAGGTCTTGGTCCTGAACCTAAAGGTGTAGAGGAGAGACGCTGTTTTTGCTGCTTTTTTGTAAAACACATGCGAATGGGATTCAGTTTTAAATGTAATCATTACCTTGTCAAAAAACAACAGTTATAAAAAAAAATTAGCTAGTAAAACGAAAAAGAAAATTTTAATACGTATTTCTACATTGGTAAATGTGACACCTAACGTAATAGAAAATACTTAATATTTTATTCTGTAATAATCAAAAGTATAATAATCAAAAGTAGTTCTTATGATGCCGTTAAGATGTGTAGTAAATAAAACAAATTCTTTGATCAAAAGAGGGTTATAATGCTTTATCAAAATTAATTAAGCACTCGTTATTTTATTCAGTTGTTTAGAAAAAATACCAAAATCTCAGTGAAGTACTAAATGATCGGGAAACATTTTAAATACAAGGTAAACAAAGTAAATATATTAAACGCTCAGTAAATAGTGAATGTTTTGTAACAACCATTAAATGCACTTTATGAATGCTAAACGCTCGGTAAAAATGCTAGTAAAATAAAACATTTGGTGACATAATTAAACATTCCGTAGTAAACTATATATTGAAAAATAAATACAATTTATAAGCCATGTTAATTTACTATATATATTTGAAGAATATTTAAACATGGCATGTGAAGTAAAAAATAAATTTCATTTAGTTAACCCATAACATAACATTTAACAATACAAAATAAAAAATAATAAGACCACGATTATTAAAAAACTAAAGCAGACAGTCAGACAAAAAACAATTTTTAACATGAATTAACATTTCTTCTCTTTTTAATTTGGCGGATGTATTGTCCAAACAAACAGCCGTTAAAATCTATAACGACGTAGTAAATTATAATAAATATAATACATTGCGTCAATTTTATTAGAAAAGCTTTTTTCGCGTTTGAGGGCTGATCTCGACGCCGCCATTTACCGGAAATTGTTATATTTAACGAGCTAAATTAAAAAATATACTGAGTATAAATTATCAAGTAAATACAATATTTCATCCTGCAAATCTACAAAAAACACTGATTCAGTTCTAATTTTTTAATTTAGTATTTTTTACCGTACAAAATGACATTAAATAATAAACATGATTTTACGACCCATATTTTATCATATTTATAGTTTTAAATATCACTCTCAGTTTTAAACATACAGATGACCCTATCAAAAACAGATTATACGAAATGGACGTTGTTCGCTAGGGTTTCATAAAGTTTGAATAATTCTTTTAATAATTAATCAAACTACAATCTTTTATTTCTCTTCTTCACCTTGCTGGTGACTAACTGCTCGCAGAAGCCCTTCCATTTTTTCTCTGAATTCGTAGCAAGTTAAATAACCCATTCAACATCCAACGATTCGATGAACATGCGGTAATAATTTAAAAAACCAAGAAATAGTAAACATTACAAATTTCAAACCCAAAGTCTACCTGCAGTGGCATAAAACATTCCCTTTTATAAATAGAGATGTGTGCTTTGTAAAACGGGCAGCAATGAAACTATAGACTGGTAAAAATCACTGAAGCCAGTTGTACACATATACCTATTATCGTTCTCGGCCTCACCTTGACAGTAAAGCACCCATCCAACAATTCCCCGACACGGTGTTGAGCCGTTATAGTCTGATAAAAAGATCAAGTGTAATCTGTTTATTATTGCAGACTATTTTGGCCTATTAAGGTGTGTGTTTCTTGGCTTATGTTACTAACTGCACACGGATTGCTAACTGTTATCACCTCTTCATCTTTGTCCACTTAACCTTTTGTAAATAGGAAATGTGATGTGTGTATGTTGTATGTTAATGTAGGAAGGCGAGCACGAAGAGTCGCTCAAGGCTTTACGCGCTGCCCCACAAGATGTGGTGAGTACTTACTATTTCCTTCGACACTTTCTTCTCGACCATGGCATAACTACCGCACTCGACCATTTGTTGGACCACACGGGCCTTGAAACCGGTCTTTTTTTTTAGCTTGAAGACGTTCAACCGATGGAAGACATCCAAGAAGAGAGTCCTAGTGAAAGCAGTGGGAGCGACGAAGTTGATGACGATGACGATGATGATGACGACGACGGTGCTGAAAGTCCGGAATTCGTCCCGTCTGCTTGGGATAAATACGCCACCCCCACAAAATCTGCATTGAGATCGCCGGAAAAGACACTAGAAAAGACTGAAAAGGTGAGAGATAAAAAAAGCGACCACCATTAATGAAACATGACATTTTTTATAGAAATCGAAAGGCGTTTGGTTCAAAAAACAGAAATACCACTGCGTCTATGAGTATCCCAGGGAACCTGAAAGTCCAGCCTTGCAGAATTATGATCTGTGGAAGTCACATCCCGACTACACGTCCTTTGATGGTAAGCTGTGATTGGTATATTAGTAAATGGCACATTGAGTTAACATAATTTTATATTTGTTAGAAAATTTACGCCTGATAAAAAGTCCTGCTCGTTTTTGTAGTTTGTTGCACTTAATAAGCAATAACGGGTCACTGGTCTTATTGTTAATTGATAACACCGGCACACAAAAAAAAAGTGGTCAGTAGTTTTGACCAGACCCACCTAGGTTTGTGTATTTCTAAATGCTGAATCCGAATTTGTGGTCAGTTTAACCCGTACACCTCCAAAATTTTGAGTAAATTGCAAAACACCGCTAAAAATCTCTAAAAGTAGCAAAAAAATGCAGTTATGCAAGCGCGAAAATGTTTTACGAACTACATTAAGTCTCTTTATTATGTATTTCGATGCGCTGAATTCAAATCTGAAGTTCATTTAGCTTGTCAACCCTCCAAATTTTAAGTAAATAGCAAAAAATCGCTGATATTCGCCAAAAAATGGTCAAAATTAAAGTTATGCAAACAAACAAAAATTTCTCGACCTAGATCAACTATGTATTTTTGTGTATTTTGATGTGCTGAATCCAAATGACAAGATGACTTAGCCGGTAGACCCTCGAAAGTTATAGTAAATTGCGAGTAACCGCTGATTGCTATTGCTAAAAAATCGTGAAAAATTGCAATTATACAAACGAGAAAAAATGTGTTAAACTAAATCAAGTAATTTTCTTGTGTACTTTGATGCGCTAAATTCAAATCTAAAGTCGGTTTGGCTTGTACACCCTCCAACTTTAAATAAATTGCGAAAAAACCTTAAAGGGAGAGCACTCGGCGCAATACCAAAGAGATCCGGGTTCGATTCCCGGTCCGAGCTATCTGATTTTTTTTTGGTTTATCCATTTTTTCGGTTTTTTGGTCTTTAAATTTTCTGTTCTAAAATAAACTAATTGGCTCCTTACCGTATGATGGGCATTGTGGCCCAATGATATTATTTACTACTTCATGACGTTTTTTTACGATTTTTTGCTAATTTTAGCATTTTTTTCGCAATTTATATAAAGATGGAGGGTGTACAAGCCAAACCGACTTCGGATTTGAATTTATCGCATCAAAATACATAAGAAAATTACTTGATTTAGTTTAACATTTTTTTTTCGTTTGCATAATTGCAATTTTTCACGATTTCTTAAGAATTTTCAGCGCTTACTCGCAATTTACTCCAACTTTGGAGGGTCTACCAGCTAAATCATCTTGTGATTTGGATTCAGCGCATTGAAGTACGCAAAAAACATACTTGATCTAATTCGAGAAATTGTTTTCGTTTGCATAACTTCAATTTTGACCATTTTTAGCAAATGTCAGCGGTTTTTTGCAATTTACTCAATATTTGGAGGGTTGACAAGCTAAATAAACTTCAGATTTGGATTCAGCGCATCGAAATACATAATAAACATACTTAATGTAGTTCGTAAAAAATTTTCGCGCTTGCATAATTGCATTTATTTGCTACTTTTAGAGATTTTTAACGGTTTTTTGCAATTTAATCAAAATTTTTGGGGGTGTACGGGTTAAAGCGACCGCAAATTCGTATTCAGCGCATCGAAATACATAACCCTAGGTGGGTCTGGTCAAAAGTACTGACCACTTTTTTTTGTGTCGGTGTAATTTATCAGACATCCCCTGTAACTTGAAACGATTTTAGACTGGGAACTAGACGTTTCGGAGCCCTACGTTCCGACCGAAAATTCGGACGATAGCGATTTTCCCCCAAACTACCACCAATCGAAACCCTCCAGAAACATCAACATGTACCACCTGAGTAGCTTAAACGATTTTACTTCAAGTAAGCCCCGCCAAGAGTCAGCGCAACCGCTTTACTACATCCGCATCTCTTGCAGGTGAACCAGCAATGGACGACGAATTCTTCATAAGCAGCTCGGCGAAACCATTCGACATGATCAGCGGCCTAAGTTCTCAGTTTTTCCCCGGCAACTGGAGCGATTCCGTTAAGGCGGAGAACGCGACGCCGGACAGCGGAGTCGAGGATATAACACCGGCCGAGAACGAGTTCGTGCCGCAGCAGCGGCTCGGGGTGCAAACGCTGAAGCAGCTGGCAGCGGAGGCGGCGAAGAAGAGCAAGAAGGAAGCGAGGGGCGGCGACGTGCTGGGCGGTTTGAGGCACACGCGGAACAAGCTGAAGCTGGATCTGCCCCCGAGTCCGAGCGCGTTCACTTCGAGCAAGATGTTCAACATCGAACCGGCTGTAGATCCGGTCATGAATCGGGAGAAGCCGACGTTCACCACGTTCGGGAAGAGCAGGTTTTTGGTGCAGCACGTGGACACGCCCGAGGATCAAGCAAATCAAGGTAAAAATGTGTCGTTCGAGGCGTTGCCGTACAAGCCCCTGCAGACACACATCATGCGCGAAGATTTCGACGAAAGCAAGAGCAAGGGAAAAGTGGAAGTGGTGAGGGGTGAGGCCAGTTTACTCGACAGTGCCGATGAGGATAGCGGGATCGAGTCGAGCACACTCGAAAGGAAGCTAAGCGGCACGGTTTAGCAACGCCGATCAAATCCCAACTTGTTCAGGTTTCAGATGCCTTAATACGAAAAAGGCAGTAATTTATGTTTGAGAAAGGTCTAATTGTTTGAGAAGAGATTGTAAGTTAGCTGAAAAGTAGCGTAAAAACAGCTTTAAATTCGTTTAGGATTTTTCATAATCTTTCAAAAGCGAGTTTTGTGATATTCTGTTTGTTGAGAATAGTTTCTTGTCGCCTTTAACTCACTTACCAGGCGTTATTTTGAACAGAGTTTGAATTGCTTAGTTGTACAAAAACCCCAAAACTCGACGTCCACCTATCTGTTGTCTGGGTTTTTTAGTGGTGTTGTAGTTCTCATATAAAACTCAGTATTTGCATACATAATCGGTCTTTTGTTGTAAATGTCTTGAATTACTACTCAATCAATCAAATTAACATTTCATGTTAACTCATTTAAATTGTGCCCCTTATTACATTGTGGTTATTAAGATTTTTTATTTTGTAGATAATTGTTGTAGAATATGTCCGTATCGGACCTAATAATGTGATCGGCTATTCATATTTCTTGTACTTGTAGTAACTGTAGTATTGTAATATACCGTAGTAAGTTATCATAAAAAAGCTTTTTTTTTCAATCCAACGCACCTCCGGTCGTCACACTGTCAACGAACAAATTCAAGCTGCAAATTTGGCACCAAAGATCTCCTCGCTTTCCTATGTTCCTGGTCCGAAGTCCGATTTTCGTTTAATAAATTTTGTAGAATTGAATAAAATGGGATTCAATTTTTTGTTTGACAGATTTTGGCGCCAAAGATCTCCTCGCGTTCATGTGTTCCTGGTCCGAAGTCGAATTTTCGTTTTATAAATTTTGTTGCAAAATTGAATAAAATGGGATTTAATTTTTTGTTTGACTGATTTTGGCGCCAAAGATCTCCTCGCGTTCATGTGTTCCTGGTCCGAAGTCGAATTTTCGTTTTATAAATTTTGTTGCAAAATTGAATAAAATGGGATTTAATTTTTTGTTTGACTGATTTTGGCGCCAAAGATCTCCTCGCGTTCATGTGTTCCTGGTCCGAAGTCGAATTTTCGTTTTATAAATTTTGTTGTAAATCGAATAAAATGGGATTAAATTTTTTGTTTGACTGATTTTGGCGCCAAAGATCTCCTCGCGTTCATGTGTTCCTGGTCCGAAGTCGAATTTTCGTTTTATAAATTTTGTGGTAGAATTGAATAAAATGGGATTTAATTTTTTGTTCGACTGATTTTGGCGCCAAAGATCTCCTCGCGTTCATGTGTTCCTGGTCCGAAGTCGAATTTTCGTTTAATAAATTTTGTTGCAAATTGAATAAAATGAAAATGTATTATTGGTTGCCTACATTTGCTTCTAATAATTGTCGCCAAAGAGTTCACGTTCCTGATCAAATTTAGCCAAAGAGTTAGAATAAAACGCGTAGTTCGCACTAAGGCGAAGATATATTTAGAATAACTTTATTATTAAAATAACAACCAACCTTTAAAATACTGTTAAATAATAATGTGTTACAAGTTGCCTTTCTTCCAAATAATAACGAGTCCTTGTAAATCACTCGTCGCTAACAAGGACTCGTCATAATTAAAACTAATACCAAGGACAGAACTCGCATGTCCTTGTAACGTGTTGACCACGGCCCTATTTCCAATTTTTTCGACATCCACAAAATAAACGCTCCCGTCCTCGCTTCCAGTCACTGAAATCCTCCAGTTAAGAGAAACGTTAATGTAACTGTATAAATTGTGTTACCGACGCAGGCTCCTTGTCTGAAAGACATAATGGGACAAAATGTGGACCGCACAATGTGCTTTTGTTGTCTATTTTGGAAGCTGCGCTTTAGTTGCAAAGTTCCCTCACCGTCCAACACACTAAAATGCATCGAATCAACATAAAAGCAAATCCGAGACGAATTGATCAAACCTGAATAAACACAGTGCATTGTTTGTGGAATTTACCAGTAGAAGTGGATTACGCGCTTCCCTGCTAATCCAAGCCCGATAGCTCAAACTCGTGATCGAACAATGAGGCGCCAGAAGAATTTTCTTCGTCTTACATAGAGCTCCATTTAGTTCGCAGAACAGCGACACAATTTCTCCCTAATACCACTCGTTTTACTTATACATAACAAAAAAATTACAGTATATTACCCTATCGTTGCCAACCCAATATATTTTCCCACTAGTATCAGAAGTTACGCTTAGCACATTTCCGCCAATTCTGCACGCGTTCTTCATGAATCTGCCAGTGGAGACGTTGGCGATTTTTAATTCACCTTTATTGTTTCCCGTCTAGTTAACAAATCTAAGGAATTTTCTTCTCAACAAAATCTCAACATATTAACACAAGTAAAGGATACAACAAACAGGTTGTTGTTGATGGGTTGGAAGAGACAGCACAACAACTGGACATTGTTGGAATCCTGTACTATCCGCAAACAACTATAATCTGATACTTTCCAAACCCGACAAGTACCATCCAATGAACTGCTCACTATCAAATCGTTGTTAGCAGACCAATCAAATCCTGTAACAACATTGTTAGATCTAAACGAGAGACACCAAACTGTACCTGTCACCGCCCTCAAATGCCCTTTTAAAAGGGCTAATACACGTGGAGGCTCGATTGATACATCACAAATTGATAGTGTAGAATCTAGGGAGCTGCAGCAAATTACAGATTTATCGTTATTTGCAAATTTAACCATAGTAACTGCTTCGGTGTGCTAAAACATCACACATAAACAACAACAATATATGGAATAGAACAAACTTCACCTGATCGAAAATGTGGTGGACCCCAACAAATGCATAATTTTCAGCAATCGAAGTGCCTCCAACCATCGCCCGCGACGCTTCCGCTTGTTTAGTTGGGACCAAATTGCCTCTGGGCATAATAACTGAAGCACTGTTGTCAACCGATAAGCTGCTCTACATCGTGTTAGTAATATTAATTCATACTACCCTTAAATGCAAACATCTTACCGATCTAGATAATGTAGAGGAGCTTGATTCAAGTCCAGATCCGCCGTATCGCTGCTGCAACAGCACTGCACGTAACTGTAAATATTCTTTCCATCTTTCGGGATCTCGCTGAGTTTCCCTCAATAGTTGGCTTCGGCGTCTTATGTATAATGTTCCTGGAATCGTGATATAATAATTGGTATTTAAAAATCAAAAGTTAGTACTGAAGTTGGGGGTTGCTGGAGCTCGGTGGGCATTGTAGCGGGCATCCAAAGCAAACGCTTGGTGCTGAAGAGCCGAAGTCATGTCCAAATCCCTTCCGCTTATAATTATTGTAAATTTATAAACATTTAGTTGCAGCGTGTATGTTTTTGGAATAAATACTTAAATGTCTCATAACAGTAATTTGGAATCGTTTTGGGTTTTAAGGTTAGGCATTTTTTGACATTTACATGACAGCTAACTTTTGCTTTTGTTTTATTCGTTCCGTTTTTTCTTTTTTTAATAATTACAGAATATGGATGAGTGTAAAATTAAAAACAATTTACCACGAGAATCTTATTATCTATCTATGTCATGTATTCATTGTGAATAATATTTAATCTAAAATCAATATACATAATATTATGGTTAGTGTTTAGGTGGATGATTGTTTGTAGTTCTTCGTGCTCATTATTTTTTTACCGCACATAGCACAAATTCCTTTTTTATAAGCACAGGACTGGCAATAGTGTGACCCCACTTGATGTACTTTCTGCCTGCATATCCTGCACAATTTGTGTTAAAATTGAAATAGGTAATGTAATTTACTCACCTGCAGGTCTCAAACTTTGATGTGTATGGATTAAATCTATTTTTACTAGCTGTTAGTGCCTTATTTTCATTTACTTTCCTGCCACCTTCTTCTGTATTATTTCTCGAACCACTTTTCCAGGGGTCAGGTGTAATGACTTTTCCCAATTTTTTTTCACATTTCTCACAAACCATTATGAT
Source organism: Eledona agricola (assembly GCA_964023215.1). NCBI lineage: Eukaryota > Metazoa > Arthropoda > Insecta > Coleoptera > Tenebrionidae > Eledona > Eledona agricola. Next base: position 21,577,415 of record OZ026855.1, read on the forward strand.
AATTAATTAATGAAAATTAACATTTACAATCGATATTTTCCGTGTTTAGATGAAAATTCACTGTTTACATGTAATATGACAATTAATCAAAGTTGTCAGTTGTCAAAATGTCCCTAAATAAGTATCCTAGGGTATACTTTGTTTTAGTGTTGGTTGACCTGACCGAGTAATTAAAAATTTCACATTTTCACAAAAAATCATGAATTCCATTGTAAGTAATAAAATGTTTGATTTGTGTTTATATAAAATAGTCCGTTTCAAGAAATGCAAAATGTGAATAAAACACAGCTGTCAAAAGCTCTGAACAACAGGGAATATTCAGTTTAAAATGTTGGTGGAGCTGATTTGTAATACAGGACGGCTAAAAATTTCAGCCGAGTTTCAAAAAGCATTAATTTTTACAGTAAATGCCACTCAAAACCAACAGCTCTCCAAATTGGGTGTCAAAAAAATGGCATTAATTTTTTTGCACAATTGAAGGAATGAGTACAAGTTCATCTTCAAAAAAATATGATTTTTTTTATGAATAATTGCATTTGCTCTCATCACAGGTGTAAACACCATTAATTACACAAGTCTTATATTTATTATTTCAGATATAGTTAATGATTCAAACACAGTTACTTATTTTCCACCCCTAACTACTTATTTGTTTTTCCTTTTCTTTGATTTCCCTTCAAACTGACTTTGTCCACCTTTCTTTTGAAACTTGCGTTTTTTACCTGCCTTGCCCACACTCTTATTAAATCCTTTCAACCATCTGTTCCGTTTATCCTCCCACGCAAGTTGTTTCAAATCTGGAAGAGGCCGTGATGACAAACTGAATTAAAAAACATACTTTAGACATACTGGCATTGTCCTTGTTTGAGAATTGATTTGAGCCTCCAGGGGCAACATGTGAGGCGCCTTCGTCTTCCAACAATGACGCAAACTCTTCAGCTGATGCAAACAGAGAAGCAGCATCATTTCCTTTATTCTTTTTCGATTTCCCCTTCTTTGACTTAGTGTCCTCCTCAAACACAATCTCATCATCCTCATCTTCATCGTCCAAATCTTCAAGCAACACTAAAATCACATCTGAATTAGCAAAGAATTTAAAAGATTTTGTCGATAAATACTCTCGTCATCGTCATTCATGTCTAAATCATCATCTTCACTGCCGTCGCTGCCAATTTCGTCCTCTAAATCGTCATCGTCGTTCGACATTTCCTCATCTTCTTCATCACTCATATCCTCATCATCATCATCATCATCATAATCGTCGTTGTCGTCGTCGTCTTTTTGTTTACGTTTCGCTTTCTTATCTTTTGCTTTAAAACTATCACCGATGTCGTTCATAAAATCTAACCCTTCGTCCTCGTCGTCTTCGTCATCTCTGGGAAGCCCGCCCATTTTATCCAACATTTCTTCAAATTCCTCGCTTTGTACCGATTCCAAGTCGCTGTCATCATCTTCATTTTTCAACGGCCTATCTTCGTATTTCTTCTTCAAATAATTGTACATGAACTGCTCGTCCACGGGAATATTGTGGAAGTTTTCATTCAAATAATTGACAGAGTTAACTGGTAACGATTTGATTCCCTTGGCTAAATACGTTTTTCTCACTCCGAAAGTCGGATGCGCCCCTTGTCCCGCCCCCGAGTCCAGTTTTTTGGGGTTTTTATAAACGAATCGGTCCAAGAAGCGTATCAGTGTGAAATCTTTCAACGGATCCCCGCTATATTTAATTATATTTCCTGCAATAACCGTGCTATTTTAATTGTCTGCAAATGAATCGCGTGTTTATACAGGGTGTGTCCCAGCGGGAACGCCATCGATCGATATAGGTAAAACCACACAATAGAAATTTATAAAAATTTGTGGATCTATGACTGCCGATGGGACCAATTCAATGAAAATAATTACAAGTGCGCGTCACTTCCGGTTATACCGTAAGTCGTTACTAACTTCCTTATTTTAAATGGAACATGCCTATTTTCATTACTTATTCTAATTCCTCTTACAATTTAAGTGTCACTTTATGTAAATATCCCTAGATCTATCTGCAACAGTTTTGGAGATATTTACATTCTTCTGCAAAAAATTACATTTTCCGTCCAACGAAAAAAATTCATAATATTAAAATTCATAATTGCTGAAAAATGAATTTTGGTCACTTTGTAGCCAGAACTTGAGGCTTCTTGGCAATCTGGATATGACGTTGAAATCTTGTACCCATAATGAGTAATTTGGCATCAAATTTTAAATTTTGTAAACTTGAATAACTTTCTTAATTTAAATGGCACACCCCAAGTATTTTCAGGCCTTCTGGTTCTTTTTTTTTCATTCTTTGATGTATAGGATACCCTATACCTAAACCTAATAGTTTTTAAGATATTTAGATATTTATGTTATAAGTAGTATCACAGATTACTCCAGATGACTGACTCAATACAAATATTTTGGCGGAATGGCCTTTAACGACCTTTAAATTATGTAACAGTTTTCAGATGGCGCATCGATCAAATTTTGCGGCAAATTTAAATAGTCTCTCCTCTCTTTATAGGTAGATTCGCTCTAGAATTATGTAATTAGATTTCCTGAATTTGTTGTATTAATAAAACACTTTCTTCACTTTTTGGAAAACAATGCAGTTTCTCCGCTTAGTTTTCACCAACACCACAAATAATGTAAAAAAGACCCATCTTTCGCTTAAAATTTTTCACAAATTCTATATACAAGCAAGTTTTGACATTTACTGTCTTTATAATAGTTGCAGCAAAATGCTGTTTTTAAAATATTAGTCAGAAAAAAAGCAACAACCGTAGAAGAAACGGTCACGCTTTTTAAAAAACACGGAATTGTAACGTGCGTTAAAAAAAAAACGAGGCTGCGTTGGCCATGGAATTTATCGGCTTTCCAGTGTAGAAACCATAAACATAGATTTGACAATGTCAAGATCTGTCAGTTTAAAATTTACCATCGAAATAAAACGGCCCAAACGCTAGGACAGTTTAATTTTATTTTTAATAAGCATTTTGAATAATCATTGGTTTTTTAACCTTCGAATCCAAGCAAATCCGAACCTTTTTTTTCTAATGTATATTGTGTAATTTATAACTCACTAGTGGTCAACGTTCGTGTTTAACTATGTATACAACGATTGGTAGGTCACAAACATATTATTATTATTATTACTTAAATGATGGGGAAAAAATTTTTGGTACTTTAAATAAAATGTAAACATGTAAAAAATTTAATGTAGACTTTAATGAAAGACAATCCGTAATTAAACTCCAAAAACAAACAACATTTATTGATTGGCATTGAGAAAGTGGTCCAGATTAAATGTCCTCACTAGTCACGCAATTGCTTTCGATTTTTTGCGCCGTAGCTCGTCCAAATTTTTTAGTCTATTAAAATAATAAACCTTCGAACCTTCGAATCCAAGCAAACCCGAACCTTTTTTTTTCTAATGTATATTGTGTAATACAACTCCCTAACGGTCGACGTCCGTGTTTAACTATATATACAACGATTTTTGAAATATTATTTGAGAATGCAGTTGCTCTTAAACTGAATTGGTAGGTCTCGAGTTGCGCATAGAGACTGATGACCCATGAAGGTTGACGGGTAACTGAGTGCTGCCAAATATTCTCAAGACATTTTTCGGTTTTGAGACTGATTCTTCTTCATCGATCTATTCACGACTTACAGTTATAACAAATTAATGACCGTCCTGGTCGTGCCGATATTCTCCTCAACAGAGGAGAAGCTGTAACAATGAATAGATTGATGTTTGGATTCACAACGATACCGGGAAATGTTTTGCACTTTTTTTATCCCATTGTCAACAAGGAAGCTAACCTAACTATGGACAGACTCGAACTGACACTTTGAAGTTTTGCTACACTAAATTGATGCACAATGTTTTTCCATGGCCAACGCAGCCTCGTTTTTTTTTTGAACGCACGTTACATTGTTCAATTTAAAATAGTAAAAATATTGGGCCTTTTATTTGAATTTAAATAAAAGTTTTTGTAGTGACATCTAGCGGTCGTACAAAGTATTAGCAACGACTACAGCGCCTCTACATTTGCTTATGGTATCTGTGACAAAGATGTCATGCGCCTAGTTTAAATCTGTAGAAAAGGGATAGTTCCGGACAAAATCGCCCATCTGAAAACTGTTACATAATTTAAAGGTCGTTAAAGGTCATTCCGCCAAAATATTTGCATTTAGTCAGTCATCTGGAGTAATCTGTGATACTACTTATAACATAAATATCTCAAAAACTATTGGGTTTAGGTATAGGGTATGCTATACAAAAAAGAATGAGAATTTTAAAGAGAACTAGAAGGCCTGAAAATACTAGGGGTGTGCCATTTAAATTAAGAAAGTTTACAAAGTTTAAAATTTGATGCCAAATTACTCATTATGGGTACAAGAATTCAACGTCATATGGAGATTGTCAAAAAGCCTCAAATTATGGCTACTTTTGCTACTACTACTACTGCTAATTTTTTTCGGAAAAATGTAAATATCTTCAAAACTGTTGCAGATTGATATAGGGATATTTGCATAAAGTGACACTTAAATTATATAAGGAATTAGAATAAGTAATAAAAATGGGCATGTTCCATTTAAAATAAGGAAAGTATAACCGGAAGTGACGCACACTTGCAATTATTTTCATTGAATTGGTCCCATGGGCAGTCGTAGATCCACAAATTTTTATAAATTTCTTTTCTACGGTTTTACCTATATCGATCGATGGCGTTCCCGCTGGGACATTCTGTATAATTACCTTCCAACAAATTGTTGGCGTAGAGAGCCACAGTCGGATGGAAGTGCTTGTTCAAATGGGTCAATTCGGTGTACGCGCAGGCGCTCCCGCCTGCATATAAAGGATTACGACTCAGCAAAACTTCAATTTGATTCTTGGCTTTCTTCCGCGCGTTCGCCGAATGGTCCCAACTGGGCCCCGTCAGCGACTTGTTCAATTCTTCCACGTCCGGTTTAACATCATCCTCATCCTTCACTTCCAAATCCTCGGGAACGTCCCGGTACTTCTCCTCGCCGTCGTCGTCATCGTCCAACGCCGACTTCTTCACGACCAACGCTTGAAGATCGCTCTTTTTGCCCATGAGTTGGGATACCAGATACAGCACTCCGCACGCAAAACCGGGTTGCATGAAGAGCGCCAGCTGCAGAAGACGCTTCACGAACGCTTTAACCCGCGCCACTTCCGCGTCTTTTAACAAAGCTTTATAAATCAAACTCAGGAGCATCGCCTGGTGGGTGGTGGTGAACAGCTTCGGATCGATTAGTTTCTTATACAGAGCCGAATAAAATCTGAAACCCAATCAATGAAATTTATTACAAACACAACAAACGATGGTACCGATCCGAGATGTTGTTCTCCTGGTCGCAGACTTGATAGAGCAAACTCAGGGCGTGCAGAGAAGTGTTGAAGTTGGCAATGTGGACGACTCGATACATGGTATCTATGTGGGCGGCGATTTTGTCCAGTTCGAGTTTAGCGTAAGGAAACGCCCGATTTACACCCATTAAAAGCGCCGACATCATCCTACTGTCCACTTCGCCCTAATTTCGCAAAATTATCGACTAACTAATTGCCTACTCGTGACCATGACGAGTTTATCTTACCTTCTTGACGCAAGACTTGAAGAACGAGAAATACACTTCAATGAGTCGCCTGGCTATTTCGCTAGTTTCGTGGCTTAAGTAGAATTGCGACAAGAAGCACAGACCGTAGTATTGCGCTTTGGTTGAGATGTTTGAACGAAAGAGGAGCTTCTCTACCTCGTTTAAGACGACGCTTTGCATGTTTGGGTGTTTGAATAACAGCTGGCTCAGGCTGTAGATTGCTTTGGAGGCGACTTTCTGCGACGGATCGCCTAACTTGTTCACGATATATGTCAACAGGTTCTAGATAAAATTCAAATCATTAAATATACGTCCACATTGAAATGTACATGGTGTCCCAAATTCAATACTTTTGAGGAAAGACTGCCAAAAAGTAGCTAAGCAGTATAGGGCTCGATTTTTGAGAACAGTTGAATAACCACATTCCGATATATTGATTCGTTTCCGAGCTCGAGGGCGCTTCCCGTTTTTTAACATTTTCTGAAGAGGCCCTTAACTTTTGTTTTTATATATTTTTTATTACTGTTAAACTTTTTTAGAATATTTTTACATAGAAATAAACCGTTATTTTTTAGTGTGAGTTCATTGGCCAGCGCCATCGCCGGATTTTTCTAAGGGGATAATAATAATGATAATAATAAGAAATCTGGTTTATTAATACAGGTGTCCCAAAAGAAACTGATGCAGAGAAAAATATTCTTCAAAAAATTGGTTAGCTAAAACGGTATTCAAGAAAAGAATACTTTTAGGCCATTCAGGTATATTTATCAACATTTCTGTTGCTAGGTTTTATACTTATGCTCGGCGAATTTTTTATTTGTTAATTTGTCTAATAATCCAGTCAACTAAAGCATTTAAAAACGTCAGTGTCAAAATAAAATTTCATTACTTCGCTCTAATCTCATCGTTCGTGTGCGTTAAATAAAAACGGTTCTTTTCAGAAATTGTTTTGTTGTTTTACAAAAAAAAAACACTAAAATTTGTGTTGTATAAGAGGCAAAGTCTAGCCGAAGTTACTCAATTTAACCCCATAACAAATATGTATAAATCAATAACAATAACAATACAAAAAGATAGAATAAAGACAATGGAAATAAAGAAATTACGAATGTACAAATAAACGAAAACCATTCATGGCAAAAATAAACAAAATGCAAAATTCTACAAAAAATAAAAAAAACAAAACAAAAATTATGCACACATTTTATAAACCATGTAAAACTATAAATCTTTCTTCTTCCATTAAAAATATCAGCATTTTTTCGAAACGATTGAACAGAAATATATTGCTAAAACAAGTTTGTTGAGTCAAAAGTTTTAACAATGTTATGGTCAAGGATCTTTGAAAAATTGCTGTCTTGAATTTTGGCATGGAAATATCCAAAAGAAGACGAATTTGTAAGTTATGACCACTTCTTCGTGAACCAAATAACTTTCTAAGATACGGTAGTGATGACGTTGTAAACAATTTAAAAACAAATCGCACCTGTAATACAGAAGCCCAACGCAAAATGGGCAATTTTTAGTTAACTCACTAGAAATACAGTAAAAAGTGCGTTCTATGTTTTAGACAAGTTTCAAAAATATATCTGTAGTAATTGCAACTACAGTGTCATTTTCCCTGCAGAGTAAAATGTGTCGGATTGAACCGGAAGAAGTAATAAATCTTAGTTGTAACTTGACAATGACAAAGAAAATAGTTGTATAAACCCTAAAACATTAGCTAATATTTTTTTCTCTTCTTTTAATAATGCGCACTGCTAATTAATTCTAATAAAACATTTTTACTATTTTACGCCTACCGAAAAATACATTTTTTTGAGTTGTGTCCCTTCTGTATTACAGGTGCGAAATAGTGACATTTATAGATTATCCAAACTTCTTAATTTTAAGTGAGACATGATCAAATTTTTTAATATAAAAATAATTCTATAACAAGAGTTTTGAATTTTTTGTAAACGATATTTGGATTGATTATCTAAACATGAATAATAATTAATTAGGCAGTAATTTACATTAGAAATGACTAAGAATTCGCAGTCTTTTTCTTAACTTAAAATTTAAAACGTGATAATTAGCATAATGCATTCTTAATGCAGAACATTCGTTTTTACGATAGAATTTACATGCTCCTTAAAGCGAAACTAATTGTCTATCATAAGACCAAGATTTTTTACACATGTTAGAACTTTAATTTAAATACCGTCCGTTTCAATTTTTATCTTATGATCAATTTTTATATTTCTGAATGACATGCAGATGGCTTTACATTTATTTACATTCGCTTTTAATCCAAATTTTTTACTTTGTTTAGGTCCTCATGAATCTGTTTACAAGCTTGCCCAACATTTTTTGGATAAAAACTGTATCGTCCGCAAAACCTTAAATTAAATTATACAGTAGTAAATTATACAGTACTTTATCCAGTTTAAAATATCCGCTGTATAATGAATGAATAAAAAAAATCTAGAAAACTCAATAAAGTCCAGTCTCCTTTATCTAATGCTCTAAAACAATTATCTAAAATTTTTTCTGAAACACTTGTGGTGCTAAATCCCTTTATAAACCAATATTTTTTGTCGCTAATTATATTAGCCAATAGGACAAAATCAATGACTTGATTGTAAATTATCCGTCCTAAAATTTTAGAAAAACATGGCAGTATCTATTTATTGGTCTTAAATCCGACCGTGTGCTTGGGTTATTCGTTTTAGGCAAAGGATGTATCAAAGCATTTTTCCAAGCTTGCGGGTAATAAGAATTTACAATATGAGTAATATATTTACTGATCACTAGGTACACATCACCTACAAACAAGAATTCAATGCTCAAGAAGTACAGGAAGAGGCCTTTCAATATGTATTTTTAACAGTGACATCTTTGAGGTGGTATTTGGACACATGGAGTAATTGGTCTTTATTTTTTGAAGACAAACAGGAAATATGACAGAATCTGTGGCCGAAACTGTTAAATTTTGACTTAAACCATATTTTCTTCCAAAAAGACGGTGCAACATCTAACAGGACCAAAGAAAGTTTTCTGGACGGGTTATTTTCAGAAATTGTAGTATTAACTGGCTCATCATTAAAATGTTTTCTATAGTGTCAGGTCTACGAGAATAAGCTACAAACGATTCGTGACCGTAAACGTGACTTTTTTTAAACATTTGTCTTAAATTGGGCCACAACAATCCATTCAGTTCAAGAAAACAGAGAAGGTTTATTTAAACCATATTATGTTTAAAACATAATGTTGCTTTTCACAATAAAATAAAAGGTACATGAATATTACTTGTAGTTATTATTGTGTATCATTTTCTGACGCTGTTATTGATAAACTTTTTATATTAATAGTATTTTGTTTAATGACTATTTTTTAATTTATTATGCTACTCGTAAGGAACAAATTAGTCCCTGTCCAATTTAATTATTTATGCAAAGTGGGGCAGTTCGCTGTATTTAAAAGATTGTGGCTCAGGTATTAAAGATGGAAGAAAATGTTTTAGACCATTTTAGACGTAAAAAAAATGAGTATATGTACTATCAAAAACACATTCCTATCTAAAATCGACCTCGGTCTAAAATCAAACAAGGAATGTAAAAATGCAAAAATATACGTTCCATTTAAAATAAGAAGGTATACTAAAATACATTTTTAGTTGATAAAGCACTTAACTGCGAAAAACGTTTATTTAAAACATTTTCTTCCGACTTTAATTCCTGAGCACAATCCACCAAACAGAGGGCTACCCCACCCTGTATATTAAACAATTTTTAATACTATTCACAATTACATAATTTTATTTATTCTCTAAAATATAATTTACAGAAATATCGAATGTTGTATATAGTTGAAATACTAATTTTATGCAGACTTCAAAAATTTAAAAATATATACGGTCTTTCTTCTAATGAACACAACTCTGTGTCAAATACAAAAATGTTACACTCTAAAAAATAACTGAGTACTGAGAGTCAGGATATTCTGCATAATATTATAAAAAAAGTTCAAAACAAATAAAAAATATTTCCATAAATAAAAAAGGTGAAGGTGAAGGTAGAATGACGTTTTTAGTCAAGTAATGCACAAATGTCACCTATTTTTAGCCTTATCAAGCTGCTACTACCATCACTGCTTCTCTCCAGCTGCAATCAAGCCCGCAAACACAACGACACCCTCCTCTCTTGCTACGTCTGCATGGAACTGTCGATTATGATAAAAGAACCTTGTGAACATGACAGACCCATGTTTCAAACGTGCATGTTTACGTCGGACCTCGTCAACTGGAAGCACGTATCGAAAAAGTACGACTTTGAAGTTACGTTCAAATGTCTCTTGTTCTACTATAAAGGTGTGCACACCTTACATCACAATTTTCTAACAAAAACTTGTAGAGAAATCAAACTCGCCCGTGATTACGCGCAGGGGATGCGTGGCCGAATACAAAAACTACAAGCCGTGCAAACAAATTTCAGATATTATACCATCAAAAGAAGCCCTCAAGTGTCATTTGTGCGATAAGCGAAACTGTAACGTCGGTTTGCTCTCGAACGAAAATCGTGCGGAAAAAAGTTTCAATCGCCCATACATCTTGTTAATTGTAATAAAACTGGTCCTCTTAGCGATGCAATAAACAATTGTGTCTCACCTTCTCCTGTTCTGGATTTCCGGCCAGGAGCTTGAACATGGCACTGATCGCTTTCTCCTTATTGTTGTCCAAGACGTCGTGAGCTACTTTATTCAACGCCAGAATAAAGTTTGTGTACAGTTCTTTCAGTTGGTCTTCAAAATACCACGCGCTTAGCAGTTTTCTTCTACTGATCGCATTGCCCGATGACATTTCGCTCAACAACGAGAGGGGTCTTTGATGGAACGATTTGAGTTTTTGGTCAGGCTTTAGTATGTCAGACAGGAACAACTCGACAAGAGTGTCTAAAAACTGACACGGTCATGTGTGCTTTTCATCAATAATCAATTACCAATTACTGAAGTGCACTCATTCTTCTTTCCAACTTTAACCATGTTTACGAGGCTTTGTAGTTTGTCCAGACTACAAATTGGGTTGTCTTGAATCGCAACTGTGTGTGCAGCAATTTTGTCGGAAACTGTTCCTTTTGCCATTACCGTCTTGATCCACTGGTAATTCGAATTGGTTTTTGCGTTCTCTACAAAATTGCGACGTAACATTTAAGTTGGCAGGTTACAAAACGTACTTATATTGTAATTGGCCACTTCGGAGTCCAGACACTTTTTTGCTTCATCTTTCAACTCGACTAGGACTTGCTCGGTGACAGGTTTAAGCTGTTTGGGATCTTCAGCGACCTACAATGTTAATCCGCAATATAAAGTTGCAAAATTGTGCACAAACTCACTTCTTCAAACCATTTTTTTGCAACTTGGGTGTCATCGTCATAATCTGATGCATTACTTAATTTTTGCTTATTGTAATTTTTATTCTTCTTCATATTACAGTCTAAAAACCACTGAATTCGATTAAGTAATTTTAAAGGAAATACAAAACACTTCGTAATAATAACAGAGGTTAGGTTTTTTATAAAACATGCGCCTTGTTGATTAGTTGTCAAAAAAATTAGGGATTTTAGTTTTGTAATCAATTTTTATAACCGGTACGTCACGCTATGCCAACTTGACGCACAAAAAGTACCAAAATCTTGCATGTTTTGTTTTTTTTATGTCAGACATCTTGTGAACAGATGACATATGATTGTCACCTAATTTTTTACATTTCCAAAAAGCACGGCTTATATGAGATACTCAACTCTGATGGCAATTTCTTGCTAAAATGGGTTTTGATCTCAACAGATTTCAGGGTGATGTAGATGAAGAGTTGGTGTGCCCCATTTGTTCAGGTGTCCTGGAGGACCCCTTACAGGTCTGTGTTAGTTTGAATGGCACAAATGCATTTGTAACTTAATTCCAGGCCCCCGTGTGCGAACACGCATTTTGCAAGCCGTGCATCACCGAATGGATCACCCGTCAACCCACTTGCCCGGTAGACAGACAGAATGTGACTTCTGCCCAACTTCGGCCAGTTCCCCGAATATTAAGGAACTTGCTTTCTCGGTACTCCCTCTCCCCCTTCTAACTTGTTCTAAACCCTCGTTTGCAGACTGTGTATAAATTGTGATAATGCCCAATACGGTTGTACCCGCGTACTCAAATTAGACTCTCTAGCGACGCACTTAGAAGAATGCGAACATAACCCTAAGAGGCCGCTTCCTTGCGAACTGGGCTGTGGACTAGTGATTCCTAAAGATGAGCTCAAAGATCATAATTGCGTGAAGGAGCTCCGGGCGCTTATTCAGACCCAGCAGCAGAAGCTGAACGACTTCCAACAAGAAATCAACGAGCAGCGGTTTCTAATAAATGAACAGAAGCGCGAAATGCAGCTTTTAAAAGAGTTCATGAGAGCAATGCGAATATCTAATCCGTCAATGAGGGCCATTGCTGATGCAATGGAAAGGGACGAAGTGTTGAGGTGGAGCAATTTCCTACAACGAGCCAGAGTCACACGTTGGGGGGGCATGATTTCAACTCCTGACGAGGTCTTACAAGTAGGTTTTCCTCACTAAATCTGAAGTTAAGAACTAAGCAATGTTTTCTCCAGAGAATGATCAAGAGGACGTTGACCGAAATGGGGTGTCCGCCTCACATCCTAGACGACCTTATGGAGAACTGTCACGAGAGAAGGTGGCCCCCAGGTCTGAGCTCGCTGGAGACGAGACAGAATAACAGAAGGCAGTACGAGAACTACGTGTGCAAGCGGGTACCAGGAAAGCAGGCTGTTTTGGTGCTGGCATGCGACAACACGCATATGAGCGAAGACATGATGATCGAGCCGGGACTGGTTATGATTTTTGCTCACGGTATTGAATAACCAGTATTCTCTTTTTCTTTACTTGTATTCATTTACATTCCTTTACAACCTAATCACAAATATAATTGTAAGCTGTACTAAGTAATATTTATCCTAAACTGCTTAGGACTGAAGGATCTACACGCAGTGAGGTTTTAACCTATTTATTCCGGGACGAGTCGCTCCGAAACCTAGTAGCTTTGACTTGAAGTAAGCGCGCTAGTCACGACGATGATGAAATTGGGACGTTGCTTTGTATATTGTGATGTGTTTTATTCTGATGGGCATTGTGTAGTTCCTACCTTTTGTGCTGCCAATCTCTTGTAATAAACGATTAATTTTTGCTGCGACCTCGTTTGTACAAGTAGTAGACGAATTCCGCCGCTAGAAACACCAGAGCGAACAAAACGCCGCCCAAAAATAGCAGAACAGCGGAGCCCACGTGTTCTCGTCCAGCGCTAGAGTATCCGGCACCCAGTTCGAAGGTGGCGGCCGGGCGCAGGTTCCTTTGCAGATTGATTTGCAAAATTCCAGTTTCGTGCATCGCCACGATCCTGTAAATTTACATGATTACTTATTAAGGGTAGATTTCGGCAGGCAAATGCATGTTAAAAATTACGTTTTTCTTAGACAAATTTCTCTTTTATTTATAGCGATATCTAGTCAATTTTTTTGTGTATAAAGGAACTATGATTCTAGGGCGGTACAGGCTCCTTTTTTCAATTTTCTGTAAGAAAACTTTTATATATAAAAAAACAAAACATTTTTAATGCTTTCACAATATAGATTAAAATTCACACCTCTCTAGGAAATTCCATAATTGAGTAAAATGTCTAGGAAAACTGAATGTTAATACAAATTTTATAAAACATCGTCCGCCAGCAAAGAGGGGAATACGCCCCAATTACCGGTGCTCTCTGTCCCTATTCAATCCAGAAAATTTATTATTTGTTATACTATCTGTTTTTATTTACTGTTGGCAATTATAATCAACCCTCCTATATCGCGATTAGATTAGATTCTTATAAGAAACTCTGAATTGAGTAATACAAATAAAATTAATTTGTACCGGTTTGTATAGAAACCACGTTATGTGATTCTCAGAAATAAATAAATTGTACATAAATCAGACCGATTTGTTTTGCATTGCATACATAAAAACGCAAACATTTAATACATTGGAAAAGTTTGCCATAAGTATGCTGATATGTTCTTGTACAAAAAACTGAAACATATAGAGATTATGGAAGAGCAGAAGTACATATTATGGATATTTTATACCTAACATGAATCCTGAAATATTTAAATTAAAAGTAGACGAATGTTTGGAAGAATTCAAAAAATGCTAGAAATAATTTATTGAATTAGAGAGAACAGTCGCAGAAAATCTCTGAATGTTATTAAGAGAAGTGGACGATTGAAGAAGTTGATAGCGAGCATTTTTGATCATGTTTTCAAGATGAGAGATAAATCCGCCTCGTGTCATTTGTATAAAAATGCTTCGACCTTTTAACAAAATGGGGTAAAGATGCTCTGCAACATATATGTGGGGTTTTGTCTCAAAATTCAATTTGTGAATCAGTGAACGAGGCTGCGTTGGCCATGGAATTTATCAGCTTTCCAGTGTAGAAACCACAAATGACAAGAACTGTCAGTCTAAAATTTTCCACCATAATAAAACGGACCAATTTTATGTAAATTGTTTATAATAAATGCCAGGACATGTGTACATCGTTCTCATAAACATAATGCTACCCTCCTTCGCGTCCATTTATTGAAATTTGTCCCAACATAATAATCGTGTACGAAACCATTGTCAACAAAGAACCCAACCTAAAAACTATCTGACAGATTCGAACTGACGGTTCGAAATTTTCCTACACAATTTTGATGCACAAAGTTTTTCCATGGCCAACGCAGCCTCGTTTATTTTTGAACGCACGTAACCTACAACAGAAAGTAATTTTAACCACATAGAACATATACCTAAATACAAGAGTTATCTTTAAAATTCAATTACATACATTGAATTGAACTTATAATTTATCACATAGGATTTATTTTCATATATTGATATATTAAAAAAATGTTTTCTGAATTACAATTGATATTTTATAAAATACAGTTGATTAATCTGAATTATAATTGGTACATTCTGAAATATAATTGACTAATCTGAATTACAATTGATGCATTCTGAAATATACTTGGTCCTTTCTAAATTACACTTGGAAAAGGTGTAGTGACAGGATCATTGAGGTAAAATAAATTGATTGGTAAAATCACAGGTACATAATAATATAGTCGCAATGAAAAATATATTATTATTATTATCAAATCCAGCGCAGTGGCGGCTCGCAGGTAAGAAAATGGGTGAAAAACTACATTTGGTAAATTACCATAAAAAAGCAATATTTTTTTAAGCTAGACTTACCTAACTTTTGTACACCAAATCGATTCTTCGTCTTTTAAAACTGCAAATTTATCAATGATGTCTTCATAGAAAGGTTGTGTTCTCGTCAGTTCCAACAGAAGTTCCTTTTGCAATGAAGTATTTGCCAAAAGTGAGATTATTTCTTGAGAAATTAAATTTCGCGAATCAGTTTTAATGCGTTTAAGACAAGAAAAACTCCACCGACGCACAAAACAAGTTATATGATTCTATAAAAATGTCTTAGTTTTCGTTCAGTTTTGCGTGCAGGGACATATTTCTGTAGCTTTCATCGGAATATAAAAGACAAAGTTTATTTTTTAATCGCTCTTTTTTCCAAATATTTTTCCGTAAAATTTCTCTAGATTTTCAAATGCATAGGTAGGAAAACGTGAAAACAGCAAGGCAAACACATTGAAGCTTTTAACAATCCTGAAACCTTACGTCAAATTCAATCAGAATGTGGTCCAATAATTCATAAAAAATGCTGTGTATTTTCCTTTAATTGTAATGCCGTTTAGACGAATTTTACTTCTGTGAATGTATTTCCCTTTCAAATATTTCCTCAAACAATTTATCAGTCCTCTTCTTTACCAATATTATACGTGTCCCATTTATTTGTATTAAAAATATATTCATTTCTAATGATTTGTGATATTACATGCCTTTTGTCGTAATCGTTCCAACGACTGAACGAGTTTCCAATAAATTACAAACAATATCGTTAATTGAATGAATTGTTTGTACACTAAGTTAACACTAAAATAGTCAACAATTTCGCAGTCTTACAAATATAGTCACAATTATCACTCTAAAAAAATTTCGAAAGCATGAAAACGTCTTCGTTACCATGGCAACGGACTTTATTGGTGCAGTGCTGAACACAGTTGTCGCTTAGCTCTTCATCTGTGTATTCACACAGACATGATAATATTTAAACTTCTGAAGACTAGTACAATTAGTACTAGAATTAGTAATCGAAAATATAATAGGATAAGGATAAATAAATTTAGATTAGATTTACAAGAATGTTGAAAAAATACTTCTGTCGGTTCAATGAATTTTGGGTGAAGATGCACCTTCACCTGACCCGCCGCCACTGATTCAGGGACAATTTAAAGTTACCAATACCACATTTTTGTGTATTTTTCGTGTGTGGACACCAAACGACTTTTGTTATCCAAAGAATTAAAAAAGATAGCAACTCTGGACTAACAATATGAAGAAAAAACCGCAAATGTAAAAAAAAGTAATAAAACTACACACCTTCATAAAACCGCGAAAAATCTACTCATTTACTTCCATATATAATTGATAGTCGATTCAATAGAAATAACGATCTTCAACTATTAAAAAATTGTAATTTTATGTACAATTGATGTATAATGTATACCTATCTATTTGAAATTAATATTGTAAATTGGACCCAGATATGCAATAAGGAACGAACCAATTAAACGACAAAATAATATTGACAACTTCGTTCTGCTAAAAGTTTGGATTCTAAATTTTTATTCTGCGCAAAGAAGAACCAAGTGAATGTATATTAGCCATCTCAAAAAGTGAGAGACAACTGCAACTGGGTCAAATAAAATTGTAAAACCCGAACCCGAACACCACTCTTATTACTGACTAAAATGTATGATGTACTCCTCTAAAATCCCTTCCGATTTCTAACTTGCTCTACCTAAATCTCTTCTTAAACACCGGTCCTTTTACTCACCCCTCGGTTATTATTTTCCGCCAAGGACTGCCTCTCAAAATCAGAAAACCCTTGTCGTAAGTTATGTTCAGTGTCATCATTTTGAACAACTCTTGGTTGTGGTGCACCAAATACTGTCTTATGTAAATTTCCGGCCCCACGCCAATTCTGTCGTCTTCGTTTAGCTTGTCGAACAGTCCGTCCAAACCATTCACGTACTCTGTTAAAAACTAAAGGGACCGTGTCTGTTTTTATAAATTACAAATACTTACAAAACGTTCTTTAAGTTCTGTTATATAGTTGCGGGTACTTTCCGGGCTGACTAAGCGCAGTTTGTGCAGTTGAACGTTCTTTAAATCCTCCACGATTCCTACATTCTCCACCAAAATCGACGTAATTGTGGCCGCGAAGCCCGTGTACAATAGATATGACATCAAATATCCCAGGAAAAAAATTAAGCAGCTGCAGAAGCCGCTGGGAGTGTGACTTAAACCTAAAACACCTTTACATTTCCTATTATTGTAATTCTTATTACCTTGTTGGCAAGCTGCGGCAATAGCCCAGAGTGTGATTTCGACCCAAGTCAGTGGTTCATATTTTGGGTTGATTTTAGAGTACTGAGTAGTAGATATCCGCAAGCACAAAGCGAGAAGGATCATTACGGTCAAAAAGACAAGCCACAAAGACCCGGCAAATGTTAAAATGAAAATATCTTTGGTGAACTTAAGTCTGCTGGGTTTGTAGACAAAAGCCAAACTGAAACACTCTTGTTGACTTTATCTTAAACTTAAGTGTGAATACTGACTTTGTTTTAACTGTAGGGTACAACTCGATTACGTTAGTGGGCAAACTGTCAGTGTAGTGGTAGCAAACAAGCAAGTCCACTTCGCCGTTAAGTAACGCCGACGAATCGTTAATTAAAACAAATTCCACACTAAAATTCGCACATTACCGTCATCGTTCATTTCGCGTCTACCATTACTTAATCCCGAACGTCTCCTGAATGTTTTTAATAACATCCATGTTGTATCCCTTTAAAACGGTCTCATTGTCGTTTCTAAAACTCACTTGACAGTCAATCAAGTCGAATTTGCTGCCGGAATCGAAAATTCCAACACGCAACAAATTGCTTCGATTCGTTTCAACTTCAGTTTCAAAAATATAATTGTAGTGGATCCAATATTTGGACGAGTTGCCGTCGTTTTCGAGCACTTCCACCGAAGCTCTTTTAATTTTTTTATGTTTCACGAAAAATTCAACGGCATCTCTGCCCAGCGCGATCAATGGCGAGGCGAGAATTAGGACGAGGCGAACTGAACGCATTTCTGATTGAAAGTGCTATTAGGCTGTAACCCGGATCGAATCGCTCTGCAAACAATTTGGTAATGGATTTGTAAACGAGAGGCGAAGCAGTCAGTTTATTGCATACGTGAATAATAGATTACGATAAAGACAAAATGCGTATAAAACTTTTATTAAAATTGCGTTATCTAATCGGTTGGGCAAGTACCAACGATGACGTCTCCATCGGCCATGCTGGTATCGAGCTCGACCGCCTCTTCATTGACAAATACGTTACGGACGCAGCCCAAGTACGGCTTCCTCAAAACGATGCCCTTTGCTCTGGCCGAGTGCAGGAATCTGTGTCCTCCCAAGAAGAGGGCGCTTCCGGTGTCTGTGGAAACGGACGAGTGGTCGCCGAGATTCGGATCGGTGAATACGTTATCCACGGAAAGTGTGACCACATTTTTCGATTTAACAGCTGAAATGTTGTGTTCAATACAAAGTGAAGTGTACATTGTCCAAGAAACGGACGCAAAATAAATGAGTAGCTGATTGGAAAAAGGATATCATCAAAGAATCTCAGAGCTGATATTTGATTTCAGGAATATTATTATTCTTCCATCAACACTATTTTGAATGTCGCCTTGAACGGTGTAATATTATAGTTCATGCACTCTTTGGAAAGCCGAAATAAACAAGATAGATACCTCGCTCTAAAATGACATATTTTGGATTCTTATCCCTCATCTTCTCACCCATTCAATTAATTTCTTGGAGCATTGCTTTTTAAACACACAGAATAACAAAATAACACTCGATAACAAGCGAAACGGTTTGAACACTATGAATCTGGAAAAATTTAGTAGCAAGGAGAATCGATTAAATCGCAAAATGAAAGAAGCTTTGCAAGCCATAAAACTTGTACAATTACAAAACCGTAAAACAATATTTTCTTAATTGAATACATAATGTGAAGTCTAGTTGAAGTAAAATTTTTTATTAGCAAACTAGTTTCATAATCAGTGGAATAAAATAGATATGAGAAACGTTACTAAAGTACACAGATTTTTAGGTGGTATAAACAAATCACACAGTAGCGTATAATAATTTAAATGGGAACACTTCGTGAAGCGAATTAACAAAAAGGTACCAAGTGAATACTAGTAACAAATTATTGACAAGGAATATTTCAAAGCCAAACAGTAAGAGTAAACTGTATAGAATTCTTCAACTGAAAAATTTATCTGAAAAAATGAAATTCCGTGCTTTCTGTGGGAGAAGAGGATAAGTTGAAATAAAATATTTTGCAGGAAAATGTATTTAAATCGACGTACTTTGTGAAATCATGGACATCCTATTTTGTCCATAAAAAACATCACGTTTTTTCCAGAAACCGCGGACGGGAATTTTTATGCAATTTATGTAAAACTCGAACACTTTTGTCTTGAAAGAAGAAATGTTTTGAAACCAATATATGTTTGGCAAATTGTGATATATCAGTATTTTTTTATTTATAAGTGCATTTTTAGTGGTCATTGATTCTAGTGACGATCTTTCTGCCAGACTATCCAACATAAACCGAATTGCAGTCATTGCATTTAAAACGGTAAACCCCCGAATTAGTCAAAAGCGGGAAATCATATTTAGCTTTTCGAGAAACGAAGTGTTAATGTTATGTTTGAGGAAATGTTTTTTCCATTGAATGTAGAGATTATCAAAGACAAACGAAAGTAAATGTTACGTGGATTGGTAGAAAGAGAAGCAGTTGTAGTAGAATTATTGGACTAGGGAATAAAATGGAAGGACAATTTGTGTTTATAAAGAACATTGTGGTAAAGAATGTGTAGGTAATATACAATGTATACTCTATTTTGAAAGAACCGGGACTAATGGTGAATAAACGATAGTGTAGACTGTTGAATGCTGCAAATTTATGACGGTAAAAGTGAAAAGAATTGAAGAGGTTGACAATATCAATGAAAATGAGTTTTTTGTAGATTTCAAATGTGAATACTGTGTTTATTTTGATTAAAATGTAAAGAAAAGGAGATTGGGTATTGTTTTGAGTCCCAAAGGTTAAGGAAAAATTAATATTGATTGAATGGTTAAAAGCAGTAAATGCAAGAAGATCTGATCTGTCGCCATTAAAAAACAAATGACATAATTGACATAGAACCCAGAACAAAATATGGTTGGAGAATTGATGGTTGGATAAAATTTAGTTTTCAATATGGTTCATGAATATCTCAGCTAGAAGAGGTGAAAGGAGCAGGGCAATTTTTGTTGAAATGTTAAAAGTTTTATTTCAATACTCTCGCAAAACAAATTGTAGACATGAATAGTAATCTGTGGACATGAATGTCAGAAAGATTACTATAATAAAGTTTTTTAAAACAGAGAACTTTAGAGGTGGGGATAAGAGGAAAAAAAAAACTAAAAAGTAATTATGTAGTACACAAAAATTTGAAATTTTAGAAGTTAAGTGAATAGAATTTTTAATTGCAAATAAAAATTTAAAAAAACGAGGTAAAATATTGGTAGATGATGACAAGGTAAGTTGAACGAAACTATGAGTCTGACTGAAAAGTTAGTTTTGTGAATTTTTGGTAAACAATATAGTTTAGCAATATTAGGATTCATGAGAAGAAAGGAAGACTTTTTGACTTAAAAGAAATCCAAAATGGGAGAAGTTTAATCAAGAACAGTTTTATGATAGTGCGTAGGACCAAATTTCAGAATTAAATTTAAGGACAGTTTTAAAATAATTAATTACAAATTATTGACATGATTTTTGTCAATGGAATTGTTGAAAAATGAAATTGTTTTTCGGTATATCAGCTTTGTTTAGAATAATAATGGAGTTCCCTTTATCTAGTTTGGTAATGATCAGGTTACTGCTACTTTTGACTTTACTAATAGAAGTACAATAATTTTTAAACCCAGAATTGATATGAGGGAAAAAAGATGGAGTGTTATATTGTTTATTGAATATTGAGTATTTATGTCTACACTGACAGACAATTGAACCGTTCCACCTAAAATTTTGGTGTTTTTAAAACAGGTGTAATTTTTTTTGTGCTCATCGGATATTGAAACGGTTTTTTTTACACCGACCGTGAAAGCCTCCATACTTTCATAATATCACTTGTAATTCAGATTAGTGAATATTATTTCAGAAAGGGTAAATTCAGATTGGTCAGTTCTATTTCAGAATGTATCAACTGTAATTCAGATTTGTAAATTGTATTTCACAAAGGGGTAAAATTGTAATTCAGAAATTGGCAATTGTAATTCAGATAACATAATTGACTATTTAAAATTCATTTAAAAAAATAAATTTCAAGAATTACTAGTTAGAAAGTAATTTTAACCACATACAACATATTAACATACAATACAAATAAAACAGTTATATTTAAAATTCATTGTATGTAAACTTTCCTAATAAACGCTAAACATTTGTTGATAAGTCAAATCTGTGCTCCACTTTTTGGTTAAATGAAGTTAGCATTTTAAAGATAACTGTTGTATTTGTATGTTAATATGTTCTGTGTGGTTAAAATTACTTTTTGAAGTAGGTATTATTATGTATTGATTATTTTTTAAATGAATTTTAAATAGCTATATGTTATCTGAAATATAATTATACCATTCTAAAATACAATTGATTAATCTGAATTACAATTGATACATTCTGTAATACAATTGACTAATCTGAAATATACTTGATCCTTTCTGAATTACACTTGGAAAAGAATGTATCAATAATGAAATGCTGCTATTCCGGCTCATGTACAGTTACTTAGCAACGGTAACTAAGAACTTGCTAAATGTCAAAATCAGTCGAAATATTAAAATTTAAACGTACAGGTGTTATGTAATTATGGAGGCAAAAAAATTCTAATTTCTTTAAAGGTTTGGACAAGTGCATCAGACTCTTTTTTAATTTTCTAAAAGAGTAGGGATTAATTACCATCATCCATCTACATTAATACGCCACTGACAAAAAGAAACGAAAAAAAAGTTCCAATTTTATTATCTTAGCAACCACAAAGCGATTCCGATGGCATTGACCAGCACTGACTGACATAGTTGAAGGTAAATTTTTTTAATCAAGTCCCACATTAAAATATTTGGGGCAGGGGACGAGCTCAAAACAGTAATACTAGACATGGCCAAGAGCAGATTTTGCAGTTACTTGAACACGATCCTACATTAAGCATTCGCCATACTTATCGCATGGTAGAAGCTTCTACCTTTACATCAAAAGACAATGCATCCGTATTATTACAAGATAGTACAAGCATTGTTACCACAATATTATCCAAGAAGATTAGCTTTTTGTCAATGGATAATTCAAAGATAATTTTTTTGGAAAATATCTTTTTCACCGATGAATCAATTTTCTCTCGTAACGGAATCCTAAATCTTCGGAATTTACATTATAGGGCGATACTAAATTCAAATGTAATGAGAAGAGTACATACCCAACACCAGTTTTCTAATTCGAGAACGAAAAAACTTATTACAAACATTTTTTGCCAATAACTTATATGGCACTTAGGTATATGCTGTCACCAATTATGATCATTTTTTGGCCCCAAAATTATAGAACACATTGTATTGTACTGATTACATGAGGACGATAAGATTTACATTCTTTGGTAGATATAAAATAGGGGTTTCACCTAAAGAAAACCGTTTTAAAATCAAATTACACCTGCATTAAAAACACCCAAATTTTGAGTGGAACGGTTCAATTGTCTATTCGTGTATTTGCATAGAACTTCCAAAGTTGTAAGTCTGGAGTTGTGTTAAATTACCAATAGTTACCTTGAATAGTGTGCCACTGTCCGTCGCAGAAATAGAACTTCTTGCGCGGGTCGTATACTGCTCTAATCGGCCCGTTTCCGTTCTCAACAGTCAAACTCATCTCGCCGTTTATCATCTCCAAAACGAAGTAGTCCCGCTTGCCGTTCACTGCAATCAACACCCCCGAATCGTTCCGAGGTTTGATGTCCAACTTCACGTTGAAATTCTCGCCGACTTTAAAGCGAGGCTCCCGAAGTTTGATGTACCCAGTGTTGTAGAAGAACGCTCCGTACTCGACGTTATCATAGCACGGCACCACGCCAATTTTGTTGTCTTCCTCAACGGGCAGCGATTTGCTGTTCATGTTCAAGTTGCGGATACAACCACTGAATGATTTCGTGATGTTCTGCAATGATTCGATTAACAACTGACCCGCGATTTTCTTTAAAGAGAGATTTCGGCAGGCAAATCCATGTTAAAAATTACGTTTTTTCGTAGATAAATTTCTCTTTTATTTAAAGAGATATCAACTCAATTTTTTTTCTGTGTATAAAGGAACTTTGATTCTAGAGCGGTACAGGCTCCTTTTGCCAAAGTCCTTTAAGGTAACCTTTATAAAAAATTCGAAACTTGCTTAAAATTACAACATTTTCAAAATATATTAACTTAGCAACGGATAAGAAATCTAAAGATTTGGACCTGTACCGCCCTAAAGACATGCTTTCACAATACATATTAAAATTCACACTTCTCTAGGAAATTCCATAATTGAGTAAAATATCTACGAAAACTCAATGTCCAAGTCAAATTTCTTAGAACATCGGCCGTCAGCAAAGAGGGCCATATTCCATATTCAACCCATAATTTTTATTATCTGTAATATTATCTGATTTTATGTACTGTTGACTCGAACCTATGTAAATTGTTGCAATTATAGTCAATCCTCCTATATCGCGATTAATTCCTACCGGGTTATATGGAGAGACCGCGATATAAGAAAGTCTGAATTAAATAATACAAATAAGATTAATTTTTCATCGGTTTGCATAAAAACCACGTTATGTAAATCTCAGAAATAAATCAATTTTACATAAATCAGATCGAGTTGTTTTGCATTACATACAGGACTGTTTTATTTTAAAGCGGTCTTTAAGAAATTTTGAACTTGCTATAGGGCTATAAACTTGAAATTTGGAACAAGGCCGAAATTAATCATTCTGAATCGAAATAAATTATCTTCAATATGGCGGCACTTTTTCTTATATCGGAAATGGACGCCATTTTTGTTATTTTAAATTGAATTCCCCAGTTTTTATTGAATGTTCGAGTCCCCTTTTTCTATCTGAGTCCAGTGCTAATTATTTTACAAAATTTTGCATTTACGATGTTTATTAATAAAACGATTTCTCAGTAACCATGCAGAAAAAACGCAAACTGTTTTTTGCAGTCGATAATCGAAAGTTTGTAAAATCGATTGCTGGTATCAACAATAATTAAATCACATTCTAAGTACTTATAATAAAAACGTCCAGAACAAACTTCTCAATTTAAATTTTTTTAAATGGCACGTAGAGTCGGTTTCACGAATGTGTTGGCACATTCTTGTACAAAAAGCTCGCAACAAGAATATGGCGATATAGGAAGCTAAAATTAGAACGGAAGCAGAAAACTAACAAGCATTCTACTGGATCTGATAGATATTATGGAAAAGCAGAAGTAAATATTATGGATAATTTATGCCTACCTGAAACATATATATTATAAGTAGACGAATGTTTGGAAGAATTGAAAAATGCTGGAAAGGAATTATTGAAATAGAGAGAACAGTCGCGGAAAATCTCTGAATCGTATTTGGAGAAGTGAGCGATTGAAGAAGTTGACAGCGAACAATTTTGGTCGTGCGTTCAAGATGAGAGATAAAACCCCTCGTGCAAAAACTGTTATTTATATAAAAATGCGTCGACCTTTTCAACAAAATGGGGTAAAGATCATGAATTAGCTGCTCTGAACATATACGTGGTGTCTCAAAAGTAAATTTGTGAATGTGGGTTTTTGTACAACCGTCTGAGTCATATTTAGGGGCTTCTCTAGATGCACCAGTAGATAATGATGGGATCATTGAGGTAAGATAGTAAAATGTCTTTTTGCTGCAAAATACTATAATTCTCGAAGTAACATTTGATTGGTAAAATCACAAGTTCAGAATAACAAAGTCGCATTGAAATAACCATTACGATTATTATTATTAAATTCAAGGACAATTTGAAGTCACCAATAAAATTATAATTTTTTTTGTGTGGATACCAAACACCTTTTGTTATCCAAAGAGTTCAAAAAGATAGGAACATTGAAATAGTAATATGAAGAGAATTGTAAAAACCTATACAAAATTGCAAAAATTCTACTCATTTTCTTCCAGAAATAACTGATAGACGATTAAATAGCAATAAAGATTTACAATAAGAAGTACAAAAATGTTTTTTCACACCCTTGTTATAATTTTTACTAGTTTTTTTAAGTAATAAATTCTGATTTTCTGTACAATTGTTTTTAAATTGATATCAACATCAGCCGCCTGGCGATTGCAAGCGTGCAGACAGTCCTAGCCAGGCACAATAATAATATAATAATATTGATAGTTCGTTCTGCTGAAAGCGTGGATTCCAATAATGTATATTTTGGGCAAAGAAGAACCAAGTGAAAATATGTATATTAGCCTCTCTAGAAATGAAAGACCCAACTACACCTGGGTCCAATAAATCTGTAAAACCCGAACCCGAGAACCACTCTTTTTACTGACAAAATATATAATATTGGGCTCTGGTTTGGAAGGAGAACCGAGAGCTGCAATTGTACTCCCCTGAAATCCCTTCGAGTTTCTAACATCGATCTGCCGAAATTTCCCCTTTCGCCTTAACTTACCAAATTTCGTTGGACGTCATCGTAGAAGTCGGGGTTTACTCCTCCGACATACAACGGCAGCTTGAGTTCGACTTTGGTTATGGTGGGCCTGTCGTCCACGGGGTTGCTGTCCAAAACCAGCTTACTCACGTTTTCGTTCCTGCTAAACTCGACAATGTGCCACTTGTTATCGCTATAGTTTTGCGTATCGTCCGTTTTGATGATGGTGCTGCTCGTACCGTCGCTGAACGCGTACACCAGCTACAACCAATCGTCATTACCATTGCTTCTTCGTCTGGATTCTCACCTGTCCGTTTTGTAGGAACACCGCGAGGTAGTGCGACTGGTCGTCCGAGTTGGAGGCGTAGAATATAATTCCGTCGGGCGCGTCGCTCTTGAACTCTAGCGCAAAGTCGTAGTGGCGTTTGTAGCGTCCGCGCGTTTTGTCGATCTCCAGCCGACTCTCCTTCTGCGCCCCGAACCTCCACACGCCCGGAGTCTTCGGCGGCGGTTTGGCGCTCAACGCGCACGAGTCTTTGGGAGCCGGTTTCGGCGTGGTTGGAAGGGGATGGCCGACGCGAGCGGCTCTAGTCGGCGGAGGAGGCGTTTCTGCGGTCGCTCCTTCGTCGGTGTTGTTCAGATAGTCGATTCCGCCGTCGCCGCGAATCGTCGTTCGTTCGCCCAAAGGATTGCGTGTCACCGATTCGTAGTGATCGGTGGTCACAGGTTCCAGCGGCTCCAGGGGTGGCAGTATGGGTTCTAAATTTAATTACAAATCATAAAGTGTTGCGAGTCGGTGTGCAATGTCACCGTTATCGATTTTGTCGATCGCTTTATAAGTCTTGTCCAAGGTGCATTTGCCCAGGATTTCGTTGAACTTGTCGGTGGTGTTCGCAAAGTTAATAACGTTGCCTTTGAGGGTGAGATCGCCGATGCAGCCTTTGAACGGGGCGTCCGAAGCCACGCTCGCTTGGGACAGGGTTACCCGTCGTGGGACCCCTCCTACGTAGAGGGTGCCGTGGAGGAAGTGCAACGGAGGGGGACTGGTGTCGATTCTGATCAAACGATTAAAGTCTTAAAAAAAAACGATACTGCCTATACAACTAGCAATATACAATCCATTTGAGAGAACACTATGAAAATATCTGTTTATGTAAAGTATGTCGAAATACAGAGTGGCGCATCAAAGTTAGGTTTATTAAATAGACCACTCAGTATATTACGCTATTTTCCTAATCCTTGTCAAAAAATAATTATCCATTGTATAACCTTCAGTTATTATTTAACATTTAAACGATTAAACCATGCAGTCTTTAAAAAAACGATACTGCCTATACAACTAGCAATATACAATCCATTTGGGAGAACACTATGAAAATATCTGTTTATGTAAAGTATGTCGAAATACAGAGTGGCGCATCAAAGTTAGGTTTATTAAATAGACCACTCAGTATATTACGCTATTTTCCGATTCCTTGTCAAAAAATAATTATCCATTGTATAACCTTCAGTTATTATTTGACATTTAAACGATTAAACCATGCAGTCTTTAAAAAAACGATACTGCCTATACAACTAGCAATATACAATCCATTTGAGAGAACACTATGAAAATATCTGTTTATGTACAGTATGTCGAAATACAGAGTGGCGCATCAAAGTTAGGTTTATTAAATAGACCACTCAGTATATTACGCTATTTTCCTAATCCTTGTCAAAAAATAATTATCCATTGTATAACCTTCAGTTATTATTTAACATTTAAACGATTAAACCATGCAGTCTTTAAAAAAACGATACTGCCTATACAACTAGCAATATACAATCCATTTGGGAGAACACTATGAAAATATCTGTTTATGTACAGTATGTCGAAATACAGAGTGGCGCATCAAAGTTAGGTTTATTAAATAGACCACTCAGTATATTACGCTATTTTCCTAATCCTTGTCAAAAAATAATTATCCATTGTATAACCTTCAGTTATTATTTGACATTTAAACGATTAAACCATGCAGTCTTTAAAAAAACGATACTGCCTATACAACTAGCAATATACAATCCATTTGAGAGAACACTATGAAAATATCTGTTTATGTACAGTATGTCGAAATACAGAGTGGCGCATCAAAGTTAGGTTTATTAAATAGACCACTCAGTATATTACGCTATTTTCCTAATCCTTGTCAAAAAATAATTATCCATTGTATAACCTTCAGTTATTATTTGACATTTAAACGATTAAACCATGCAGTCTTTAAAAAAACGATACTGCCTATACAACTAGCAATATACAATCCATTTGAGAGAACACTATGAAAATATCTGTTTATGTACAGTATGTCGAAATACAGAGTGGCGCATCAAAGTTAGGTTTATTAAATAGACCACTCAGTATATTACGCTATTTTCCGATTCCTTGTCAAAAAATAATTATCCATTGTATAACCTTCATTATTATTTGACATTTAAACGATTAAACCATGCAGTCTTTAAAAAAACGATACTGCCTATACAACTAGCAATATACAATCCATTTGAGAGAACACTATGAAAATATCTGTTTATGTACAGTATGTCGAAATACAGAGTGGCGCATCAAAGTTAGGTTTATTAAATAGACCACTCAGTATATTACGCTATTTTCCGATTCCTTGTCAAAAAATAATTATCCATTGTATAACCTTCAGTTATTATTTGACATTTAAACGATTAAACCATGCAGTCTTTAAAAAAACGATACTGCCTATACAACTAGCAATATACAATCCATTTGAGAGAACACTATGAAAATATCTGTTTATGTACAGTATGTCGAAATACAGAGTGGCGCATCAAAGTTAGGTTTATTAAATAGACCACTCAGTATATTACGCTATTTTCCTAATCCTTGTCAAAAAATAATTATCCATTGTATAACCTTCAGTTATTATTTGACATTTAAACGATTAAACCATGCAGTCTTTAAAAAAACGATACTGCCTATACAACTAGCAATATACAATCCATTTGAGAGAACACTATGAAAATATCTGTTTATGTACAGTATGTCGAAATACAGAGTGGCGCATCAAAGTTAGGTTTATTAAATAGACCACTCAGTATATTACGCTATTTTCCAATTCCTTGTCAAAAAATAATTATCCATTGTATAACCTTCAGTTATTATTTGACATTTAAACGATTAAACCATGCAGTCTTTAAAAAAACGATACTGCCTATACAACTAGCAATATACAATCCATTTGAGAGAACACTATGAAAATATCTGTTTATGTACAGTATGTCGAAATACAGAGTGGCGCATCAAAGTTAGGTTTATTAAATAGACCACTCAGTATATTACGCTATTTTCCTAATCCTTGTCAAAAAATAATTATCCATTGTATAACCTTCAGTTATTATTTGACATTTAAACGATTAAACCATGCAGTCTTTAAAAAAACGATACTGCCTATACAACTAGCAATATACAATCCATTTGAGAGAACACTATGAAAATATCTGTTTATGTACAGTATGTCGAAATACAGAGTGGCGCATCAAAGTTAGGTTTATTAAATAGACCACTCAGTATATTACGCTATTTTCCGATTCCTTGTCAAAAAATAATTATCCATTGTATAACCTTCATTATTATTTGACATTTAAACGATTAAACCATGCAGTCTTTAAAAAAACGATACTGCCTATACAACTAGCAATATACAATCCATTTGAGAGAACACTATGAAAATATCTGTTTATGTACAGTATGTCGAAATACAGAGTGGCGCATCAAAGTTAGGTTTATTAAATAGACCACTCAGTATATTACGCTATTTTCCGATTCCTTGTCAAAAAATAATTATCCATTGTATAACCTTCAGTTATTATTTGACATTTAAACGATTAAACCATGCAGTCTTTAAAAAAACGATACTGCCTATACAACTAGCAATATACAATCCATTTGAGAGAACACTATGAAAATATCTGTTTATGTACAGTATGTCGAAATACAGAGTGGCGCATCAAAGTTAGGTTTATTAAATAGACCACTCAGTATATTACGCTATTTTCCGATTCCTTGTCAAAAAATAATTATCCATTGTATAACCTTCATTATTATTTGACATTTAAACGATTAAACCATGCAGTCTTTAAAAAAACGATACTGCCTATACAACTAGCAATATACAATCCATTTGAGAGAGCACTATGAAAATATCTGTTTATGTACAGTATGTCGAAATACCGAGTGGCGCATCAAAGTTAGGTTTTTTAAATAGACCACTCAGTATATTACGCTATTTTCCGATTCCTTGTCAAAAAATAATTATCCATTGTTTAACTTAACTTCAGTTATTATTTGACATTTAAGCCAACAAAAGCCCCTTTTTTGAAAAATCGCTACTCCTAAACCAATGAGAATTTTGGCTTCAAATTTTGACAGAAAAATTTCTTCTAGTTCATAACGATCAATTCTAATTTTGAATCGTAGTAATTTAATATAGAGAGTTGCTCATGAATGCAAATTGTTCCTTTAATCAAATTTTTCAAATGGAACACCCAGTATATTTTGGTATCAATCGATTACATTTTTAATGAGGTTTTTAATGATATGATTGAATAGTGGAATATCGATTATTTGGAAAATAGTTGGTTAAGAAGTTGTAAAATATTGAGTCATAAAGGCGACATTGGATAATAGCTTATCAAAAATGTAATCGATTGATACCAAAATATACCATTTGAAAAATTTGATCAAATTAACAATTTGCTTTCATGAGCCTGTATACTAAATTATTAAAATTCAACCAGACAATATTAAACATTTTCTGTTAAAATTTCAAGCCAAAATTTTCATTGGTTTAGAAGCAATCGTTTTCGTTTTAATATCAAAAAGCAACAAAACAACTAAAGTTAGGTCAATAATACATTATATAAAGGTTAATTATATATCGTTTTGTACGATAAAAAATATTACATTAAAAAATTGGAACTGATTCAGTGTTGATTTGCAGCATTTACTGAGTAATTTATACTCGGTTTATTTTTTAATTTAGATTGTTAAAAATATTAAATTTCCGGTAAATGGCAGCGTCGAAATCGGCCTTCAAACGCTCTTCTAATACAATAGATAAATAAAAGTGAATATTATGCAATAATATTTACTATAATTTACGATGTTGTTATAGATTTTAACACCCGTTTGTTTGGACAATCCACCAAATTAAAATGAAAAGAAATGTTAATTTATGTAAAAAATTGTTTTTTGTCTGACTGTCTGCTTTAGTTTATAATAATCGTTAAGTTTTACTATTTTCCGCTCGACCAATAAAAAATAAATTTTATGTATAAAATTTCCACAAAACCTGTAGGTTTATGTAAAAATTATGTTTTTCCAAAAATTTTTGGAATGTAAGTCCAAACCAAAAATGTAATAAAATATGGAATGCTCCATTTTACCACGTTTATGGTACACTCTGTATACATTATGTTATGCAGTATCCTGATTCACGATAGAATTTATAATCAGAAACATGTTAGTACAAGGTAGATACGCCAATTCACAACCGTTTTGGAATAAAACTTGTTGGAAAATTAAGGGTTTCTTTCGTCTTAAATTCAAACTTTTGCAAATAAACTTACACCGCTGGTTCTATATCATCGTACGAAAGTCTCAGACCGTCCTTGTTGTGGACCACAGACACCACGTGCCACACGCTATCGTTGAACGTCTCTCTGGTCCTCAACTCGCTCTTTTGGCTGATAAGAACAAGGCGTCCGTTCTTCAGTGCCAGTGATATACTCGCGGTGTTCAACTGATCCGCGCCGTAGAAAATCAAACCGTCTTTGTCGTTAGTCTTGAACTTCAGACTGATCTTGAAGTCGTTGTTCACCGACAATCCATTGTTTGCGACGTACCCGGGCTTGTACTTGTCAAACGACACCATTTGCGAGAACTGAAACAATGACCAATTAAAACTATGGCACACAATTGGGTACATGAGAATGATAAGTCGCTAAAAACCAAAAATCTAATTGTACAGGATAAGCAAGTAAAAACCGGATATTCAGATTTTTCATTCTCAGCAACCAATATACAGGTTGTCTCGTAACCCTCTTGCGGTTAAAAAAGTACAATTTATGGTTCTCACGTGAATCTGAAAACTTCAAGTTCGAAGCGCAATCGATCGAAATTAAGAAGAAAAAGATCATATATTTTGGTCGTAATTGGTTTAAAATTAATATGTGTTTGAACGAAAAACCGTTTGATCAAAAAACCCTTTTTTCGATCACACAATTTTAAACCAATTACGACAAAAATATATTAAAACGTTTATTATGATTTTAATCAAGCTACGAAAAATCTATCCTACAAATTAAATATTTATAGAAAAATTTTGTAACCTTTGACAGCCTTGGTACAACTTTTATTTTTTAATTTCGATCGATTGCGTTAATGTCTCCTTAATTATTATTATTTTAACGCCGTTACAATCTTTGCTTAATTTGCTGCATTTTTGGTCTGAATTATGTTTACTTATTTCTTATGGTTACGGAGACATCACAACTTTTATCCAAAAAATGGCTACTTTTAGATAAATCATAACTTATGGACTGCTCACAATAAAAAAATAAGTAAAATGACCGACAATAGCAAAATAAATGTTCCTTTCACTGCATGGTTGTAGATTTACAAGTTTATGAAAAATTTCACAATAAATTTGTAAAATTGAGAAACTCCAAAAGGAAAACAATTTTTTTTAAAATGGAGCCCCCCCCTATTTTCTTTACGGATATCGATCGAGAATTGAATTTGAAAATTTTTTTTAAATTATCCATCGTTAATATATCAATCATTAACCGTTTTTCATTAAAACGTACTTTTATGTACTAGTTTAAAATGAATAATTCGGATCGCAATTTTGTTTGCTTTACCCAATTTTACCATTTTAGTGATTGAAGTGCTGATCATAATACGTTTTTAATTAAACAGCTCGTCAATGTGACCAAATATTAAATATATTTTTTTGCATATTGTATATTTTTCGTCATTAGCGGTGAAGGTAATCTTCAAAATGATGGATTCGTTTTGATGAAGTATTAAGGGAGATATGGTGTACCATCAAAAAACACCTATGCGAAATAATATTATAGAAATTAGCTGACATTGATGCTTCGTTGCTATTGTATCAAAGGCAAATTCAACTGTTTCTATTTATGTTTATTAATATCCGTAGTCATTTTGACACTTTGGAAAATCAAAAGTGTTAAAATGACGAACGTCACAAATAAATATAATAAGAAACAATCGAATTAACTTTAGATACAATGGAGCATCAAAGCCAGTTAGTCAGTTAGGGAGCTCCCAATGTTTTTAGAATCCGAGAAATCTTTAATAGACTAATTAAAAAAAATAACCTGTATCGTATACTGATTACATGACGATTACAGGTTTTACATCTGTTGATAGATCCAAGATGTCCCAGCGCTTCGAGGAAGTAAGACTACTCTAAAATGAACAAAGATATCGAGATGCAATTTTCGACAAAAAGTACAATCTACTTAAAAGAACAATCTGAAAATATCTGCTTATATACAGTGTGTCCAGATACAGCTTCGCATAAAAGTTATCTTTTTTTAAATTATACACCCAGTATATTAGGCTATTGAAAATTCCTTCCAACAAAACCCCTTTTTTGAAAAATCGCTGCTCCCAAACCAATGAGAATTCGGGATTGATATTATGACAGAAATTTTTCAAATATCTTCTAGTGCATAACGATCAATTTCGAATTTTGAATTGTAGTAATTTAATATACAGAGTTACTCCTGAACGCAAATTGTTCATTTCATCGAATTTTTCAAATGTTACAACCTGTATACTTTGGTATCAATCAATTACATTTTTGATGGCGTTTTTAATGATATGATTTAATAGTGGATTATCGATAATTTGGAAAATAGTTGGTTAAGAAGTTGAGAAATGATGAGTTATAAGGCTTATGAAAAATGTGATCGACTGTAAATAAAATATACAGAGCGTGCAATTTAAAAGCATGCGTTCATGAGCCACTCTGTATACTAATTTATTAAAATTCAAAGTTTGACTTGACTACTATAAACTAGACAATATTTAAAAATTTCTGTCAAAATTTCAAGCTTAAATTCTTGTTAGTTTGGGATCAAATATTTTTCAAAAAACGACCTTTTTCCGTTTTAATATCAAATAATAGCAAAACAACTGAAGTTAGGTGCATAATATGTTAGGTTATAAAGTTATCTGATTGAATAGTGGAATATTGATAATTTGGAATTAAGAAGTTGACAAATGATGAGTTATAAGGACGTCATTAAATATATAGCTTATGAAAAATGTGATCGACTGTAAATAAAATATTCAGGGTTATGCAATCATGCAGGTCCAACCAAATCAAATGAGGAGTCTCTATTCGGAAGAAGTTATTTTCATTTTTATAATAATTTTTTTGACGTCAATCGATTCTAACACAATACTTTGGATGTTTTTCTGAAATATTACTAGTTAAACTAGTTATATAACCTATTATGGACCCTACTTCAGTTGTTTTGCTATTATTTGACATTAAAACGAAAAAAGGCTCATATTTTAAAATTTGCTGCTCTCAATCAAATGAGAATTTTGGCTTGAAATTTTGACAGAAAATTTTTACTATCGTCTAGTTTATAGTGGTCAAGTCAAACTTTGAATTTTAATAATTTAGTATACAGGTGGCTCATGAACGCAAAAAATTATTAATTTAATCGAATTTTTCAAATTACATGCCGTATATATTTTGGTATCAATCGATCACATTTTTGATCTATTCTATCCAATGACGCCCTAATAACTTTTTTCAACTTCTTAACCAACTATTTTCCAAATTATCGATATTACACTATTCAATCATATAATTAATAACTTCATCAAAAATGCAATCGATTGATACCATAATGTACAGGCTGTTCAATTTAAAAAAATCAATTAAATGAACAATTTGCGTTCAAAAGCAACTCTGTATATTAAATTACTACAATTCAAAATTCGAATTGATTATTATGAACTAGAAGTCATTTGAAAATTCTCTGTCAAAATATCAAGCCAAAATTCTGCTTGGGTTGGCAGCAGCGATTTTTCAAAAAAGGGGCTTTTGTTGGCTTAAATGTCAAATAATAAGAAAACAACTGAAGTTAGATCCATTATAGGTTATTTAAAGTATAATTATTTTTTGACAAGGAATGCGTAAATAGCGCAACATACTGGTTGTCCCATTTATAAAACCTAGCATTGATGCGCCACTCTGAATGTGGACATACTGCATATAAGCAGATATTTTGAGAGTGTTCTCTTAAATTAATTGTACTTTTTGTCGAAAACCGCACCTCGATATCTTTTTTAATTATAGAGTAATCTTACTTCCCGCAGCGCTGGGACTTCCTGTATAAAATAGGGCTTTCACCTAAAGAAAACTGTTTTAAAATCAGACGAGCACAAAGAATGTTAAACCCGTTTTAAAGACAAAATTTTGGGTGCAACGGTTCAATTGTCCATCAGTGTATTTGGACATTTTTTTTTCACTTACATATATGACATGGGTCTATATGAGCGAAATCCAGTAAAAACCATTTTTTTTAATGACTCATCATTCTGGTATACGTACTTTGACTGGACATCCGGGAGTAATGTCGTAGGCTTTGATGTTGTTCCGCATATTAATCGGACTTCCTAGAATGGAGACGTGGTCAATGCAACCGTCAAACTTGCTTTGCGTCACGTCTATGTAAGGGTGCTTGGTGGGATATCCACCGAACGACACTATCTCAATCGGTTCCACTGCGTTGCCTCTTATTGCCTCGGTAGTGTCTGGGATGTCTTCGTTATCAACGATGAAGCGTCCCAAAGGACCCTCGCGACTGGCTTGCACCACGTGCCACTGTCCATCGTTGTAAGTCTTGCTAGTGTGCCACCGCTTAGTCTTGTGGCCCAAATTATACTGGTAGAGGATTTTGCCGTTGCGCAGCTCCAGCGCAATGAAGGTGTTGTTTCGTCCGGCTAGGAACAGCAATCCCTCGGTTGCGAACGTCTTGAAGCTCAGTTGAATGTCAGATTTGCCTCGCAACTGATAAGATTGGGCGTTGAACACGGCGTAGCCGTTGCCGTTGAACCGGAAACCGGTGCTTGGTTGCAGATTGACGAGCTTGTCGCGTTCTTTGGCGCCGTGGTTGTTTTCCAACCCATCGTTGAAATTCCACAACGAAATCGGCTTCTCCCCGATAACTAGCTCTTCGATTTCGCCCTCGAAGGGATTTACGTCGATTTCCTTCTGCATTGCGTAATTGATCGGATAACTGCCGACGAAGAGCTTCGACTTGTTGCGGTCCAAGTTGAATATCGACAGGGGACCCTCCAGTGTTGTTTCTTTCTGGTGAACTTGTTCGATGCCGCCGGGGAGTTCCTCGCGAATCGACAATTTCGCGTTGTCGCCTGTTCTTTCAACAACGAACTGGTACCAAACATTATCCGACACGTATTTGTCGTTGATTACTTGTTCCATTCCGTTACCGACGTCCAGCTTCAGCACCGGGTATCCGTTTTGTACGATCAAAGCCATATAGTCGTCGGTTTTGGTGTTCCTCAGGTTAGTTCCCGGCGGATTTCCCAAATACCACAACAAGCCGTACGTGTCGTTCGTCCTAAAGTATCCGGAAATTTTTGTGGACGTGGTCAGGTCCTCCAAGTTGGACGGATTCCTCAGTTCCAAAGTAGTGTTCGGATAAAACTTCATCCCCAACTTGATTTGATTGGCCAAGTCTCGAGCCAGGATGATTTGTTGGTTGAGTTTCTTCAGCGAATTGGCGATGTTATCCACGGCCTTCTGCAGCTCCGCCTGCTGCCCCGGCAGCTGATCCATGTTCTGCACGAGTGTGGGAAGTTTGTCGTTGACAGTTTTCAGCTGTTTCTCGGTTTGGGACAAGTCCGTGTTCATGTTGTAGACGATCTTGGGAAGCAGAGTGGCATTCACCGATTCGTTCCTCACGTTCCCCAACTTGTCTTTGGCGATGTCGTCGATGCTGGCCACGTGCAGCAGGGCATTGTCGGCATTTTCGCTCGCACTCACGTACGTGAGATCAAGCGATTTGCTCTTGACATTCTCCAAAATCTTCGCAATGTTGTCGAGTTTCTCCCTGTTCTTGGTGTGGGTATCTTCGACGGGGAGGTACCGCGCGAGCGCTTGCTGAAGGCGCGGGTCCAGGTCATCGTTCGTCGAGTGGTTCATCCCGAACGCGTCCTTCAAAGAGTCTCTGGAGATTTGTACGGCATTGAAGGTCTTGTTCTCGACGCCGTTTAGCAAGTGGACCGCTTGGCCGGCGTCGCCTCTTGCAGTATTAGCAGCATTGCTTGCATTTTTCACTGCTGTGACGATTTCCGCGTACGCATTGGCGGCTCGCACGGCTCCGTCGGACAAATCGCGCGATTCCGTGAGCAGGCTGTCCAATTGCATGGCGCGATCTGTGAGGTTTTTGGCGTGGCGCTCCGCTTGTGGACGCAATCGGTGCGTTTCCTCGAGAGCGGGTTCGGTGACTAGAGTCGAGTTGAACAAATTGTTATCCGTTTTCAGTCGGTTTAGGATGTCTTTGAGCGTGTCCAGCTCCCTGCGCGACTGTTTGTTGAACTTGGTCGAGTTGTCGTTGAATGTGTGCGATTCAATCAAGTTGTTCTTCGATTGCAGCGTCCGGTTCTCGATGTCCTCCAGCTTCTTTTTCAATCGCTCCTTTCTGTAACGATTGGAACATGTTGAAGTAACAAAATTTCCTTGATGTGTGAATACAGGGTAATTTTTTTAATTGGTCCAAGTTTCTCGGATTTAAAAAAAATGGTGATTTTAAATTTGGCACACGGTTATTGTTATTTGATCAAAATAGCACTTCCACAGATAAAGAGGTAAATAGATTGGCATCTCTATCGTATTTTTTTGACCTGAGTTTCAGCGCCATCTCTTGGGGTGGGACCAGTTAACCATATCGATAAAATACATTTCTTTACCAAATATAATTAATTTTTTTTATTTGTTAAAAATAAAAATTATATATTTTTTCAATTATGTTTATTATTCAACTCAACGCAACCTGTTAAGAACATTATGGAATTGTACATATACTAATTTAGGTGATATAATTTACCTTGAAAATAGAGGATTGGTAGAGAATTTTTGAAAATTTTGCTAAGGTATCTAAATATTGCTCCTCAAAATATGCACTGCAAATATGTTGTCGAGTTCTCTTTATGTAGCAGTTTACAGAAAGCCCATTCCTTTTCACTAAAATTTCTAATACACATTCATGTTTTCTGCGGAAATGTAAAAAACACTATTTTTTCTTCAAGTATGCATCCATGTCAATGTAATTAATTTGCTAACGATGCACTAAGGGGACACAAAACGCACCAGAGAAGCACATACAAAAATTTGGAACGAAAATTTCGTAACTAAAACTCATCACAGAACGAAAAAGTCAAAAAACTAGCAAACGTCTTTTTGTCGGTAAATAACTTATCAACAATGTCATGGAAACGGATTGTACTAAATATTTGAGTGTGTGAAGCTCCACGCAACGCAAAAAACATTACTAACATCTCAACATAATCATGTAAAAGTATCTAGATTATGCCGAAAATAGCGACATCTATTGAAATGGAACCAATTAAAACCAGGATTCAAGGTTGTTCATAAGAGTGCGCACCCCATGAGCACTTCCACTTATACCGGATGCAGATCCTGGGATCAAAATAAGTCTATTTGACCCTATAAACTTTTGTCCTAAAATGCTTCGTTGGCCCGTGAAAGTACGCCAAAGTTTGAAATTAAATTTCGTTTCTTCGTAATAATTCAGTAACAGATAAATTGGTTTTAACAAAACTTGATATGTAACGTGCGTTAAAAAAAAACGAGGCTGCGTTGGCCATGGAAAAACTTTCTGCATCAATTTAGCGTAGCAAAATTTCAAAGTGTCAGTTCGAGTCTGTTCATGTTTAGGTTAACTTCCTTGTTGACAATGGGATAAATCATTATGGGATAAAAAAAAAGTGCAAAACATTTCCCGGTATCGTTGTGAATCCAAACATCAATCTATTCATTGTTACAGCTTCTCCTCTGTTGAGGAGAATATCGGCACGACCAGGACGGTCATTAATTTGATATAACTGTAAGTCGTGAATAGATCGATGAAGAAGAATCAGTCTCAAAACCGAAAAATGTCTTGAGAATATTTGGCAGCACTCAGTTGCCCGTCAACCTTCATGGGTCATCAGTCTCTATGCGCAACTCGAGACCTACCAATTCAGTTTAAGAACAACTGCATTCTCAATTAATATTTCAAAAATAGTTGTATATATAGTTAAACACGGACGCCGACCGTTAGGGAGTTGTATTACTCAATATACATTAGAAAAGAAAAGATTCGGGTTTGCTTGGATTCGAAGGTTTATTATTTTAGTAGGCCAAAAAATTTAGACGAGTTATGGCAAAAAATCGAAAGCAATTGCGATAAATGTTGTTTGTTTTTGGAGTTTCATTACGGATTGTCTTTCATTAAAGTCTACATTAAATTTTTTCCCCATCATTTAAGTAATAATAATAATAATATGTTTGTGACCTACCAATCGTTGTATACATAGTTAAACACGAACGTTGACCAATAGTGAGTTATAAATTACACAATATACATTAGAAAAAAAAGGTTCGGATTTGTTTGAATTCGAAGGTTTAAAAACCAATGATTATTAAAAATATTTATTAAAAATAAAATTAAACTGTCCCAGCGTTTTATTTCGATGGTAAATTTTAAACTGACAGATCTTGACATTTGTCAAATCTATGTTTATGTTTGCTATGGTTTCTACACTGGAAAGTCGATAAATTCCATGGCCAACCCAGCCTCGTTTTTTTTTGAACGCACGTTAGATACTTTTATAGGAATACCATCTTCTGTTATAAGTATCTTGTTTTTTAAAAATTGCGAATGGTGAAAACCGCCCCTACA
Source organism: Eledona agricola (assembly GCA_964023215.1). Lineage (NCBI taxonomy): Eukaryota > Metazoa > Arthropoda > Insecta > Coleoptera > Tenebrionidae > Eledona > Eledona agricola. The sequence goes on from OZ026855.1 coordinate 21,617,117, forward strand.
CTTTAACATTTTACACTATAACTTTTTTGTTCGTTGAAATATCGCTTCAATTTTTACCTTTTTTGTACATTGCGAATGCAATTGTTTATTGAGAAACCTGACGCAATGTGAAAAATAAGGGTTTGAAAAACATTTTTTTCTCGAGAACGATAGCAGATACAGTTTTTTAATAAGAGACGTGAAAGCACCGAAAAAATGTAAAAATTGAAGCGATATTTCAACAAAAAGACTGAAAAATAAGTTTTTACGTTTCGGAAATGTGGCGGTTCCAAGAAATAGAATTAAAACTGAAACCGAGAATGAAGTTAATCAGATAAGTGTCGGAAATTTTGACGCTTTTCCTCGTTCTTCAATATGAGCTACATCGAGATATTTGGGTCTTATTATACCAAAAAATTCTTCAAGTCAATAAACTGCATCCCTATTCCTTAATATGACTACAAAAACTCCGTCCAACCGATTACCCAAAAATAATAACATTCTGTGACGAAATACTATTAAAAATTCAAGAGGATTTACTCAACGGAAATTATAAATGTTACTTCAGCGTTATTTTTATACCTTGGTTTAACGTTTTCATGTCTCGCCACTTAAAGTTATTTTTAATTGGTAATTTCTTTAATTGGTCTATTAGGGGTTTTCCGGATTCTAAAAAAGTTGCTGATTTGAAATTTGGCAGACGCTCATTGTTCCGCGCGATTTACCTTTCGATAATATTTTGGTAGAAATGGCTTCAACTTTCATGTACTTCATTTATATTTACACTTCTTATTTTTTTAACGCCGTTACAATCTTCATTTAATTTGCAACATTTTTGGTCTGAGTTATGTTTAATTATTTGTTATGGTTACGAAGATATCACAACTTTTATGCAAAAATGGCCACTTGCAAGGGTGCGTTAGTGAAATCATAACTTTTACAATACAGATAAATAATACAATACAGACAACAAAGAAATAAGAAAAATTCCCGATAAGCAAAATAATTGTTCATTCCACTGCATGGTCGTGGATTTACATAACTTTAAGAAAAATGTCAGAATAAATTTGTAAATCTGAGAAACATCAAATAGGGACAACTCGTTTTTTTTAATAAAACCCTCCCCATTTTGAATCGAATAACAGAAAATTTTAGGAAAAATTATGTTTTATTCAAAAGCAATTATTAATGATAGGCATATTGATAATTAAAAAAAAACTGTTTTGTTTGTTCATTATGGGTAAATCAGGATACTTATTGTAAAATCCACGGCATGTTCTTTGTATTATTCGTTGACAGTTACATGTATAATAAACAACAAATCAAAATAACTTCATTTGTATATTGCATTTTGTCTTTATTTTTGTCACAGATTCAACAATTTACGAATCTGACAGGTGACAGAATTGGCTTATTTTATTGTTTTCTCATAGCTTACGAAACAAAGACAACAATTTTGGGAGAAAAACCGTAATAACTTCGAAATGGTCCAAGATATTAGGTATAGGACATGCTTTTGATTTTTTGTTGGTTATTTATTCTCCATCGAATAGCAGCGTTAGAAGTACCACGTTCCATTAAAAAAAATGATTTTTGGCAATTTAAACATTCCCAGATTTGAAACATTATTATTTCTATTCACGCCATTGGTCCTCGAATATTTAATAGACATGGTAAAGGCCCTTAGTTTTGTCTACAAAATGAAGTTTTTCCCATCCCTCTATCTCAAACAGTCCCGCAGTTATTAATTTTTGAAATTAAATTAATTAAATTTTGGTAGACTCATTTTACAACAATTTATTTATTTATTTCGGTAACCGTGGCAAGTTGAAAAGCTCGTAAAAAGTGGAATCCAAATATAAATTTAAAATTTTGATTTTTTTTCTAAACTCTCAGACTATTTTAATGGTTTATTGGACGACCGGTTTCGACATTGCATTATCAAGTCCTAAAAACTATTTAAAAAAATTACAGTATAAAGACATTCATAGATGAAAATGAATAAATCATAAAGTTTAAATTAGTGTAAACACCATGTAGTAACTAAATGTTAGGATAATAAGGTAAAACACATTTCCATGTATGAATTTTTTTATACTGTAATTTTTGAAAATAATTTTTAGAAAACATTTTGTAAACTCAGACTATTTTAATGGTTGTTTAATTTCCCTAATCTCTCCCTTCAAAAGGTATGGAATCAAAATTTCATGCTTTTTAATTGTATTTATTGGACGACCGGTTTCGACATTATCATTATCAAGTCCTAAAAACTGTTTTAAAAAATTAGTATAAAGACATAGATGGAAATGTTTAAATACAGTTTAAATTAGTGTAACGGTAGTAACTAAGGGCCAGTTTTTCAATCGTTGGTTAAAGTTAAACCTCTAGTTAAACTAAAAATGCAGCATATTGATTGGTTAAATTGCAAAAATTTCCATAGAAACCTACTAACTAGAAGCATTGATTATATAATATATAATATTATATAATATATAATCAATGCTAGAAGTAAACTAACGATTGAAAAACCGGCCCTAAATGTTAGGATAATAAGGTAACACACATTTCCATCTATGAATGTTTTTATATTGTAATTATTTTAGTATTTTGTTTCAATTCGAACGGTTCGATTATGGCCGGTTGCCAAATTTAAAATATGTATCTCAAGGGGAAGTAGGAAATGTTCTAGTGGCCGCCTTAAATCAATCACCCTGTATATGATCAGAGGTGCTTATGGTTAAGAAAACGTCAAATATAACTACAACAGTTTAGTTTTTTCTGTTGTCTTGAGTTGGATTAAACTGAAATCTATTAACTAAGGCTTGAATTTGTATTCTGCGATTCCTTGAACTCTGAACATGTGGGCAACATGTGTTATCGGAACGGAAGCAGATAATTTAGAACAGACGTTATATTTGAAGCGTCTCTTGTCGTTTCATTCAATCGGCGCTTTCAGTGTAGTCGGACTCAATTTTCTTTTTATAATAAATTATTCAAAACACGCGCTTGACAATGTTGTGACAGCTGCCACTTGTGAGTTTTGCGCTGGCAAAATCCCTACAAAAGTGAGGTTATGCGTTTGAGAAGTTCCAATTATTATTCGTGTAGCACTTTCACGATTTCGAACAAAATGAAATGACACGACTTTAAGCAGAATGCTGCCGACGAAGGGTTACTTCCAGGACATCGAATGCCCGTATTATGGCAGCACTTGCAAGAGGCCCTACTGCCATTTTCGCCACCGAAAAAAGCCCCAGGAAGCGGCAGAAGAGACAGCCATCGAAGCCGACAAAGAACCCGACGTTCCCACGTACAAGCCGACGCCGAAAAGCGAGCTAGCGAACATCAAGAGTCACATTCCCATCAGCTACGTCCCGGACTTGGCCTTCAGGCCCGGCCGGACCATTCGACAAATACCGAAATTCACGTACGACAAGCCGACGTACAAGCCGACGCCGCTCAGCATCCTCTCGTCGGCGAACAAGCGAGAAAACGAGTTGGAGAGCAGCGAAAAGGGGGACGCCATTCGGGAAATTAAACAGAACATTGCCAACGTCGAATACAACCCCGAGGTGTCCCTGCAGAACAACATCAACTTCGAGGACCTGTCCGCCGAGTTCGATCTGATCGACGACATTATCGAAGAGCCAAAAAGCAAACCGGCTGAACCACACAAAGAGAAAGAGAAATCTCAGGGTAAGAATGACAAACGGAGCGGTAGCAGTAGGTCACGTAACAGTAGATCGCATAAATCCAAGCACAAGAAAGACGCCAAAGACAAAGCACCCGAGACTAGTTCGGATGGACGCAGCAAAGCTAAACACACGAGTCGTAAAAGCAAACACGCAAGTGGTAAGAATAAGAGTCGGGACCGGGAGAAGAGCAAAAAAAGCAAGAGCCGCGAGAAGGAGAAGCACGAGGAGAGGAAGCGGACGAAAACGTCCGAGTCGTCGGCCGACGACAACACCGAGGCGCCGGATTTCGACGCCTACTCCGAAGTGGAGTTCGGCGAAGAGGACACGCTCTCGGAATGTTACCGAATATTCAACGAATACGAACCACCCAAGCTTGAAAGCAAACAAGCCGAGCCCGTGGAGTCCGACGACGGCAAGGAGGACCTCAATACGAACAGGAAGCGAATAGCGCACGCGTCCGCGGAAAGCGGATCGAAAGTCCGCTACGTCAAGCCGAAGGTGCAGATAAGTGCGGCTCAAATGCTGGCCAGCCGCTTCAAGCTGGCGAGGACGGCCCAGGCGAACGACGAGCAGAAGAACATCATGGAGGAGCTGAAGCACGCCGTCAAACGCCCACCGCCCCCCAGCTTGCTGGAGGCGGCCCGCAACCACAAACTGCAGCGACTGTCCAAGCCGACGAGGCCCGCTGAAACCGCCAACGTGGTCGACAGCATCCTCAAGCCTGCCAAGCCGAAGAAGATAGCGCCCGTGCAAAACGTCAACTCCATTCAGCGGGCCAAGGCGCGGATCGACGAGCTGGCCAAACAGAAGGCGGCGGAAACCATCAGCAAGACGCCCGCGCAGAGCGTAAAAGGAAAGCGCGTCGCACACGTCCCCGACTATTCGCTGTCCAACATTCCGGACGTGCTCAACGCCGACAAGTCCAAGCTGCCGATCAACGTCCGGACAAGATTCCTCACGATGATAGCCGACGAGTGCGTGAAGCTGTATCTGACGAAGGACGACGCCTACACGCGCGCCCTCAACGAAGAGTTCACCTGTTACGAGAAATGCAAAGTGCTGACGACTTACAAGAACTCTGCGATGCTGGCGGTTAATCGGCTGAGGAAGGAACTGCAAGAGCGCGAGAAGGCGGGGCTCGGACCGATCGGCGACGGCGAGGCGTCCACCGACGATAAATCGTCGGACTACAAAGGCAAGAAGTTCTACGACCACATCAAAGACTACGTTCTCTCGGAGGAAGACCTGGACGTCCACGGATACCCACGGGAGAGCGCGATTCCGGGCCGTGCCACGATAAAAAATCGCAAGAACAAACCTGCGCCGCATTTAGAGGAAAACCAACGCAAATGCGCGCGCTGTCACAAGATATATCCAGTGGACGACGTGGGTTTCGCGTTGTACGACGAAGAGTGCATCTACCACCCACTGAAGAAGCGGACGTTGAGGGGCGAGCAGACGTATCTGTGTTGTAAGAGCAACGACGGTACCGGTTGTGCCACTGCCAACTCCCACGTAACAGATGCGTGCGAAGACGAATTAGACGGGTATCAAATCACGATGGAGCCGGAGCCGGGTGAAGACGCCAGAAGCTACGCCGTGTACGCTTTGGACTGTGAAATGTGCTACACGGTGAAAGGGCTGGAACTAACTCGCGTCACAATCGTCGACTCCGATTGCAAGACAGTGTATGAGTCTTTGGTGAAACCCCTGAACCCCATTGTAGACTACAACACAACGTTTTCCGGCATCACTAAAGATCAGATGGAGCGCACCAGCACCAGCATTCTGCAGGTGCAAGCCAACATCCTCCATCTGTGCAATTCCAGAACGATCCTCATCGGACACAGTTTGGAGTCTGACATGAAAGCGTTGAAGATCGTACACGGGACGATTATTGACACGTCGGTGCTGTTTCCACACAAAATGGGCTTGCCCCATAAAAGGGCGCTCAGAGTTTTGGCTAGTGAGTATTTAAAGAAGATAATACAGAACAGTGTTAGTGGACACGACAGTGCAGAGGACGCAATTGCTTGCATGGAACTCATCAAATGGAAGCTTAAGGAGGAGCTGAAAGTGCGAGGAATTAAGTGATTTTGTGTATATGTTGTCAACTTTGCTTAGAAGCAGCCTATCATTTGTCCTTATTTAGGTTACTTTGGATAAGTAATTTATAAAAATATGATTCATGGTGTGTAAATACTGGCCAGTGACTGATATTATGAAATATTTTCATTACAAAACACTAAAACCACCAAATGTTAGTTTTCTTTAATCTCCTCCTAACTATACTCATGGACACAGATTACTCCAGATGACTGACTTCATAGGGCGATTTTGTCCGGAACTATCTCTTTTCTACAAATTTAAACTAGGCGCATGACATCTTTGTCACACCATAAGCAAATGTAGAGGCGCTCTAGTCGTTGCTAATACTTTTTACGACCGCTAGATGTCACTACAAAACTTTTATTTAAATTCGAAAAAAAGGCGCATTATTTTTACTATTTTAAATTGAACAATGTACAATTCCGTGTTTTTTAAAAAGCGTGACTGTTTCTACGCTTGATGATTTTTTTCTGACTAATATTTTAAAAACAGCATTTTGCTGCAATTATAATCAAGCCAGTAAATGTCAAAACTTGCTTGTCGATTGAATTTGTGGAAAATTTTAAGCGAAAGAAGGGTCTTTTTTACATTATTTGTGGTGTTGGTGAAAACTAAGCGGAGAACTGCATTGTTTTCCAAAAAGTGAATAAAGGTAAGGACGTTTTTTTAATACAACAAATTCAGGAAATCTAATTACATAATTCTAGAGCGAAACTGTGGCAAGAAGCTCTAAACGTCCAAAATTCCAATCTAAAGCAAAAGTGGATGGTTTGCAAAAAACACTTTTCGGCATCGTTAGATATTAGGCTTCATTATTCCTTATTTTTGTGTATGAATTTGAAGAAGTAAGCCAGATTGTTCTATTGATTGTCCGGCAAGTCTTTCAAAATTTCCATTATTATACAGGGTGAGTCATTAGTGAGGGATCGGTCCATAACTCCTAAACCATGTAAGCTACAAAAAATTTTTAAATACAATTTGTATACCATTTGTCAAGCTGCACAATCTAAAAATATTTTGGCGTATACAGGGAGTTCCAAAACTCGCGCATGCTACACAACTTTGTTTTTTCAAATACAACTACCTTTATTTTATTTGACTGTTAGAACCCATTTTATCATAGATTTATGGCGGTATAAGATATTTAGCATTTTAGATCACCGTTATCAAATTACAATTTTTTTTTTACATTTTTTGTCATTTGCAAAGGTTTACTCAAAAATTTACTGAGAGTGCGTTTTAGTAGCTAGAAAGCTGAAAGTTGGTAAAAATATGAAGAAAGGATTGCTCTTTACGCCTGATATGCAAAATATCATTTTCACTATACAGGGGCTGCAATAATTCGTGTCAAATTATACTATATTTAAATAAGCTTAACTTTAGTTTTTTAAATGGCACCCCCTATATTTTTGTATGCCATCGAATGCGCCTGGAGTCTAGCTTCGTTTTTTATTAAGGTTATTCTATAGCTAAAATTCATAATTCACGAGATATTTGATATTTTTGGCTGTGATACAGATTGGGCCAGGATACGGTAGGTAGAGTGCCATGGAAATCATTTTAACTCACATTTCAGCACTGCACAGTTGTGTCATCATTGATTTGACATTTGATTATCGATTCCATTATCCACAATAAATTCTATTTTACAAGAACAAACCGATATGATTTATTGTCTGGGAGAAGGCGAAAGAAATCCTTAGCTTAAGGCAATTTACGCTCAACGTTTAAATAAATTAACAAATAAACACATAAACAAATAAATATAAAAATTCAATAAATTAAGCTAAACTAAATAATTTGTTCAATGTGGCGACCACCTTCCTGAGCACATATATTCACGCGGCAGGTGAATGATCTTCCAATATTTCGTAACATTTGCTGACAAACAGTTCAAAAGGCATTTTAGATTCTTATTTGCATGTTCCCTTTGGTTGTTTTGCCTTATTCCCGACAATAAATCATATCGATTTGTTCTTGTAAAATAGAATTAATTGTGGATAATGGAATGGATAATTAAATGACAAGTCGGTGATGATACAACTGTGCGGTGTTGAAATGTGAGTTATAATGATTTCCATGATTTCCATGGCACACTATCTGCTTTATTCCGGCTCAATCTGTATCACAGCCAAAAATATCAAATATCTCGTAAATTATGAATTTTAGCTATAGAACAACCTTAATAAAAAACGTAGCCAGAGCCCAGACGCATTCGATCGCATACAAAAATATAGGGGGTGCCATTTAAAAAACTAAAGTTATGCTTATTTAAAAATAGTATAATTTAACATGAATTATTTCAGACCCTGTATAGTAAAAATGACATTTTGCATATCGGGCTTAAAGTGCAATCCTTTCTTCATATTTTTACCAACTTTCAGCTTTCTAGCTGCTAAAACGGCCTCTCAGTAAATTTTTGAGTAAACCTATACAAATGACAAAAAATGTGAAAAAAAAATTGTAATTTGATAACGGTGATCTAAAATGTAAAATATCTTATACCGCCATAAATATATGATAAAATGGGTTCTAACAGTAAAATAAAATATAGGTAGTTGTATTTGAAAAAACAAAGTTGTGTAGCATGCGCGAGTTTTGGAACTCCCTGTATACGCCAAAATATTTTTAGGTTGTGCAGCGTGACAAATGGTATACAAATTGTATTTAAAAAATTTTTGTAGCTTACATGGTTTAGGAGTTATGGACCGATCCCTCACTAATGACTCACCCTGTATAATAACCCCAAGTAATTATCATATGTGTAAGTTTTACCTATCTTCGAAATGTAATTGTTAACATTTTAGGTATAATTTTGCTTAATTTATTATTATGTAATATAATAAATTGATTTTTATAAAATTGTTTGTTTGTATAACGTGTAAATAACGAAGAAATATTTTATGATTTATTCTACAAAACAATTTTTTACATTAGTTTTGTAGAATAAATCATAAAATATTCAAAATATAGCATTTTTACTACCTATAAAGAGAGGAGAGACTATTTAAATTTGCCGCAAAATTTGATCGATGCGCCATCTGAAAACTGTTACAAAAGGTCGTTAAAGGTCATTTCGCCAAAATATTTGCATTGAGTCATCTGGAGTAATCTGTGCTCATGGACAATTGACAACAATGAGCCGGATTAGCAACATTTGCACCGAAACATATTAAAAAACCAGTAGATCACTAAGAAGAGATTAAGAAGTCTTCGACTATACAGGCTGATTTTCGTAGCCCGTTCATTAAAAGTTTTTTGACTTCCTTTTTTATGTATCGTTTATGTTTAAAATGCCAATTACATGACATTATTCAAAAAATAATTATTCGCAAATGGATGGAGCTAAGAAGCGAAACATGTTGACCCTAAAGTAGAAAGTTAGAATCAACTTTCAATGTGATTTGATTATGAAAAAAATTGTCATTGCCACTATGGGAATTGTTAAATATAGTGGAGTCAAAATGACAAAATCTCAATTTTTTCAAATGGTAGCACACAATTTGGATACGGGAAGTCTACAGAGAAATACATTTTAGATGAAGTCAAAATTAATTTCCGTAAAACCATTAAAAAGTTTTTTCTTGAAAAATGTTGAATTATCTGGGAAAAAATCAAAGATAGGGTAGGTAAAAGGAAAGTGAACTCCATTTAAAATTTGCTTCTCTCTCGATTTGTGGAATCCAAATTGGTTCAACTTTCTAATTTTGATTCCCCAAGTTCCGCTTCTTAGATGCAAAACGTTTTCCCAATTTAATTTTTAGAGTAATGTCATGAAATTGCCATTTAAAAGATTAAAAAAATCATAATTCCTAAACTGTGAGAGTAAAATATCGACAACCCAGGTCTACAAAAATCAGAATAAAAAGTCGAAAAAAAAATTGAAATAAAAAATACAGGTGCCACTTAAACTAAGAAAATTTCTTTCATTTCCGGTTAAACCGGAAGTGGCACAACAATGAACATATTTTGCTTTAATTCACAAAAACCGACTAATGCGGGGTACCAAATTTTTCTTAATGGAACAAATTAAACATTTATATGCCCTTTAAATTTTGTGATTATTTGGCGCCGTGCCATGACTTTTACTCCTTAATTTTAATCGATTGCCGTCATGGCTCCTTCGACCTTGAAGTTTTCAGATACACGAGAGTGGCCATAAACTGTTTTTTTAACCACAAGAGAGTTACGAAACCTCAAATAAAATAACAGCTTATGTGGAATTATTTGTTTTAAAATTGGCAAAGAAGGAAACGAACAAGAATAGCTGTAAATGTTGTTAGGGCGCACATGTTAGAAACATTATATCAAGTCGGAAGATCCTCTCCAAACTTCAACACTTTTGCAACATTCCATCCTGTATATACTGTACTGATTAAATGACTATGATAAGTTTTAGATCCATTGGTAGATATAAAATAGGGCTTTCACATAAAGAAAACCGTTTCAAAATGTTTTAAAAACACTCAAAATTTTGCGTGGAAGTGTTCTGTTATTTGCCAAAATCTAATCGATATTATTTATTTATTTTCGGTATCCTAATCTCGCAATCGAATTCATTTTTTCATTTTTTTTAATTTCATAAAATATTCATGTTTTACAGATACAGTTTTACTGACAGCAAAGACAACAATAATCAAACAAAACAAAAAAAAACAGAACGAAGAGAAATCAGGCTTAAAAAGAGCAAGTGATGGAGCTAAATAACAATTGAAATAATTAGAGTTATTCAACATAGGAAAGCAGAGAATTAATGTCAAGGAATTGGTAAAAATAGCAAAAGAAAGATCATGGGAAGAGTTTGGGGAAAAAATGGAACAAGGAAAACCCGAAACTATTCTATGAGTATAAGGTGCCAGAAACACTAAGAAAAGACAAACAATACATATGTAACTACGTAAAATCCAAAGAGGATATAATATTGGAGAATGATGAGGATACATTGCCACGCTGGAAATATTATTTCGAGGATCTATAAACAGAACAAATTTACACAGAAAAACAAGAAAAAGAAAATGCTAATATAGAGCAAGGGATAAAAAAGCTAAATCAAGAAGAATTTAGTACAGAAGAAGATAAAAGTTTAAAAACGGGTAAAACAGCAGGACATGACGGGATAACTCATGAAATGCTACGGAATTTAGGAAACAATGCTTTAGAAGTACTAACAAGCTTTCTTAATAAAGTTTGGGAGGAACACTGTAAACATAAAGACAGGGAAGTGGGCATAATTATACCCATACATAATGAAGAGATGGAAAAAGCTGTAAAAGCCTATTTTGCAGAGTCTCCAAAAGAGTTTTTATTTTCAAAGGGATAGCTTTTTATTGGAGAAACTTTGCATCAAGCATCATTAGCAAAAAAATTAATATTTGTTTGTTTCCTGGCCGTTTCCTTCATGGCTAGGTAGATAACTTTAAAAAACCCCTTCGTAATTTTCTTTAGCACGGTCAAGACAGCACATGAGACAAACAAAATAAACGTTTTTAGGGTTATGTCTATAGATATGTTCTTTTAACTAAGTAAAAATGATGGGAAATAGTTACCACAATTATGTCAGGATTGCCTGAAAGCCGATATTCGATTTTTCTGTAGATAGGACGTTTTTATCAAGCAGGGAAGTTTTCATATGGAACATAAAACAATAAATGTACTTACCCACTCTTGTCGATTATTCTTTGCGCCTCGTTGGCCTTGTTCAGCGAATACTGCGTCTGGTTGTACAAATCGTCCAACTTATCGTTGAAACTCGTCAGATTCTGCTTAAGCTTCTGGGTCCTCTCGTCCAAGTAGTCGATGGGAATTCGGAAATTCGAAACGTTGACCAGCAATTCTCTAACTTTTTCCACTTCAGCGTCCGCTGCCTTTTGTCGTCCCGTCAGATTATACAACTTAATCGCGCCGAGCATTTCCAGCCCCTCATCGACCGCCGATTCGATTTCAGGATTCTCGTCCTTGTTCAGCTGGAAAGTGATCTTGTTGATAACGTCGATGACGTGAATCGATTCGTCTTCCACGTTCTGAAGGTCGTCAAACAGCACTTCGGCTTTTTCTTTCAAGTCCACTGCGGTGGTCCTGAGCGAATCGCTGTTTTCAAGCGAATAGTTCGCCTGAAATTGGTTTTATACATTAAGAAAAATGGCATTTTAACCATACCTTGCGGTTGAGGTTCTTCGAGTCTTGCTCTAGGCCCTCCAGATCGTCGATGTACGGCCCTAAGCTGATTTGCTTAGGATCGACTTCGTCAAACTTTGGTTCCAACTCCTTCAGGAGCTCTCTCATGTTCTCCAGCTTTCGACGAGTGAAGAAAGTCGAATTGGCCGACTGAAACGTAAACAAACGTTAAATTTTGTACAATTTACGCCATTGGAAATGTTAGTAAGCATTTTAATTTTATTTCATGAAAGTGAGCAACCAGAAATAAAGGCGCTTAAGGGTAACGTATTCGGTTATCGGAAAGATGGCGAAAGAACCCGAAACTAATCGTCATACAATAACGGAATTTTGTAATATTAGGATGAAGTGAAATCTCAACGAATCGAAGAAACACATTCTGAAATGGCACAAATATCGCTAACGTAGAGGTGATTTAGACCCTAAATAAACTATTTTGTGAGCCATCATTTCGTTGACGCTTTTTAGTTTTATTTTTAAATAAATATAAAATAATTCTTTAAAACCATATTCCCCAATTTCAACGAATCTAACCATAGCGAAGTTTTTGTGGCCGGTTTTTGATACAAACCACATCGATCCTTGTTCATTGGTCTAAAAAACAACCGGTCAGATTTTAAGACTTTTCAGTTTGATAAAATATAGAATAATGTGTAAGGGTGCTTTTAAGATTTTCGCTAAAATTAGTTTTTGTGCAATAACTTTATGTAATTTAAAAATCGACTCCAATCGAATTATAGTATTTTACGCACCCTACCATCTAAATAAAGAATAAAAATAGAATTTTTGCAAGAGAAGCTGATGCCATAATTTATGGCAGGGTTGTAAAATACGCTAATAGTAGAAATATTCCTAAATAAATTTTAGAACATTTGTGCACCATTAATAATAACGGTAGTTCAAGTAACATGGAGGGCAAAATTGTATTGGATTTGAAAAAAGTGTCGAACTATATAATTTAAATTACACGGAACAAAATTGGAAATGGAGACAGCAGCACCTAATTGTGGATGCCAATCGATACGGAATTTCAGTAATATATTTAAAAATCTTGTGAAAGATAAAATATATCATATTCAAAAACTTAAACTTCTTGAACATCGTATTTTGCGTTTATCCACTGGAATTATAAGTGCAATTAAATAAACTATAAAGCAACGAATGATTTCTTAATGCAACCGAGTAATTGTAAGTTCCAAATCTTTAATCACGTCTTTTAGCCTAGGTAAAGTGCTGCGCTAAAGTCATCAAAAAGTTTATAGCATATCTATTAACTGGCTTCCAGTTGGGTCTATTACGGTACCGACACCGATGACAATGGCCAAGAATTGTGAATTTGTGCGTGTTTTGTATCCTTGCACATCTAAGCCCAGTGCATAGACGCAAAATACGATGTTCAAGAAGTTTATGTTTTTGAATAAGATGTGGAAGAAAAAAATTGAGTTATCCCTATTTGAAATTTCTCAATTTTACAAATTTATTGTGAAATTTTTTTATAAAGTTATGTAAATTTACGAGCATGTAGTGCAAAGCACATTATCGGAAATTTTTCTTATTTCTTTATTGTGAGCAATTCTAAAGTTATGATTTTTCTAGCAAACCCTTGCAAGTAGCCATTTTTGCATAAAAGTTGATATATCCGTAACCATAACAAATAAGTAAATATAACTACGACCAAAAATGTAGCAAATTAAGCAAAGATTGTAACAGGGTTAAAAAGATGTATAGGTCCATTTAAAATAAAAAGGACACTTCCGGTATAAATAGTATAGCCGGATGTATTATTTTGATTAAAATATTTTATCTGTATAGTTCGACACTTTTTTGAAGTCCTTCTATTTTGCCGTCCATGTTACTTGAACTGCCGTTATTATTTGTAGTGCACAAATGCTCTAAAAATTTTTTAGGAATATTTCTACTATTAGCACATTTTATAACTACCCCAAGAGAGGTAAATTGCCCTAATCCAATTTTTATTTTCAAAGAAAACCACTTGTAGTGTCCTTAATATTCATAACTACGGTATGGATTATTCTTTTTTTTTACATGATAGAGTGTGTAAATTGCTATAAATCGACTTGAGCCGATTTTCAAAATTATATTTGATTCAAACGTTATTGAACAAAACTAATTTTACCCTTACCCCGTACACATTTTTCTATTTTTTATCAAAATGAAAAATCTGACCGGTTGTTTTTTAGACAAATGAATAAGGATCGATGTGGTTTTTAATTTCTCAAAATCGGTCCACAAATAACTTCGCTTATGCTTGTTATGTTCGTTAACATCGAGTTCGGGATATGGTCTTAAAAATATTTTTTATTTATTTAAAAATAAAACTAAAACGCGTCAACGAAATGATAGCTCACAAAATGGTTTTTTAAGGTTTAAATCACCTCTACGTTAGCGATATTTGTGCCATTTCAGAATGTGTTTCTTCGATTCGTTGAGAAATGAGTAATTTCACTTCATTCTAATATTGCAAAATTCCATTATTGTATTACGGTTCCTTTCGCCACCGATTACTGAATATCTCACCCTCAAGTGCCTGTATTTCTACCGGGTGACTATAAATGAATGACTTCAATTTAGGTGATTGGCAACAGTGAGGAATTGCTACCAGATTAACCGTCGTCGTGATTTATGTCTATTAACTTTTCACGTTAGAATATTGTTGTCAAAAAGTGTAACTTACCGAATAATGGCGAACGAAAAGTGACAAATAACGGAGAAAATGGTTACAGCGAGTGTTTGAAAAGATCTTCCAGTTGTAAAAACATTTTGAAAGCAATTCTGATATGGTAAATTTTTAAATTTGACGTTTATTTGACAATTTCAAATTTGAAAATCAGCGTACCCTATGAAAGAGTTAAAAAATATTGCCAACCTAACACAAAAAATGTCAATCACATATAGTCACTACGATGAAATAAAATAAAAATGCTTACTAACATTTCCAATGTCGTAAACTGTACAGTAAGTTTTTTGTAGCATGCTTACGTCAAATTCGACGATTATGGGCCCGATTAGATGTTGCAGTTCGTCGGTGGAGTCCAGCAAAGCATGTGTGCAACTGTCGCACTGGTGACATCCGTAGTCCGGGACAAAAACCCATCGATGTGGGCACTGGTCGCACTTCTCTCCTATTACACCCTGCAAGCACTCGCATTGTCCAGTAAGTGCGTTGCAGCCCAATCCCAACGAATATTGGCTCTTGCAGCCGCATGCTGAAACCCACCTAGTTACATAAACTATCACTTGTAATAGAACGCCACTTACAAACACATCCCTCAGAAGTGTAGTTCCAAAATCCACCGCTACAGCGGTCACACCGTTGTCCTCCAACCCCAGGCTTGCACCTGCACTGCCCTGTGATGTCGTCGCATTGCGAACTATTCGAGGCTTCGGCGCAATCGCACAACACACAACCACGACCACTTTGGAATCCGTAGTGTTTCTCCTCGCAACGGTCACACTTTTCGCCTACGACGTTGGGCTTGCAGACACATTCCCCGTTGAAGCTGTTGCAGCGGTCGGTCCCCAGCTCGTCGCAAATGCAACCTTCCCTCGTTCGTTTAGAGTTAAAAGAATTATAATTGATACTCACTTTGGCAGTCCTTGAGTGTGATAGCGTCGCCGAAGTAACCGGGAGCGCACAACGCGCACGCTTTTCCGGATGTATTGTTCAAACAGCGGAGACACTCGCCAGAGACTGTATCACAGGAAGAGGGATCGTCGGGATTTATGTTTCCAGAGCACTGACAAGGCGTGCACACTTCACCTAAATATTTCAAAAGATTAGTTGCAAATAGGTGCGACTTTGTGGACATCATTAAAATGTTTTTAATTTTTAATCACAAGTTGAAGATGCAATACATCAAATTGTAATAGACTGGGAGATTGGTTGTGATTAAAGTCACCATGCCTTTCAGAAAGCATTATGATGCGTTTATTCTCATGATAATAAGCAAAGAGTCAGAGAGATACTGGGTTCTTCATATGGAAAAGTAAGTCTTCACGCATTTTTCTGCGTGTAAAATTATATAATAAAATTCCGTGATTAGCTCTTTATAATTTTCCTACAGTTTGTGATAACGCATGATGTAATTACATGGTATTGGCATATCGATTGAGAGGGTAAAAACTACAGGTATACACAAAAAACACTGAATAGAAAATAAAATCTCCGTATAGTTAATCAGTATGCCACTCTGTCTATAATGCAACTAAGGTAGGTAAAATAACATTGCCAAAAATTAAAAAAAATACACGAGAAAATCGGTGTATAAAAATAAAAAGTATGCCTTTCTGTTTCTAATATAATCGTAGTTCAGGTTGTCCCAGCGCTACGTGGAAGTAAGTTGACTTTAAAATAAAATAAGATGTCGAGATGCGGTTTTGGCAAAAAGTACATTATATTTAAGAAAACACTGAAAATATATGCTTATAATGTGTCTGTTGCGACCGATGGCAACTGAATTCGCTCGTTGAAATGTCGATCGTTTGTGGTCGAATAAATGGATCGCTGGTTGTTTTAAAACTTTTAATACTAAAGTTAAGAACTAAAACATAAAATTCTTGTAACGACTAACATGCACGTGTGTATATCAACAACAACAACAACGAATGAATGTCGGTAATGGCGCTCTCTACATGAGGCGTTATCGGCAGCACAGTCCCGTTCATCAGGCAACCAGACACACACACTCGTCTAACTCAACATAGCGCCCAACGTTGAAACGCTTGCCTTGAGTTTCAAGAACCCGTGAATGGCACAAATGTCATAGCAATAGCACATTTATTGAGTCGATTTCTCCTCGATTGGCAGCACACAAAGCCTCTGGACAGCTCGCTTTACTTCTCCACCGGCTGTTTTGACGGTAGCGACCCTGATGATTCCATCGTCTCCGGGGTGTAGTTCTCGGATCCGTCCCAACTTCCACGATGTGGGTGGAGTGTTGTCGTCCGCCAAGATCACCAACGTTCCAACCTTCAGTACTTGGTCGTCTGACTCGCTCCACTTGGCTCGCCGTTGCAGAGTCAGCAAGTAGTCCCTTTTCCATCTTTGCCAGAATAGTTGCACCTTCTGTTGTATTAATGCATAACGATCTAGTCGATTGAGGGCAATGTCCGTCAAGTCTGTTTGGGGGAAGGAGGTAAGGGCGTTTCCAATGAGAAAATGGCCGGGAGTGAGTGCTTCTAGATCAAACGGATCTTGGGTGAGAGGTATTAGGGGTCGTGAATTCATAATCGCCTCCACTTGTGCAAAAAGAGTGGAAAGCTCCTCGAATGTGATATTAGTATTAGTCGATGTTATGATTCGTGTTAAGTGATATTTTGCTCGCTTCACCGCCGCTTCCCACAAGCCTCCGTGATGCGGTGAACGTGGTGGTATAAATTTCCAATCAATGTGATTTTGCAAGAAAAATTCTGCGAACTCACCCTTGTCGACCAATACATCAAACGACCGATATGCACGCTTTAATTCGTTGCTCGCACCGGTAAAGTTCGTGCCATTATCGGAATACATGCATTTTGGAAGGCCACGTCGCGAGACAAATCGTTTGAAGGCGCTTATGAAAGAAGCAGTACTTAAATCGCTGGCTACCTCTAGGTGCACAGCCTTTGTTGTGAAGCATATGAATATGCACAAGTATGATTTTATAATAGCTCTGTTACGCAGCTTTCCGTCCTTGACTAAATATGGACCGGCAAGATCTACCCCTGATATATAAAAGGGACGATTTTGAGTTACTCGATTGGATGGAAGGGCTCCCATCTTACGTATAATTTTTGTTGGATTAACCTTGAAACACGTTACACATCGTCGCAGTACGCCGCGAATAGAGGATCGCGATCTTAAAATCCAGTAACGTTCGCGGATTGACGTTAAAAGGGTTTGAAAGCCCGCATGCAAATGTCGATGATGTTCGTGTTTAATTATTAGCGTGGTCAAAACATGGTTCGGATCTAAAATAATTTGATGTTTCATCTCGTATGGTAAATCGCTTTTGGTCAGTCTACCTCCGACTCTGATCAAGCCATTCGCATCGATGAAGGGATCTAGCGAGCTCAATCTTGACTTGCGAAACGACTTAATGTCTTGAGCGAATGATTGCGATTGGGAAAGTTTTAATAGCCGTGTTGCGGCATCTTCAATTTCCGCTGTAGTGATAGGTCCGTTGGCATGTTTAGTTCGCTTTGAAACCTTGAAGACAAATCTGAGACAAAGAACCGTGACTCTTAATAAGCGATACAAATTCGAATACCTTTTAAAAATGTCAAAATCTTCCGTGACACTTGTCATGGCTACTTGAACGTTGCGTTTTTCTGGCGTCTCGTTATCGATACACATTGAGACGAATTTATTCGGATAGTTACTTGATTCTAGCCGTAGCCAGTCTGGGCCCTGCCACCAGAGATCGCAACTTGCTAATTGGCTTGGCAGTATACCGCGAGATGCAATGTCAGCAGGGTTTTGTTTAGTCGGAACGTGCCCCCAAAAACTTGTTTCGGTGTTACCTTGGATTTCAGACACGCGGTTTGCTACAAAAACCTTCCAAGTGGTTGGAGGAGCGGCAATCCATGATATGACTATTTGGCTGTCCGTCCATAAATAAACCTTATCACAAATTATGCTTAACGATTCCTTGACCTTAGTGTACAATTGAGAGAGCAGCACCGCTCCACAAAGTTCTAACCTTGGTAAGGTTATAAGTTTGATAGGTTTGTTTGGATCGGATCGCCAAACTATACGTTGGAGATCGCGCTGAGATTCGGTTACATATATTTGACGATACATTTTTTCCGCGTCACCCGTGATGACGTAGTTGTGGGTTCTAAAGCGTATAATAATAGACAATAGATCGTCTTGAATCATCGGCCCTACTTTCAGGATATCGTTAAGAGCTACGCCACTGGACGATTTACACGACGCATCGAAAACGACGCGCAGCTTAGTCGTAGAGATGGTTTCCTTTATTACTCCATGATGAGGTATGTAATATGTGGGCCTGATTGTACTGAATATTTCGTCATCGTTTAATTTCGTCATGTGTTTCAAAGATTCGTATTCCGTCATGAAGTCGATATATCTTTCCTTGAATTTAGGATTTCTTCTAAATTTTTGCTCGATCGACTGAAGCCGCTGTTCGGCGTGGTGTAACGATTCACCTAAAGGAGGTGCATCCATGTGCATCGGTAAATTGACACTGAATCGTCCGTCATGACATCGTTTGGTGGTGTTTTTAAACAATCGCTCACATTCTTGTTCTTCTATTGTGTGGTTGCGGCGTGCGCACTCTTCAATTTTCCAAAACCGCTCTATTTTGTCATTAAGTTCGCTCATGGAACTGATATTTAAATTACACACCGCTGAACTAAAAATACTTGAATAGGAGTTCGTGATCGGACCGGAAACTAACCATCCTAAGCAAGTAGACTGCAATGTCGGAAGTTGGTCACCTAACTTAACCTTGCCTGAACCCAGGATGTCTGCAAAAATGGAAGCTCCTAGTAGGAGATCGATCTCCTTTGATTTATAAAACTCCGGATCGGCAAGCACGATGTTGTCAGGTATTTTTAATTTATCGACGTTTACTGGTACCAGAGGTAAATGTTCCGTGATTTTATCTAACACATAAAAAGTTAGTTCGCTCCTAAAATCATTATTTCGTGACTTGATCGTAGTACGCGTGCTACCATGGAGCGTAACAGAGGTGGCACCTACACCTACTACTGGTACTCGCGTTTGCTTAGCTAGTAGCCCGAGTTTGTCGGCCAACCTTCGGGTGATAAAGTTTGGCATTGAACCGCTATCGAGGAGGGCGGTACAACGAATCCACTCCCCAGTATTCGATAACGCCAATAGGGATGCGGTTGATAATAAAATTTGCGGGGTCAGATCAGCACAGTGATTTGACACCACGGATGGATTTTGATTTAACTCGTCCTGACTAGGCCCTGGAATGGCCTCTTCATGCAGTAATGTATTATGTTTGCCACCGCAGCGCTTGCAACCTTGCGACGTGCAATTGTTCGTCAAATGATTACTGCGCAAACAGTTCATACAGAGTCTCAATTGCTTAACTTCTCTTACACGAGTCGCCGCTGGCAACGTTTTTAACTTCTCACACGCGTATATGGGGTGATCACCTTTACAAAAATAACATGAAACGTGTCCCCTTTGTGTCGCTAAATTCGAAACGAATCGTTCTTTATAATGTTTTTTGTTTGCGGACCCCCTCGACTCGTTGGCCGAATGCTTGCTTATTGATGCGGAATTTCGATGCTCAACGCTTTCTAATAATTTACACCGAGTATCCAGAAAATGTATTAATTGAATGTACGTAGGTTCGGTTACTTTCTCAGCTAGCATAAACTCTTCCCATTCGCGTTCCCGATAAAAGTCAAGCTTCCGAGTTATTAGAAATATCAACAAAGTATTCCAACCGTCTACCTTTTCGCCTAGAGCTCGCAGGGCTCGTTCATGTTTTTGTACATCGTCAGTTAGTTGCCGTAACGAATAATCCTTGGAAACATGTGGTAAATCGACGATACCCTTGATATGATTTTTGATAATTATATGATTGTTTTCATACCGCCTTTTTAAAAGATCCCACGCGCTTTCGTAGTTTTCGTTCGTAACTTCGATCGAGTCTAGGACCTTTGCTGCTTCGCCCTTAAGGCAACTTAAAAGATAATAGAACTTTTTTATGTTGTCCAAATGTGTATCGTTATGAACGAGAGATGAGAACATGTCTCTGAATTGCCCGAATTTTTCATATTCGCCAAAGAATTTCGGTAATTCGAGTGTTGGAAATCGTACGTTTTGATTTGCGTTATTCGGTGGAGTTGCGGATGCTGATATCGTTTGCGGTTGTACTGAGCCGTGTGCTTGTATGAAACGTTTCGCCCGTTCAATTTGACCAAAATAATCGTCTTCAAACGATTCGTCGGTGTCCGATTCGTCTACATAGCTTCCGATGATTCTTTGCACGTGCTGAAATTTGTCGAGCAATGGCTCCGTTCTTTCCAGGCGAGACTGCAATTGTAAAACCTGTTCGTCATTGTATTTGTCGAGAAAGGTGGAAAACTTCGTCAATGATGTTTTTATTTGTTTGCGTTCGAGCTTTGCCAGCTTCACAATGTTGTCTACTTCCATAGCGGTGGCCATTGTACCCGTGAGGCCGCGATAAACCGAACAAGAGAACTTACTCAAAATGGCGCAAAATGGCGATTAATTTGCACGCAGAAGTTGAGGACGAATTACGATTCTAGGAGTGATGGAATGGAAAGGAACAGACTTACTTTCGTTGATTAAGATTGCCCTTTGATGATTGTTGATGTACCACACTGGATTCACGATGTCGAACCAATGCTGTTGTGTTGATAACCGTGTTCATGAACGGATCCGGCTCGAAGGACCAAATGTTGCGACCGATGGCAACTGAATTCGCTCGTTGAAATGTCGATCGTTTGTGGTCGAATAAATGGATCGCTGGTTGTTTTAAAACTTTTAATACTAAAGTTAAGAACTAAAACATAAAATTCTTGTAACGACTAACATGCACGTGTGTATATCAACAACAACAACAACGAATGAATGTCGGTAATGGCGCTCTCTACATGAGGCGTTATCGGCAGCACAGTCCCGTTCATCAGGCAACCAGACACACACACTCGTCTAACTCAACAGTGTCCACATTGGTGCGTCAAAGTTAGATTTTTTTAAATGGAACACCTAGTATATTACGCTATTTTCGGATTCCTTCCAACAAAAACCCCTTTTTTGAAAAATCGCTGCTCCCAAACCAACGAGAATTTGGGATTGATATTTTGACAGATAATTTTCAAATATCTTCTAGTGCATAAAGATCAGTTTCGAATTTTGAATTGTAGTAATTTTATATAGAGAGTTACTCCTGAACTCAAATTGTTCATTTCATCGAATTTTGCAAATGTAACACCTGTAGATTTTGGTATCAATCGATTACATTTTTAATGGCGTTTTTAATGATATGATTTAATAGTGGATTATCGATAATTTGGAAAATAGTTGGTTAAGAAGTTTAAAAATGATGAGTTATAAGGCTTATGAAAAATGTGATAGCTGTAAATAAAATATACAGAGCGTGCAATTTAAAAACTTGCGTTCATGAGCCACTCTGTAAGCAAAATTTCAAGCTAAAATGATTGTTGGATTGGGAGCAAATATTTTTCACAAAACTAGTGACTACTAAAATGTATCGGACAAAAAACTTATATTCTGACAAAGAATAAAATAAAATTTAAAAATATACAAGGATTGCAGAATATAATGAGGATCCAAAAAGAGAGAAATTGACGGAAGACAGTGGGTTATGAAATAGAAGGTTATAAACACTGTAGACATGAAAGTGATGAAGTCGGCCAGACATTATTAAAACGTGTGAAAAGGATACTAATAGCAATATGAACAGCTGAAAATGTTCTTTTCAGAAGATAAGAAAAAATATGTAAGCAATTTCCTGAAAAAACTGTTTGGGGAGGACTTACAGAATTGTCCTACATACTTATGCAAAATCTTTACACTTAATCGAGTTTATTCTTTTCATAATTACTAATTCTATTTTCTCCTGGCTATGTAATTTACCCGAAAAATTCCAGATATTTATGGCGAACAATTTTTCTAATAAATTAAACCATTAGTAGATATTATGTTAATATTACAAGAATAAACAACTTTTTAATTTAAAAAATATTACAATTCTTAAAATCATCGACAACGACAATTGTCATCATTGCTGTAATGTTGGTGCATTTATTAAGCCGTGTCCAGACTAAATGAACACATTGTTGGAAAAACCTGTGTGAAAACCCTTTTTTCTAGCAATGTTGTCCACAAAGTCATACAAAATCCCAAAAATTTGTGTGGACGCAATGTTTTAAAAACTATGTTAGACAATTTTTTCAACAACATCAATAATAATAATTTTAATATTATAAATTGAAGAGATTTTAAAAGACTTGTCAAAAATAATGTTTTTTTGGTCTGGGAAGAACAAGGCTCTTTTAGGAGAATAAGAGAAAGAGATTTGTGCTTAAATTGTTTAAAAAATATAGAAACCGCTCAGACTGCACCGAACCCATTCTTCTGCAAAAATGCACAAGCGAACGATCATCGATGACTTCCTCAAGATCTAAAATGATGATCCAAGAAAATCTGCCTCACGCTCAGGGAACGGTACTGCCACTCGTCATCGGGGTTTCGTTTACTCAACAATTGAATGTAAAGTATGTAAAGATATACTACAGAAATGATCCTGTGAAGTATGATCTTGCCGATGACTGCTTCAGGTAGAGCTTTATTGCTAGCGGTACGTATACAGTGAGTTGGATATTCCAACTGTGGCCATCTTTTGGCATTACTGTAAACTAAATTTCCCCGCAACTTACAATACTCTCGCGTGTGGATATTCGCTTCAATTCCAAGAGAGAAATTCAACAAATTTTATTTACTTATCTTTCGATCGGGTATAATACAAAGTAAATCATTAGTGCGGGATCGGTCCATAACTCCTGAACCATGTAAGATACAAAAAAATTTTAAATACAATTTGTACACCGTTTGTCAGGCTGCACAACCTAAAAATATTTTAACGTATACAGCTTGTTCCAAAACTCACGAATGCTACACAACTTTGTTTTATCAAATAGAACTACCTATTATTTATTTCACTATTGGAACCCTTTTTGACGTGGATTTATGGTAATATAAGTATTTTACATTTTGGACCACTGTTATCATCAAATTAGTTTTTTTTTTCACATTTTTTGTCATTTGCAGAGGTTTACTTAAAAATTTACTGAGAGGCCGCTTTTGTATCTTACATGGTTTAGGATCTATGGACAGATCCCGCACTAATGACTCACTCTGTATATAGAGCTTGAAATAGCAAATTTAAACGGAATCAAAATGTTTGTGGTTCACTTGGTTATGAAACGTTTTGTTCGTTTTGTTATGTCACTTGAGTATATCGTGATTACATCAACAATGGAATGGCATTATACTGGTTAAATATGCAGAAAATTGTTTTTCTATTTTACTACTTTATAATAATTTTTTAATATGACTAACCCACGCAACTTTTATGCCATTCTACACATCAACATTTTAGGATGCGTATTTTATTTTACAATTAATTTTGTATCGACTATAATTACGGAATGTTATGAAATAATTTGACATTATTTATTCAATGTAAACTGTACTTGATGATGACCAACGGTATGTCATATTTTCTCCATCAGTTTTATAACGAGAATTTGTCTACTTATCATTGGCAGACTCTTCAAAGGCGCTAAAAAATAAATTATTCAAATACAAGTTCACGTGACGATAATGGGCCTTTGGGCTCAAGTTAACGATATGCCTATGATTTTTAGATGCATTTTTATTATGGCCTTCATTTTAAAATTCATGGCAGCCTGACTTAAATCGTGCCAAATGAAGACTCGTTATTACGAGTACATATCAAAAACCCAGGATGACTGTCTGATTCTTTGCGTATTGTCATCATATTGCTCTGAAAGCCATTGTGACTAAAATCACAACAAAAAATCTGTCACTAACTCCTGGTCTATAACACTTTTACATAAAACTTCCGATTAATACTCACCAAGCTGTTCCGGTTTTCCGTAGTAACCTGGAGCACACGACTGACACCTGGCTCCGCCGTACCCTTCAATACAGTCACAGCTGATTTTGTCGCCGTCCGCACTGACTTCGCATCCAGTGGCAAAGCTGCAATATACTTTTTAAGAACAAAACTGCCAAATACAATGCACGTACTTGTTGCTGGCCACGGGAAGCGGACACGCGCATATCAGACAATCCATGGGTGTTCCAGCCAAAGCATTTCCATGGTATCCCACCTCGCACAGCTCGCAGTGGTCGCCGCGAGTGTTGTGGGTGCAATTCTACAAACTCTTGTAAACACCGCACTTCGCCGTTATCGAAATACTCACGAAACATATCCCCGTGTTGACGTCGCACTCGCTAGCGTGTCCGTGGCACTGACAAGGCGCACAATATCCACCGTGCGTGCCCGCTTCCACTCTGTAATATCCAGGAGCGCACTCCTCGCAAGACAGTCCTTGGTAGTTCTCCGGACAACGGCACTCTTCAACGGTGAGTGCAAAAGCTAAGTTGCGGTTGTCCCCAACGTATGACTGGTAGGGAATTGCGTCGTCCAGCACCACGTTCGACAATCTCGTGGTGACGCTCGCCGTCCAGTAAGTTGCACGGATGTAAACACCACGCAAATCGTCCAGCACTTCCATTATGTGGTCTCTTCTGGCGGGCGCTCCTGTCGGCAACTCGAAGTTGTCCTCGATTAGCTGCACGCTTGCGCTGTACGACACCACGGCAGTTGGCTGCTCGAAGCTAGAGTACGTCAAGTACGTCTTCCTGCCTTCTAATATAACGTCAGGTTCACTAACGGCACTTCCTGCAAACAATTTCAAATAAACACGACACCGATAGTATTGAACCAATTCCGACCTTGTCCTGGCAAAATGGTATAGAAAAGCGTATAGTTGAGGAAGCCTCCGTAGGATGTTAACTTCTTGCCGGCGTAATCGTTAGGTGCCGCAAAGTATACCGTTGAGTTGCTAGTGTTAGCGTCCGCGTTGAAAATCGTCCCGATCGTGTTCTCCTCCGCCTCTTCGACTGTGGAATTCAAAGGGTATATCTCCAACTGCTTGGTGGCGTTGATGCCGACCATCTGCCACTCCGACATTTGCATTCTGGACGTTCTAATTAGCATGGAACTGATGCACCTCGTCGTTTTTCCGAAGCAGAAGCACTCGGTGCAGCCGTCTTCGTTCGTTTTTTGGAGGTTGAAAGTGCCTTCGCGACACGTCTCGCATCTCGGCCCCACCACGTTTTTCTTGCAGAAACACTCGGCCGTCACTTGGTCGCAAATATCTGCGGTGGTTCCGCGGGAGTCGCAAGAGCAGTAGTCGCAGTAGGGGAAGGCGTAGTGGCCAGCGAGGCACTTGTCGCATTGTCTTCCGACGATGTTGTGTTTGCACCTGCAGTTGCCCAAATATTAGTACTCGAGGTCAGGAGAAAAATCTGGACATTTGATTGAAGTTGAACGATACATTTTTCCTGTCATATCCGATTTTTACGGTAAAAATAACGTATTTTGTGTTTGTGAGAAACAAACCCCATATATTATGTAACTATTAATGTTCACCTTTTGATGTAAAAAACATTTTTCCTTCTGTTCCCTCCAATGAATACGTTCACCACTTACAGGACTTTCTACCCTTTCCAATTCCCCTCAACAAAGACAATTCGATTTTCCATTAAATAACGAAAGTGTACAAATCGAACGTTTTTCAAAACTTTGCACTAATTTTTCAAAATTAATAACAAATGACGCCAAAAAAACGTACAGGCCATGAAATGCATAAAGGGCCACGACTTCTTTAGATTTTGCTAAATTATTTTGTTAAATTACATACGATGAAATCAATCTTGTTTTGCTCATTGTATCCCTCGATACATTTTTCCATTCTCTAATAAAAGATAAAAAATACTGCAAGAAACGCCATTTAGAATACCTGCATGGAATTATCTAATGAGCATTTTGGGCGACAAGTGGCATTATTAGTTTAGCTGTCGAAGGTGACGGTCGACATTTTAACAAGTAACGAACGCGTACAATAATTTATAATCAAAATGAACAAACGAAAGCTTTACAAAATATTACACAGATTTTTCTTCAGTTCATGAGATGTCGATCTTTTCTATTTTGTCACATTACTCACATTGCTCTTTAAATGTTTTGAAAATAATTTTCGTATTTAATTTCAATCAAACAACCAACGCGAACAACTCGAACGTTTTTCGATATTTTTTCATCATTTTTCAATATTAATAACAAATCTCGACATAAAAAACATATTTGCAGGTAGAAGCCATAAAAAGTGGGTGCCATGTCGTATTTATATGATTAATTTATATATTTATTTATGCGCGAAGAAGTCGATATGTCAATGAAATTTTGTCAATCAATTTTGTTAAATTTCAAAGTATGGAATCGGTCTTGCTTTTTGCATTGTTAGAAAGTCATTTTCGCATTTCATTTCAATCAATCGAAGGTGAACAGCTTAAAAGTTTTTCAATATTTTTACATAATTTTTCAACAATTTTCATTATTAATAACAAATCTCGACATAAAAAAATATTTACAGGTAGAAGCTATAAAAGGTGGGTGCCATGTCGTATTTATATGATTTATTTATTTATATATGAGGGAAGATATGCGATGAAATTTTGCAAAACTATTTTGTTAAATTTCAAATGATGGAATCGGTCTTGCTATTTGAATTGTTAGAAAGTAATTTTCCCATTTCATTTCACATAATCGATTGCGAATAGCTCAAATGTTTTTCAATATTTTTTCCATCATTTTTCAACAATTTTCATTATTAATAACAAATCTCGACATAAAAAAATATTTACAGGTAGAAGCCATGAAAATGGTGTGCCATGTTTTCTTTATGTGATTGATTGATTTATGTATTTGCGAAAAAATTGATGATATTTCGATGAGATTTTGCCAAAATATTTTCGGTCTTACTTCTTGCATTGTTAGAAAGTCATTTTCGCATTTCATTTCAATCAATCGAACGCGAACAGCTCAAAGGTTTTTCAATATTTTTCCATCATTTTTCAATTATTTTCATTATTAATAACAAATATCGACATAAAAAACATATTTGCAGGTAGAAGTCATGAAAGGTGGGTGCCATGTCGTATTTATATGATTGATTTATTTATGTATGCGCGAATAAATTGATGATATGTATCAATCTGCCAATCACTTTTGTTCAATTTCAAATGATCGATCTTGCTTTTTGCATTGTTATAAAGGCATTTTCGCATTTCATTTCAATCAATCGATTGCGAATAGCTCAAATGTTTTTCAATATTTTTTCCATCATTTTTCAACAATTTTCATTATTAATAACAAATCTCGACATAAAAAAATATTTACAGGTAGAAGCCATGAAAATGGTGTGCCATGTTTTCTTTATGTGATTGATTGATTTATGTATTTGCGAAAAAATTGATGATATTTCGATGAGATTTTTCCAAACTATTTTGTTAAATTTCAAACGATGGAATCAGTCTTGCTCTTTGAATTGTTAGAAAGTCATTTTCGCATTTAATTTCAATCAATCGTACCAAGTATTTTGTTAATTAATTATCAATTATATCTCAACGTAAATAAAAATATTGGTAGAAGCCATGATAGATTGAGGCCATGTCTTTTTTATCTGATTGTTACGTATAATTTAGAGAACTTGCGCAGTTATTAAAAAACTGTGTCGTGTTGTGTTTTATAATTTGTTAGTCATTTTGTTGTCAAATGCAAAATGGAAAAAATAACATTTAGTGTAAGCGACTCGACTGTCAATTTTTTGAAATCGTACCATTAATAAAAATTTTACAGTTCCTGCCGATTTTTAAAAATCATCCTGGACAAGTTCAATCCCTCGTTATATGAAATAAAATGCAATGAAACCAAAGTATGTTGCCTCAAATAACTGTCAATCTTAGTCTTCCCCAACATGATTGCATGAAAATATATAAAATAGTAAATAGTTATTTTACTCTAGTCGAGTTGCGGATGTGCGTCGTCTTACTTCTCATGACTTCTCTCTCTCACCTTAAAGTTAAATGTCATACCACGTTTATGGTACACCCTGTGTACATAACATTTTTTTGATGTTATGCAATACCCGGATTTACGAACTCTTTCCTTTACCCTTTTTTTCTACCTCTACCCGGTATTGAGTTATCGGCCGAGAAAGTACTGTAGGGTTGGAACAACCTGTATACAGGTGTTTTTTTTAAGGCGGCCATTAGAAAATTTTTAACTTCCTATAGTGCTATAAATTTGAAATTTGGCATACAGTCAAAATTGACCATTCTGAATCTAAATAAATTATTTTCAATATGGCGGCACTTCCGCTTATACCGAAAGTGGACGCCATCTTTGTTATTTTAAATGGAACACCATAGTTGTTATTTAATTTTCGAATACCTTCTTTCTTTTTAAGTATCTTATACCTATATTGTACTTATCTATCTATCAAGGTTTTGGAGATATGCGCACTTTTTTACAAAATTTTGTAATTTCAGTGGTCTATTCAAAAAATGATTTTGCAGTAACCATTGGGAAAATGTACAAACTGTTTTTTCCAGTTGATAGAGGAAAGATTAAAAAATTGTGGGCTGGCCTCAAAAGTAATTGTATCTCATTCTGAGTACTTACAATAATTTAATGAAAATGCCCAAAATAAAACGTCAATATTTCATTTTTTTTTTAATGGCACCTACTAAATTTTATATCGCCAGTCGATAGAAAATGAAATTTAAGTCAATATTGTATTAGCATGTCCTATACCTATCTCAATTACTTTAGGAGTTATTATGATTTATTTAGAAAATGAGTCTAATTCTGTAATCATGAGGGTGTTTAGTAGGCTGTGAACAATGTATATGACTGTCAACGTCGCCGTTTAAGTTGTAATAAATTGATTTAATGTAATAAATAAATTTAAGCGTAAGCATTTTCTTTTAATATTATTGAGTTTGGAATTTTTGGTATTGTCGTTTTATATTTTATTGTTTTTTTATTTACAGTTTTGTTGTAAATTTATGCCCAAAACAGCACAAAAATTACCAATTTGCATAACTTCACTAAGTCTGGAAAGACAGAAAGACAGATTTAATCCCAAATTTTTAGCGGCAGCTCGTCGTTATGCAGGGGGAAACGCGGCAAAATATCCCAAAACGTTGATTTGGTTTTCTTTACTTCTAGGAACAACTTTAACTCTTTCTCTGGTGATATGTATTATTCCTGAATGGATAAACTGATTCTGAAGACGGGAAAATTTTTGTTTATTCATTGGGGCTAGGTGCGAATACTAACATGTGCTTTAAACGATTTTATCACAACTTTCGTGAATAATAAACAAATCTAAAATCGATACATTTGGGTAATTATCCATTGCACTCAATTATTAAAACAGATTTACAAGACAACTGCAATTTTTGCAGTGATATCAATTGTTTTACGTTCACAGCCTACTAAACACCCTCATGAATTAGACTCATTTTCTAAATAAATCATAATAACTGCTAAAGTAATTGAGATAGGTATAGGACATGCTAATACAATATTGCCATTTTCTATCGACTGGAGATATAATATTTGGTAGGTGCCATTTAAAAAAAAAAAGAAATATTGACGTTTTGTTTCGTGAGTTTTTATTAAATCATTGTAAGTACTTAGAATGTGATATAGTTATTGTTGAGGCCAGCCGACAATTCTGCAATCTTTCGGCTATCGACTGCAAAAAACAGTTTGTACCTTTTCCCAATGGTTCCTGCGAAAAAATTTTTTGAATAGACCACCGAAAATGCAAGATTTTGTAGAAAAGTGGGCATATCTCCAAAACTTTTACACATAGATACGTACAACATGGGTGCAGGATACTCAAAATGAAAGGGGGCATTCGAAAATTAAATAAAAACTAGGGTATAAGCGAAAGTGCCGCCATATTGAAAATAATTTACTTCGACTCGAAATGGTAATTTTCGGCTGTGTTCCAAATTTCAAGTTTATAGCACTGTAGGAAGTTAGAAAGTTTCTAATGGCCGCCTTAAAAAAAAAACACCCTGTATAACCGTGTTTTCGATTATTCTCTTCTTATTATTATTATTCTCAAAACGCCATAAATCACGAAATAATAAATAATCTAAATGGTAAATTTCACCAACAACAGCCTCTTTGTGAGTTGTGAAGGTAAATATCACTTACGCATATAAAATCACGAGCCTTTGCCCGCGACTTCGTTCGCGTGGAAATTTTGATGTGTATATTTGTGAAATTACGGCCTGATCATAATAAATAAAGTATAGATGACAGCTTGCGACCATCACCGCCATCTAGTGATGGCTTGATATGCTACCGATACGATCCCTTGCACTATGAATAACAAAAACATCTATCCCACGGGAACATATTTCCGGGATAAATAGTAGCCTATGTGCTATTCCAGACTATAATCTATCTCTGTGCCAAATTTCATCCAGATCCGTTCAGCCGTTCTGGCGTGATTGAGCAACAAACATCCAAACATTCACATTTATAATATTAGTATAGATAGTATAGATTTTAAAAATACAAAGAGAAGGAAACTGTTACTCACGAGCAGCTTCCGTTGAAGAGATCACACTGCTCCGATCCTTCGATCCCCAAAACGTTGCACTGGCACTGTTCGCACCCAATAATCGGGTCGAAGCCGTAAGTCAGCGGTTCGCATTGGTCGCACTTCTCTCCGGTGACGTGCGCCGGACACAAACACTGCCCCGACGTGGGCTCGCAGTACGCCGTCGAGGGACAGTTACACGGCTTACAATCCGGGAATCCGAAATAGCCGGTTTTGCACGCCTCGCACTTGCGCCCGATTATATTCGGCTTGCACTTGCACTGCCCGCCGAATTTCTCACACTCAAAACTGAGGGAGCCCCCGTAGTCGCACTGACACGGCAACGCGCCGCTGTTGTGCCCCGCCGTGATCGAAAACACCGAATCGCGGCAAAATCCCTCCTTCGTTACGTCGATGTTGAAGTGGTTGTTGCCGCAGGCCGTGATGAACTGTCCGGTCCGATCCACGTCTTCCGCTCTCAAATAGCGCTCATCGTAGAAGTCGGACGGAACCACGAGCAAATAGTCGAGGTAGACGTTCTTGTGGTCCGGTTCTTTGAGAGTGAGCATGAAGTTCTCGGTTAGAGAGAACTTGTTGTTGGCGTCCGCTTGCGTGATAACGGCGCGGCATCCCGACAGCGAGGGGCAGTAGGGCACCCTCAGCGAGCCCTCGTAGAACTGGCCGTTCTGCATGAGCACGGTGACATCGAAGTCTTGGAAATTCGGCTGGTAGTAGTGGACGATGAAAGTGTAATAACCGGGACTCGGAACTTTTCCTTTCAAATCGAGCGTGTCGTAGTTGGGGTTGAGCCACATGTACGAGGTGTTGAGTAAAGTGACCGCTAGGTCGGGGCTGACGTCTTCAAACCGAATTTTTTTCGTCTCGGGTGGGTTGGGGAATGATGCAGACAAACAGACGCCGTCCTTGCGCACGCAAAGCGACTTCGGTTTGATGTAATCCAAGCTCCACTCCTCGTACGGAATCGCAACGATCGAGTGAATACCCACGTCGGCGTTGGAGCTCTTCAAGTTCACTTGGATTTGGTTGCCGTCCACTTGCTGCACCGCCAAAATTCCATCGGAAGTGGTGATAATTTGGCGACACAAGCTAGTGTAAGGACATGTATACAACACAGTTTTGCCGTTGGTGGAGTGGCGTCCCGAGTTGATAACAACGTCGACGTTGTGGGTCCGCTGGTCGCCTTCTGGAGTAACATATTTAATCACAATTATATATTTTCCCGGATTCCTGACGGTGATGTTGAAGGACAAGTTCGGCTGGGCCAGGTTTAGTTGTGGCACTCT
This sequence comes from Eledona agricola, assembly GCA_964023215.1. Lineage (NCBI taxonomy): Eukaryota > Metazoa > Arthropoda > Insecta > Coleoptera > Tenebrionidae > Eledona > Eledona agricola. The sequence continues at coordinate 21,649,656 of OZ026855.1, forward strand.
GTTGGCTACACCAATCTTCGACAGATGCTATAATTAAAATTAAAATGAAAGACACGCGAGGACAGTTCGCAACACTTACTTCTGTGTCCTGGAAATACTCCCTCAACTTGCTGACTTTGCGTCCTTCTTGAACGTATCCACCCACGCCATAAGTCACGGGGAAATGTGTTACGTTCAAGTAGGTGTAGTCGCGACAAAGACCTAGCTTGTCGACAGTGCAAGGCTTCTCAACTTTCTTGCGCAGAATCGCCGCCGAGTAGAAGTCCTCGGGCAGGAGAACAAAATAATCCTGCAAAATTTTTTATTAAATAATCCTGCAACATATTTTTTGTTTTGTTTTCTAAAGCAGATTATTTACAACTAGCAAATGTACCCGGCGTTGCACGTGTTTCACAGTTCGTTCTTAATTTTTCTATATACAGAGTGATACATTAGATAACCTCTCTAAAATTGCTATTTGTTGGTCGATTTAACTTTTTTTTTTTCAATGGTAGTAAAAATAAAAAAATGGATTTAGCAATTTTTTTTATCTCTAATCTGACTACGCCACTGTATTTACAATACTTTCAAATGGGTATCACCGAAATTTTGCAAATGTAGTTTCAGGACCGAGATTGAAAGAGAAACTCATAAATACCTCAACTTTACATGTTTAGTGGACCATCTTTTCAGACTTAGCGAATTAACAAAAAAATCTTTATACAGGGCGATTCACGTAGAATGTTCATTTGAAAATTTTGAATTTCCCGTAAAACTAGAAAGTCCAAATTTGGTGCATCGAAGTAAAATACTTTAAATTAACATCAACTTTGTTATTTTAAATGGCAATCCCCCATTTTTATGCACTCATTAATTTGGGCACTAAATTCTAAATAAGACCCAGATAGTCGGCCCTTATCTCCCATGGTTTTTGAATTATTTTCAATTTAATGCTAAAATTTGGAAACGCAAGGATCTTTTTTAAAATTAATGTCTCTTGATTCGTTGCAGATAATAAAATAGTTTTTTTTTTAGCTTTGCATAACCTCGGAGCATAATCTAAAAGTACTTTTATACAATTTGAATGTATCAATGCGATTTTTTGAATGATTATAACAAAATATCAAAATGGCAAATAATAATCGCACAAATGAAGTAATATTTGATTGAACATTTGCATTAATTACAATGTTGTACCACGACAATACTTGATTTACAGTGTTTGTTAAGTTACAGTTTTGTTTTACTTTGTTGTTTGCTGTTTCATTGTTATTAATTTACAAAATAAATTTATAGTAAAAAAATCAGAACTAATTAAGTCGAGAGACCTAGCTGACCACTCATAAAAATGTGAGGGTTTTCATCGCCCCAGAAACGACAGTCATGTTTGTTTGCAAATCCATACAAAAAAATGTACACTCATTAAAACAAGTGTTCTAAGTTCTTATTAATTCATTAACGCAATCAGAAAGGTCTTCATTAAGTCCTTGGTGCGTCTGAATCTTGAAGGGATGAAAATTGTAAAGTTTCGTTACATTATAACAAAGTCCAGTCACACCAGAAATTTGTCTCAGAGATATTGTATGATCGATATTCAAATGTCTTAAAACTTCAATCTGGGTTCTTCATTCAAAATTCTGACATTCCTTCTTTTTTTATTCGCCACAGAACCAATGTAACTAATAATAACTAATTCTGTCACGTATTTATGATGTACATTTTTATCAAAATGCCGCTAATTAAAAATCGCGGCCGTTCTTCGGACACACTCATTTTCTGCACAACTTACAAACTATTTTGTAAGTAGCAGAAATTTTTAACAATGGAAAAGTGACCAGACCAATCGTTTACCCGGACATTAGAACTGATAAAAATAATACAAATTAAAGAGAACTAACTTTGTTATCTCATAAAAAACGCGAAAAAATGTTTTCTTCAAGGTTACAGTTTCTTAACATTATTGGATTCAGAAAAAAATATTTTTCGGAAAATGGCAAAATAAAATAAGAGTGCAATTTCAATTCCAAAACTTGTGGTGTCTAACGCTTAGAGGGTATTTTAGAATCACAGATTTATGGTGAAAATGTGTCCTCCTTGCAACTTGACAAGGTGCAGTTTATCGCATATTAAAATTTGGAACGGTTCCTGTGATATTAAAGGTGGCTCGTTTATTACATTAGATAAGCGTACTAATAAAATACGACTCAGAATAGGCCATAAAAACACTTTTTTTCAATAGACATTTTTTTTTCTCTTGACAAAGTAAGATTACTCAAAAATTAAATATAATTAAGTATAACGCAATTTTCGGATTCCTCATCAAAAAATCATTCTAAATACTTTCCATAACTTTGTATGGACCTAATTTGAATTGTTTTGTTATAATTAGATATTTAATAGAAAAAAAGCCCTTTTTTTTTAAATTGCTGCTTTCAAACCAATGAGAGTTTGGCTTGACATTTTGACGGAAAATTTTTAATTTATATATTTAATATAATTATATAAAATTTAAGTTTTGAATTTTAATAATTTAGTAAACAGGGTGGCTCATGAACGTAAATTGTCAATTTAATCAAATTTTTCAAATTGGAACACGGTGTATATTTTGGTATCAATCAATCACATTTTTATAAGCTTTCTAATGTAATCCTGACTCGTCATTTTCCAACTTCTCAATCAACTTTTTTCCAAATTATTGATATTCCACTATTCAATCATATCATTAAAAAGCTCATCAAAAATGTAATCGATTCATACTAACGTGCGTTCAAAAAAAAGAACGAGGCTGCGTTGGCCATGGAATTTATCGGCTTTCCAGTGTAGAAACCATAGAAAACATAAACATAGATTTGACAAACGTCAAGATCTGTCAGTTTAAAATTTACTATCGAAATAAAACGGCCCAAACGCTAGGACAGTTTAATTTTATTTATAATGAACATTTTTAATAATCATTGGTTTTTAAACCTTCGAATCCAAACAAATCCAAACCTTTTTTTTCTAATGTATATTGTGTAATTTATAACTCACTAGTGGTCAACGTTCGTGTTTAACTATGTATACAACGAATGGTAGGTCACAAACATATTATTATTATTATTACTTAAATGATGGGAAAAAAATATTTGGTACTTTAAATAAAATGTAAACATGTAAAAAAAATTAATGTAAACTTTAATGAAAGACCATCCATAATTAAACTCCAAAAACAAACAACACTTATCGCAATTGCTTTCGATTTTTTGCCGTAACTCGTTTAAATTTTTTGGCCTACTAAAATAATAAACCTTCGAACCTTCGAATCCAAGCAAACCCGAACCTTTTTTCTTCTAATGTATATTGTGTAATATAACTCCCTAGCGGTCGACGTCCGTGTTTAACTATATATACAACGATTTTTGAAATATTAATTGAGAATGCAGTTGTTCTTAAACTGAATTGGTAGGTCTCGAGTTGCGCATAGAGACTGATGACCCATGAAGGTTGACGGGTAACTGAGTGCTGCCAAATATTCTCAAGACATTTTTCGGTTTTGAGACTGATTCTTCTTCATCGATCTATTCACGACTTACAGTTATATCAAATTAATGACCGTCCTGGTCGTGTCGATATTCTCCTCAACAGAGGAGAAGCTGTAACAATGAATAGATTGATGTTTGGATTCACAACGATACCGGGAAATGTTTTGCACTTTTTTTTATCCCATAATGATTTATCCCATTATCAACAAGGAAGCTAACCTAAACATGAACAGACTCGAACTGACACTTTGAAGTTTTGCTACACTAAATTGATGCACAAAGTTTTTCCATGGCCAACGCAGCCTCGTTTTTTTTTTTGAACGCACGTTATATTAAACAAGGTGTACCATTTCAAAAAACTCGATCATATGAACAATTTGGGTTCGTGAGCAGCCCTGTAAATTAAATTGCTACAATTCAAAATTTCAATTGATGAACTAGAAGATTATTGATAATTTTCTGTCAAAATTTCAAGCCCAAACTTTCATTCATTTGGAAGCAGCGATTTAAAAAAAAGCCTTTTGTTGGCTTAAATATCAAATAATTAATGAAGTTGAATTATTTTTTGACAAGGAATCCGAACATTTAAAAAATTATAATTCTGTACGTGGACATATTGTATTTAGAAATTTTAAGATTAAGAGTGTTCTCTTAAATAAATAATACCTTCTACCGAGAATCGCATCACGATATGTTCTTCATTTGAGAGTAATCTTACTTTCCCCCAGCGCTGGGAAACCTGTATAAGATACATTTAATATCATTTTTAAGAAATGCTTTGAGCAACTTTCTCGTTGATCGTTGCTGTGAAATGTCATGAAATATCAATATCAAACGTCTACTCTGTAAAGAATAAAAAAAGCTAGATTTCATGGCTTACTCTGAATCCTTTTTTACTTGTTCGCTTTTTATTTACGTACGATTAGAAGATTTTGTTTCACTTCAATGGTAATGCGCCAACGGCCGGGATCAATGACAAAAAGCGCGGGGACGTTTCCGATCGGTCCGGAGACGGTGACGAAAGCCGGCCCTGACGTGTTTTTGAACTGCACTTGAAACTCCTGTTCGTTGTCCGTAGGATTGTCTGGCGTAATCTTAATTTTACCAATAACCGTTTCCGGGTTGAAATTGGCATAGCGCAGGATCATTCGATACAAAGACGGCTTGTAGATGTGGATGTCCTGGATGATGACGTTTTGCAAGAGCGAAAAAATGGCGTAACCCTTCCAGGAGTACTGCGGGAAAACATTTTCGTCGTTCGCATATCTGACTAACGTGTTTGCGGGGGTTCGCCCGTCCTCCACCTCGTACTGGTATTGGAAAAGAGTGGGGAAATAGTGCGCTTGGAGCGGCTCCTTGCACGTGCGCCCCGTCACCCGCGATTGGCACAAACACTGCCCCGAAACCTTTTCACAAATATTGTTAATCGATCCTCCGACGTCGCATTCGCAATCTGCAAGCGTTACGAATCAAACCCATGCAGAGTCGTCGCACCCGAATTTAATTTACCTGAACACCCGAACAGATTTTCTTCCTGAAGATTGTAGGTTCCATCCGCACACTCCGAGCATCCCCTTGCCACCACCAGCGACTTACAAACGCACTCGCCGTTGTCCACATCGCACACCGCCATTCCGCCCAAGACCCCGGGAATATTACAGTTGCACTTCTCGCATCCGGACGGGTTGTTGGGGTTGAGATTCCAGAACAGCGGCCTGCATTTGTCGCAGATGCGGCCCTCGACTCGCTCCTTGCATTGACACAGTTCTCCTGCGGGAACCGACCCGCAACCCGCAAACCCCTCCACGACCCCGGCCGGGTTGCAGTTGCAATCCTCGCAGGCAGGGAAGTTGTAAAATCCCTCCTTGCAGGCGTCACAGCGCTGGCCCGCAAAGTTGTGGTGACACTCGCACTTGCCCTCGTTGTCGCAAGAAACGCCGTTCGAGCCGTGCCCGTCGCATTCGCAAGGCAGGCACTCGGGAAATTTGTAGTAGCCCGGACTGCACTGGTCGCAGGTCTTCCCCGAGTAGTTCACTTGGCAGGAACATTTCCCGGTGGGGCCGCAACTGAAGCCTAACGAGCCCACCGTGGTACAGTTGCACGGCTTGCAGTCGGGGTAGTCGTAGAAGCCGAGCAGGCAAACGTCGCAGCGATCGCCGCCGTAGCCTTCCTTGCAGATACACGTCCCCGTAGCTTTGTCACAAATGCCTTCTTTTGTGCCTTTGATGTCGCAGTTGCAGTCTGAAATAGATGCGTTAACTACTGAAATGGGTAAAACGTGAAATGTGGTTACAAGAGCACGTGGGGTAGTTGAAGTAGCCGTCTTGGCACTCCTCGCAGTGGCGCCCTCCGAAGTTGTTCTTGCAGGTGCAGTTGCCGCTTGTTTGGTCGCAAGTTTGGGTCAGCGAACCCTCGGGATTACATTCGCATTCTAAGAAAAATATGTTACTAAATCAGGTAGCAATTACATTTACAGGGGCATTTATTTTGCAACTCACTTAAAAAGCTTTAAAAAAAATACAGGTCGCTAAGGTAAGGATGGATACAGTAATATATTATTAAAAACAATTTATCGAATTGAAACTTGGTAGAGTTAGTTTTGACTTGTCATTGTTTAATTTTTATGTCTATTTGGTTTTGAGTTATAAGGGTAATTTGAGTTTTTAATAGCACGCGGAGTCAAAATCAGTGTCTTTGAGGAGAGCATTTCATTAGTTATCAAATATTTAAAAACATCAATTAAATGCAGTATACAGGCTGCGGCGTTTAAGCTGAAACAGTAAAATATCTCAAAAATAAACCGTGGTTTGTTTTGAAAAATGTTTAAACTAAAATGTGTTTTATTTCAAGGGAGCAAGAGTAGGTACATACAATCGTTATCCAATTCTTCAATTGGATAACGATTTTAACAGTCAACTTCTTAATTTTAATGGAAACATGTTTTTAAAAATAGCATCTAAATATGCGTGAAAAAAGAAGAAACTTTTGTCTTTGAATCTTGACATAAGTTGTTGAGTTTGTGCAATATTTAAGTTTGAAAGAAAATAACAAATTTCATATTTGATGAAAGCAAAAATCAATAATCATTCATAAAAAACGTATTGTATTATTATAAATAACTAATGTAACAAGTGTTCAAAATGATGATCTCCAAGTTCAATACATTTTCTAATACGTCCAAGAAAAGATCATTGGCACGCTAAAATAGTTTTTTCCGGATATTTTTGCAGGCACTTCTAATTTGTTCTCCCATATTTTCAAAGGTTGTAAGTAGAGTTTGATACGCTTTTTCTTTAAGAAATCCCTTAGAAAAAAATCCAGCGGTGTTAAATCTGACGATCTGGCAGGCTAACTGTTCTATCCAATGACCATTGCAGCACTTGTTACATTAGTAGCTTTTTATTACAATACGTCTTTTATGAATAGTTATCGATTTGTGATTTTCAAAATAAAAATTAATATTTTTATTCAAATTTAAATATTGCAAAAACTTAACAACTTATAGCAAATTGTCATAGAGAAAAGTTTCTTCTTTTTTCACGCAGATTTAGACGCTGCTATTAAAAACATAGGTTTCCATTTGAGATTAAACGATGAAATTGAATTCGTTATTCAAATGAAAAATTAATGTACCTGTAGTCTTGCCCCCTTCAAATAAAACACTTTTTTTTTGAAAAATGTTTCTCTACCATGGTTTATTTTCAAGATATTTTACTATTTCAGGTTAAATACTGCACCTGTATATTACGCCAAAAAAAAAGAAAATTTTTGTTAGTCTTCAAAATGCTATCTTTGGCCTATCGTTAGCTCTTTGCCTTCTGCATTATTGTAAAAATAACACTTTTAATTATTATGAAATTAGCCTGTATACACTTTAATAATAATGAAATATACTTTAAACGCCAAAAATTGTTTTATTTTCGCAATTTACTTCCTGGCAACAATTAATGCTTGGAACAAAATTTTGCAAAAAATAAATCAACGTATTCAGAGAAATATTGGCAAATTCATTTCTATACGCTCTTGTAAGTCTTCGATTTGTGTCGGTCTGTTGACATAAACTCAGTTGTTTACATGTTCTCACAAGAAAAAATCAAATGGGGCTAAACAAAGTCATCATCCTAATTTATTATTTGCATTATAGTTTTAGAAAAACCGATTCTGCGGTCAAAATCTACTTCGCTCAATTCTTGTAGCAGGTGCATTTTGTAGGAATTATATTTTTTGTGTCATTATTTTACTACTCATATTAAGTAGTAGTACCTACTGAAATTTTGTAATTTTTAGCACATTTAACATTGCGTTCCAAGTATTTTCTTCGTTGGTAACAAATTTAGGCCGTCCAGATTTTGTACGGTCTTTAACGTTCCCAGTTTCATAAAATCTCACTAAAGTTTTTGAAACGATGTTCTCGAGATCCGGTTAGGATCAATTTCATTAAAAAGATCACTTTCAGTTAAACATGCTAGTTATTAGAAACAAGTTACATTTTAGCTAATTATGCAAATGACATATTTCAAAGTTTAATTTGCAAAATACTTTTTTCTGAATTCAGTCTTATCACCATCCTCTCTTTGTTTGATTTTAAACAATGTTTAATATCTAGCTAATATGCAAATGACTTTTTTCAAAATTTTATTTGTGAAATATTTTTTTAAATTCAGTCCAATCACATTCCTATCTTTGTTTTAAAACAATGTTTAATTTTTAGCTAATATGCTGTAGCTACTTTTTACAAAATTTAATTTCAAAAATATTTTTTCTGAACTCAGTCCAATCACATTCCTATCTTTATTTGTATTAAAACATTGTTTAATATTTAGCTAATATGCAAATGAGTTTTTTCAAAGTTTAGGTTGCGAAATACTTTTTTCTGAATACAGTCCTATCACCTTCCTATCTTCGTTTGTATTAAAACAATGTTTAATTTTTAGCTAATATGCTGTAGCACTTTTTTCAAAATTTAATTTCAAAAATATTTTTTCTGAATTCAGTCCAGTCACACACCTATCTTTATTTGTATTAAAACATTGTTCAATTTTTTTAATTTATTTAAAAAAAATTTTTTGTGAATTCAGTCCTATCACATTCCTATCTTTATTAGTATTAAAACAAACAAAAAAAATCACAAATTAAATTTTGAAAAAGTAATTTGCACATTAGCTAAAAATGTTGTTAATGTTTTAATACAATCAAATATAGGAATGTGATAGAAGTGGAAGCAGAAAAAAAAATGTTTTGTTACAAATAGTAGATTTGACCTCCCGTGCTATTAAAAAAACATCAATTGACCTTGTATCTCAAAAAAATCAAGGTGTAAAATTGAAAAAATCTTATATGATATGATTTTAAATACTGCCGTAACTGTATCCATACTTTTAGTGACCTGGTATAAAATCACTATTTTCGACAAGTTCCTAAATCACCGCCGCTTTTATTTCATTTGCTACGATTTTTTTAAATACACTTACGTTTGCAGTCTGGAAAGCTGTAAAATCCAGGCGAACACTCCCTACAGTACTGTCCACCGAAATTATACAAACAAGGACACCGCCCGTTCAGCGCCTCGCACTGCAAGTCTTGAGTACCATTCAGGAAACACTCACAAGGCCTGCACTTCGGATACCCGAAATACCCAAAGCTGCAACTGAGACAATCCGGCGGTGTAAACTCTTTTTTACACTCGCACAAACCGCTGCCTTCTGCACAATTCCCCGTATAGTGGAAATTATTGCACGGACACTCTGCAACCCCAAAATTAACCTTAACTCTTTCAAATCTCCTGCCAGTTACGTTTACAGACATCCGTTTCGTTCCAGTACTTGTTGTAAGGTCTATAGTACGTCGGTTTACACTTGTTGCAGTTTATTCCTTCGGTGTTGTGTCGACAATTCTGGCAAACACCTCCGCCTTCGAACCGGCCGTGAATGTCTTGAGATAAGCGTTTCCGATCGACTTCCTCGTCATAAACGCATTCGTTGCTGTGCAGGAAGCAGTTGCAAGCTGAAAAATGCTGTTAGTGGCACTCCGTGCACGATTTATAAGCGTTTACGTTCACAGGCGAAGGGGTGGTCGATTTTCGACTGCTGCCATTTCTTCTGTTCAAAACCCGGACAGCATGAGTCGCATTTGGCCCCGCAAGTGTTGTGTTGGCAGCGACACAGTAAAACACCCGAATCGTTGGGGTCCTGAATGTCGCAAGTATCGGCATGTCCATTACACATGCACCGCCCTCCGATACTTATATCTTTAATTGAGTAGAAATACTGGAAATGCGAAATATGTAATTAACCGTCTCCAGTTTTGAACGCTTTACTCGTCTGGTAACTGTGGGATCTTGCCTGGCCATCGACATCAAGTGTCCCAAGAAGTTTTTGGTCCTCAAGAACCTAAATCGGACGTTAGTGGCGCGGGTCCATTCTTGTAACAACGTCGAGTTGAAGTAGTAATTGGCCGATGGTCGATTATTTAAGAGAGAAATCGGAATCTACAATTATAATGCAATGACGGTTTCGTGCAGGCGATCAGCTTACTTCTCCTCCTTCCAGTGGAACGATTTTGGAATATTCGGTGGTGCACACCACGGAGTCGTCTCTGGTGATCGGCTGCAAGCTTTCCTTGCCGAAATAAGTCACACAATCGACTGGAGAATCGGAAAAGTATTGCCATGGCGTGTACGTTTTGCCATAATCGGCGGACTTCTCCAACACCCAAAGACCTGGGCGTGGGGAGTTACCCATCCTGATAAAAACGTACGCGACGTGGAACTCCTGCAATTGTTTGTTGAATAGTGTGACTGTTGCACGAAATCGTAAATTATGATTAAAATTAGTTTCCAAAGACCACATTGTATTTAGCGTGCGTACAAATATAAAGCGAGGCTGCGTAGGCCATGGAAAAATGTTGACGTTTAGAAGAGTGTAACAAAATACATATTTCGAGTTCTTTGGTAATAACAGTCTCGGAAACAACACATAAGAAAGATACTTTTAATGTCCTCTTCAACAAATTCCATGTCCTTGCCTCGGCTAAGACATAGCAGAGTGCATCGTCCAATGGATAAAAATCAAAAATTCAGGAATTAATTCATTTTGAAGTAATCACTTTATCACAATTTAGTTCTTGCACAGGTTCTTGTGTCCGGGCATTGCTTCTTTAGTGTAAAAAATTCGCCAAGTAGGGAATTTACAGACAAAGGTGCATACAGTGTGGATGAAAAGGTTGGGACTAATTCGATAACTTTTTTATAGAGAACGACAATCGCTCAAACGCGTTAATTTTTCATTTTAAATGCGCCAATTCTGACATAAAAATTTGCTTTGTTATGTCATCTCTCTCAAAGCTATGACGTCATTTAAATTTTTTTTAAATGGCAACCATAATTTTTGATTGCGTCATTTTAAAGAGCATGTTTTTTGCATATAAAACAAAAAAAAATTGTAATAGGTTACACAACAATATTTTTGAAAATTTAATTTTTATTTTTTTTTTCATTTTCGAGGTCAACGGAAATCCAAGCGGCCGCTCGGAGAGTGACTTTGCTGTAGTATGCTGTGATTTTATTCTATGATTTTTTTATTTTTTATTTTATTTTATGTGGCCCAGCGATTTTTTCTGTCGCTCCCTATAAAAAAGTTATAGAATTAGTTCCAACCTTTTTATCCACACTATGTACTTTCAAATAGTATATTTGATTTAAGAGGTTTCGGTCATTAGATTACTTTGAATGCCTGTAAAGTGTGAGCAATCAACTTTATTTAATTTCTAACTTTGAAGTACACATACACTTTCATTTGCAGTGCAGTTTGACTACGTGTGCATGCGACTCTCCTAGTTTTATATATTTTTTTCTTTAGGCAGATTTGCTATAACAAACGCACAGTTGAAAATATGTTTCCTGCACGAAAAGGGCGATCCAATGAAAAATTCTGTTGAATGTGGATGAGTCCAATGAACAATACCAAAAAGAAATAATTAAGGCAACGGATGGATATCTTTCGATAGAAAACCGCTAAAAAATTTAAAAAGGCAGGTAAAGGACCTAGCAACTATCAGGACATTTGCTCAATTAAGATTTGCTACAGATATGACTGCGAAATGTTGTGCTCAAGATCGGAAGTATTGTTTAAGTCAGTCATACAGTAGCATCATACAGGCTGACCCAGAAATAATGGAAATAATTTTAACTAGTAATAGAACTTGTCACCATAAATACTTTTTTATTGTACCATTTTTTCGAAATTGTAATTTCGTTTTAGCATTTTAATCTCCCTGAAATTGAATTGATTATGGATTTCATAAATCAGAGACATTGATTGGGAATATTAGTTTTTCCTCCTTGCATCTAATTGCATAAAATGATCTCTGTTTTGTTAGGAAGTTTTTTCCCTTGCTAGCAACGGTCAAATTAATAAGTTGCTGGGTCGAAAGAACCAAAAAGTAGGAAAAGTTTTTCTGCTTTCGTTTTTTGTTCTGCGCTTATGGGTGTTTAACATGGAGCATTATTATACATAGGCAAAATAAGAGTCAAATCTTCAACATCAAGTTTAACTTTTCAACAAAAAGTTTTTGGATTTGACGAATTGTACTACTGGTTAAAATTAATGCCATTATTTCTGAGACAGCCTGTACATAGATTTAGATATCGCACGCTTCATAATATAGTGAGCTAACTCAAAAGGATTCCCATTTGGATATATTACTTTTAGCGCCATCAATCAATATTACGCTAACGACAGTTTAGTTACACCAAACGTATTTACATTATTTGCCTTAGAATTTAAAATCATAGAAATTGATTAGGGTAACTTCCAAATTTAAAAGTATTTTTCGGTCATAACTAGAAAACTTCATTTTCGTATTAGGTCAGTATATTATTAAGCGTGCGATTTGTACGAAAGGAAATACCGCAGACTACTCGAAATACATATAAATTGTTATGGTCTGCGGTAAATGATGTGCACGAGAATTTTTTCCCAGCCTGTTATTCATTAAATTTGACTAAAATGGCCTGTTATCAATTCTCAACTTATTTATTAAATGCTGTTATTTATAATATTTTGTTAATCTAATTTCTACAGACCAAACATTCATTTTTAAATCAAATTTCAGAGGACATAAACCAATGCAATTAACCCACAATATAATCATTTTGAAGTTTTTATTTAAAAATACACTCAAAGCACTGTGTGTGTGTGTGTGTGTGTCGTTTGAACATTTTTTTAATGACAGCTCCTGTTTCTTGAGCCACTTTTTGGTTGAGAGTTTCTGTCAAATGTCATGATTTGACAGTTTCAAAAGTCTACACTGTAAAAAATAAAACAAACGCTAGATTGCATGGCCTCCATTGTTATGTACCCACGTTTTAAAACGAATTCATTCACAATCCTGAAAAACTGAGTAACAATTAAGAACCAAATAAAAAATATAAAAAAAAGCATATCGGAGCTTACGCCGTACGCATTGAGGCACAAAAAATGGACATAATACTGTATAATTCCGGGGTTTTTGGGAAAAAGTTGTAATTAGATATTTTACAGGAGAATTGATTTAAGTCGATGTGGCTACCATAAATCCAGGACTAGTGGTAGAGTTTGCAAACTTTCAATATGATAAGTACTTTTTAGATATTTTTAATATTTATTTTAAAAATTATAATAAAATGGTGCATGAAATGTACTTTGTAAAATTATAGACATCCCATTTTGTTCAAAAAAAGAGTTATCCCCTTTTTCTTAAAAACGGCGGAATTAGGAACGAATAAGTGGTTCAAAATTATTTGAAATAGGAACAAAACAAAATAACGCAAAATGCATCTTGTCAGTAAATTTATTATATTTTTCATGATAAAAATATAATTGCACATTAGTAAATGTTGTAAGGAAAACTTGTATGTGTATTTTATACTTTTCTTCTATACAAGACCTGTCTTCTCTATGATTCAAGACAAGAGATGTTTAAAACAAATCAGTTAACAGTCAAACACATCCTCTTATAAGCGATACGCACAGTCATCAGTGACTTATTTATTAAATGCTGTTATTTATAATATTTTATTAATCTAATTTCTAAAGGCCAAACTTTCTTCTTAAAATCTAATTTCAGAAGGCACAAACCGATCATTGTGAATACTTTATATTTTTATTCTACCAATACACTCAAGCACTGTACGTCGTTTGAACATTTTTTTAATGACAAATGTCATGATTTGACAGTTTCAAAAATCTACACTGTAAATAATAAAACAAACGCTACATTGCACGGCCTGCGTTCTTATGTACCCACGTTTTAAAACGTATACATTCACAATCCTAAAAAAATTCAGTGAAACAACTAAGATCTAAACAGAACCGAATACAGAACATAAAATACATCGTACCGCATTGACATTCCGTGATTTTTGGAATAAAGCGGATAATTTGAAATTAGATATTTTTCAGGAGAATTGAATTAAGTCGATGTGGCTGCTACAAATTCAAGTCTAGTGGTAGAGTTTCCAAACTTACTAATTGGATTTGGATATTTGGATAATTGGATATTTTTTTTATGGTGGCGCAAATTTAAAAAAATGGTGCATGAAATGTATTTTGTAAAATTATACATCCCATCCCTTTTGTCCAAAAAAAATTATCCCCTTAACCACGGAATTAGGAACGGATAACTTGTTTTTCGATGCAGACATTGAAATTATATAAAATAGAAACAAAACAAAATAATGCAAAAAGCATCTTGTCTGTAATTTATTATTTTATTTCATGATAAAAACGAATGAACTGATACCAGATCATGCGTTTTTATGCAATAATTGCACCTTAGCAATTGTTGTAAGCGAAAACTTGTGCTGCGGTGCACAAATTTCAACTTTTAAAAATGTGTGTATTTTGTACTTTTCTTCTATTCAAGATGTTTAAAACAAATTAGTAACAGTCAAGAACATCCTCTGATAAGCGATACGCACTATCAGTGATTCGTTTAGGAAATGGACACCCACAAGTCTTGCTTGATACGCGGTGGAATTATGATAACAGGACACGATATTAAATTACATTTCAACATTTTATCTCTAGACGACTCAACACTACATATTTAGTAGGGATCGTATTGAAACGGGAACAATTCGTAAAGATTTAGAGAGTCAACGTCGGGGGTCACAGCATCAAAATAAAACATGTGTCTGCCAGATGCTTTTTTCTTTGCATCTGAAAAGATCAGGCAGTTGCAAGTGCGTTCGCTTTTATGAATCTATTAGTGTCGGCTTAAACAAACCGTTCGGTTATCTCACGAGATGATCTAATAATGGGAGAAGCTAATGAGCGTGGCACATAAATACATAACGCAAACAAAATGAAAACAGGCAGATTTGAATATGTTGTAAAGGACCATAAATTTTAGAAAGCTTTCCGAAAAAGTGTCCGGCAAACACGAACGGGAAACAACGATTTATTCCATTTATTTATACACAATTTATGAGCATGCAGTTTGTGTGTTATAAAATGCACATTTGGTGTCCTCGAAATAGAAATATAATCGCGGAAGTTGTGTAAATAATGCGGCAATGCCCGCGATTTATTTTTTGTTTCCTAAGCAATTGAGAATACTCACTTGGCCCAGATCGATGGTTAAGTTGACTTCGTTGTATTTCATTCCTCTCGATAAGGGAGGACTTTGCCACCAAGTTTCCATTCCGTCCACTGCAAATTCAGGGGGGTGCATTTTATCAGGCCGCGTAGGGTCGCAGTAGTCGCAATACTGAAATTTTAAAATAGAGCAAAATTACCATTTCAAATTTGAAATTTAAACTTTTCTTATTGTTTTAATTATTTATTTAAAATGTATGGGAACATATGTCTTCTGTTGAGTCCTTATCAAAGCCAAAACAAGTCGGTCCGTTTTCCGATAAGGCCCCATTTATCTTAAATTAACCGACTAAGCATCACTTTTAGAACAAATCAAAACTTTGTATTAGTTTATCAAAAAAGTTCAACGTTCGATAACACAAACCCAAGACGTCGTTAGAACAACGCGTGAGTTGTTTGATCGACAGAAATTCGCATTACCTGTCCCTGGATCACGTTTACGTTGAGATCATTTTCGGCGTGCGCTCCGACGAGCTTGCAGTAAAGCTCCGGTCCGTCGGTGGTGTCCACCCCGCACGTGGCCGTCGCCGTGATCTTCTTACCCTCGGCCAGATTGAAGTAGGGCGGCGTTAAAGTTTCACCTCGCACATCGAAAGCGGTGCCGAGCACAAGGACGACCAAAAGGCCGGTCCATGTGCTTACGACGAACATCGCAACGCTACTGAACCGAGATCAAACAAGAAACAACACACTCGGCATCTTCAGTCCGCAAATTGTTTAACCCTCGGACAGGGCCGCATCTAGAAAATTTCATCGGCACAGTTCACGTTTGAATCTAATAAAACCCCGACGTCTTTATACGAATATACATTTGCTGATTCGTTATCAACTAATAAAAGAGTTGTGCGACTTCCATAATTTATCCCGTTTCCAGTTCAAATCTTACGACGGTACACTCCATTAAATTTGTGCCGAATTATACACTCGCGGCCAAAAAAGTAGGGTCACTTAAAAAATTTTGAATTAAAGTTGCTTGAAAATGTGTTTTTCTACAAATCGCTTGGTAATTTGGCACATATACTCGTTCTCAACAAAAATTGACGAACCCTATACTAGCCGTCCGTTTGAATAGTTGGTGGAATAATTGGGACAACTTCCCCCAAGAAAGAGTATCCAATCTTATAAGAAGTGTACCAAAGAGGGTTCAAGCAGTCAATGATGCTAGATGCTATTTTTTTGTGCTTTTTGTTTAGTCTAGTGTTATGTTTGTTACGTTTATTAATGTATCTTGTTGTTTCAATAAAAGACGAGTTGATCTCATTGCATTGAAACGACGAAAAACCGATATTTGTCTACAAAACATTTTCTGCTTTGCTTGAAAACCTTCCAAAACATCTAATTTAGAGTTCTCAAACTGTTCCGCGTGAAAATGGTGAGTTACTGTTTCTGTTTTCACAAATTTCGAAGTGACCCTACTTTTTTGTCCGCGAGTGTATTTTGACCCCTCTAACTTATTGCCGTTCCTAATTAATGCAAATGGTTTAGTTTTTGTGTTTCAGCGCATAAGTATTCAAACTCCGAACCTGTTCTGTGCGGTTTCTATCTCTCCCATTGATGAATTTCGATGGGCAAATTATTTCTGGTTGGTATTTCAATGGGATGACAATTAAAACCAGCAATAGATGTCTAACAATTTATTTAACGAATTGACATAACAATAACAGACCCAACGAACTTGTTACAAGCAACTTCTAATTGAGCGAATTAAACGAACAGCACAACTTTAGAAGCGTTTGAGAAGATTTAGAATTCCACAACCTTTGCGCGTTAATTGTGGGTGAAAAGTTAAAATAAAAAGAAAGTGTGCAGCTGAACTTGTTAACAAATACGGATAATATGTTTGTTTGTACGTTTATTATCTCGAGAGCAGCATCTTTGAATAAGAGGAATTTTAAAAATCCGGACGCGTTTAGCACAATTTGTTAGTTTCATAAAACTTGACAAGAAAAAACCAACGGGGAGAGTTCATTATTTATTGTGCCCGACATAATTGGCATTGACTGACAGTCCAGTTTGGTTCTTGTTGCTGCGTTTACGATTTTTCGAAAATGGACCCAAAGAAAAGCTCTGATAAGTACCGTCGTAAAAAATAAAAAAGACTTGACGCCATAAGAAATTTATATACAAAGTATTGTGAATGAGCTCCTTCATATCAGATAAATACAAAATCTCGGGCGTTTCGACTCGGTAGGGAGTCTGATAAACATGTTCTACACCATTTCCAAGTGTAATTCAGAAAATATCATTAATTATAATTCAGAAAGGGTAAATTGTAAGTCAGATTAGTCAATTGTATTTTAAAATTTATCAATTGTAATTCAAATTGTATTTCAGAAAAGGTAATAAATTATAATTCAAATAATACAATTGCTATTTAAAAATCATTTAAAAATGAATCAGTACATAATTATACTGTGTGGATCAAAAGGTTGGAACTAATTCGATAACTTTTTTATAGGGAGCGACAGAAAAAAATCTAATTCTGACATAAAAATTTGCATTGTTATGTCATCTCTTTCAAGGCCATGACGTCATTTTCATTTTTTTTTAATGGCAACCCAATTTTTTATTGTGTCATTTTAAAAAGCATGGTTTTTTGCATATAAAGCAATAACATTTGTAATAGGTTACATACAATATTCTTGAGAAAAAATAAAAATTTAAAAATTAGAAATTTTGGTAATCACAAATTTTAAATAAATTTTGAACATCCTTTTAGTCATTGTCAACTTGAAGAAGGTAGGCAGTTTGAACATTTAATCTGATTATTTAGTAAATTTTTCATGTTATTTAAATAAACTGCTATTGTTAAAATCATTAAATTAGTAAATAACAAACAAAAAAATAATTTTTTTCTCAAAACTATTGTTATGTAATACATTACAAATTTTATTGTTTTATATGCAAAAAACCATGCTCTTTAAAATGACGCAATAAAAAATTAGGGTTGCCATTAAAAAAATTAAAATGACGTCATGGCCTTGAAAGAGATGACATAACAAAGCAAATTTTTATGTCTGAATTAGCGCATTTAAAATTAAAAATTCACGTATCCAAGCGATTTTTTCTGTCGCTCCCAATAAAAAAGTTATCGAATTAGTTCCAACCTTTTGATACACTGTTGTGTTTATATATTTTAAAAATAAATATTGATATATTTTATGAATTACAGTTGATACATTCTGAATTACAGTTGATACATTCTGAATTACAAAGGCTATTTTCTGAATTTCAATTGATATTTTCTAAAATACATTTGATTAATCTGAATTAATTGATACATTCTAAAATTTAATTGACTAATCTGAATTACCATGCTCTCTGAAATATACTTGATCCTTTCTGAATTACACTTGGAAAAGGTGTAGATGCAGGATCGTCGAAAACAATTGTGCCCCAAAAAAAATAATTTTCTTCATCAGATTCTCAATGACCGAAAGATTACAATAAAATTGCTTTTCCCTTTGAAGCGGTGGAGAAAATCATTTATTGACACATTTTATTTGAAACATTTTTTCTTATGGGCAGAAATATCGCTAGCTTAACTCGAAATGCATGTATATGTATGTAGTATTCGTAATCAGACATTTAATTCGAATATCTCTGAAATTATGAGAAAAAAGAAAAATACATGTTTCTATAAAAGTATAGGTTTCCATTTAAAAATGAAATTGATTTTCGAATAAGCTACAATGGATTAATAACTTTTACTTAAAACATTTTCTTCTACAACGTGTTGTTTTGTAGATATTATGCTTAATCATATCATGGTTAAATGGACCACCGGTATAAGAGACAATAAATGATTACTTTCCCCGTATGTGCGTTTTTGTAATGAATCATAAAATGTATGATATTTATAAAACATCTGTTTATCCCGTGATAATTTTAGTGACAACCTTTTTTACAAATAAATTTGTTAAAAATAAATGTAGCTGTACTGTTAAAACTTGTACTACAAAAATATGTTCGTAAAATATCACCTAGTTTTTTGTCTTTTTAAAATTATTCAAATGGATGTAAATATTTATAATATTTTAATATAAATTGGATAATAACAATATTGTAGTTCTAATCTTTTTTAAGATTTGTTTCTTTCTTTGGAAGTTTATATAAATAGGCAGCAACCATTACGGAGGAACTCAAAAATACGTTAATTGTAAAATTTAATAGTAGCGACAAATCGGCTGAATCCATAGTAATGGTGAAAACACGAGCTGAAAATTAAAAAATACAAATTTTCAAATGTAAAAATGTCTAGCGAATTCGCATTTATCATATAATAATATCAGACGTTGACGTTTTCAAACACTTTAAAATAAAACAACATTTAAGAAATAAACTAAGAGGCAATTCAGAGAATGAAAATAAAATTGATAGAAATATTGAATAGTTTTGCTCTGTATTTATGTGGCTGGCAAGGTTACAATCCATAATAATTAAGGCAAAATGAGATGAAACTCCCTATTATCATAACAAATTTCTGAATATAAAATTAACCCTTTTTTTCTTGGTGGAATACATTTGAAGAGCACAGGCAAAATGGGGAAAGCTCCAATTGTCCGTGATTTTTACTTATACCTACTATCTTGTTGAGAATTTCGAGTTATATAGGCTGTTTTGGAAATGAATACAAACATTTTAACCGGTAGTAGAACTCTTAGCAAATTTTCCTCACAATAATTTTGTAAAAAATTCGTAATTGAAGAAATAAAACTTCTAGAAAAGATTTCGCACTAAAACGCGTACCCGCTACTGAGTTATCAAACATCACTTCGAAAAACTATATAGAAAAAAACGCTCTCACAAAAACCGGGGAATCCAATTAAATGAGGCATTGTGGTGGGTCAGTAATATGAAATAGATAGATTTACTCTTTGTTACTGACTTTACTAATATGAATCTGCAAAATTACGTGTATAAAACATTCCAAAAACCTATTCACATTATTTCTGACACAGCCATTGATCTTTGTCGACCGCGATCGTGATTACTTGAGTTAAATTTGGCAAAATCTCTTAAATGTTCAATAGCATTAGTAAATATACATACGAGCATTGGGAAGACGATGCAAAACCGCTGCTTACTGAACAAACGGCGCTTGTGATGCACTGCCGAAATCCCATCAATTAATTAATTCCGAATAAGATCGTTATCATTAATAACACCGACCGTATAAGCCTACATACTTTCATAATTCAGAATTACTGAAAATCGTCATTTTAAAACACTCAAAACTGTTTCGAAATTTGAAAATAAACCAACGATAACCGTGCGAAAGGTGGGTTAAAACTAAATTGAAAATATGCTTTTTGTACAAAAAAACTGATGAGAATTTTTGTGAGAGACGTTCTCTTTCTTAGTGTGTTCGCACTTGATGCATGAAACGACGAAAAAATAGTAAATAAGGCGGCTGAATTTTTCATTGGAAAGAAAACTGCTAAATGCGCTAGTCGATCTGATTATACTTGTACAATTGAAGCAATTTCTAGACTTCTCAAAAAATATTTCCGTTCACAATATTACCACGGATGATGTAATATTATAAAAGACAGTTATCTATACTATTTTAACTTTCACGTTTTAGGGTTGGTAAAGAGCATTTTCTACGTTTATCAGGAAATTAAGAAAAGTACCTATAAGGACTAAGCAAGAAATCGAAAACAGCCTCTAATAAAAATTATTCGTGTTTAGTTTTTAAAATAAATGTTTAGTTACATCGAAAATATTGGACATTCCCCATTTTTGTAAGTTACGTTGAGTACTTCGCAGGGATTTTGATTTATTTTTTCAATTTATGATCACACTAATTGTAGATTTTTATACCAAATATAACAAATTGTAGCATTGTTGTGCATTTAGCAGCAGAAAAGGAAGAAATGAACATACCACTTGTTGAAAATGAATGAGTTTTAAAGTTAAAATTTAATTTATTATTCTTTGTTTGTGCTCTTCATTTGTTACTGTGATTCCAGGCATAGAATTTGACAGTAACAAAAATTGCAAATAATTTTTTAAAGGATTAGCACACCATTTTAATAAGTAAACACAATAAAAAATAAATAAAGACAAGGGTACTTACTGAAATTAGTGAAAGCTGATATGAACCACGTCAAAACACTAACCGACTCTGAATTCTTTGTTCTTACAATCTCCATCAACTGCACTACTTTGGAGGAGGCCCCGATTGGGGTGCAAAGCGGCTAGAATCGTTTTTCATTATAAAATGCATCGACCATTTCCCAATCCAACCTACCACCATAAATGCTATAATTCCCAGCGGAACCATGCCCAACAACAGACTTGATGCGAGTGAAAAATAAACAATTCCGCCCAATAAACTGTACACATTCAAACAATTCTTATAATAGACCACGCAGTATATTAAAACGATTTCTTGCATTAGTATGATCGGATATTCCATGTATGACAGGAGGGCATAGCCGTTGCGATAATTGTACGACAGCATTACGGTGTAGCTGCAATTTTTCGGTCTCAATTCTGAAAGCATAACCACGCAATACCTTGATAACTCCATTAATAATCCCACCAAGTTGAGGCCGTTTGCGTTCTTAACCTTCAAAAGATTGAAAATTTGCGGTATTTTAGAAATAAAACATGCAGAGATTGTAATTATGCTCAAGGAGTCTGCAAAAACCTGCAAGACATCCGTTTCTGCGTCTTTCCTCATGGCTTTTTCTAAAAATTAACAAGTTACGACACAGCTGATAATTCAAAACAAACACCTGTCGCACATCAGTTATAACCGACAACTGCCAAAAAAATAACCTAAAACAATAACAAACGAAAATCATAAATCATATTTGCATTGAAAGCTTTGCGGTACGATAGATTACAAATGATACATCATCAAATGAATAAATTTACGTAAAGTCACTTCACATATCATTTAATTTACTGATGCAATGCTCATATTAATTATATCAAAAAACCGAGGTTCAGGAGGCTATGGAATCGAGCTTTTATTTATTTTTTTATTGTGATCTTTGATATTGACATTTGACAGGAACTGTCAATCAAAAACTTCGTCTAAAACGAGATCTAAACACTGACCTGTATCATTGATTATATTTAATATATTTTATATATATAATCAATGCCTGTATATAGAAATGGATGAGCAATCGTGTAAGTGAAAAGTGAGGCAAATTGAATCTGCGTCGAAACCTAATGAGTTTGCGCACTAAAGTTTTACAAAGGCGGTTGCTTAAATCATTGATTATATATTCAATGCTTAAATTTAACAAGATGGCCTAAACAGTATGAAACCGTATGGAACTATTCAAAAAAATTAAACCGTTAAAACCGAAGAGAATTGAAAACTGTCCACTTACACCTCGAAAAGGCTCTAATAAAACAGTAAAATCTAAAAATACGCCCAAATACTCAAAACACACGGCGTTCAAAATTATAAATTCCTGTAAAATTCCATCCAACATTACAGATTCCTGAAAAAATACTATAAAAGAGCCATGCGACTGCTGCACACGTAACGGCAAACACCTGCACTACTTCAAAATTGATCAAATGCGCATGTGTATCAGGTTCCGACTCCATTTTGGAGGGCACGGTAATGGTTTCAAAAATTTCTGGCGCATCCTAATGTTGTGCTTATCCATATTATATAGAGATCAGTGGATCTAAACGACTCAGAAGATGTAATTTGTTGAAGAAGTTCTTGGTTGCCGACAGAAAACACAATTTCAAATATTTCGAGCTCTGGATACAAATTTTGGTACACTCGAACGTCGAATTTATTCCATGGCCTATTCGGCCTCGTTTTATTTTCCTAGCACGTTAGATGAAACGTTGTGTTAAAACAATCTGCAAAAACTGTTAAAATTAGTCATTCATAACCGCAGAAGTTTGCACATTTCAAGAGAATATTAATGAACTTTATTGGAACCAGGAATACAAGTGTAACACAATACAAATACGAAACCAAGATCTACAATCCAATACGCATATCATATGTTAACTGATAGATACCACACCCATCTACACATAACTTAAGAATTAATCTCCAATTTCATATATTAAGAATAAAAACAAAGATATAATGTCGTCTAAATGTGACACATTACTTTCATCAACAAAACATACGATATATATTTATGAAACAAGTTCGCTTATTACCCTCGCCAGGTCGTCATTGTAACGCGCCAAGAGCGTGGCATTCAGATCCTCATTCAAAAATCCCATTTCCTGCAAAATGCGCAAGTTCTTCGCGCGGATTGATTCCTGATTGTCGGTGACCCAGTGACCGTTCACCCACCTCCCCGCCTGCAACTCCACAAATTAGTTGGAAGATAAACGAACAAAAAGCTCACCTCGGGTTTTGTTACGATCATGTTGATGACTGATCGAGCCGTGTTGATGGCGGAAGAAGCGACATTGACGGCCCCACTAACCAAATTCTCTGGTAAAATATGCACGGGAACGGATTGAGCAGCCGATTGGGACAACTGAGTTGGAGCGGTAGGTGTAATTTTTGGAGTCTGAGCTTTTGGAGGAGGAGTCAAAGTTTCACTTTGCTCGCTTTGGGCCCTCGGCGATGACTGCTGGTAATTGGGGACGCGCCTGTATGGGTTTCTGTGCCCAGAAACATCGCTTTCTTGAGCGTTTATGCACTGCTTCCCCACGTCTTCAAGGGTGTAGCGTGTTTGGGAGTTTGCCCAGCAGTAATCGTGTGCAGCTGTTGCCTCTTCTCCACTAGGTTTTTCACCGGTCTCGGCCTCCATATTCACAACTTCAAACCCAGGAGTGCTTTGCGGAAAAATGAATAATCTTGCGCCGTCCTCGTGAGTGTCCTGCAGACAGCAATGCGCCAACATATCCTCAATGTTAGTTGCCGATTGGATATCAAGTGCAGGGCGAAGGGGCTCATCGACTTTTGCTTCATCTTCGAACTGTAACGGGCCTGGGGCTTCTTCGGCAGTTGCCACGACGTCAGGACGTAAAATGTGTTTAGGTACAGGTAGCTTATTCCCGTCGATAGTAATGTAAACATAGCCTGAAACAGTTTTATATATTTTTCGTACGCTCAACAATACCGCCCAATTCACCTGACAATTCGTCTTTGTCCTCGCATTCTGGGACGTTTAGAACGTCATAACCGCTGCTGATATCCGAAGCGATGCTCGCCACTTCAGAAATTGACTCCCCGGATGAATTATTGTTCGCCATCGTCTCGTTGTTATTATTGTCTTCATTCGCTGGTTCTGCTTTCACTTTCAGGTCAGCTAAATCCTCTTTCACTTTCATCTCAACCAAATCCTCAATCGCTTTCATCTCAGCCAAATCCTGAATCGCTTTCATGTCAGCCAAATCCTGAATCGCTTTCATGTCAGCCAAATCCTGAATCGCTTTCATCTCAGCCAAATCCTGAATCGCTTTCATCTCAGCCAAATCCTGAATCGCTTTCATGTCAGTTATCATTTGCAAATAAGCTAACTCCTCATTCGCTTTCCTGTCAGCAAACTCCTGGGGCGCTTTCGGGTCAACTATCTCCTGCATTATTTTCGTATAAGCTGACTCCTCTTTCACTTTCATGTCACATGCCCTGTCAGTGAACAGATCTTTCACCTTGACCGGTGAAACCGGTTTAGTATCTTCAAAGCCTTGCGACAGGTTCACGAGAAGCTCGTTCTCACTGATTCCATAAGACACGGACGCCTTCTCGGGTGAGGTCGTCCGCTTCTCTTGCTCGACGAAACGCACGGGACTGGTCTTCACCTTCTGTATTTCCATCTTTTTGCTTAAATCCATGGCGCCGTCTTCGACCTCATCCCTTTTGATGTGGTTCTTGGGGACGAGTTCGCGCGGAAAGCTCTTCGGCACCTCCGGTTCGCTCTGCATGTTAGTCGTCCATATTCCCGGCTTCTCGAACTTGAGATGTGCGGCCCTTTTCTTTGAGCCGTAGATCCTACCGTCGACCAGCGATTGCTTCATCGCCGGTTCGCTCACTGAGTAGGACACCATCGGATCGGTGCCGCAGTGTTTCATTTCAGATTTGGACCTGCCGAACGAAGGTTCACGCGTCGCCGATAACGTCATAGTTACGAAAACTGTGCAGTTCAACGTGCGTCCGAAGCGGATGTATCCCAAGTAGAAGTTCCAGTGCGTCTCGTATTTTCCGTACGTTTCTAAAGACGTTTAAGTTAGATGAAAACAGTCGGGCGCCGGCCTCGCGACACTTACTCGGTATCTGGAAGCAGACGGAGATGGTTCCCTTTTCTCCCGGCTTCAGGCGGGGACAACGGACGGATTTAACGCTCGGCTTCAGCTCCTCCGATCCCCAGGCCATGCGCAATTCAGTCTACAAGTCAACTCTCAAATTACACCCTTACTCTTTCCCGTGGACGCGTTACATACTTCCGGGCTCCATGTAACTTGTCCATTGTTCATCACGTTCCAGGTGTGAAGATAGACCTCACCGCCGCTCATCATCACCATAGGATTGTCGTCTCCGAGAGACACAATCGTGGCGTCTAGCATGGGGGATGCGTCCACGACGGTGCCCTTCACTTGGTACTTGTCCCAGAGACGGTCGGCCAACTTGTACATATCGTTCTGGTCGGTGCACGTCTTCGGCAAATGCTTGCCAGCTTGTGCCATCGATTTTTTCTCTTTTAATTTCTTGCTCTTCGCTTCCAAACGGTCCAACTTCATGTCCAATTTGCGCTCGTTAGCGAGCGCCTTGCTGGTTTTTCTAAAACATGTCGACATAAAAACGAAACCAGTTAAATAATCGAACGCACTTGTCATAAACTTCGGCGGCGGCTTCTGTTAGAGTCATACGACGGTGCTTCCTCGTGGGAGCCTCCTTGAGTTTTTCCTTTTTGGGGGTGGCCGGGGCTATGTGCGGCACTGACGCCGATGCTTCCGCGTTCAGGAAGTTCAACGACATCTCGGTGATTATTTCTCGTTTGAACTAGAAACAGCGGCTTAGATAGATTAATTTGTTACAAAAGCGACGGGAAGATATCATGATTTAATTCTGCACAATAAGATCTACGCCACACCAGCAAATCTTAAGCATTTGAATATATGTATTCGTTTTGGTTTAAAATTATTTGTGCCCCTATGCCCCTTAGTACCAGCCGCCACTGAAGAGAAGATGCATTTTTTTACAAAATGTGGAATAACGGAAAAACTATCGAGAATTGGCATAACAAACCTTTATAAAGGTCGAGTAATTTTTTACTTTTACATTGAATTCCGTTATAGATTGTGGTGTTGCAATTTGAAAAAAAATGACTTTTTGGCATTTTGTTAGTCATTTTCAGAAAATCCCAACGCCCACCCCAGGCATTAAAATGTATTACAAGTACTCTCGAATTATTCTTTAAAGTTATACTAATCGATAGAAAAAAAATTATTGCAATACTCCAAATGGTTCAATAGATATTAATTTTTAGTAGTATTTTTGCATTTCCAAATTTTATCATTAAATTAAGAATATTTATAAAACTATGAGAGATAAGGTAAGACAACCTGGGCGCATCTTATTTAGAATTGATTGCCAAAACGAACGAGTGCATAAAAATAAAGGATTGCCATTTAACATAACAAAGTTGACGTCAATTTCAGGTATAACCGGAAGTGCCGCCATCTTGAAAGTATTTTACTTCAATTCAGAATGATAGGTAATAATGATGCACCAAATTTCAACTTTCTAGCTTTAGAGGAAATTTAAAATTTTCTAATGAACGGTCTACGTGAATCAGCCTGTATGTGCCATTCGAAAGAGAAAGATTTCAAATTGCCAGGTGAAATGATGCAACGACGCGTCAATTCCCGATTAAAATACAGTAATGTCCGCTTATTGCAAACCCGGCTATAGAGAACTTTCGGTTACAACGAACCGATTTGAAAAAATTGAAAACATTGAAGAATTTTGGAGAAACGTAATTTTTTCTGATGAAAAAACGGTTCAATCCTGCTTGAGTGGGCGCATAAAAGTATACAGAGTGGTGAATTTTTCGGGGGCCATCATTGCTTGCAACCTATTAGAAATAGAAAATTGCTTAAATGAGAAAAATATTGTTGAAATATAATGCTGAAAAAAAGTGCGAATACCACAATTCGTGCGTGTTTTATGACTAAAAAACATTACGGCCCTTATAATGGACGTAATTTTTATTACTCCCAGATTTAAGAGTAACGACATTCAACTTGCGTCTTTCTTATAACCGCCAAATTGGATTTTTACGTGATCGAATAAAATTTCAATTATGTAAGACACATGTTACAAAAAGAATAATAGGTTGTTTAATGTGTTTCTTAAATTAATTTAAGGAAAATTAAATATCCTTATTAGCATTCCACCTTTTAATTATAACGATTTTCTTCGGGATTTTAGACCGTGTTCCATTTGAAGTTCCATTTGTTCCATTAATGGAACACGGTCCAAAATTCCGAAGATCATTATAATTAATAACACCGACCGTGAAAGCCTACATAATTCCACCTTTTATTCCATGTCGATTTCAAATTTTGAATTTCCTCCATTTTTAGGACTGTTTGGTCTATTATTCAGTAGTCGTTCGGACATGATTTCACGTCATTCTGATGTGAAATTTAAATTTATCTTATTGTACAGATGTCTCAAATTGAACACTTTCTCCTACTTCCTCAAAAGATAGCTAAAAAGTAGATCAAATATCTAGGACTTGATTTTTGGGAACTGTTTAATGGCGCAAACCCCACTCCGATATCTTGATTCGCTTAAGAGATAGAGGGCGATACTCATTTTTTAACATTTGTTACATTATTGCTTATGAATATTTTTTATTGTGTTTTAAACTTTTTTTAGTCGGTAATTTTTTAAAGTATTTTAATTTTTCTTGCATATGTCCTAAAAAATCACTTAAAACTACAATACTCTACAAACTACAATCTCAAATTTAATGCCATACACAAGCTTGGTGGTGATCTCTCCAAATTTCAGCAATATTGGGATGAAATTTGATTTTCCTGCTTAGTGCGAGAGAATACGAGATGAACAGGTAAAAGTATGCGAAAACGTTTGGAATTCGAAGGCGGGCTATATTACAGTGGAAAAATAAACAAAGAAAAAATAAAGACCAGAACCCATTTCGAACTAAATCATGTTCTAAAGCTTTCGCAGGGGAACGGCAAGAGCTTTTAAATTTTTTTGAATACAATACAATTGAGCTACAAACACAAAAAATATCTTTTACCGCAATGTAAATCAAAACAAGCACCACATAATTTTTACAAAATTGATTAATGCCAAAAACAAAATGTGCATCCTTTTTACATCGCCGTTTTTTACTATAAATTTAACACTAAAAATTATTATACTTTCCTAAAAAGTATCAGTGTGAGAAAAGTTTAAAGTTGGTACACTATTCCAATCGAAACCGTATGTGAAAGGTCAGTAGTTTATATTATAGAACCAAACAGTCTCACGTTCTACAATTTAAAGAATATGAACGGATATTGCTATTTGTGGAATGAAACCGAAGGAGGCTTGAGTTGTGAAGTTTTTGGGTTAATTTACAAGTATTTGAAAGTTACGGACATTTGTGCTAGTCGTGCTATTAGTTTATTAATAAAACGATAAAATAATATTGCAAACAGTAAGATTATTTCATTTTTTAATCTTCCTGAAAACCTGCTAAACCCATAATTTTTAAATTTTAAATTCCAATACATCCATCGAGAAAACCTGTTAAATCCCAAAACTAGGTATAAATAAAAGTATACCATATACATATTATGTTTTATTTTGTATTTAGTAATGCGCTAAATTTTAAAACACAGCCAACTTAATTTTTGTTTTTGACACGGAGACGGTTATTAACAAAGAACTTAATTTTATATTTCAACTCAAAGTCGAAATTTCGTCACACGCTTTCCAAAGTCAAAGTTTTTTTAACGCTTATTATTATGTAAATGTCAAAGAGTACAACATGTATTTACCCATAAAAAATATAAATATTTAACAATGTCAAAAAAATCTTATAAGATTCAAGCATGAGAGGGAAATGTACAATGAGAGACGAAAACACAGAAGTATTACTGTGATCGTATAAAAATAATGCACGACAGCAGACTACCCAGAATAGTTAAGTATAACCAACGATCTAACTCATGTGTACGTGAGAGCAGACCTTTTAAAACATTGTTGAGCAGCTGCCAACCTTGTTAGAAAATTAAATCGTTTCAGAAACAGATAAACATTTAATAGAAGAAAGAAGTCTAGTCAAGAATTAATCCAATGGGCAACGTAACAAGCGTTAAAAAAACTGCTCAGGAGCCTGTTTCAATTTTTACAATGTCGAAGAAGACACAAAAAGTACCTTCTGCATTGTGTCCAAAGCGGTTATTAACAAAGAACTTAATTTGAAATTTCTCCAACTCATTCAAAATACCTAATCAAGTTCACTAAAGAAGAAAACATGATCAGTCAGCATTTAACAGAAAGCAGACAGTCTAGAGTCTAAATTAGCTATATTATAAAATAAGAATCAGTAAAAGATGACTTAATAATATTACAATTAACGATAAAGCTCATATCGTATTTAATCAATTGGATTAATCACGGAACATGTGGTCGTTAGTCACTGATAATGGGGGGTTTAATCTATTTAAACATATGACAAACCAAAACAATCCATTTAAAAAAGCATAAGAGTAACGATAAAGTTAAATCAGAAGAAGTCAATCGACAACGTTTGCATGGCGTAGATTTCTGTGCCAAGAGAAATTTAAAAATAATAGTAGTTGAATTAAATTGATCACAGATTATTGCCATTTTTAAAAACAGCAGTGTATTATTAACTAACTATATCCTTCCTTACTACCAAAGAACAACAGGCCAGATATGAATATATTTAGACTTGCTTGCATGTATTACCTATTCACAATACTAATTATGCATAAGAAAAATATTACAAAACAAGAACGCAAATATTTGAACATGTTCTAAAAAAATAAAAGATGCTGCTTACATAAAATATGTACATATTTATTTTGGAATATATTGAAAATAATTATTGAGATTTAAAACCACGCTTTGCTTAAGTGCTAACTGAATTGCTTTAAGAAAGTTAGGGCTGTTCAAAACTCCGTTCCTTCTGAATCTCATACATTCATTTTCCTTCCAAATAATTTTATTTCATTTAAACTTCGATAATTTATTTGTGTAAGATTGCATTTATGCAGGAATAGTCATAAAATGAATACTCAAACCCGAAATTTGTATTTTTAAAGCGTTTGAATTGGCAGAAATAAAAGCAAACTCAAGAACATATTTTGCACTAAATAAATAAGTAATTAACAGCTAACATCGACAGAAATAATGATGAATAATTTGTTTCTGGATCCCTGCTTTGGAGACTGACTAACCAGAAAAACATACGCAAAAACAAGCGACGAATCGCAGGTCTAAGAAGAATGGATGGAAAAAATCCGACTTAAAATAATTCAATCAGTTTCTAACAGTGATTTCAAAATTCTTCCGTCATAAATTATATAATTGCAGCAGTAGGAACGCATATGCACATTAAAACTTTATGATGGTTGAACACATTCGTGGCCAGCACCGAAACGTGATTTCAACGCTGCAAATTCCATCGAATGCTAAGGATTTTGATATTCAAACTCATGCAATAGAAATTTATAATAAACTGGGTTCTGTCTAATATTTCAATTTGGGCCGTTTCTACAGAAGAAAGTTTTCATTACAGTAAACTTGATGTTAAGCAGCATAAAATGTATGAGAAACGGAAATTACCTTAGTTTGGAATATATTGTCAAAAAAATAGAATTAGATAACAACAGCACTCAACTTCTATAGAAAACATTATATGGCATAAAAGCAGAAAAATGTACAAGTGTTAGAAAAGCTTCAGAAAAGACAATTAGATTTATGGGTATTTTTAAATACCTGAGATGGTCTCTTTGTGATTTAAATACCATTCGGTACTTGACAATTGACACATTAATATATTAAAATAACCCATTAGTTGTGTCCACCTCAGTTTAAAATAAACCTCCAGAGGCAAATTTGCGTATCAAAAATTAACGAACTATACACAGACACACCAACACAGCTATCATATTCATTGTTAAAAACAATACCAATTCATTTATGAAACGGATGAATAATGCATCCATATTTATAGCACATTATCTGTGTTTTAGACTTTAAACTTTGTTTGCTGGCTGAATCATGACATTGCACAACAACTCGAGCAAAACATGCAAAAATGGTTTAACCAATTAATGCGAAAACATAACTGACCTGGTTCATGTAGTTGATGAACCACTCGGGCGGGACATCCAAGCTGGACGGGCCCGAATCATCGGACTGGGTTTCCTGATTCACATTCGAATGCTTCCTGGTGATCACCTTGTCGAGCTTCAAGAAAATCACCTCTCCTAGCCGTGCCTTGAGCCGGAACGAGCCCAATGCGACCTCGAACCATTCCTGCGAGTCCACCACCCATTCCTGGCCGCAATCTGTGATGTAGGTGACTTTGACGTCATTGGCGGCGACTCCAGAGTTCTTCAGCTGGCAGACAACAGATGTTGAAATGTTGAAGATGACCAACAAGACACACTTACCAGATACGACTTGAACATTTCAAAGTCGGATGTGGTGACTGGGGTGTCGTACATGCCGATGATGTTGGACTTGTCGCTTCCATTGTCGGGCTGGGATCTCCACTGCAAGTTGAAGATGAGCTCTATGGCCTTCTTCTTGCTGTTCATTTTGACTTCGTTGCAAAGCGAACACTTTCAGACACTCGAGCAAGTGATGACAACTCGCTAATCAACCGATTACTACTAATTCAACAACTGCTGGACCACACTGCTGAGAAATGAATATCAACAAAGTTCTGTCATAACATCAGCTTGATGGAAAAATGAACCAATGGTAATGGAGATGGCAGACATGCCCAGAACTTTCCAGAGGCAACTGCGCAGTTGTTTTAGTATGAGTACATAGTAGGCCTGGAACGAGGACAACACGCGCGAATTTTGAAATGACAATTTTATTGCCCCTTTTCCCCTCAAAATCCCAATTCCAGGTTTAGAAATATTTCCTGTAATAATCATAACAAAACAGATTACAAGATAATTAGATAAAATTAATAAATTGCACAAAGAGAAGTAGTAAGTCATAAAACGTTATAAAAACGGATACTCAAGGGGTGCTGCTCTTGACAATGGCAAGAATCTGTGATCAGTTCTCTCTAAGATTTCTTTTTAAATTTCTCTTGGCACAGAAATCTACGTCATGCAAACGTTCTGGATTGTTTTCTTCTGATTTAACTTTATCGTTACTGCTTGTTTTTAAAACGATTGATTTGGTTTGTCATATGTTTATTAATGACTAACGGCCACATGTTCGGTGATTAATCCAATTTATTAAATACCCTATGAGCTTTATCAATAACTGCAATTTTCACTCAACTTTTATAACGTGCGTTCAAAAAAAAAACGAGGCTGCGTTGGCCATGGAATTTATCGACTTTCCAGTGTAGACCCCATAGAAAACATAAACTGTAACAAGGGGTCGTCCGGGGTTGTGGAAAGGACGATACCGTGTTTATGAGTATAGGTGTTTATTCTCTATATACAGGTGGATATGTACACGTTAGGGCGCCAGTGGTGTAGCTTTGTCGTTCTCAAGACCAGGTGGACCGGAACCAATCCAGGTGCCTGTTGGATGCAAGAGAAGACTCGGCTGAGACCTGTCTTTGGTAATAACTCTCAAGACCAGGCGGACCTAGGAACCAATCCCGGTGCCAGTTGGATGCAAGAGGAGTTAAGACCAGCAAGATCTGCCCTTTTGGAGCCTGCGGGCATTGTTTTATAATGTAGTACCCCTCCACATTAGGGGTTGATCACCGGAGGGGGTACGATGCTGGTGGTGAGGGTGGCGACGGTGGCTCTAAGGCAGAGCGTCCGGCGGAGCGCATTGGTACTAATATGCGCCTCGTTACAAAACATAGATTTGACAAATGTCAAGATCTGTCAGTTTAAAATTTATCAACGAAATGAAACGGCCCAAACGCTAGGACAGTAATTTTATTTTTAATGAACATTTTTTATAATCATTGGTTTTTAAACCTTCGAACCAAACAAATCCGAACCTTTTTTTCTAATGTATATTGTGTAATTTATAACTCACTAGTGGTCAACGTTCGTGTTTAACTATGTATACAACGATTGGTAGGTCACAAACATATTATTATTATTATTACTTAAATGATGGGGAAAAGAAAATTGGTACTTTAAATAAAATGTAAACATGTAAAAAAAATTAATCTAAACTTTAATGAAAGACAATCCGTAATTAAACTCCAAAAACAAACAACATTTATTGATTGGCATTGAGAAAGTGGTCCAGATTAAATGTCCTCACTAGTCACGCAATTGCTTTCGATTTTTTGCGCCGTAGCTCGTCCAAATTTTTTGGTCTATTAAAATAATAAACCTTCGAACCTTCGAATCCAAGCAAACCCGAACCTTTTTTTTTCTAATGTATATTGTGTAATACAACTCCCTAACGGTCGACGTCCGTGTTTAACTATATATACAACGATTTTTGAAATATTAATTGAGAATGCAGTTGCTCTTAAACTGAATTGGTAGGTCTCGAGTTGCGCATAGAGACTGATGACCCATGAAGGTTGACGGGCAACTGAGTGCTGCCAAATATTCTCAAGACATTTTTCGGTTTTGAGACTGATTCTTCTTCATCGCTCTATTCACGACTTACAGTTATATCAAATTAATGACCGTCCTGGTCGTGCCGATATTCTCCTCAACAGAGGAGAAGCTGTAACAATGAATAGATTGATGTTTGGATTCACAACGATACCGGGAAATGTTTTGCACTTTTTTTTAATCCCATAATGATTTATCCCATTGTCAACAGGGAAGCTAACCTAAACATGAACAGACTCGAACTGACACTTTGAAGTTTTGCTACACTAAATTGATGCACAAAGTTTCTCCATGGCCAACGCAGCATCGTTTTTATTTTGAACGCACGTTAGTTTCTTATTTTGTATACAGCTAATTTAGACTCTCTGGACTGTCTGATTTCTGATAAATGCTGACTAATCATGTTTTGTTTTTTAGTGAAGTTGATTAGGTACCTACATTTTGTATTGTAATGTGCGTTAAAAAATAGAGGCTGCATTGGCGGTGGAATAACTTGGACTTTCGAAACAGCTTTAGTTGACGAAATTTGAAATTAAATTCTATATTAATCTTTTTCCACATATTCCATCTCCTAGTCTTGGTCATTTCAGCAAATGTTGCTATTTGACATTTAAAAAACAAACAACAAACAAACAAAAAAAACAAACAGTTCAAACAACAGTTACAATGGAAAAAATATAACACTAGCTAGATTGTATAGCCTCCATTTTTTTAACGCTTGTTATAATATAATTATGCAAAATTCAAATTGGATTAAATAACGTGGGTTTCAAACAAAAAGGAGACTGTATAGGCCATGGAAGCACTTTGAAAGAAATTTGAGATTAGGTTATTTGTTTACAAAAGTGTCGGATACGATACCTACATAAGAGAGATACATTTAATTCTTTCCAGTCGATTTAGACGTCTACTTCTAAATTGACAGTATCTTAAAAAACAAAGGTCTACACTGTAAAAAATAAAACAAGAAACAAAAACAAGATTCCATAGTCCTGAACCTCTCTATTATTTGTACGATTTTCTTGTACATATAAACATTTATGAATGTTGAAATTTCAATCGTCCCCAATTTTTGGAAATGGCTTATCATAATGCTTTAACATGCCTCCATACATCATTTCGAGGCCTACATTCCCCTTTTAACTTTACTGACTTTGAAACAAAAGGTTCCAGAATAACTGTTTTTGCCTTTAAGGTTTTAATTAAAACTCCCTACTTAAATAAATAAAAATGTGAGCACTTTAAAAGGTGAAACTTCAAGTTCAATAAAACTGCTGTTTAGACTGTTTAGATGATAATGTTTACATCCTTTGGTAGATATAAAATGGGGTTTTCACCTAAATAAAACCGTTTTAAAATAAGATGAGCACAAAGAGAGTTTGTGTTTTAACAACACCCAAAATTGTGGGTGCAACCATTCAATTGTCCATCAGTGTATATTACGCATTACAATAAACAAAATGCTTATTTGAAAAAATTGCAAAATATTTAATTTATTAAATTTATTTCATAAATTGAATAATGAATATGTTTGGAATCTTCTAATACAATCCCCCTGCATGGATTCTGGCTTTTGTCTAATGGCCAATACGCAAAATATGTTGCACATTTTGGCATTTACGTAACGTCATAAAACCACCTGAACGAAGACCAAAATCAGTTTCAGTGTCAGGCGGAAAATCCTAAGATTCACATTCTTTACTGTTAACCCTGTCTAACAGACTCCGTCGTCACAATGTTTACCTAAGAGATTATTTCATTATCTTAATGCGCAAAATAATACCAAAACCTTGAGAAATCTCAGTGATTTTACTTTTAAGTGATTTTCTTTTGGAATTCCGCTTAATGGTTCTTCGTAATTGTGAGAACCTGACTTTCCAAATACATTACGAATGGTGCCCGAATTTGAACTTCCATTTAATAATAAAACACAAAATTTAAATGTTTTAATATTATTTTTAAGCACAAAACTAGCGGTTAAAATAAAAAATTATGTCCTGTAAGTAACCCTCTCTGTTGAATAGCATGCTAATATTCCTTTTCTAAAATATTAGTTTACATTTACGCAGAATTTTTGGCCAATTTCGAAAATTTATTCGTTCGCCAAATCGCACACATAAAATATTGTTTGTTTCATTTAATTATTATAGGTATTATCGAGAACCGTAACTATCATTTGTAATTGTGTATTATGGTACATTAACATATTATAAATATGCTCTACAATCTCATGCACAAATTTTTCCCATTTTTCTAGTTTGCGCAATAATACTTGCTTCCGCCAATTAATTTCCCTTCTTATTATTTGGTATTTCACCTACTTGGGTCTTATCCCATGTTTGCCACTATCCGCTTTGTTTCTTTTTTTGTGCTTTGTCTCCCATATTTTTTTTTTACCGCCCTTACATACTTCATTTAAGTTGTCTGTTTCCCAAGAAGTCGATTGTTGCTTATATATCTAAATCTTTTCTTATTTTTAGGTTTCTTATTTAATCATTTTTTGTTACTCTTCAAACCTGTCTGAGGTACTGTGGCTAGTTTCATACTTTGTTCTGCTTTCTAAGATTCTAAGATTCACAGCCACACAGCCAAAGGTTAGTTAATATGGTTTGAAAAACATTTGTTTTAGGTTGCTTCGCATTTTTTGCTATTTTCACTTTTTGGATACTTGTACAATATAGATACAATATTTACATTATTAATTTTTATGTCAATTTCCTTTCTTTCTTTACCTATGACCATAATTTTTGTTTATACTCATTCCATTTCTTTCTTTCTTTTCTGTCATTATTATTATGTCCTCAGAAAATGCTCTTTCTGGGATTTCTCTATTCTGTTTAGGGAACTGAATCCCACATTTAATTTCGTCACTCTCAGTGTACATTTCTTTATTATTTCGTCCGCGATTGTTATGAGTAGAGCTGGACTTAATCCCACTTCCCGTCTATGTCCCTGATTTGCTGTAAACGCTCCTGAAATTGTGCTTTGTCTAATTATGTACCCATTTTGCATTGTTTTTATATCTATACTATGTTCTTGATAATTCTGACAATTTTTTGATTCCTCTTCCTTTTAATTCCTCTTTCAATTAGGTTTATTCATAGTTTTTCTCTTTGTACCTTATCGAAGGCCTTTGCAAGATCAATGAAATTCAAATATACTTCATCTCCTCGTGCTACCTTTCCTACCAAATTCATTAAACATTTACAATGTTTTTGCAGCGAAAGCAAAATAGGAAAAGTAGCTGACAGAACCAATAAGTATCGTATTTAATCAAATTGTGTAACTAAAATAAAAAACTGATAACCATTTTTAAATTTTTTTCACACTTTTGAACAAGAACTACAATACCTTTACGATGAGGTTTGAATCGATCTCCGCGCCATTTACTTGTAATAACATTGAGAAACCGTAGACAAATACATTTTTTTTAAAACAAACTATATTATTTATTATCTCTGTAAAAATATACCTATTAAATTTACATATTAATAACTCTCGCGTAACATCTATGTAATAAATAGTAGTTGAAGTACATAACTTGCTCCACAAAAGCCACTTAAGAATCACCTTCGCTATACTTAAACGCCGGATTATCAACATAACCTGTTTCAGAACTCTCCGCATTTTTGTTCGACTCCTCGCTAATGCTGTTGTCTCCTGTGTTAATATAATTGTACTTCATGGCCATGAAAGCAAACAACAACATGTCGGCAACCATGAGACCCGTGTAGAGTAAAAAGTCGGCAGACTAAAAGAGACACAAGATGAGTACTAGTGGAAGAAAACAAACTGACAATTACTTGTTTCTCAAAAATCCTTGCCGACTCTATTATCACAATAATTAAGTTCCCAACAGCCGTGGTCAGGAGAAAAGCAGCGGAAAGTACTGATTTCATACTAACTGGAGCTTGCGAGTAGGAGAATTCGAGTCCTGTAATGGAAAACATTATTTCTCCAGCCGTTATCACGACGTATTGAGGAACAAGCCAGAGGATGTGGACGCTATTTGGTGGAGTCACTTCGTAGTACTCCACGTTCTAAAATCACAAGCTTCCATTTTATTCCTCTTAAATGTTTAAATTTTACTTGCACGTTGTTGTTGTCATCCAACGACACCAGAATCGTGTAAACTCCCCCCAAATAAAAACTGAGTTCCTTGCGATAGTCCTCGAGTGTGTAAGTACCTGGGGCGATGCTTAACAAAGAGTTGTCGCCGCTCATAACGGTCATGTTTGTGCCATCGTCTTCAAAAAACGTCAAATTGTAGTTTGTACTCGGCTTGTTCGATAAAGTTCTGCAAAGAGTGGTCATTTACGTTTGACAAAGCGCACAACAACCTAATTTTAGGAAGTCCGGAGCTGTCTTTCTCTATGTCGTCTTGCAGCTGCACTAGTTGATCTGACCTCAAGTAGTAGAGGATTGTTTCTTTTTCTCTGACCACAAAATCACCCGACGTTGAATTTACAACTCCTTCGCAACCAGAAATTGTAAAGTTTACAGTATCGTTGCCGTGGATGTTATCCAGGTTCAGTTTGATGTAACCCATTGGCTTGACTTGGTTCTTGAGATACGGCGCAGCCGTGAGAGTGGCCGTACAGTTCATTGTATTATAAATCCGAACTTGACACTCTCCTTTGCTTGGTAAGACCGGATACGTCGCTTCCAAAGCGAAAGAAACTCCTGAAGAGATTCCAAAAGCAACGGCAGTGAGCAAACCGCCACAAACCATGCGCTGAAGAGGAGTCTTCAAGAAGTTGCACTTGGCCAGTGCCGGATATATGCAGCAGGTAAACAGCGGAATGAAGACGAGGATCAGTAGAGGATTTATCACTTGCATTTGGTCGGGAAGGATGGTATAAAAGCCTATGTAGCCGTCCATTCTGGTGGCTTGGAAAGTCCAGCCGCTGCCTTGTTGGTCGTACAAGGCCCAAAAAATTGGCAACGGTACAAACAGCACCAGAACCTTCAAAGTCGATTTAACCTCGTCCACCAACGTTTTTCCATACTTCTGCTCGGAATGGTCCAGCCAATGATCGACCGTCTCCGACGATTTGAATTTTTGTCTGACTCCGTACTGAGAAATAAAAAATTAAGACGTCATACCTCCACTATAATTCGGCAATTTACACCAATACACTTCATTACTTGAACCGCAATATTTCCCTCAGGTTGGCGGATTATGTATAGCGGCTTTCCAACGGCGAAAATCACTAAAACAGAGATTATAATGTCTTTGATTTAGATAATATACAGGGTGATTCACGTAGAACGTTTATTAGAAATTTTTGGTAATTTCTCGTAAAGCTAGAAGTTGAAATTTGATGCATGATCATTCATTCAATCATTCTGAATCGAAGTAAAATACTTTCAAAATGGCAGCATGTCAGGTTATTCCGTAACCTTGCTATTTTAAGTGGCAATGCACTTCAATTTAATGGTAAAATTTGGAAATGCAAAGGCCTTTTAAAAAATTAATATCTCTTGATTCGTTGCAGATAATACAACCGTTTTTTTGTCGTTTTGCATAACCCCAGAGCACAATCTAACAGTACTTTATATACAATTTGAATGTGTCGATTTTTTTAATATGATTATAACAAAATATCAAAAACTTATTTTTTTCAAATAGCAACCCCACTATCTAAAAGCTTCATTCATGTAGAAATAAAAAATTACTCGATTTTTTATAAAGATATCATGTGCCAGTTCTGCTTAATGTTTACGATATTTCTCATTTGTATTTTTCTTTAAATTTTGATTCATAGGTTGTGAAATAGAAAAAATGAATCACAAACAATTGAAATCAATATCTGTCCCATTATTGAAGTTCATTTAAATGTTCGAAAACTTTTTGTTGCAATGGCAAATAACAATTGCACAAATATTTGATTCAATATTTTCATTAATTACAATGTTGTACATCCACAATAATTGATTTACAGTGTTTGTTAAGTTAAAGTTTTATTTTACGTTATTTTTGCTGTTTCATTGTTATAAACCTACAAAATAAAGTTATAATAAATATTTGATAAAAAGCATAATTCATGACATGTAAATTTAAATTGTTTGATTCAAATGTTTTCAGTCCATAGCCTACACATATCAAAAGCTAAAGAAAAGATGCATTTTTTTAGAAAATGTGTAATTTCGTCAAAACTATCAAGAATTGTCGAGTTATTTTTTACTTTTACATCGAATTCCGATATTAGATTGTGAGGTTGCAATTTTAGAAATTGAGTTTTTGTCATTTCGTTATAGTAATTTTCGGGAAATCGCAACGACCTCCTGAAACATTAAAAAATATTAGAAATACTCTAGAATAATTTATTGAAATTATATGAATCGACGGATAGAAGAATTTTTGCAATACTTCAAATAGTTCAAAAGACATCGATTTAAAAAAGATTAATTCCTTTTCAAATTTTAGGATACAATGAGAAATAATAAAAAAACTATGAAAGCTAAGTAACAACAATCTGTTTTTTCTTCAATTAACAATTGAGTTATCGAATCATGACTAACATAAAAATACCGGAAGTGCCGTAATCTTAAAAGTATTTTACTTCGATTCAGAATGATCGATAAAAATGCACCAAATTTCAACTTTCTGGCTTTACTGGAAATTTTCTAATTAACGGTCTACGTGATTCATCCTGTACACTGCCACACATCTGCCAAAGGAAGTAAAACTTATCGTCGTCATGTAATCAGTACAGTATATACAGGGAGAAATGTAAATATGTTGCAAAATTGTTGAAATTTGAACTATTCCCAATCACCGGAGATGACTTTCTGACTTGATATAGTGGTTCTAAAAATGTGATCCCAACAACATTTATAGCTATTCTGCTCCTTCTTTTTCTCCCTCTTGTGTTTAAATAATGGCACTCACGTGAATCAATTTCTTATGGCCCTGAAAAGTCGCAAAATGTAAAGGGCCTATAAATTTTAATTATTGGATTGGTAGCTTTGATCAAAATCATAAAGTCTCTCTAAAAAGGAACGTTTTAGTATAATTGTAATCGTAATTGGTTTAACATTAATGTGTGTTTGAAAACGAAAAACTGTTTCTTGTTTTTGCGAAAATTACTGCCCAATCAAAGACTATATAAATCGTAAATCTGCCAGTAGTACATAATTAAAGACTTCTTAATTTTTTCTTAGTGATCTACGGCGATACGTCTCACATTGATTTGAATGTATGGATAAAGCGGACAAAAATAAAACTACTCAAAATGATGTTTGGATGTTCTGTGCATTGGTTTTTGTCTTTAGAAATTAGATTAATAAAATTTTATAAATAACAGCACTCAATAAATAAGTTGAGAATTGTTTACAGGGCATTTTTAGTCAAATAGGAGTTAGGTACCCTAAACAATCTGCTAATATTTTAATTTCTAAAGCAAATAGTGTAAATAAGTTTGGTCTAACCAAACGATAGTGTCGTTAGCGTAATTTTGACTGATGGCGATAAGAATTATTATTAATTAATTAATTATTAATATATTTTAAAGCTAATACTTGATGAAGACTTAAAGAATACTTCCGATCTTGAGCAGAACATTTCGCAGTCATATCTGCAGCAAATCTTAATTCAGCAGATGTCCTGCTAGTTACCTGCCTTTTTAAATATTTTAAGAATGCTTTTTCGAAAGATGTCCGTTGCATTAATTATTTTTCTTCG
This sequence comes from Eledona agricola, assembly GCA_964023215.1. Classification (NCBI taxonomy): domain Eukaryota; kingdom Metazoa; phylum Arthropoda; class Insecta; order Coleoptera; family Tenebrionidae; genus Eledona; species Eledona agricola. Next base: position 21,691,211 of record OZ026855.1, read on the forward strand.
GTATTGTTCATTAGACTCTTCCAAACATGGTTTAACAAAAACTGTAGGCATTCGATAGTCTTTTTTGTGTAGGAAACACATTTCTGGCAATTGTGCGTTCGTTATGGTAAATCTTCCCAAAGAATAAAAATTAGAAAACTATAAAAGTCGCATGCAGACGCAGCCAAACTACACTGCAAATGAAAGTGTACACATAAAGCAATAAGAATATGCAAAAAGTATAAAATTATGTTTAATACATTTTTTTAAAGTGTTTTCAAATTTGGTGTTTTAAATAAAATTGACACTGCAGGCACGCAAAATAATCTAATGACCCAAACTTCTTAAGTCACACAAAGTACACGGTACATTTTCCTGTAAATTCCATCCTTGGCGTGTTTTTTTCCTATTATAAGCAATACGCTTGATACAAAAACTAAATTTCAAGTGATACGGAAGCTACTTCAAAAGCAATTAATTCGTGAATTTTGGCCAAGTATTGCCTTAAAAAATCAACGTATGAATCGGTTGCTTAAGGCTTATTTATAAATACCAAATGGTAAATAACTCGTTAGAAAATAGTTTGATTTTTTATTTTCCTCCAAATTTAAAATCCGCTTTTTTAGGATGATCAAAGCAAATGTTTCTATTCCGGCTCATTATAGGCCCTTTAAATTTTGTGACTTTTCAGGGCCGTCCTACTACTGTTACTTTTTAATTTGGATCGATTGCACTAATGGCTCTATCGAAATTGAAGTTTTCAGATTCACGTGAGTAGCATAAATTGGATATTTTAACCACAAAATGGTTACAAAACCTCAAATGGAAACAGCTAATGTGGGTTGACGAAGAAGGAAACGGAGAAGAATAGCTCTAAATGTTTTTAGGAAGTAATCTCCGGTAATCGGACACTTTTGCAACATGTTTACATTTCACCCTGTATATGCTATACTGATCACATGACGATGATAAGTTTTATATCCTTTGGAAGATATAAAATGGGGCTTTCCGCTAAATAGAACCGTTTTAAAATCGGATCAGCACAAAGAAAGTTACACCCAAAATTTTGAGTGAATCAGTGTAATTGGGAAATTTACCTATTGAGATGATCATTAGCACTCCCGGAACGCCGAAAGCAAGTGGAAAGCAGCTCTCTTCTCCGAAGCAATTTTGTTCCCGCAACACCGGCGTCAAAAACGTGGATATCAAACTGCCGGCATTGATTGCGAAGTAAAACATTGAGAAAAACGCGGCGAGTTGTAAATTTTGTTGGGGCACAACGAACTGATCGCCTCCGAACGCAGAAACGCACGGTTTAATTCCTCCAGTTCCCACTGCTATAAGTAACAATCCGATTATAGAGAACGGGATCTGAGGGAGTCCAACGGGATCTGCGGACGCCAAAGACAGGACTACGCTCCCGCAAGCGTACACCATCGATACGTAGAGTATCGTGCGGAACTTCCCCAGGAAGCTGTCGGAGAGGATCGCCCCAAAAATCGGGAAGAAGTAGACGAGCATCGTGAACGTGTGGTAGATGATCTTTGAGTCGCTTTCGGAGTAGAGCAGAATGTCGCGCAAGTACAGGCTGAGGATTGCTAGAAGAAAAAAGGTGAGTTTCAAGAGTAATCCTCGTCGATACGTACTTCGCATTCCATAGTAGCTGAATCTCTCGCAGAACTCGTTGCTGACGATAAAGAAGACCGATTTCGGGTAGGGAATGACCTGCAACGAGTTGAAGCAATTAGATAAGTGACGAGGACGCGTCCTTTTAATGACAACGCGGAATAATATAAATTACGGAACTTAAATGCAATTGTTGTTGTCATTGATCGTCCGCCGACACATTATTGTGAATCATTAGTGAAGGCCAGTGGATTATTATGCGTATGGAGCAAGATAAATCTATTTGTGTGAATTGATCTCAGCACTGGTACTGGGAATCTGAAGAGACTAATGTTCCCATTCTGGCGTTTACAAAGACTTCCGCATATGGCTAATATGACCAAGGTCGGGTAATTCCTCAAGAATATATCAATGCGAACGATTGTGATAAAACAACAATATCGCTTTTATTACACTTTATCCCGGAGAATTATTCGAGCAATTGTTTTATTGCACTTCGGCGTATTTCAAAACAAAAAAGATTAAAGCAAATAAAGCGTTTGACTATCGCAAAAAACAAAATTCTTGAGCTAACGACACGCAGATTTCACGACTCAAATTATTTTAACATAAATAATAAATAATAAAAAACGGTACTTTTCAAATGTTAAGTTAGCTCACATTTCTCTAATTTATTTAGGTACTTATTTTTGACACCATGATAACGTATTTTAGCACTAGTTTTCTAATTAGTGGGTTCATTGTGTTTTTTATAATCATTGTTAATTTTTTTATTGTTTGTAGTTAACAAATATTTTCGCGGGTGGCAGTCAATGTAAAAACATAAAACAAAGTTAAAAAAACCTTTTTCTGATTCCTGAAAACTGAAACTTGTAGTTCCTGCTGCCAAGCGTAGGTACCGGTTTTGGGTTTTTAAGTACTGATTTGTACTGTGTTCAAATCAGGTAGATAATGCGCAGTATCCACTCTTGCCCAGTCCCAAGAACGAATTAAGCCACTTTTGACATACCTCGTCTTCGCTGGCAGATGCCATGGTAAATAAACAGCACTGTAATCCCGGTTGAATGTCAAGTTATAATAACATCACAGACTCGTTTGAAACTTATCGCTTTGGCCAAATCAAGAGATTTCTGACATTTTTGTTCAGTGGGACGTCGAAGCGAAACTATCTCACTGTGTCAAACTTTCGTTCCGTCTCGATTTATAAGCACACGTTCGCTCGCGACTCCCCGACAGTAACTGAATGAAGAATGCGAATACTATGAAATGTAATGACAGCTTGTAGTAATGGTAAATTGGTGAGGGAATTATGTATGTACAGGCGATGGTGCACCACTGCTGCAGGATAATTCGGATAATAAGCGCTTGGAATATAATTTGGGAGGCGAAGACTCTTTGGATGGATAAATTATCTCGAAACGAGATGTAATTTTTACAAATTTTAGAGGAGTTTTTTGCTAGAGCGACATGAAATTGATTGTTAAAGGTTGTAATAATGGTTCATATAGTTGATAGGGACAAATAACAAAACTGCGTCTTATACAACGTATGTGGCTTTGACAATTATCACTTGGATTTGCATAAAAATGTCAAAACTGCTTTAAAAAATTCTAACAAAACGCATATCTTGCTGTTTGTTTCGTATATTTATTTACATATGATTAGCACCTAAAAAACGAACACTAAAAATATAATATATAAAAAAAGGTTTTCTATAATTGTTCAATTGATAAATCTGCCCTTTAAATATTTTCTTGCAGCTCCGTTTCTAGCCCATTTTAGAGAAAATACGTTTTCTAAGCCCCATTAGATATGTTGTATAACACTTGTAGAAATCCGGCTATTATTAATAAGCTCTGGATCTTAGATCTTTGCAGCGCATTCCTTCCCAGGATAAAAATCCCCTAATTGCTTCACCCCTTCTTGGATATCGTGTTTCGCATCAGTTTTTACTCGTAGAGGCACTTCCAGGTTTTCCAAGGTCTTTCTTCCCAAAAATGATTCCAACCACCGCGAGTTGTCTTTTCTACATTTTTATTTTGTACGCTTAAACAAATTCCAAAATGATTCCATGTAGTTCAGGTCTTTGTTTTATCTCAGTGTGTTATTTTATTTTGTTTTGTTACTGTTTTATTTTTATAATGTATATTGTAGTTATTTTGTACTTGTACAATAAATAATTATTTTTTTTAATTTATTTTATTTTTGGTGTCTTGTGGTAAATCCCAAACCCACACACACTCGTGCTAATCCTGGCAAAGCTGATTACACGACATTCTCTGACCCGCAAAACGTTTTTACCCATTTTATCAGTGGACTTTTTCCTCTTAGTAAACGATTTTAGTGGAAACGCAAATATAATCTTGCATACAAAGTTGCATTCGTGCGTTTAGTTTCTATGAAATCTTCAAAATCAAAATCGAAAATGTCTCGAATAAATTCGCTCCCATTATTTTGTTAAAGTTTGCAGTAATGGTTTAAATGGAATTAGAACGATTTACGTTTTTACAGTTTGTGTCGCTTTCACAATTATCGAGTATGTTCGAATTTGATGTAAATATTCATAAAAATTATAATAAAACGTAAATATTGTTAAGAATAAAAGTCTTATTTACAAAAAATTATATTTTGGGCAAATGGATATTAATTATTGTAAAAGTAAGTTTTGAGATATACGACTTTTTTGCCTAACGATGCCTGGTATGTCCTAACTCTAAGAGGTTTAATTTTTATGGTTTATCAAAAAATCAGAGTATGCATACAATACGAGTATAATTTATTAATATAATATATGTAGTTTAATTTGGTTTATATAATATAAATTTTAAACAGATAATGTGTAAATAATTTTACCTGTGAGAAAAACCAAAAAATTTTAATTCATTTGACGTCTAACGAAACATTCTGAAACGAATTTTTATTATTCCAGTTTTTCAACTGCTTATGTCTTGAAACTAGAAAGTTCATTCAAAAATTTTGTCTGTTAATTTGTAATATTTTTTAAGTTTTTTATATTTTTTCTTTCCGCCCTGCTATGACTCCACGGCATTCAGTTCTTCAGTATGGTAATTTTAGCCCAGCCCAATTTTAACCCAAGATTTTGTGTTCAGTTTCTGGCCCCTCATAACAATTGCAACTGAAAGCCTTACTTCGCCTGTTACATCTTATTTCAACCATGTCATTTAAATACGACAAAGGAAAGATTTTGTTCAATTTGTATTTCCATCCGGAATTAGTTATTAATGAGTTAGTATTAATAAACCCTAAAAGTCAGGTCGACGAAACTTGGTCAAAGGGTAGACAAAATGTTCAGTTATGCACAGGAGTCTAAAAATTTTCAAAAATATTTCCAGAGAAGAAAAAAATCAGCTGCAATTAAAAAAATCCAAAAAGCATAACGCCGAGTTTTTTAAATTGCAACCACATGTTTTTATTACACCTTAGAGAACTGTATTCTCGATCTGATGATGTATAAAGTTCATCTACTTAAAATTTACTGTTTTTTGTTTATTGATTTTTTCCTTACTTTTTCGTACGAGTACAATTATGAGAAAATAAGCGAAGTAGGCTTATTAAAATCTTATCAAAGTGATTGTGAAAGTAGATTTTATATTTTTAAATGTAAGCAATTGCAGGATTTGAGTTCTAATTCATTTGTAATGCTACGATTACAAATACCTAATCAAGATAATTTAAATTCCCTGTTCATACACTGCCACTGTGACAGTGATTACACTCTTGTTTTTTAATTCATCATTTCACAGTAAATGCAATTTTCGAATTAGATGTTTTACAGTTATCTGAATAAGGTTTGATTTGTCAAATAAACAATAAATCACTTGAATATTATTGAAATAACTTTCGTTAAAACACAAAAATAATCATCTACTTCTTTTAATAAATGCTCAAATACGCCTCCATTAATTGTAAAGCCATATACACACACAAATTGCATTTTCTACGAAATATTCAATAAAAAAATAAGATTGTAATCAGTAAGAAAATTTGTGAGAATTCATTCTGACGGTGTCTGAACAGGGAATTAAAATTATCTTCATTAGGGATATGTAATAGTAATCCCCGGTAATCCCGCAACATTTAAAAATATCAAACCTACTTTCGTAGTTAACTCCATAAGATTTTAATAAACCTTACTTCACTTATATGAAGCGTAGAATTAAGAGAATTAAGTTCTTTATCGAAAGGTGTAATATAAACATATGGGTGTAATTAAAGAAAAATATTTTTAGGTTTTTTAGATTTATTGAATTGCAGCTTCTCCTCCGAAAATATTTTCAAGTTTCATCGACCTGACTTTTAGGGTTTATTAATTATTAATTTTTCTATTGCACTGGATTTTCGCCGAATATTGTTTTCTCTAAAACAATGCAAGCACATTCTTGCATAAACGTTGATGTCATACGACAGAATTTGGAAATAAATTAAAAACAGATATGTTGTATTTAAAATAACAAAGATCCGGTATAACTGGAAGTGGCACAATCTAGAAAAGAATTTGAGCAGGTAGATCTTATAAGTTTATACATACAGAGTGATTTTTGTACCCCGTTCATTAAAAGTTGTTCAACTTACCATTGAGATAAAAATCTGAAATTTGGTACTCCGCATTAGTCGGTTTTTGTGAATTAAAGCAAAATATGGATATTGTTGTGCCACTTCCGGTTTAACCGGAAATGAAAGCAACTTTATTAGTTTAAATGGCACCCTGTATCTTTCATTTCATATTTTTAATCGCCTTTTATTCTGATTCTTGCAGGCCTAAGGTGTCGATACTTGTCTCTGACCATTTAGGAATCATGCATTTTTTTTGTTTAAAATGTCAATTTCATGACATTATTCAAAAAATTATTTTTTGATAATGGTTTGGAGTTAAGAAGTGAAACATGGGGATCCAAAAGTAGAAAGTTAGAACCAACATTCAATGTCATTTGATTATGAAAAAAATTGTGTAATTGCCTCTATAGGAATTGTTAAATATGGTGGAGTCAAAATGACATCTTTATTTTTTCCAATGGCAGCACACAATTTGGATACCGGAAGTCTATAGAGAAATAAATTTTGAGAAAGTCACAATTCATTTCCCTATACCTATGATTCTTTTCCAGATAAAATTCAAAAATTTTCAAGAAAAAAAAGTTTTTAATAGTTTTGATGAGCCATGAAAAAACAAAAGGAAATCGTACCGAAGGATTATTGTAGTGACTATCATTTGGCATTTGCATTTTGACAAAAAGAACTATAAATGTTCAGAATTCCTATAGGAAAATGAATTTGCTTCCTTGTCGATTTGTGGTATCCGAATTGGGTGCTGCCATTTAAAAAATGGAGACTTTGTCATTTTTACTCCGCCATATTGACAAGGCTCAATTTTTTGGATTTTTTTTTCCAATGAACTGAAATCGAAAGTTGGTTATAACTTTTTACTTATGATGTCCCAAGTTTCGCTTCTTAGGTCCAAACCGTTTTCCCATTATAATTTTTAGAGTAATGTCATAAAATTGAAATTTCAAAGATAAAAAAATGCATTATTCCTAAACTGTCAGAGTAAAGTATCGACAACCCAGGTCTACAAGAATCAGAATAAAAAGTCTAACAAGAATATGAAATAAAAAATCCCGGATGCTTTTTTAACTCCGGTTAAACCGGAAGTGGCACAACAATGTACATATTTTGCTTTTATTTATGCGGGGTACCAAATTTCAGATGATTATCTCAATGTCAAGTTGAAAAACTTTTAATAAACGGGCTACAAAAACCAACCTGTATCCACCCTGTAGAGCGTTCAAAAAAACCGAGGCTAAGGACCAGGACGCCAAGGAAATTAGCTTTGTTTTATTTTTACAGTGTACACCCTTGACATTGACACTATTCATAATATTTGCCAAAAACTGTCAATAAAAAATGTGCCCAAATAATAATTAAACCGGCGCCTGCAGGTTGGGTGATGGAATTAGTTAAAAAAGACATTAAATGTATCTTATAATAATTGTCCGAAACAGAGTAGAAAACACAATTTCAAATATTCCCAAACCAAGTTCAACATTTTGCTACACTCTATAGAATGTTGGAGTTATTGCATGGCCATTGGAACTCTTGTTTAATATTTTTATTGAAATTTACTAAAATAAGCAAAAATATATAATTTAAAGACTAAAAATAATTTATGACTCAATAAATCAACACTATGTACAATTGTTGAATTAATACAATTTACGTCACAAATGATCATCATCTTCCTGTTGAGTCTTACTCTCCAACTCTTTAGTTTTGGCCGGCTCAGCTTCTTTGTCTCCCTCGAGCTTATCGGCTTCCTTCTCTTCTTCTGACTGCCTCTTCTCGTTGGGAAACGTTCGCGCCAAAAACGCAAACAATATCATATCGACCACCATAAGTCCCGTGTAGAGAAGAAAATCGTACGACTGAAAATCACCCTTAGAACCCTTAAACCCATTTAAGCCCATACCTGTCTGTCGAAAATTTTCGCGGACTCTATTATGATGATGATGACATCGCCAACAGCAGACGTCAGAAGGAAAGCAGCTGTCAGTACCGACTTCATGGAAGGCGGTGCATTGGAATAGGAAAATTCCAATCCAGTGATCGAAAACAATATTTCACCGGCCGTAATGACGACGTATTGCGGAATCTGCCACAGGATGTGAACACTGTTCGCTTGCGTAATCTCAAAAGTTGCGACTTTCTAAAAAACGCGCTGCAGATCGTGCCGGCATCTCTTCTAACTTACTTCGATTTTGTTATCGCCGGCCAACTGCACCAAAACGGTGTAAACACCTCCCAAATCGAACTTCACATCAACAGTTCCTAATTTATAAGTGCCCGGATCGATAGATGTGAAATTATTGTTGGAAGACGGTACGCTTAAAGCCACGTCATCTCCGTCGTGGTAAATTATATCGACCCCGTCCACGCGATTATTAACTATAGTTCTGGAAAGCGCCAATGACTTCGATTTTCACTTGAATCAGTTACGCACCTGATTTTAGGCAGCCCATCCTCGGGTTTGTTGATATCATCTTCAAAAAACCAAAATTTCTCTTTCGTGGAAAAGTAAACGTATCCAGTTTCTTCGGCAATAGAGAGCGAATTGCTGTAACTCGTAAGTCCACACTTCGCCTCCCAATTATAACTCACATTTCTGGAGCCGGTGATGTCTACATCGATGTGCTTGTACCCCATTGACGGTATTGTTTGAGTAATTGATAGGTTGTCTATTGTTAACTTAGCATCGCACTCAAACGGATTATAAATTCTAATCTGCGCTTGACCAGCGGTTGGTAACTCGGGATATGTGGCTTCCAAAGCAAAAGACACACCGGCAGAAATTCCAAAAGCCAATGCGCACAAAAGCCCGCCCAAAATCATGCGTCTAAGTGACGATGTTAGAATGTTGTACTTGCCCAAGAACGGGTAGATTCCGTATGTGAACAATGGAATAAACGCGAGGATCAGAAGCGGATTTATAACTTGCATCTGATCTGGAAGGAGCGTGAACGAGCCCAAACGACCGTCCATTCTGGCCGCTTGGAAAGTCCACGTGCTCCCCTGCTGGTCGTAGCAAGCAAAGAAGATGGGAAGCGGTATGAACACCACCAACACCTTCAACATGGTTTTAATGTCTTCGATTAAGCTGCGCTCGTATTTCGGTTCGGCGTGGTCGAGCCAATGCTCACGCTTCTCTTTGGATTGGAATTTTTTTTTCGCTCCGTGCTGCAAGCAAACGTTACATACCGATCTCGTACCATTGTGACATTACCGAAATGCACTTGACCACCTCGATCATCACGTTCCCTTCGGGATTCTTAATCTTGTACAAAGGCGACCCCATGAAGAAGATGACTGCAACCCAACAATTGATTCGGTGATGAAACAGTGCTTCGTCTTACCAACTGAGACGATCATGAGTATTCCAGGAACGGCGAAAGCGAGAGGATAGCACGAGTCCTCGCCAAAGCAGTGCACATCCTCGCGTAAAATCGGCGTCAAGAATGTTGAAATCAAACTTCCGGCGTTTATAGAAAAGTAGAATACCGAGAAGAAAGCCGCTAGTTGGGCCGCTTGTTGAGGTAGAACGAATTGGTCACCGCCGAAGGAAGAAACGCAAGGTTTGATTCCTCCGGTTCCGATGGCAATCATAAATAACGCCAGGATCGTAAATGGAGCTTGCGGGATATTTAATGGGCCCACTGATGTTACTGCCAGTAAAATGTTGCCGCAGGCGTAGAGTATGGACACGTAGAGGATCGTGCGAAATTTTCCCAACCAACTGTCGGAGATAATTGCCCCAATTAAAGGGAAGAAGTACGAAAATACGACAAAGATGTGGTAAATTATGGTTGAATCGCTTTCCGAGTAGAGAAGCACGTTCTTTAGGTACAGACTCAAAATTGCTAAAAAAGAATACAGTTTTTGGAATAAAGGCTACCATTCCTTACTTCTCATCCCATAGTAGCTGAATCGCTCACAGAACTCATTGCTGATGATGAAAAACACCGATTTTGGGTAAGGGACGTGCTGCAATAAAATTGACATTTTTGGTATGCTAGAACTGGAAAATGCAAACATTTCAACAATTCAAAATTGAATGCAATCGATTTTTTTTAAATCTAAAAGTGACTGAGTCTAATGCCACCAAAAATATGCAAATGCAAATAAATTGTAGTTTTGTTTTAAACGCCTTTTGGATACCACAATCATGTCCTCTACATATTTACGACGACCAATTGTTACAAGTGCCGTTTTTCATGCGAACTGTGTTTCTAAAAACAAAGACTCAAATTCTCTGAAATATCTCCGATTTGGTTATCTCGAGTTGCGCATTTAGAAATGTTACACATGTCGTAGAAGCTTCGTTGCGTGCTATCGTTTTTAGCTTTTGGTGCGGATTTTTTTTACCTCAGACTGCGCCTCCGCTTCACTGACATCTTTCTTCTCTTTTTCCGCCACACTTGTCCTGTGACCATTCTTCTGCTTCTCATCATTAGAGCCTGGAAACACATCAACAGTTATAAGAAGAAGCAAATAAACGAAATGAAAACCACCACTACTACTTTTTGTGGAGAAAAAGGTCATAGTGCTGTAATTACGAACTCTTGGGCGCTAATTCGTCCGAACCGACTTTTGCTCGCTTCATATTTATTATCAGCGATTATCGAAGGCATTTCCACGCAGCTTTACGTCCATAATTCTGCTACAGTATTTATGCAAATGTTTGTCTACGATAATTAGTCCGATAACGGTTTAATTAACTTCGCAAAATCTGAATCGCATCAGACGCAGCGCACACAAACCTGAAGAGTGTTTGTTCTGTACTAATAATTGCAACTAATTGTTTGAACACTACTTATTTGTAATATTTTTACGAACGGCGCAACGACCTCGTAACGATTTGTAATTATTTTTTAAATCGATTGTTTTATCCGCGACAGATTCCAACGGATTGCATCAGTGAATGATAACAGATAAGTTTAAGTCGTCTGCGCTGCACGAAAACAATCAATTATTTGACGGTAATTACGGGAAAATGGAGCAAGGTCCCGTGATTTAATTGTGATGGTTCGACCAAATCATGCAAATTAACTGGGGCAGATTTTTGTTTGCTGGCTGCTGCGAATGTCTGAAATGTGGGCGAAATTTCGTCCTGTTTTATTTACTGTGGTCACTTTCACCTGTTAATATTCGCCAAATGTCAATAACCCAATCCTTGAAAGTGGCGCTGCATTATTTATACAAATTGCAACCTCGTTTGCTCGTACCGAATCTCAATTATATTTTTTGCGGCCTTCCACCGCGTTTACCTGAAGATGTACACAAAACGTCGGGAATTTATTTCAATGGACCGCGGCCATAAATCTCGGAAAACCATAACTTTAACAAAAAATCTCCTTCTCTAATTAAATTGAATTGCAAAGTGAAGAGAACTCGTCAAAAAATTGACAAGAAAAATTAATACTTCAAACTTCCTTAATTTTTGCAGTGACGTGTGTAAAGTACATTTCTTCGGAATTTTATAAACTGAAAACAATGGACCTAGAAGATAAAAACCCAAGTATTCCGAGAAAACGTAACAACTGACTAAAACATTATTTAGAACATTTATAAATTTCACAACGAATCGAATAAACGAACTTGGCGGTCGTAAAACCTGTTGAAATTGTGTCACTTTGCATTATTTCACGACCAGTTTGAAGGTATTACAAAATCCGATTTATTAATAATTTTTTACGGGTCTTAACAATAAAAACAATTACCATCGTATTCCGAATCCACCGTCATGGCTAATACTGCAGATTAGCACGAACCAAAACCTCAGACTAAAAAATCTTTACTAAAAATGATACAGCTACCGACTTATCTATCCGATAGAACAATCGATTGTTACCTAGTTGAAAGGCTAAGAACACTTGTTGATAATATAGCAATTTTTAATTATTTCCATTATCACACAACCAGTACTTGAACAAGAAAGGATTAGTGTATACAATTTCGAATCGGAGAATGAAGTAAGTTCAGACTTGTTTTTTTACTATTTGATATTGTTGTTGTTTTTTATATTCTGGACAAACTATGGCGTAATTTTTTTTCCTGGTTTATCGATGTTGTATTTGAATGATCGAGTTTATTGTTGACTCTTTTAAACTCTTAGTGTGCTACTTTAAGCTGGTGCATTATTGATTAAAAATTAAATTGCATTGGCCATGAATATGTCATAAATAATATTTAAAAATATTTTCATTGTATGACAAATTGATTTCAGAATCGTGTGACGAACACTTCTGGACTTCAGAGCCAAAGAGGATAAAGTCCAAGTTTTACATGAATGCATGTTACTAACATACACATTAACAATATACTTCAAACACAAAATAGAACATTATATTTATGCCAACTATCTAATAGATATTAGTGTAATTATAACTTAAATTAGCTCCCCTGTAATATTTTAGTTTTGTGATTTAATACATTTTATCTCTGAAGTCCAGACTTTCTTGCCTTTTAACTACAAAGTGTCTCAGCGCTGCGGGAAAATAAAATTATGATTAAAAGTTAAAAATGCAATTAAAAAACACTCTGAAATAGCTGCTTATACATATACAGTGTGTCCACATACAAAGTGGCGCATCAGTTATAGTTTTTTAAATAGAACCCAGTATATTATGCTATTTTGGTATTCTTTATCCAAAAATAATTTTACTTATTTGAAAAATGGCTGTTCCCAAACAATGAGAGTTTTTGCTTGAAAATTTGAGAGAACATTTTTAATATTGCCTAGGTTATAGTAGTCAAGTCAAATCAATCTTAATAATTTAGTATACAGCGTAGCTCATAACATCCTTATGACTACCTAATTATTTTTCATTTTCTTAACTTCAATTTTCCAATTATTCAATCATATCATTAAAAAACTCATCAAAAATGTAATTGATTGGTACAAAAATACACAAGGAAAAATTCGATTAAATTATCAATTTGCGTTTATGAGCCACCTGTATATTAAATTACTATAATTCAAAACTGGAATTGATCATTATGAACTAAAAGATATTTGAAAATTTGTTGTCAAAATTTCAAGCCAAAATAATAATTGGTTTGCGAGAAGCAATTTATCAAAAAAAGGACTTTTTTTCATTTAAATGTCAAATAATAGCAAAACAACTGAAGCTAGGTCCATAGATAGTTACACAAAGTATTTTATATATTTATATATAAAAATCCGAAAATAGCGTAATATGCTGGGTGTTCTTTTGAAAAAACTAACATTGATGCGCCACTCTGTATGTGAACAAACGTATATAAGCTGATATTTTCAGAATGTTCTCTAAAATGCATTCTGTCGAAAAACGCATCTCAATTTGTTTTGCTATTAGAGAATAATCATATTCCCTGCAGGACTGGGACACCCTGTATTTTGATTTTATCATTATCTTGTACATTTTGCGTTCTTTTTATCTGGAATCCTCAATCATTATTATCGGACACATCCATCAATTATTTCTTATAAAGTGTGTTAAAAAATTCCATTCCTAATCTAATTTTTGATAATTTTTCAATTAACGTTCCTCTGCGCTTAATTAATAGATTTTACTTTATTTCTCTTTAAACTCGTTAGGTTTAATGTCAGTCTTACTAAATCTAATAATTTAATAATATGTTATAGCATTTTACAGATAAAATAACAAGTGTTGCATAAGCGTGTAACTTACTTATTATTTGATTATCTTGACAATCGTATCGCTCGGGATCACTTGTATTTACTCTTTTGTACATTTTGTAATATCATCCCAAAAAGTTGGAGGTAACTGAATTATTACATGACTTACTGGTGCCTTTTATTTTAAATATTTTGCTATTATGACATATGATGCAAAATTTACAGAGAGATGAGTTCGTAATGTAAATGTACGTGCTGTTACTAAGACCATTTAACAATGCCCCATTAAATAAATATGTAAGATTGATAAGAACTATAATTCGAAGTATCAGTCAATGGAAGCAAAATTTCACTTTTCACTCGTGCACTATTGTAGTTGATTTCATAAAACGATCTGATAACGAAGCGACAATAAGACCTCCTTTAAGATAAGCGGCCATTTCACAAAAATTATTATCAGCAATTAAATCATCATCTTCATCATCGATCACTAAATGCAACTTCATGTCCGGCTTGACTTCTTCTGAGTTATGAAAGTGGCAACACTTATCAAATCCAACTCAAAAATGGGGCATTTATTTGCTGGTGAAACACTGATAAGATTTTGAATCGCGTTTTCTACGACGGCGGAGAATGACTTGCGGACTGCTCCTCAATCAGAGGCGTTTGTTCTGCAACAAGAAAACTAGCCGAGCTGTCGGCTTCCAGTTGCACAAATTTGTAGTTTGAGGCCATTTCGATAAACAGCATCATGTCTGCAATCATGACGACCGCAAACAAGAAGAACTGCTGCGCCTGACTCGCGAAGAAGTTCGCTTGCGTTATCAGGATCACCAGGAAGTTGCCACCCGCCACCGACAAGTACCAACAGGCGATAGTTACAGTTTTCATGCTTTTCGGGGCCTGAAAACCGTGCGAATCAAACCAAGACAACGATAAAATCCGGCTACTTGTGTGAAGGAGAACTCCAAGCCGGACACGCCGAACAGAATTTCCGCCACCGAAATAAGAAAGTACTGAGGAAGAAGCCACATGATCTTGACGGTGTTTGGTGCTGACATCGCGTACAGTTTGAAGAACTAAAACTAACAAATTAGCTTTCGGTTGATTTGCTTCGTTGTTACTTCGATTTTCTTGTTGCGTTCTCTGATGACTAGGGAATAAACCCCTCCCAGTTCCAGGTTGAAGCTCTCTTCGTAGAGAAGTGGGATTTCTATCGAGGCCACGACACAGTCGTAGCTGCCATTAAATCTCAATTTCGATTTATGGTTTCACTTAAAAATACTTACACCCCTTGTGGCAACTCCATATAAGCCGAGTCTGCCAAAAACGACTCGTTTGAGCCATCCACATAGTAGACATCTCTTAATCCCGCCTGGTGTTTCAAAGTAACTGTCACCTGGTGCAGATGTGCAGATGCTTTAATATACGCGACTCTAAAAAAGCGTTTGATGCCGCCTTTCATACAAAAACTGTCTCAACCGACCTCAGCTTGGGTTTACCACTTAGAGATTTGTCGTAATCGACTGGATCCGTGATGAAAGCTTGAATCTTATTGTCCGTGTTGATTCCGACAAGAACCGTATCTGTCTGCTTCTCCACCGCTGAAATCTCCAAGAAGTGTTTGTGTCTTCCGAAATAAATGGTACCGCACATTTCTGCCGCTTCAACGATTAGTGTGTATTTCGTGAAATTGTCACAGTCCACGTTATTGAACTTGTACAACTCGCCAGGGATTGTTTTCTGAAGGACATTGAAAGGGTTGTGAATGGTGATGCTGCACGGAAGCGTGTTAATGAAGTTAATTGACGCGTGCTTGGTTTGGGGTTGCTTCGGATAGGTAGTTTCCAAAACCAGCTCCAAAACTCCCGCTGAAAGAAACGCGGCACTTGCGAACAGTCCTCCAACCGCCATTCTGTGCAAGGGATTCTCCATAACGTGCATTTTTGAAAACCAAGGATTTATGACCTTGTCCAGTAGCGGAATTAAGACTAGAACCATTGCAGGATTGACCACCTGCATTTGGTCTGGTACTATTTGCATCCCCAATACGTTTCCGTTCATATGCGACGCCTAAAACCCTTCAAGTAACACTTCACGCTTTAGACAAAGAAAGTAGTACTTGAAACGTCCATCTTGAGCCTTGTTGGTCGAACAGTGACCAGAAAATAGGCACAGGCGTGTAAAGAAACAAAACCGCGAACACTCGTTTCATGTCGCTTATAAGTTTAGGACTGTACTTCTTCCTCGCCACGTTCAACCAATGCGCTTTCCGATTCTCCTCGTTCCTTCTGCTTTCGCACCGTTTTACTGCGGCGTACTTTTGGAAAATCGCCACAATACTCGATCACTCTCACTTACAGCGGTGCATTTGAAAAACTGCATCATGACGTTCTCTTTGGGCGTCCTCAGCTTGTACCAGGGCTTGCCCATCACGAACAGAACTGCATGAGTTGTACAATCTGTTATGGGAACTTACGGATTGAGAGTACCATGAGTATTGCAGGAAAACCGAACCCCAGCGCGTAACAAGTGTCTTCGCCGAAGCACGTCACCCATTTTCTTAGGATCGGGGTGAGAACCATTCCGACAAACCCGCCCAAGTTTATCGCGAAGTAAAACAAAGAAAAGAAGTGCCGGAGGAGGTCTTTCTGGGCGGGTAAGTGGAACTGGTCGCCTCCGAAAGCGGCAACGCAGGGTTTTATCCCTCCAGTTCCTACGGATATGAGGAAAAGGCCCACGGCTGAGAGAGCGCTACAAAGTTTGTGGGTTTATGACATTGTTCATACGGAACAAAGCACATCAAAGGCGAGATAACGATCGTTTTGATAGTGCGCGATACTCTCGCCACTACACAGATTCCCAGATACTTACATCGAAGAGAGCTCTATTGCTGGAATTGCACCCACGCACATTAAAATGTTGCCGATTAAATAGACAACGGAGAAATACAGAATCGTGCTGGAAAATAAAAAAAGGTACACAAGCATAACTATTGCATTAAAACATTTAAATTATTGATAAAAACGAAAAGCAATTCAAACTATGACACCGTTATGATAACTGTGAATACCGTTAAATTGAAACCGGTTTATCGGAGCTCGTTGAATCGTTCGGAATATTTAAATTCAATCATCTAAGATTTTATTCAATTTTACATATTTACATACAAGGGTAACTTGGTAGTTTTTATGGCACAAAACGTCAAATTCAATATTTAAAAAAAATCTCTCCCTTTATTTGTATTGTTTGTTTGTTTGTTCGTTTATTTTTTTATTTGCGAATATTTGCAAAAAGGATGAAGTCAGTCCAACGACCGGTTTTCATTATCATGCCAAACCAAAAAATACATTATACAAAATATAATACCGAACAAAATATGAGTTAGTAACTAAAAACACAGCAGTAGAAGGAAAACAAAAATATATAAAATAAATACATCAAATCAGTACCATTTCATATCAATATCACCCTGCCTATTTAGAAAAAAGTATTTTATTGCTAATCGGAAAGAAATCATAGAGCCATAACAAGTGAAAAAAATGAATATACTTATTGAAAAGTTTTACAGCCATGATGGAAAAAGAATTTTCAAATTAACTGGTGTTATGATTAGGAATGTGGAGTAGATACACATTTCTCAAATTGTTGCTGTGAAAATCACGGCCGTTACGCAACAATTCATATAAATAAACAGGTTGTTTTGTTCGTAGAATTTTGTAAACCAGGCATAGGTATTGAATTAAAAACACAAACTATATTTTTAGGAATCATTTCATATTCATATTCATTTAATTGTTTGTATATGTATAATTTTTTCTTTGTAAAATGTAAAAACTGTACAAATAAAATTTTGAAAAAAGTAAAACAAGTTTTGAAAATGCTGCCTTTCGCTATTTGTAACTTACAGATTAACTAAAAATCAAAATTGTGTGTAATAATTAGTTTAACAATAGTACATTTAAGTGAAACTGAGCGTATAGATGGATGGATATTGCTGTAGAAGAATCTTTTTAATTAAATTTATCCTAACCGGAAACTGATCTCGCGGACAACAGTTTCAAAAACTTGACAGAAATTTTATGAAATTGAGAGCGAAACCTGGACAACCTAAAATTGTTACCAACGAAGAAAATTCTTTGAACGTAATGTTAAATGTGCTAAAAACTCCAAAAATTTCAGTACTACAATTGAACCACAATATGAGTGAGGATCCATACCGAAAATTATAAAACGAAAAATATGATTCCTCAACTTCATCTGCTATAAGAATTGCACGAAGACGATTTTGACTGCAGAATCCAATTTTGTGAAACTATATAACGCACATAATTAATCAGAATTGTAACTTCATAATTCTGTCCTCTTCTCTGATGAATCAATTTTTGTTTAAATGGGCATATTACCCGCCACAACTGCAGAAATTGCTTCGAATGAATTTTTAACTAATGGCAATTTAACATCCAAAATATGATATATAAATATGATATATGAAATACGATATATAAAAATTATCGCCACATTGTCAAATTTGTACTATAAAATCATAACGGCAAAATGTATTTTTTGGGTTGTAACAAAATGACAATAAGGCACCTTAAAAGTCTGGTGTTTTTATGTAGTTATTCATGAGACCTTTCATTATTTTGGTATAAATTGCTGTTAAAATATACAGGTGTGATGTGCGGAGTGTATATCTGTAACATTTAAAATAAAATGTTTAAATAAAGATAATGCTTCAAATATACTGATTTTGACTCCCTGTGCTATTAAAAAAAAATAAAGTTACCCTTATATCCCAAAAACAAAGAAGTTAAAATACAATAAATAAATTAAAACAAAATTACAAATACTTAATATAAATTAAAATTCCCACTATACCATACTTAAAAAAATTGCGATAAATCGTTTTTGAAATATCACTGTGTCCATACCTTTTATGTAAATTTATAAAATACCGGCTGCGGGCAAAAGTAACCCATCAGTCTAATATTTCTAAAACTGCAAATGATGACCAAAATGTTAAGAAAAGTTTTTTGACACAAAGATTGCCTCAAAACAATACCGCAAGTCCAATTTAAAAAAAAACAGTGTTACTTTGTTAAGGTGTGCTTATCACTTCGTTATAAACAATAAAATAATGTGAAAAATGAATTTCATATTTGTAAAAATAGTAAGCTTAATGTTGTAATGATTGATATGCGAAGTATTGAATGAAAAAAAGTGGAGTGCAATTTTCGGACTAACAAAGGTATTGATTTGATGCCATCAACAACATGCTTTATTATTGTTCCGTATTTGTAAATATTTTTTTCAAGGCTTACTTAGAATCTTAAAAAAATGTATTTGTTTTAAATTGCAACTGCATCATTTTTTGCCAAACTTGAAATCTACATAAATTTCTGAATACAAAGTGGTATTTTTTTCATAGGATTAGAACAAAGTATTAAAAAAAATTAATCGCAATTATAAACTACTAATTTGATAGACGGCAAATAGGAAAAAGCTTACAGTAAAATGTTAACATGAATAAAATTCATGTTCAAAAATTCTTTATCAAAAAAATTTTGTTAAGAACATTTTGCTGTATTATTTACAGTTTAGAAATTAGAAAGTGACTAAACCAAGTTATTAAAGAACTGAAAGAACAATGCTCTTTAATGTTAAACTAAAAAAAGCCCAGTGAACGAAGAGTTTTAATCAACTACCATCAACAACAACTTCAACAAATCTATACAGAATAAAACCATTACGAGGACCCTCAGAAAAATGAAACTTGGAAATAACAACTGCAACATGAGATGCACAGTCACAGTAGGAAAATTAAAAAACGGAAAAGCGCCTCAGTCAATTGAGTAATAAAATGTGAGGGAATAAAAATCACAGAAGACATAACTTCGAAAAAATTCCCGATGGAAAAATCCCTGTAGTATAAAAAAGGTGCAAAGAAGGAATAAAAAATAACACAGTAATAAGATGAAGTTTCATCAGAATACTGAAATATTTGTACTCGGTAATCCGCAACAAAATTACCCTGAAATTGGTGAAAGACCATACAAGTATTTAATAGAGGGAACGAAAAAGCAAACATCTTGGCAAAGCTATCAAGAACTCACTTGTGTGTGCAAGGCTTTTGAACCTAACCCCTAAGAATAATAATAATAATATTAATAGACGTAAATAGCAGGAATAACTAAAGCTAGTCCTGAAAAGAGACGAAAAAGAGGATTATTGTGTTATTATGTATGGTTGTTCGTCTTGTCTTTTATTTTGAAAGGCAGAGCCTCAAAAATTGTTGTTCATAAGACATCTTAATTATTAATTACTGTGCAGGCGGCCAGTATTATTTGTTTGAGACGCAGTAGAATGATAAGAGAATTAAAATTAAAAAGCTATAATCGCGTCAAACTGATAATTATTATGTATGTGAAATATTGCGGGGAAATTACTCAGCGAGAGTAACAAAACATGTGGAAAGGTCAAAAAAGTTTAGCGATTTCCTAGTGCATTATTTGTTACCTGTATCTGCCCAAGAAGCTGTCGGCACAAATGGCGCCCACTAAAGGCACTATGTAGCAAATCATGATGAAAACGTGATAAATCACCGTTGCACAATTCTCCGAAAAGAGCAATTCGTTCCTGAGATAGATCGACAGGATTGCTGAAAACGGATCAGTGCGTGTTCGAGCAATAAATCAGGGGCGTACTTCTCAAGCCGCAGAACGAAAACCTCTCGCAAAATTCCGTGGCGATTATGCAAAAAACCGCCGGCGGATAAGACGTGTCCTGAAATTTTTAGCACAAGTTTGTAACGTAAAACTGAGGGCTCCACTTACTGCATTCATCGTGACCAAGTGACAGATGTCAAAATGTTTTATTACAACTTATAAAATCTACATACATCGCATTTATGTTACATTATTGCCACGAAAGCGTCTGCAAACGATGAAGAAGTTGTGCCGTCGTGTTTACAGTTTTACGTTTAGAAATCTCGTACAATTCGTTCGTAGAAATTTGGAACAGTTTCTTCTAAATATAATTAAGAAACGTACCCATTTACGATTTAATACTTTGTGTTACATATGGACCATCAATATTTTTTCTTTTTATTTCTTTATCACAACATTCATAATGTATATAGTATAAGAATACATGTTCCATTTAGAATACCGCTTGTCCTCTTCAGCAGAGGGATAAATCAAGGAAATTCTACCGCATTTGTAAGACAGATCTGCGCGGAACCGTCTGTCCTACAAACTAAATAAGTGTCCTGTCAAAACAAAGTGCACATTGACACATTCATAATACGAGTATTTTACAGGTTACATACAGAGCGTGGACATTTATAACACTTAAGTTAGTACATCATAAGATATTCGCTGCTTTTCAAAAACGCTGACAGACGTCATGGTCTCGTGTCAAAATTCCCGTCATGGAAATAATCGTCAGAAAGAAATCGAGTCTGTGCGAGAGGAGAACGCGGATCTACTGCGACATTCTGGAGGAAGAAGAATCCTCCTGCGCAACGGACGCGAAACGCTCGCAATCAACACAAACCGACCCCAACGGCATACTCCTCATCTTCAATTTGGAGCAAATAAACAAAATGTCTAAGGCTCTGACTAAACTGGAAAGCGTGTCAAAAATTTTCAAAATCTAGTCAACTCGTCTGGCCAAGTCAAAATTTGCAGTTGAAGTCCCAACTAGAAAGAGGTGCGGAATGGCGCAAGACAAGAGCACGTATTGTCTTACGCAGTTCATGTCGAAGGAGTTTTTGGCGCGGGCCTGCTCCGATTTCTTCGAAGACCTGCTGAGGAGGACCTTCGACGAGGAGGATCCCCTGGGCCAGGCGCCCATGAAGCGTTCGCGCGAAACGCAGACCGAAGAGGTTCCCCCGGAGGTTATGAGGAAAAAGCTAATGCCGTTTTGAGGTGTACGTTTCGAATAAACCGATCAGACTGAGGGTGCGTTTTTGAAAAGCAGGATGACAACAACCGTTTGTTTGTGATCCGTTTTGTCTAAAAGAGCGATCGATCACAAGCACCGACTATCAATCCATTTAGCACAATGGTCCCTTATCACATTATGTTACAGTTAGTGTCTATTCTTCGTTAGAGAGATCACAGCTGGGAAGAAGGCAACATTAACATGTTACGACCATTTTGACGTGTGGACAATCAGTTTCCCGTAAACCGCAGTTGCATTAGACACATCTAAGAGTAGTACACTTATATACATGTATATAGATAAAACATCTCCGAGTAGATTTACACATAAATATAGTTGGTGCGATCAAATTTAGTCAACATTCGATAATAAAATACCATTTTGATTAATTTCAGTATTGTCTACGGTGTTAAAGTAAAGTAAGTCTGCGATAGGCACTCAGGTATTAGGTCCGCAACGTTTTTGAACTATGTTTTGGATTCCCTATAAGCGGATTTCAGGACTCGTCCAAGTGCAAATCGATTCGTCGATCGAAAATATAGTCGTAAATTTTTGTATCTTGGATCTTTGGTGGGTATTTGTTGCAAACGGCATTTTAACCTAACTAATCTCGACTAATGCCCCCAATAAATTTTTTAAGTGCTACAATAAAAGTGGCGGGACCGCAGAAACAATGAACATTCTGGCAATGCATAATAACGGCCTCCAATAAAAATAACTCGTTTTGCTGGCCGCAAATATCAAACGAAGGCGAAGTTGTTACAATATAAAATTGTAACGGCGATACGGAATTAAATTGGAAAATATAGACAAAATGAAGTTTTCACTGCTCGAAGTTATTGATATTGTCGTTCTACAAGTGAAAAAATACGACTTGTATCATTAATATTCGTCAGTGGCGCGTTCAATAAATGTCTATTTTCATTTCGATTGTGCTTTCAATGAACATCAAATAGCTTTTATACACCAAGCAAGAGTCATATTGCTTCCAGTTAGGAACAATATTTCGAAGCTATTTTTACTTCTCAGAAGGAAAACCTTTCCCTAACATTAATTTTACGATTTTCCTCTAAAACTTCTTGTCTGATACATTATTATATGACCTTGTGTTTGCATGCTTTTAGGAATGAACAAAAAAAATTTGTTTGAATTATGAACGGTATTGATTTTAATTAAAGATGTCTCGCTTCTCCCAGAAATGCGTAAATGAACTTGATTGTTATTGATATTTATAAAGTTAGGAACTTTGGCTAATTATTTAAAAAATCAAAACTAAAATTATTACTTGCAAAAAACTGTACAAGAACAAAAATTAGTTGCGGGCAACACTTACGAAGAATTCGTAGTGAAAAACTTGGAATATAACAATCTGTTTCCAACAGATGTTTAAATTCTGTTTTTAAATTTCATTTGCAATTGTTGGGCGCAAACTTTTTTATCATTTCATTAAATATTTAATTACTATTTTTATTTGATGTTATGTACAGAGCGTGCAAAAAAACGGAGAGTCAGCAGGCCATGTTTTATTGTATTTTTTACAGCCTAGACCTTTGACATTCTCAAATGAGGACATTTGTCAAAAACCGTTAATGGAAAAGTTGTTGGAGACTTTTTCTACTTGGCGTGTATAACAAAGCTGTTAAAGACAAAATTTCAATTTTGACAATTGTTAACTAACACATGCACAATTCCCCAAATTATAAAATTGCAAATTTTTAATTAAAAATTGCATAAAAAATGCAAAATAAAGAAAATAATATAACAAACTCATTCATAAGGATATTCTATTATGGCACCGTCCTTCGCTTCGCCGGTCGTTTTAAAAATTAGCCTCGTGCAATAAAATATACCTTATGATATTCGTTCTTTAATATATTCTTCTGGAGTCGGCTTAGACGTTGTTTGTTCAAATTCTTCAAATCTCACATTTTCCACAAGCGTAACACAACTGAAAAATATCTACTTTTCAGTAGACATAAAAAATGAAAAATGTTTCATTAGAATTAATTAGCAGTGTGCATTATTAAAACAAGACACAAAATATTAGCTAATGTTTCGTGTTTTTTTTAAGAAAGGGGTTGTCTTTCTTTATCACTTTCAAGTTACAACTAAGCTGTGTTACTCCTGCCGATTCAATTCGACACATTTTACTGTGCAGGGAATAAAATAACACTTGAGCTATGTAGCTAAAATACTATATTTTAAAAACTTTTCTAAAACAAAAAACGCACTTTTTTACTGTATTTATGATGAGTTAACTAAAAAATTACCATTATAATAAGTTGTGTCACTTTTGTAGAACATGTGCGAAATTTCAAATGAAAAGCACCTGAGCAAAAAGCACCAAATCCATTTTTGAAGATTTAGATACGAAAGTGCTAAAACTTTACTCAAGAAATGAAAAAGGAAAGTCAGTTGATACTGGAAAAAGAGCACCTGAAAAAACCTCTTAAAAAACAAAAAAAATATTTGTTTTTTATTATATTTAATTTGACTAGTTTTTTATAAAAAAAAAACAAAATTTTATATGACGAATTTAATGCCTTTTACCTAGTTGCCTCTCAAATGTCATATATCGTGATTTGACAACGCCAAAGGTCTACACTGTAAAATATAAAACAAAAGTTAGATTCCCCGTTTTCTTTTCATCCTCTACAGGTGTCTATAAATTATTGTAGCATCCAAAAGGCGTTGCAAATTTCAAATATCAAAATTTTGTCAATTTATATTTATAGTGTAATTACAAATCTGTCATTTAAACAGTCGTTTGCTTTGAGTGTTTGTATTTGTTCGTTTTTTCGAGTTTTTATCACAAATTTTGCTTTTCTCAGTAGTTTTTTAATCCCCGTGACATTAAAAACGTTTATTTTTTAACTACGCAGTTCATAAAGTTCATTTTAAGGTAAGCTTTAAAAAGCATCTCTTCTCTAGGAATTATGTTTCAGGAACAACAATGAATAGAAACTACGCGCTCTTACAACAAATGTTTCAAAATATTTTTGATAAGAATAAAAGAAGTCCTAAAATGTCTTGAGAGAACGTGGCAACATTTTGATAATTTTTTGTAACATTATTATGATTTTACAATAAAACATTAGAAATTTCAATTCGACAAATTTATAATTTTTGTATTTATTATGTAAACGTGAAATTGGTCGAGAATTATTTGTGTAAGTATATTAATTTTTAATGGTTTCCCTTTCATGAAATTTTAGTCAATTGCTTATGATTTGCAAGCTCATTTGGTTTATGCAATCAATTAATTACCAAATATATATTTTACATAATCACAAAAAGTGGCAGCCACAAACTAAACGTGACAGCCATTATACAGTATGGATGAAAAGGTTGAAATTAATTCGATAACTTTTTTATAGGGACCCACAGAAAAAATTGCTCGGACACGTTAATTTTTAATTTTAAATGCGCTAAATCTGACTTAAAAATTTGCCTTGTTATGTCATCTCTCTCAAGGCTATGGCGTCATTTCAATTTTTTTTAAACGGTAACCTTAATTTTTGATTGCGTCATTTTAAAGAGCCTGTTTTATTGCATATGAAAAAATAAAATTTGTAATATTTTTGAAAATTTTTTTTCATTTTGTTCATTTTCATTTTCGAGGTCAACAAAAATCCAAGCGGCCGCTCGGAGAGGGACTATGCTGTAGTATTCTGTGATTTTATTCTATGATTTTTTATTTTATTTTATGTGTCCGAGCGATGTCGCTACCTATAAAAAAGTTATAGAATTTATTCCAACTTTTTCATCCACACTGTATAGTAATGCCTACCACTAGCGAAAGGTGGCATTTTTCATAGCTCTCTCCCATGTTTATAGACACCTGTATATTATGCGTACAATGTCACAAATTAACAAAAATACAATTATAATAAAACCGCAACATTCCTTGTCACAATTTTACCGTAGTTATTAAAGAAAAAATTGTCTGATGGCACAACTGATGGATTCAACAAATTTTGTTTCTTCTGGAAGACCACAAAGAGACAAAATCGTGACAAAGTCGTGATAGTGTCATCAGCAAGAAACGTTTAAATTTAACATTTTTCACATGCATGTGTATCGAATTTTGCGGAAAGATTTTAAAATGACAATTCAGATTATAAAAATTATCGAACTCTGCTGAGGAATCGGTTGAGAATAAAAGTGATTATTAAGCAGTTAAAAACAGAATTTATTATCTCCGATTCCCAAAACTCATTTTGTCTACGTTCCCCATTGTAATAAAAAATTGCTAAATACGCAAGGCAGCACAATAAATTTGCAACATTTTATATTTAGATTTATGTACACTTTACTCTGTAGAGGATATAATATTTTTAATCAATTTAACAACTCATGGACGTGGACGGTTTTAATTTGCGCGGACAAAATTTGTGCGAAGCTTATAAGAATAATTGTTACGTTTTCGGTATTGTTTCGCAAAAAATATAACAAGGACTTGCGTGCAGTCGAGAGGCGCTTGTAGAGTAATAAATATAGTAAGGCGAGTGAATGAATAATACAACAACAGCAACAACAACAACAATTAAATTCAGTCTTTGGAAGGAATTTCGCAATTATCATTTGAAGCCCGAAAAAGGCTTTGAACGCTGCGTTCGTGCAGAAAGCTAAGATCCAAGATACGTTCGCTTTTGGCGAGGGAGCAGCCGGCGGAATGTTTACATTATTTCCAATAATGAGTCAACAAAATACTGATGTTTCGGAATGTGTGCATACACGATACTTTCAGAAGCGCATCACGAAGCGTTTTACCTAAATCCACACCCCCCTGCTAGTGGTGCACGAATCGTCTCATCATAATTCGTAGACGTCTCTTCCGTTGGGGCGTGACGAGCACCTTTTGCTTTGACCTTCGCGCCCTCTCTGGGGACTGCAGTACATGTTGTATCCGGGGATGATGTGGACACGGACGTCCCCAGAGGGTCGCACCCCTTCCGGCCGCTGCCTCCTGGAGAAGGTGACGGTGGTCTTGCAGCAGCAGTAGTGAAACAAGTTGACGTAGGCGGCTCGGAAGTGTCTGTTCGTAATGCAGTACAGAATGCTATTGATGCAGCTTTTGGTGATGGCCAACCAGGCGAGTTTATAAAACAGGCTGTCGTGCACTTCCTTCGCGGAAGCGATGGCCAGCACCACGCCGAACGGCAACCAGAAGAAGACGAACAAGAAAAAGCTGTACATGTTTGAGTGCATTAGCGCGTAGTCCCAGTTGAAGGTGCCCGGCGGTTTGAAGTTGGGCCGAGCTTTTGCTCGCCGAATCTGGTAGCCGGTGCGCACGTAGCTGAAGAACGTGAGGATTATCGGCAGGAACACGAACACCACTCCCACGGTGGCCTGGTACGGGATGAGGCCGGGGTTTCTTCTGGTGCAGTAGTCGAAGGAGAGGCCGGGCGCGAACTGCAAGCCGGAAGTCACGGCGCTGACGGTCCAGAAGAGGAGGAGGATCGCGGTGATTTTGCGCCGGCTGAGGATGTCGTACGTGGCGTTGGAGCAGCAGAGGCGGACGTGGTTTTCGGCGGCGACTGCGGTCAACGAGAGCACCGTCACCAGAAAGCAGAGCGCGGCGAGAAACCACTGGAATCTGCACACCGGGAGGTTGTCTCGAAGGCCGGCGAGGATCACGACGGCAGATGCGGGGATCACCAGGCCTGTCACCAGGAGGTCGGCCAAGGCTACGCTCACCACGAAGGTGTTGCCTGTAACAAGTCGTGTCATATTCCCCAGTTATCATTTTCAGCGGAGCATTTACGTACAGGCCCAAGGCCCGGGTCTGGGGGCATTTGACTCTAAGGAAGCGTCACTGAATGCTCTAAATCCGTGATTAGCAATCCGTTATACAATGTAAAATACGAGTACAGTAGTTGTTGCGTCCAGTGTTTGGATGCACCAATGATAGGAGCCAGTGGGGTGGGGTGCAGTTCACCACCACCGGAGAACAAGGAAGAAGAATTATTCACTTTCGACAACTCTCAGATAGAGCTTCGAAAGCAAACCGAATAATCAGAAAGACCAAACCAACGACTTTGTATATACAGGGTGAGTCATTAGTGGGGGATCGGTCCATAACTCCTTAACCATGTAAGATAGGAAATTTTTTTAATACAATTTGTACACCGTTTCCCAGGCTGTACAACCTAAAAATATTTCAATGTATACAGGGGGTTCCAAAACTACCGCATGCTATACAACTTTGATTTTTCAAATAGAACTACCTATATTCTATTTCTCCATTAGAACCCCCTTTCACATAGATTTATGGTGATATAAGATATTTTACATTTTGGATCACCGTTATCAAATTATAAATTTTTTTTCACATTTTTTGTCATTTACAGAGGTTTACTTAAAAATTTACTGAGAGGTCGTTTTAGCAGCTAGAAGGCTGAAGGTTGGTATAAATATGAAGAAAAGATTTCTCTTTACACTAGGCATGCAAAATATAATTGTTACTATACAGGATCTGCAATAATTCGTGTCGCATTATACTATTTTCAAATAAGCTTAACTTTAGTTTTTTAAATGGCACCCCCTATATTTTTGTATTCCATCGAATGCGTCTGTAGTCTGGCTACGTTTTTTATTAAGCTTGTTCTATAGCTAAAATTTATAATTTACGAGATATTTGATATTTTTGGCTGTGATACAGATTGAGCCAACATAAAGTAGATAGTGTGCCATGAAAACCATGTTAATCATTTTAACTCACATTTTAACACTGCACAGTTGTGTCGTCACCGACTTGTCATTTGATTATCCATTCCATTATCCACAATAAATTATATTTTACAAGAACAAATCGATTTGATTTATTGTCTGAAATTAAGCGAAACAACCAAAGAGAACATGAAAATAAGAATCTAAAATGCATTTAGAAGCGTTTGCCAGCAAATTTTACGAAATATTGGAAGATCATTCACCCACCGCGTGAAAGTGTGCACAGAGAGGTGGCCGCAACATTGAATATATTATTTAGTTTAGCTTACTTTATTGAATTTTTATATTTATTTCTTTAAATGTTTATTTATTGATTTATTTAACGTTGAGCGTAAATTCTTGCCGCAAGCAAAGGATTTATTTCGCCTTCTTCCAGACAATAAATCATATCGATTTGTTCTTGTAAAATCGAATTAATTGTGGATAATGGAATGGATAATCAAATAACAAGTCGGTGATGACACAACAGTGCAGTATTGAAATGTGAGTTCTATGATTTCTATGATTTCCATGGCACACTATCTACCTTATCCTGGCTAAATCTGTATCACATCCAAAAATATCAAATATCTCGTAAATGATAAATTTTCGCTATAGAACAACCTTAACCAAAAACGTAGCCAGACTCCAGGCGAATTCGATGACATACAAAAATATAGGGAGTTCCATTTAAAAAAATTAAGTTAAGCTAATTTAAAAATAGTATAATTTGACACAAATTTTTGCAGAGCCTGTATAGTAAAAATGATATTTTGCACATCGGGCGTAAAGAGCAATCCTTTCTTCATATTTGTATCAAACTTCAGCCTTCTAGCTGCTAAAACAACCTCTCAGTAAATTTTTAAGTAAACCTCTGTAAATGACAAAAAATGTGAAAAAAAATTGATAATTTGATAACGGTGATCCAGAATGTCTTAAATCACCATAAATCTATGTGAAAAGGGGTTCTAATAGAGAAATAAAATACTGGTAGTTTTATTTGAAAAAACAAAGTTGTGTAGCAATTATGAGTTTCGGAACATCCTGTATACGTGAAAATATTTTTAGGTTGTGCAGCCTGACAAACGGTGTCGAAATTGTCTTTAAAATTTTTTTGTATCTTACATGATTTAGAAGTTATGGAACGATCCCTCACTAATGACTCACCCTGTATAATTAAATGTAAATAAATAGTGTAGTTTACATTCGCGTATCAATCAACCCAACCAAGACACGCGTCAAAACAGTAGTGTTCGCTTATAACGAACCTGAAGCAAAATCATCATGGTTCGTTATAAATAAAGAGCGGATAGTCAGACAAATGCCTAGTGTTCGCTTTTTTGTACGTTCTTGCAATCTGTGCCTTTTTTATTTAAATAATTAATAATTATGGTGTTTGTCAAAACATTTTCTCAATCGGAAGATTAGCAGAAAAGAATAAAAGGGAAATAATAACAGAGGCGAGATTTAGGTGTGGGAACGAAGAGAGAGAATGTCAGTTTTGGATGGAAAATGAGAAAAGAAGGTGACCTGACCTGACCTGAAGCAATATCATTATGGTTCGTTATAAGTAAAGAGCGGATGGTTAGGCAAATGTTTGGTGCTTCTTTTTTTTACGTTTTTGCAATCTGTGCCTTCCTTTTTTATTTAAATAATTGGATTTTATGGTGTTTGTCAAAACATTTTCTCAAGCGTCATGTGGAGAGGCAGGAGAGAAAGAAAATAATAAAAGGGTCCAGGTATAACAGTAGATACATGGAAATAATAACTGAGGCGAGATTTAGGTGTGGGAACGAAGAGAGAGAATGTAAGTTTTGGATGGAAAATGAGAAAAGAAGGTGACCTGACCTGACCTGAAGCAATATCATCATGGTTCGTTATAAGTAAAGAGCGGATGGTCAGGCAAATATCTGGTGCCTGCTTCTTTTGTACGTTTTTGCAATCTGTGCCTTCCTTTTTTATTTAAATAATTGGTTTTTATGGTGTTTGTCAAAACATTTTCTCAAGCGTCATGTGGAGAGGCAGGAGAGAAAGGAAAGAATAAAAGGGTCCAGGTATTAACAGTAGATACATAGAAATAATAACTGAGGCGAGATTTAGGAGTGGGAACGAAGAGAGAGAATGTAAGTTTTGGATGGAAGAAGAGAATGAAAGTGTTGAATGTGTGGGGAAGGACATGAGACGTTGGAGCACATGATAAATCAATGCGAGAGTCTAAGACAGAAGGAAAGAAAGAGGGAGGAAATACTGAATGCGAATGGAAGAGGGTTAGAGTGGATGGAAAAAGTTATGAACGAAAGAATAAGGGGGACAAAAATGGAAACAAAGAACAATAAAAGAGAATAAAAGAGGAAAAAGGGAAGAAGCAGAAAAGGATTTGATTTATTTTGATTATTTATATTTATTTATACCGGGTGACTATAAATGATTGACATTTTTTGTGTTAGGTTGGCAATATTTTTTAACTCTTCCATTGGGTACACTGAATTTCAAATTTGAAATTGTCAAATAAACGTCAAATTTAAAAATTGCCAATATCAGAATTGTCTTCAAAATGATTTTTACAGCTGGAAGATACTTTCGATCACTCGCTGTAACCATTTTCTTCATTATTTGTCACTTTTCGTTCGCCATTAATCGGTAAATTACACTTTTTGACAACAATATTCTAAGCTGAAAAGTTAATAGACATAAATCACGACGACAGTTAATCTGGTACCAATTTCACACTGTTGCCAATTACCTAAATTGAAGTCAATCATTTATAGTCACCCGTATTAAAAATGTGGAATTTGTTAGTGCAAACTTATGTAAGGGTAATTCGGGACTTTCAGGCCGAAATGTAATAAATAACGATGGGAGTACTCGAGTATAAAGTATTGAAGGTATTCGATTCTTCACTGTACTTCTAGTACTCTCCCAGTAGTACTCGAATGAGTTCGATACAAAAGACTAGTGGTCGGAGTTGATCGGAATATACTGGAGAACACAGTATCGAGTGTCAATGTCAATCAATCGTCAGTGTACTCGTTCTCAAAAAATTACCCACTAGCGTTCGAATACTTGAATACTTCGATTCAAAAAACATCTAATAGTATGAGAAACGAAAATTAATACTCCTCGAACGATTTTTAATCTTTACGCACGAGTTCGTTTGGGAAATAACGTCGGCATCGTTAAAAATTATTCTTTAAATAAACAAAAATAAAATTAAATATATTCATTTAAAATATAAATATAAAGTACAAATAAAACCATACATGTATAGAAATAAATAGAAAATTGTATACAAGCGTTCAAAAAAACAATCATATTTGCATGCGAGAACAGAACCGATCCTCGGGTGAGGTATCGTATCGATATCGAACTCAATAATCAATATCAATACTCAGTAACAGTACTAGGATAAGGATTCGATTCTCTAAAGTACTCGAGTACTATTTTCTCGATTCCTAAAAGGTACTCCATTCTGCTCATCGTTAGTAATAAATCCAATTATATCGGGTGACTATATGTGATTGACTTAAATTTAGGTGATTGGCAACAGTGAGGAATTGGTACCAGATTAACTGTCGTCGTGATTTATGTCTATTAACTTTTCAGGTTAGAATATTGTTGTCAAAAAGTGAAACTTATTGAATAATGATGAACGAAAAGTGACAAATAATGGAGAAAAAAGTTACAGCGAGTGATCGAAAAGATCTTCGAGCTGTAAAAACCATTTTGAAAACAATTCTGATACTGGCAATATTTAAATTTGACGTTTATTTGACAATTTAAAATTTGAAAATCAGTGTACCCAATGGAAGAGTTAAAAAATATTGCCAACCTAACACAAAAAATGTCAATCATTTATAGTCACCCGGTATATAGAAGGGTCGAATGTATTTTCTAGGAAGTGTGCTTTGACCGTACCGAATATTTCCAGGCAGGTATGACCCTTACCTCTCTCAATACGGGTTTTGCCCAATCTCAAAAGAAATAAATAATCAAACCTTTAAATGGAAGTTTTACAACAATCCATGTCTACTCAAATAATGTTTTCGGTTTTTATAATCTGCCACAGCTTAAAATTGTGGCAAATAAATTTGCTGCATCGCACCTGTTCAATTTCATTCATTACTAGTTTAGTCTGTGTCATACGTTTTCCTTTCATAAAATGCCAAAGTGTGGTCAAATAGAAAATTGGGTGAAACTAGCCAAAAATTTGTCAATAGATGGAGATTCTCGGTTTTGTAACATGTAACTACAAAGTCATTAGTGCGAGATCGGTGCGTAACTTCTGAACCATGTAAGATACAAAAATATTTCAAATACAATTTGCACATCGTTTGTTAGGCTGCACAACCTAAAAATATTTTAACGTGTATATGAAAGTTAGTAGAAAGAAGAAGAATTAAAGGGTGCTCTTTGCGCCGGATATGCGAAATATCATTTTTACTATACAGAGTCTCCAATAATTCCTGTCTAATTATACCTACTATATATTTTTGAATAAGCTTAACTTTAGTTTTAGCCTTATACGTTAAAATATTTTTAGGTTGCGCAGCCTGGAAAACGGTGTACAAATTGTATTTAAAAATGTTTTGTATCTTACATGGTTCAGGAGTTATGGACCGATCCCGCACTAATGACTCATCATGTATGAGTATTTTTTATTTTCATTTTTTTAGATTTTATCTCCATCAGGACGGCGTTGCTGAGGATATTAAATTGACAATTAAAGAAACAGCATTGTTAAAATATGCTCCGGTAACATGGTGTGATGTGGAAAGATCCTTTTCACAATATAAAAACATGCTGACCTATAAAGGGCTAATTTTGTTACCGGAGAATATTGAAAAATATTTAATCACCTCCTGGTGGTCAAATAAAAATAATTGTAATGATATGCAAGTTTTTAAATATATATATTATAAAATGGTTTGCTTTTTTAAATTTTTAGTGTTTTTTAGCCAAAATTGTTTCCTTTTTTCCTTTTTTTAATGCCCTTTTTGCGTTTTATTTTTGCCTGACTATCCGCTCTTTAGATATAACCCAAGTTAGTTATAAGTGCCGTGTTAAAAAATTACTATCGCGTCAATAACTAAACTTTTATTTTACTCTGGATTCACATACAAGGATAATGAAATGTACTAATACATCTTTGAAATCATTATTTTCCTCAAATCATGTCCAAACGACTCCTGAATAATGGACCGAACAATTGTCCTAAAAAATGGAGGAAATTCAGAAATTGAAATAGACAAAATAAAAAGTGGGATGCTAAGGATATTTAATTTATTACCTTAAAAGTATAATACGTTTTTCAATACTTTCAAGTCAATGAATGGATCTCTCATCATCTTACTTATAACAGAAATTTCAACACAGATGTTGAAAAATCCCCATTGCCTAATAACGTAAACACACCGACAATGGCCGAAATGTTTCCAATCTTTGGTTCTAAAAGTTCTAATAAAATATTTATATTCAAATATATATTTGCTAAAGTCAGAAAGTCAAAGAAAATTATGCACTGGTGTGAGAGCTCGACTGTTATAAAGTTTACACTACCTATTAAGTAATAACAGTGTCAATCAATACGAAAAAAATAGATATAATTCAAGGTTGGCTGGTTATTTTTGTTTTTATTTATACCGATTGGACAATTCGAGGAAAACATTTTTTTAAATATCAATAGATTTTGTTTTAAAAACTATCTGTTCAAGAAAATGTTTTATTTGGATGCAATTATTAAGTTGCGTAATTTTCAAATTTTAGTCTGAATATTTTACTTAGATTTATTAAACATAAAAATGTTTATAACTACCCACCAGTGTTATAAAAAAAACGAAAAAAAAATAGTTTGATAAGGATGTTTTTCTGATTTTAAACTGGAAATTTAAATTGAATAAAAATATTTATTAAAAAAATAGCTGTACTCGTATAAAGTTGTTTTTACTCGGTAACAGAACAGCAACCTACCCCCGGCAAATTGAGAAAAAACAGTAAAAAAAATTAAGGTTATGTACGATTGAAATTGTTCAAATTGAACACATTCTGTTCGAATTGTTGTTTGCTTTTTTAATTTCTCATACATTTTTCTGTTATAATATTTTTCAATTTATTTTAACCCGTTATAGTTTTTTAAATTACAAATGTATAAAACGGAATGTTAAAATTTCTTGAGAATATTTATGAATGGGACGCCGTAGTAAATGATGGGCACACAATTTGGCACAAGTCGATAATTATTGTTTCCACGACTTATCGAACTTGGCAAGTAAGTTGGAGCCTTGAGAAGTTACGATAATAATCCTGACAGATACATGGACAATCCTCTTTGAAATTTGAAGCCATTGTTAGTGAACCAAATCAAATGATTGATACGTGTGGTCGTACAGTCAGTCTCATTCATTCGAATCGATTTGATAAAATTTGCAATATTTTACTTCACAGCATCCCACGCAATCGCCATGTTGAACTAAAATTGCAGTTTTCTCTAGAATTCCAATTCCAGCCATTGACGCTCGCAATTCATTTTGTCGTCTGATGTTTATAACTCCATAGTAGAAATCATAAGTCAGATTTACTGCATCTCCAGTAATAGAATCAGCTAGCGTAAAATTGTCCTATAAAATTTAATGCATCTCCGTTCTCGCGAGACACTAATTTTCTACTAAACCCACTCAAATGTATTACCTACTACTTTTCTGTAACAACAAAGGCAAGAAATGCACTTTGTCACTTAATTTATGTTTTTAAAATAAAATAAATGAATGGGATGCGAGTTGCGCGGGCTGAAACTTATCGACGCCCTGGTGAAATTAATCACTTCGGGTTTGGATTTAACGTAGAAGGAAATTTGAATTTCAAATCGTTCAATAAGCTATATTTCGTAATGAATATTAAAAAATAATTAACCCAAATTGGTGATTACGCTTTATGCTTAAATTACGGCAGGGCATGAATGTTCATTACCACGAGCGAATTACAAAATAATGGTGTAAAATAAACCATTCAAATTTCTAGATAAATACACACGTTGTTTTGAAACTTCTGATGTCATTCTAAACAACAAATCGTAATAGACATAAATGAACAGTGTACAAATATTTCGATATTGTCACATTTTTGCTCAATAGTGCGCAAAAGCTGACCCAGAAAGCTTTTTAATGCACAATGTAAATGGCCGTTATGTTAATCCCGTAAACTTTTCAAACGACCCTCGTACAATAAATGAGGCGTTGATTTGCAAAAGTAGAGAAATCAAATTTAGACTAAATGAATTCTGACTCCTCAACAGAATGAATGTGCCTATTCCAAAATTTAACATTTCCGATATAGAAAGTACGGGACATAGTGTTTCTCAACAAAACTCGACAAATCCAAAATGTGGCTCAAAAATTGATATATCCACTAAACGTTAGTCTGACTGTAGAAATAATAATTTATAGTGCATTTTGTATATTTCTCTTGCTAAACGGAAAAAATGGTGGCCTTGCATTACTATTGCTAGGACGCCCAATAATAGGTAAGGGAAAAAGTATATGATGTTAAAAAATTATTAAATAATCATTTTGTTATTAGTTTATTAGTTATTGTTTTATAAGAGTATTTTCTCCCAGAACGAAAATTCATGAAAACCAGGACGTAAAGTGGTACTGACTAACAGAAGATTACGATGTTCACATTTAAAATGTTTTTTTATAACCTAATACTTAGCCACATTTTATTGCATGAAAAAAAATCAAAACAATCTAACCCAATTTTATGTTTTTCAAAACCCCACGTTTTTATTTTCAAAGTTGGTTATATCCACTGTGTCATAGCAAAACTTGATAAATTCAAACCAAAATGTATAACCAAAACCAAACCATACATATTTGTTGTTAAATTAATTTTGAACATGCATAACACTTAAATTACCGCCAAAGAAATAAAACCGTTCTAAAACAAGAAAATTGAATGGATATGGATATGGATATCTATTTTGAAAAATTAACTCCTCAAATGTGTTCTTCAACAAATTCTCCGTTTTTATTTATTATATTATTGTTATTCCTACATATTGCGTTTCTGATGGTACTTAGCAAATGAACAATTATGTAAGAATTAATCAACATCAGGTTGTAAGATCGATCTCTCGTTTCCTTAGTTTTCAAAAACTAAAACTCGACTGACGATATTTCTAGTTTCCAGAACAATTTGTACCGGCTTATACAATTTCCTTGACAAGTAATTGAGAAATTAAATTATACGGCGTCATTTTTTGTAAAAAAAGTTGGAAGCCACCACAGATGCTCTTTTCCAACAAAATATTACGTCGAATTATGTACTATGAATCCGTTTGGATCATGTAATAAATACAAATTTTTGTCTTCTGGCTTAAATGTTATTCACTCCAACTTAATTAAAGCTCGATGCACTCTTTGCACGCCAAGGAAATTTATCATTACAAACGTTACGTTTGTGCTTGTGTTTAAATTTAATGTTTTAGTTGTTTGCACAAGTTATGCAGCTGCACTTAAATGCCGAACTTCCGGCACTCGTTTCTAATGCTTTTTAGTCTTTTTCTCAATCTGCGACGATGTCATATTCTAAGAGCGTTTCATTACAACAATAAAACTTCTTTAAGTGCTCGTCGATAATGCCTGGACATTTTATTACAAGATCGTAATCAACACCTAACAAATTAGTCGTAAAATTCCACATAATCAAGTTTTATTAGTTAGTGAAGAGAGTGTGGGACGCACTAATTAATTTTTAGGCGAAACTCAGTGGATTTCATTTGATCCGTGCGCATCGAAATCCCACTTGATGACTACAAATTCCGTGTTAATAGTTCTCGTTTCAACAACCAAATGCCCAAAACACTAATTCTAGTCATTTGGTTTTATCAAAGGCCGCCCGCACAATTCATTTTGCTGTCTCTCTGTGATTTCTTCCGACCTGTAATAAAGAGAGCTGAAATTGCACTGCAAATATTGAATGAAACGACGGAGTTTATGCCAAAGTTCAGCATTTTGCGCAAAATAACGGTTGTGGGATCATTAGTTTGCGACGAAGAAAAGGTCAGGCGCTGGCGTTTTTTAATTTCATTAATATCGCCGATTATTGGAAATTTCGAGCGCGACATTTGCATATTCAGTTTTTCTCACCGCGCTTCCTCAGGTAGTCCTCAATCATGACGGCGCTTATCATGAAGACGTTCCCGACGCTTCCGACGGTAGCGAGAGATGCAAGAAGCAGGAGCCGCGCCAGTCTGGACCAATCCGAGCTGAGCGTCACCGGGGACACCGTTTCCATCCCCATCTTCACGTCCGTCACGTTCAGCACCATATTCTGAAAATTTCCGGTTAATTGCTTGTCCAATCAAACAAGTTTAAAATAGGCACACCGCAAATTATGCAATTGTTATCGGCTGGAATAAACACGCAATCACCGACATATGTGCATAAATTCTGTTACAGGAAGAGCGCGTGACTGAGCGTTCACAATCACAGAAGCAGAGAAATGCCGCTGGAAGCTGTTAGCGGCAAACTCGTCCGGCGCATCCACCATTTTTCGTATAGGTTTCAGTGCGGGCACAATTCGAGATTGCTTGGTGCATGACAACTCCAAAGTGACTAATTCAAGCGGCGCTGATGTAGGTCAGAAAACAACGCCCCCAATTTTCGCTTGAAATGTGCGATGCACGCAACTCTTGGATCTGCCTGCACTTTGCCTCCGGTATGTACCTGCGATGGCCTCTCTGATAGGAAAACCGATTTTTTTTAATTGCATTCTCCGCTTCGAGCTGTGATGTAATAGACTGCTGGGAGGTAAGAGGATGGAACAATTTTCTTATCGCATGTTCGCGACTCAAACTTAATCTTGTTCAGTGCTTTCCTCGACTGAATTCAGGTCGGGTTATATGTAGGTGTATTCGAAAAACTCCTCGTGCAATTACCATGCACGATTTTGAAATACATTTTCTATTTGTGCGTGTGCCTGTATTTGACATGCATTTCATTCAGCCAATTCAAGACTTCAAGTTTTCAGTGTAAAATGAAGAAAAAAAAGGATGTGACGATCTATTTGCAGTTTATTAATTTCGAAACTGGTTTCGGAAACCGATAACCTCCATCTTCAGTACAGTATAACACAAACAATACGCACATATAAACATTAAAAGAGTAGATATGGTATAAAACAAGTCACATGGTAAAGTAACAAAATTTAAATGGTTACACCTCATGGAGCTAATACGAGCAGGCTAAAATATGCAAAAAAAGAAACTGAAAACTGGTTTCGGAAACTGCATCTTCAGTACAGTATAACACAAACAACACATTAAAAAAGTATATATTGCAAAAAACAAAGTCACATGGTAAAATAACAAAATTTAAATGGTTACACCTGGATCGTGGAGCTAATAGGACCAGGTTAAAATATGAAAAAGAAGAACGGAAAAAAGGTGACAGAAATACCAACTAAATACTATGTAATGGAAAAATCCCCAAACTGTAGTATATTTCCATAACAGGAAGTTCATATGTTATTTTTGTATTAATCGGCATTTGCTGATGCACTTTTGCAATTGTTCACCAATAAGCTGATGCGGTGTTTATTGACCGGATGCCGACTTAATAAATTGAGGTAAACTCAGGTCAAAAGGAAGTTACCCAGTAAACACACAAACGTTTATTAAACGTTTATTTTTGACGTTGATTTAACGTTTTAATGTCCCTCGATTTAACGTTATTTGAAACCATTTTTCAACGTTTTTTTAACGTTTATTCAACGTCTTATTTGACGTTTATTTAACGTTATTTGAAACCACTTTTCAACGTTTTTTTAACGTTTATTCAACGTAAATTAGAAACGTTTTTTTAACCAAAATTAAAAACGTTTATTCAACGTTTTATTTGACGTCTATTTAACGTTTTAATGTCCCGCGATTTAACGTTATATGAAACCACTTTTCAACGTATTTTTAACGTTTATTCAACGTAAATTATAAACGTTTTTTTAACCAAAATTAAAAACGTTTATTCAACGTAAATTAGAAACGTTTTTTTAACTAAAATTATAAACGTTTATTCAACGTAAATTAGAAACGTTTTTTTAACTAATATTATAAACGTTTATTCAACGTAAATTATAAACGTTTATTCAACGTAAATTATAAACGTTTTTTTAACCGAAATAATTTATATTATTATTTTATATTTTTATTCAACGTGTTTTAAATGGAAATTAAAAACGTTTATTCAATCAAAAATATGTATAATTTATTTACAAATTACAATACCAATAAACAAACGCCAGAAATCATCAATGAAATAGTACACAGTAAGATTTCACTTGGAGGTGCTTTTCTCCGAAAAGATCAGGGTGGTCCTGTAAATTCCGAGAAAGGCCTAGAGCTGTTGTGAAAAAAAGCGGTCGCGGGTAACATTCGAGTGACGTAATCGATTGCAGAATAGATGTGATTGCAAGTGTGATTGCTGTGACAAGAAATAGTTCCACCATTATATTCCCTGTACTGCCGTAGTCCATTAGTAAGTTGTACCAGGGCGCGGCCTCTTACGTTCCTTTTTGGAACTAATAAATGAATGAAAATAATGCATAAATAACCTATGTTTCAAGTGTTTATCAACGGTTATAAAAGGTTCGCTGGTATGCTAGTATCTAATTAGATGGCACTAGAATGGCAGTTTAATTACAAATTATATATTAATCTATTAATAAATATATTGATCAAATATACGTAATAGAAATGTGTTTAACAAATACGTCTCTAATCTATCTCTTATTATTATTTATTAACATAAATTTCAGTGAAAAAAGCGTTTCTAATTTACGTTGAATAAACGTTAAAAAAACGTTGAAAATTGGTTTATAATAACGTTGAATCTCGGGACATTAAAACGTTAAATAAACGTCAAAAATAAACGTTGAATAAACGTTTTTAATTTTGGTTAAAAAAACGTTTATAATTTACGTTGAATAAACGTTAAAAAAACGTTGAAAAGTGGTTTCATATAACGTTAAATCGCGGGACATTAAAACGTTAAATAAACGTCAAATAAAACGTTGAATAAACGTTTTTAATTTTGGTTAAAAAAACGTTTATAATATACGTTGAATAAACGTTAAAAAAACGTTGAAAAGTGGTTTCTAATAACGTTAAATCTCGGGATATTAAAACGTTAAATAAACGTCAAAAATATACGTTGAATAAACGTTTTTAATTTTGGTTAAAAAAACGTTTATAATTTACGTTGAATAAACGTTAAAAAAACGTTGAAAAGTGGTTTCTAATAACGTTAAATCTCGGGACATTAAAACGTTAAATAAACGTCAAAAATAAACGTTGAATAAACGTTTTTAATTTTGGTTAAAAAAACGTTTATAATTTACGTTGAATAAACGTTAAAAAAACGTTGAAAAGTGGTTTCATATAACGTTAAATCGCGGGACATTAAAACGTTAAATAAACGTCAAATAAAACGTTCAATAAACGTTTTTAATTTTGGTTAAAAAAACGTTTATAATTTACGTTGAATAAACGTTAAAAAAACGTTGAAAAGTGGTTTCTAATAACTTTAAATCTCGGGACATTAAAACGTTAAATAAACGTCAAATAAAACGTTGAATAAACGTTTTTAATTTTGGTTAAAAAAACGTTTCTAATTAACGTTGAATAAACGTTAAAAAAACGTTGAAAATTGGTTTCTAATAACGTTAAATCTCGGGACATTAAAACGTTAAATAAACGTCAAGTAAGACGTTGAATAAACGTTTTTAATTT
This sequence comes from Eledona agricola, assembly GCA_964023215.1. NCBI lineage: Eukaryota > Metazoa > Arthropoda > Insecta > Coleoptera > Tenebrionidae > Eledona > Eledona agricola. Next base: position 21,732,445 of record OZ026855.1, read on the forward strand.
TGGTTAAAAAAACGTTTAAAATTTACGTTGAATAAACGTTAAAAAAACGTTAAATAAGAAACGTTTTAAAATCAACTGAAAATAAACGTTTAAAATTCAACGTAAAACCGTTTTTCAACCGACTAAACGTTTCCTCAACGTTTAATAAACGTTTAATGCGTTTTGTGTGTTTACTGGGTACGATCAGACCAGCGTCGCGAACGAACTATGTAGCTTAAATGTGGTGAATAAATAAATGTTAGTGAAACAACCCTCGATTTGTGATTTTCCCCGGTACCAACATTACAACTAGTTAATAGTGACAATAAAACTAAAAACTACTTGTTAACATAGAAAATTAACCAAACAGTGAGAGTAAACTGCAGAGAATTCTTCATATGAGAATATTTTCAGAAAAAATGTAATTAAGAATAGTGGTAGGTGATCATTGAATAACTGGAAATTGGGATCGCGCAATCCTTTGTAAATTTCAGAAATTTCTAAAAAATTGAGACGAGAACATTTGTGACTCGAGTCATTTTCACGTATCTGTCACGCTCTTTGAAGTGGTCACTCTTTTTCCCAAAATTCTCAGATGTTTTGTTCCAAAATCCATAACTTCTAAACTATTAAAGAAAACGTACATATTTTTTCAGTCAAAGCCGTAGCAGACCGTAGCACTACCAAAAATAAATTACTCCTCACTTTGTTAATACACTCCGCAAAAAACTATCGCAACACTTGTACATTTTAATGTATATTTTAACAGAAATTTATACCAAGATGAATATAACTACATAAAAGCACTAGTCGTTTTGGCAAATTGAAAGTGCCTTATTGTCATGTTCTTAGCCACAGAAAAGAAATTTTGTCGTTATGAATTTATATTACAAATCTGAGTGTTTGTGCGGAGTATATCTATTGATATCAAAAACTATAATTCAGTTTAATATTGTTTTCAACAATTCTGTTGTATGATTGTTTTCTATATAAATCAAGCTTACTTGTAAATATGTGAATTTAATTTTAAATTTACACAAATTTGAGCAAGCGTGATTCACAGGAAAACTTTAGATAGAATTACACCAGTTTTGTTAATTTTAAATAAATAAGTGTGGAAATTAAGAAATTTCCATAATAAAAGAGCAGTGAGTTTTTTATGTGAATCGAAAGTACAGTATTATTTAGTAATTAATTATGTAACTTGAATTTTCGTATTTTCGTTTGCGGGATATTTTATTTTTCACAGAAATATGTACAATACTATAATAATAACTACGTGCTCCGGAGCGCTCATAATCTTTGGCCAAGCTTTTGAGGTATTGCCCAGTGAAGGTGTTCAATTTATACAGACGTACGTCCGAAAATACTCCTTACTGAGCCAGAAGCACTCAAAGTTGACGTTAAAAAATATTTTTTACATTTATTTCTGAAACCGCTATTACTGGAAAAATGAATCTCGGCATTGCATCATTTTATGCTTTTAGAAAAATCCACACAGCCAATCGAATATGATTTTGGAATGGTTGTAATTTTCAACTCTTCATAATTTGTTGCTAGACAGCATTTTTGACAGTTTGGCCCTGAAATAACATTCAATTATCCAAAACGTGTAAAAAATTTACTCTTGTGTTAGAGCCCTAGGTCCAAACGTTTTCGACAAAAAATATTTTTTTTTATGCGTTACTGGAAGACGAAATGAGGAGATTAATTTTTCGGGTAAAAACGGTTTCAGAAACAATCGTACAAACTAATTTTTTAACCTCAACTTTGAGTGCTTCTTGCTTAAGGAAGCATTTTCGGGTGCACGTCTATATGAACTTTTTCTCCTTAAAATTTTCGACTGTAATTTAAATACATTTTTTTATTTAATGATATCTTGGTGAATAAGTGATAAAGTAAACTATTCCTTTCAGTAGCAGCAAATATGTGACTGTAAGGGTGAAAAAAACTGAGGGGAATGACTATAGTCAAACATATATGTTTGTCGTATAACGTTTTCTGTAGATTTTAAATTGGAAATTAGAGTCTTTCTTGATTAAAAAGTCCAGGAATGACAATTAGTTTTTGTTTTCAGTGCCACACGCCAGGAAATATTTGTATTAATTGAATTAAGGAAAGTAGTAAATGAACAAAAATCTGATCTATCTCCGTTAAACAAGCAAACGACATCATCAACATAACGGTACCAAAACAAAATATAGAGAATTGGTGATTAGAGAGATTTGGGTTTTCAATATGAACACACACATTGAACACTGCTTGCTACTTTATTTCACATCAAACCACATTTTTGCATTAATTCCTTTTATTCTTACGCTACCTAAATAATTTTCAGTACGCATTTCATTGTGGATCTGGTTCTCTATTTGCATCATTGTTACTATAGCGCGTCTTGCAACTTTTTATAACAAATTCATGTTAATCAGTTTCATGAAACAAATAATAGAAGTGGCATTGAACTGTGACAGTTTCGGTCAAATTTTAATGGAAGCTAAAAACAAGGTTTTTACTTAAAATCTTAGTCGAGCGATTTGGCCCTCCTTCGGCAGCTCTCATCTCGGCTCATAAAAAACTAAGCCGGTAAAAGCCGCTCGTTATATAACCCCCGGAGGCTTAAAACTGCGGAGCTGCCGCTTATGACTTATTTCCAAACGAAACATTTTCCAAATAAAATCTCTAGTCATTGTTCCGACCGCTTTATTTGTTTAAGTCCGGTTCACTTGAAGTTGTTTGAAGAAACATAAACTGCGGTTAAATATAGTCGGTACAAGGTGAATGCGTGTTTAAATTTTGCGTTACGACACATTTCTTTTTAACCGTTTATGTGGCCAAACTAGGCCACTGGTGCATTCGTGCAGCTCCCGAAGGAATGTTCCTGTTAAACAAAAACGAACGCATCGCCAATGACCCTGTTAGAGACTTGGGGGAATGCTCGCTATGGCCACGTCCTCCGAAACCATGGCAACCTGTTGAAGGGGAACTTCCGCACAGTCACACCCTTCAATTCCAACTATCATAAATTTCAATATATGCACATAATTTGCTTCGTAGTCCATCGCGAGTTAAGTTGGTTTAAGTCGATAATGAAATTCCCTTCATTGTCATTATTATAACTTCCAAAATGTTTCAGTCGGATTCAGGTCATGCCAAAGCAGTTTTTTCAACAGAAATGTCGAGGTTTCCAGAGCTCGGAATCCTTAACGCGACTCCCAATTTAATAATCTTGCAAACACGAGCACGCCGTAATGAACACATTCCAGGGAATGTCTGAAAACTTCCATGATATACGTCTGCATCAAGATAATTTACAAATAAATAGAATCCAGGAGTTCCGAACAATGTACGGTTGTCTTTTGTCTGAAATCCACTCGACTCCAAATTAATTAACACCACTTTTGAAATCTCTGCACGGGCTCACGTGTGAACCGGAATTTTGCCGATCAAAAGTTTTATTATCATTTTTTGCGGCCTATAATCACTTGCGGTTTAGGTGATCCTTATTTCCCTTCAGCCGTAAAATTATTGTCAAAGACGGATGATGTTCTGATATCCCTTTTTTGCTCCTGTTTGAAGGAAAATTTCAGGATTTCAAATAAATGTTTGAAAATTGAATTTATTATTTTCCATAACTGAAAATAATACCAATAACAATGCTTAGTGCGGCTATGAAAGACTACGAAAAATTGATTGACAAGAAGTTGTAACCTGTAATTGAGAACACAGAGGAAGCTCACAGTTGCTTTCGAAAAGGACGAAGCCATTTCACAGTTGAACAAATACCAGCAAAGATTACACTACAAGAAACTTAAGTTTATTTGAGATTTATTGATCTAGAAAACCTTCGATGAGAAGGTACAAAGAGAAAAACTGAAAAATACCATTCCAAAAAGGAATCAACAACTTATACAAAGACAAGGCAAACTGTGTAATTAGACAGACCAAATTTTCACAAGTGTTTACAACAAATGCGGGACTTAGACAGGGAATGAGATTAAGCCCCTTTCTATTTATAATTTTATTATAGACGAAATATCTAATAAAAAAAATAATCGAAAGTGAAGAAATTAAATGTGGAATTCAGATGCCTAAAGAGAATAGATATTTCAGAAAATGCATTTGCTCATGACTTATTAATAAAGACACAAACACAAAAAAGATCAACAAAAGAACTTTACAATTCTGTAAGAATATGGAATCACAAAAGAAATGGTGGTGAGTAAAGAGCAAAAATCAATAAACATAACCCAATAATTGATAACATATGTATTACAGAAATACCAGTTTCCTTCGAAAAGGACCATGTTTTTTTGACAGTTGAGCAAACAGGGTGTTAGGTAACGGTTCCGAGAGTAGATTCAGTATAAAAAATGATTACCATTTTTAGCTAAAACGTATTTCGTTCGAGAAAAAAATCTCTAAAATGGTCAATATTAATTTAAACATGTTTAGCAAAAAATATACCAGCAATTACTAAACTTTGGAGTACCGAAATTGATCATTTTTAAGATTATTTTTCTCGAAAAAAATACGTTTTAGCCAAAAATGGTAAATCGTTTTTATATTCCATTTTACATCCTGAATCCACCCTCAAATTATTCCGGAACCATTTCCTAACACCTGTATCACAGAAAAGGTAGCACCACAAGAAAGAGGAGCATTTATTTGGGATTCATTGGTGTACATAGCTAATGCCTTCATAGTCAATTTCTATTCGTAATTATCATGGAAGAAATAATAAAGAAAACAAAAATCGAAAGTGAAGAAATTAAAAGTGCGATACAGATACCTAAAGAGAATAGACATTATATAATCCACAAAAGAACTTACAAGATTTGGAATACAGTTCTGCCAGAATGGGATTAAACGAAAATTAAAAAAAGTAGCTAATGTTCATAAGCAATAGCCCGCGCTAGTCCAATTTAACAGTTTAGGTGTGTTTATAACTTTTATATGTCGTTATAAACAATGAAATAATATGACAATTTAATTTGATGATCCATATTTGTAAAAATTGTTTACTGTGATATTGGATATTCGAGTTATTTAATGAAAAAAAGTGCAGTGCAAATTTCACACGAGGTATTGATTTGAATACACATAAAAATGTAAATATTGAACAAGTGAAACATTTCAAGTATCTAGGAGTGGAAATAAAAGAAAATGAGAAACAAAAAAAAATTATAGTAGGATAGGAAAAGCACTAAAAGGAAGTATACGATCTTATGAATAAACATTTTTAGAATAGAAAGAAAATCTCCGAAAAAGCAGAGACATGTTTTTAAAACCATCTACAGACCCATATTAACCTTTGGCTAGAATATTGGGTATTGACGAAAACACAAATAGTAGGTTACAAGCTACAGTACCTCAGACGGGTTAAAAGAGTAACAAGAGCTCATAGAATAAGAAACCAAAAAGTAAGAAAAGATTTAGGTGTTGAAGCAAACAGACAATTTAGCTTTGGGGGCACTTACAAATAATGAATAATGCAAGACCAGTGAAAAAAGTGTGGGAGACAAAAGCACAAAAAAGAGACAAAAGAGGAAAGACCAAGTCAAATAGAAAATAAGGCATTAATTGAAATACCAAATAAGAGGGAATGGGCAAAATTTGTACATGACACATAAACTCAGAGCAGTATAGTGTATTTAAACGTAAATGTACCACAATACATTATACCGTTACAAATGATAATTAAGTTTTCGATTTTTCATTTCCAACTTTGCTTCGGCACTCGTAATTACAGTTTTCAGTTGGCTGCAAAGCATTTGCGAAGCGAAATCCTAAATTATTCCCTTCTAATATTCGGATTTCCGTGTTTGGATTATCCTCAATTTTAACTTTCCACCGCGAGCTTGTTGACTTATAAATCAAATCGTTTTATATTGACGCAAACCCACAAATTCTCGCTCGGTATTGGAGCAATTTTCGTAGCAAATGTCAAGTAGCGTTCGGGTGCACCTAATATTTACTTAAACACAACGAATCGATCTCGGAATCGAAGCTGGAGGCTTCCGGCGCACATTAATAATTAATTGCGGTTCAGTGAAACAATGTATTTAAAAATGCCGCACGGCTGTCACCTGTAGTTTGCAAAACCAGGCCGAGCATTAAAACGAGCTTTTCACGCTGCAGTCGGAAAGCTAATAATGATCAAAGTGGGAAGCAGAAAGCTGATGATGGCACTTCCGTGAGCTTTAAGAGGGGTGAACAACCCTGGCTTCCGTGTGTATTCTTAATCAAATGGAGAAAAAGCGGTTTGGATCGATTTTTAAGACAATTTACGATATCGTGTGCAAGATGCCAGGAAGACGTTTTGACACGAATGCCGCCTCTTTGATATTCAAATCTTCCGTCTGTGAAGGTCTAAGTGCAATGCAATTATACAAATGGAGCTAGATTAGAAAAAATGTTTTGTGCAAATATTTTAATGACACGGGCCACGAACAGGAAACTGCACATGCAATTAGATGACGTGGGTGGGAATAAACTTCGGCTAAATCTTTTACATTTTAATTTAGAATCACTGTTAGCTGGACCCAACCATTCCACAGATTTCAGAATCGAATATTATAATTTGAAGTTTTTACGCACAATTAAATTAAATAATTCTACTACGGCTCATCTGCTCGACTTTATTTAAATTTATTTCCGCGTGAAATTGTGTGCAATATTATTTCTGTACTCGCGCGATCCTTTAATTAAATTTATTGTTTAATTAAACGCGGCAATAACTTATTCCATAACAGAACAAGGGGGTCGCAATTAAGCCACCATTTATTTAATCTTCTAAAAATAACAATAAATTGATTCTTGCCTCAGTCTATTAATAAAACCCAATAAATTGAAATAACAAAAGATATATGGTCTGTTGTCTTGTCCTGCACTGAATAAATCACCGGTCATACGTAACATTTTTTAACAAGAAATTGCAAATTTCAGTAATCTTCCTACCGACGCGCGACTTCATGAAAAGTTTCAATTTCAACACTTTGTCGTGTTAATTTGATGTGGATGGAACCTGTGAACTCGAAAATTGACTCACCGAAAGGAAATGAGTCTTAAGGCAAAGTCGGCATCGCTCGTGTATTGGATGGAGTCTTTCCTACGCACTAAACACTTGACACTAATCAGCAATTGGTCGTTATTTAAGAAACGACGTTATCAGCGTCCAGACGTCAGTGTAGTCTGAAGGCGTCTAGACGCCTGGCGTCCTCCGACACAGCCGCATGCGCTCAACAAGTATCTTCCCATCATGAAATGTTTTATTTATTGAAAGACGAGGGTGGTCAGAAATCTCTTTTAACCTTTCACTCAGATAGCTAACGCAGAACTGTTAGTTTAAGAAGTGGTATTTACTACTTTTTACCTTGCTTAATAATCGCATTTTTATTGTGTCGTTTTCGGATACCGATTTGAAAAAGAAAGATTTGCATAGATGGTTCAGATGCCCAAAGAGAATAGACATTTCTGAAGAAGCACGTGACGTAGTAATAATGGCAAAAAAATCAACAAAAGAACTTAGATATTTGGAATACAGTTTTGCAAGAATATAAAATCATAGTAATCAAAAATAAAACAAAAGAACTGGTCATAAGTCAAGAATAAAAAACCTATAAACATGACACAATAATTGAGAACACAGAGGAATCTCAGGGTTGCCTTCAAAAAGGACGAAGCATACAGAACCATGTTTTGACAGTTGAGAATATAACAGAAAAGGTAGCGCAGCAAGAAAGAGAAGCATATCTATTTCGGATTCATTAATGTAGTGAAGGGGTTCGATAAGGTATAAAGAGAAAAACTATCGAAAAAGGAATTAATCAACAACATGTCAGAATCATCAAGAACATATCTGCAGAAACTGCAAACTGTGTAATTTAAACAGAGCACAATTTCAGCAATGTTTACAACATATGAGGGACTCAAATAGGGAAGAGGATTAAGTGCAGCTCTATTCATAATTATTATGAACGAAATAATAAAAAAATGTATCTACACTGATGGTGAAGATATTATGTAAATGTGGGATTAAGTTGCCTGAACAGAATATAGATATCGCAAAAGGACCATTTGCTGACGACATAGTAATAGTGGCAGAAAAATCAAAGAATCTACAAAAAACCTAGAGATTTGGAATACAGTCCTGCAAGAATGAGAATAAACTAAATTAAACAAGAGTAATGGTCATAAGTAAAAAACAAAAAGTAACAAACCTAAAAATGGACAATGAACTAGTTCAGCTTTGGGAAACATTACAAAAAGAAGAAGAATAAGGACATTTAGTAACGCGTGTTCCCACCTTTTGCCCTAATGACTTTTCGACAACAATTTTCCTAAATAAATGATGATTAAAAATAATAAATATTTTTTCATACAGGTGTCCCATCGCTGCGGGGAAGTAAGATTACTCTGAACACACTGAAAATATCTGCTTATAATACAGAATGCCCAGATACAGAGTGGGGCATCAAAGTTACGTCTTTTTATATAGACCACCCAGTATTTTACGCTATTTTTAGATTCCTTATCAAAAACTATTATCTATACTTTGTATAACCTATTATCGACCAACCTTTAGTTGTTTTGCTATTATTTGATATTAAAACAAAAAAAAAGCCCTTTTTTGAAAAATCGCTGCTCCCAAACCAATGAGAATTTTGGCTTGAGATTTTGACAGAAAATTTCTAATTTCGTCTAGTTTATAGTGGTAAGGTCAAATTTTGAATTTTAATAATTTAGTGTACAGGATGGCTTATGAACACGAATTGTTAATTTAATGGAATTTTTCAAATCCAACGCTCTGTATAATTTGGTATCAATCGATCAAATTTTTGATAAGCTATCCAATGACGTCCTCATGACTCGTACATTTTTCAACTTCTTAACCAACTATTTTTCAAATTATCGATATTCCACTATTCAATCATATCATTAAACACCACATCAAAAATGTCATCGATTGATAACAAAATATACAGGATGTTCTATTTACAAAATTGATTAAATGAACAATTTGCGTTTATGAGCAACTCTGTGTATTAAATTACTACAATTCAAAATTCGAATTGAGCATTATGAAGTAAAAGATATTTGAAAATTTTCTGTCAAAATATCAAACCAAAGTTCTCATTGGTTTGGGAGTAGGGATTTTTCAAAAAAGGAGCTTTTGTTGGTTTAAATGTCAAATAATAAGAAAAAAACTGAAGTTAGCTCCATAATAAGTTATACAAAGTACAATAATTTATTGACAAGGAATACGAAAAGACCGTAATATACTGGGTGTTACAACTTTTATGCACAACTCTGTATGTGGACTTGCTGTATATAAGCAGATATTTTCAGTGTTCTTTTAAATGGATTGGACTTTTTGTCAAAAACCGCATCTCGATATCTGTTTTCATTTTAGAGTAATCTTACTTCTCCGCAGCGCTGGGACATTCTGAATATGATATATGTAAATATGTGATTATGGGATAATTTTTCTGGAGAGTGTGAAACATTTTGTGTATCTAGGAGTGGAATTGAAATAAACGAGAGACAAGAATTAGAAGTCAATAGTAGAATAACAATAGCTCTGAAAGTATACGATCTTATATTTTTAATAATAAAATAAAAACTTGATACTAATAGAACTTTTACTAATCGAAAGATTTCCAAAAAAGCTAAGACATGTTTTTAAAACCATATACAGACCCATATTAACCTTGGGCTGTAAATCTTGGGTAATAACGAAAAATGCCATGCTAAATATTGATATTGCGTTTTTATTGGTCGTTTTCGGATACCGGTTTGAAAAAGCTAGTGGCGGCTCGTGGGTTCAGAAACAGGGTAGGCACAAAAAAAAAGGTGGCAAAGAAAACTTAGCAACACTTTTTATTTGTACATGAAGCCCATTCTTCTATGTTTCTTGCTGCAAAATAACTCAATCACCCCGTAGAAATGAATAGTAATTAATAAATTTTGATAACATTCGTAATGTTGCAGGTGCAAGTTGAAAATCAAAACAAATTAAAATTTAATCTCTGTAAAAAAGATTATTTCTCTAGCATCAGTGGGCACGTGCCCCTGTGCCCTTTAGCACCAGCCGCCACTGGAAAAAGAAGGTTTTGCACAAAGAGAAGAGCAAAAATAAAACAACTATAATTCTAGTGTAAAATTTTTTATTCAACAAACAATTACAAAGGGTTTAAAACTGGCTTTAAATAATGTGATATAAATAAAGGTTGCAGTTAATAGCTCTTCACACGATATCTACAATATAAATACAAAACACAATAAAAACAATACATAAAACTTGTAAAATTAGGTATATACATTTTACGTCCTCAAAGATGGAACCGGAGGCGTTAGTTCCTGTAATGCAGAATAAAAAAACCGTAACGCGACCTACACCGACTTGACTCACCTTTGCGGAAAAACATCCGGAGCATCCGGATAATATTCGCTACCTATCCTCCGTTGGAACTTCAAGATCCAGTCCTCGCTTTCTCGCGCTGCATCCGGTTGATGAAATCCGTGCTCGACACTCATTCTTCTCTCCGTCGTCGGAACCGCGTTGCTGTGGTCTCGTAAAGTGCAAGGATCGCTGTTGGAACTGTACGAGTTACACGCTTGCATAATCCTAAATTGCAACGCCCATCATCAATTCGCCCCCATTTCCCTCAATCTTACCTTCTTCCCCTCGTCTGGGGGTGGTTAATCCTGGAAGGTTCCGGCGGATGTCTTTTTTGTGCATTTCCGTTCGTGTGTCGCGAGTCTCTAGTAGCGCTCGTACTCGACTGCTTCAACGAATCAAAAATCGCATTGTAATCCGGTTTGCCGTCTTTCGTCGACAACTCATCATTCTTTTTCCTCTTTTTGTTGCCGATAACCGGATCGCTCGAATCACGCGTCCGTTTCGGGCCGCGCTCCGTTTCCAACTCCGGTAAGACATTTCCCGGTCTCTGTTGGCTCCCTGAAGACCCCGCTGATCCTTCTTGCCCGATGGGCGGCGGCGATAGATTGCTGAAAGGTAGAACGATTTCGCTCCCCACGCTCTGCTCCTGCTCGTGGATGAAATCCAAAGAGGTATTTCTCGGCTCAAGCGGCTGCAACAAATCTTTTTTCACTCTAATGCGGCCAGCCTCAGGAACCACTCGGGGACTGGTTGCCGGTTGGTGAGAAACGGTAGACGTGTTCTTCTTCTTGGGCGGAGGAATGACGGGTGTCTTGCTGTGTTTGCGAGCCGTGTATGGCTCCAAGTCGTTTTTCGTTTTGGAATTTTTGCCTTTGTTCGCCTCCATCAGCTTCACGGTCTTTATGCTTTCCAGGAAAGCGGAGACCAATTTTGACTTTTGTTTCCGTTGGTCCTTTTCCGGTTGCTCCTGAGGCGGTTTGGAATGTTTCTCGCTAGATGAAGTGGGGCACTGCTCTACAGACTCCACGACCACTTTTTTGCTACCGCTTGCACGTGAAGGTGACGCCGCCGTGGAATCCCCTTTATCAGTTTTGTCCGATTGATCCCGAGTCGATTTGGAATGTTCCTCGCTGTGGCCGTTGTTGGCGTCTTTCGTCGATGAAGTAGAGCACCGCTCGACAGACTCCACTTTTTTACTACCGCTTTCAGGTGGAGGTGGCACGTCCGAATCCTCTTGATTATTTTCGTTCGGATGCACCGTTATAGGCACATGCGGCTCCATTATGTTCATATTATCGATATTGGGCGTGATTTCCGAAATCAGACGGGTCAAACCACTCACCGCGTATTCGGTACCAAAATCGCGGCTGCAATCCGTGGGGACAAAATTGCTGTCGCTGCTCTCGACAGATGCAGATTTGGGCTGATTGTTTTGCGAAATATCGGCCAACACATGCAGCTGCTTAATATTGTCTTGAAGCTGCGGAATGGAGTCGCCGAACTCCTTTTTGTAAAGAAAATCTAAATCAACTAGAGGACCGTCTTCTATAAAATTGTAGGGCATGTCGAAATTGGGGACTTCCAAGGCGAATTCTTCCGCGGTGTCCGTCGTTGAGATTCCTCTGGTTAGGAGCGTCTTGTCTTCACTGTTTCCACTCAACAGCGGATCGCTGTAGTTGTGTTCCGGTTCTTTATCCACCACCCACTTCATTCGCTTCACAAAACTCGAAGTTGGCTTGTTGTTCGGCGGTTCCTCACCGATAAAACTGTCAGTTCGTGTCTCCAAGCTGCCTATTTCGGTAATTCCGTCCGAGGACGGTATGAAATCCAATGACTGCTTGCTGGCGAAGGGAAGTTTAACGGGTGAATTGTCTAAATTCTTGAACAAAACTTCTACACCAGACTGCGCGTTTTGAACGGAATCGGCAACGGTAATCTTCCGCGCGGGAAGAGGTGTTGTGAGCAGATGGTCCGCCTCCGAAACGGAAATATTTTTAACGTTGGAATCAACACTGGGTAGCATTTGGATGTTTCCAGGCGGACTGATAAAACTATTGTCTACATAAACCGGAGCCAAACAAGGAACGTCCATAGGCAATGCTTCCTCCTCACCATTCGCTGGAATAACAACCGATTCTTTTACATGATCCTCACTTGCGGCGCCTACTTTCATGCAATCATCAGCAACTGTTGTGGACTCATCACCCACTGGTTTTTGTACGCAAACCTCGCCTTCGGTCGAGTCGGAAATATCTGTACATTTTACTTGTTCGTCCACTTTTTCGCCACCTTCAACGTTGTTATTAAGCGGTACGTCACTTAAATTTGCGGGAATTATGATTTGATTTATCACATTGATTTTGCCCTTGGCGGGAACCTTTTCAGCGTCTTTCTTAGGACTTTCATTATGCAACTTGGCATCACATTCAACATCCAACTTGATAATTTTAGTTTTGTGTTCAGTTTTCTCTTTAGAACGACTCCGCCTGGATTTATGGTGTTCTTTGGGAGATCTGTCGCGATATTTACTTCTTTCTCTTGTTTTTTTATCGTCATACTTTTCATTGGTCTTTGACTTGCTCTTCGAACTGCCCTCCTGTTTATTATCGCTTTTCTCTTCTTTCCTCGCATCTCTCGATCGTTCCTCGCGCGTCCTGCTTCGTTTCAGTTCATGTTTCTCGTCAACTCTCCCTTTGTTTACCGATCTCGAATCGTCCGACCTTGTCTGACTCTTCTCCGTTTTTTTATCTGGCGTTTTATCATGTTCGTAACGCCGGCTCTTGTCCGAAACACTGCTCCTCTCGTTGCTAGAATTTGATTTGTCACGACTGCCTCGACTTTCACTTGATTTATATTGCTTGTTCGCTGAAGAGTCAGACCTCCTGTCTAAACTCCTTGATTTCGATGGTGATTTGCTTCGGCCCCTCTTGTCCTTCCGGACGTCTTCGTTGGACTTTCTCGTGTGCTTCCTTTCGGTGGATGCAGCTTCACCTTCCGCTTTTTGAGAAACCGTTTGCTTTTGCACATTATTCTTTGTTCTCAATTCCTGCTGTGCAATTTCCGTGTCTCTCGACTGCTTTACGTTGTCATTTTCCTTAGACTGTTCATGCACTATGTCCTTCGATGGAAGGTGTGTATCTTCTTTCTCCCGCGACTGATTCTGTGACACATCGTTTTTCTTGATGCTCTCTTTCTTGGCTTTCATCTTCTGAATCGTATTTTCCAAAGATTTCCCTTTTTGTTCGTCCGGATGCTTGTTTTGATTTTTCGCAAAAGCTGGTTCGGTAATATTGTTTCTGGCATAAGCAACGCCAACATTAATTTCTGGCAAAGGAACATACTCTTCAATAATTGATGATTTTACTGCGTCTTCGTCTAAATCCATGTCGACGCATTCTACATTTGCCGTGTCCAAATCAGGAGGAGGAACTTTAATTTCTTGACTATTCTCTGTTGTAACAAGCTGAGGGTCTTTCGTACTTTTCTTTACGTCAGTTTCGACCGGCAAAATTCGCTCCTCCTCTTCAATTATAGAAGCGCGTAATTCGTACTTGTCAAGCTCTTTGGATTTGTCGAGTTCTGAAGAACTGTCGTACGACTCGTACGACGAATCAACCGATATAGTACTCTGATCCAAACTTAAAGAACTGCTTCTGGTGATTTGCTCTGCAACTTGTTCGACGCTCTTCGAACGTAACTTAGATCGCACATCAACTTTACTCTCTACGGTCATTTCGCTTTTATTTTTCCTGAAATATTCATTTCCATCGTAGGATTTCAGCGCTGCTTTCGTTCTGAATGTTTTTTCATTGGGCTTATCAACTTGTAAAGACGGAGACATTGGAGTTTCATCAAAACTCATCTCTGATATTAAGTTTGGACCTTCCAAAATTACCCCTTTGAGAATTGCTTCTTCTTCCCCTTGATTTTGTGGCGTTGCTTTAACGAGAATTGCCGGGATTAGTTCATCAACTGATTCACATTCAACAACACTTTCTTCCTCAACAGAAGACAGCACGCAAAGCGATCCTTTGTTTAGTATATTATCAATACTATGATCGGTTGTTTGTGACAGTTTTAGATCCTGATCTTTTTTCTCGGCGTCATCTAAGCTATCGTTGATGGAATTCTCGTCGGTAACGATGGATGTTGCAGTTTCACTATTTGGCGTCAAATCAGCATCGATTTTCGCTTCCATCCGATCCAACTTATCTTCTGCGAGAACTTGGCTTTGTGAAGGAATTGGAATTAAACCACAACCGTTTTCATCCACTTCCGGATCCTCAGGTACGTTTTGTACCAAGTTTGGAGCCGAATCGGACACATTTTTATCATTTACTTCATCTTCAACCGGTTTATTTTCAATAAATTCTTCTCCAATTATATTTTCCATGGTTTTGCTTGGCTCGACGCTTGGAGGCAAATCAGAACTGTCTTTATTATTTACTTCATTGTCTGTGGCTTCAATATGAGCTGGTAGTTCTTGTTGGTGACTCAAATCTTCAATTTTCAGGTTTTCTTCAACACTCGGATGCAAATCAGAATCGTCTTTATTCAATACTCCTTCCAGCGGTTTATTATCTACCAAATTACATGGTGCTTCTTCAGACAAATTTATGTTGTTTTCTTGCGCGCCCGGGACCAAATCAGCAGTGGATTCTGATTCTAACAGTACATTATCGCCTGGTGTTTTTCCTATTAAATTTTCGACGTTTTTCACTAGTTCAGCGTTCGGAGCCAAACTATGCTCCTCTTCATTCTTTATTTTGTCGTTAAACGCTTTACTCTTAGCTGGCGGTTCATCTACGTCCATGACTTCAGCAACGATTGGAGTTTCTTGCGCTGCGTTCGTAATTTCTTCAACGATGGAAGTTTCGTCTGTTGATTTCGTCCTCTCTTCAACGCCTGGAGTTTCATCCGCGATTGGAGGTTCAACGCTTGGAGTCGAATCAGAAGCCATTTCTTGTTGTGTACTATCCGTCGTAGGATTATCAATTACATTTTCTGTTACATTCTCAGTGGGAAGAGTTTCAGTTAAATCGTCAATGTTTTTGCTTGGTTCGGCGCTTGGCTTCAAACCTGATTTGTCCATATGATCGTCCAACGCCTCACTCTTCGTCGACGGCTCCTCAACCAATTTTTCAGTATTTTTGGTTGCTTCCAAGTTTGGTGAATCTGAATCATGTTGATTGCCTATTTGATCTTCTAACGGTGGTCCCAAAATATCCGTATTCTTGCTTTCTGGCAGAGATTGATTTTGATCGACTTCGACGCTATTATCTTCTGCTGCTGTGCTTGCTGAGACTTCCTTTGCCACTTCTTTATCGTTTGCAGACACAGATTCCAGGTTGGCATTGTCACCACTTGACTCCACTACATCTTCAGTTTTCAATTTAAAACTGTCTTGTTTAAAATCTTCAAGACTGCTTCTCGACTGACTTGGGCGACCTCTTTTACGTTTTGGTTGTTCCCTCAATTGACCATCTCGAGATTTGTTTTTACTCTGAGATTTCCAGTCATTACTGTCGACCGAATAATTCGATTTGCTTCTAAGAACTGGTTCCTTCTTCTTAATTGTCTCATCATTATCGTTTGCTTCCTCTCGCAAAGTGCATCTCGTCTCAACTTTGCTCTTGTTCTTTTTCGGGCTCTTAGTATCGTCACTCTTCATTTGATTTGTATCCTCTGATTTGACCGGTTCGTCGGGTTCACTCTCAGGTTTGGATGTTTTATTTTTTCTCTGCTGATCTTCTGCTTTACGTGGACTCCGTGATTTAACTTTAGAAGATTCGCCAGCTTTGGATCTCGAGCGCGTGTCCGCTTTTTTCGGCTGCTTCTTGTCCGGTGATTGATTACCAGATTTCTCACTTGCTGGAACTTCGTTTGTGTGGAGCTCCGTCTTGGACGTATCTGACATTCCCACAAACTCTTCCATTTGCTTCAAAATGTGGAAGTTTATGTCGGTGTCCCTTATACTGATGCACACGGCCGCTTTATCTTCAGCGCTATCGTCCACGTTTACAAACTGCAAATTATCACAAATAGTTTCTTCGTTAAAGACGGATTTCTCAAACGGCTCGCGCGGCTCAACGATGTCTATAAACAGCGAATTCTCGCCGCTGTCGTTGCTTTCCTCGCTTGTGGTGATCGTTTCAAGAAGACTCGGCAAGTAAACGCTGCTGGTGCGCTGAGGCAGCTCAGAATTATCCAACGAAGAAAACTCGAAGGGCAAATCGATCGCGCTTCCTGACACGTGGGCGGGGCTCGCATTTTTTATCTCGATTTTGTCTCGTTTCACAGCTCTGGGTAAGGATTCGCGAGCCTTTACTCGCGATACTCTCGCCTTTTTTTTTATGGTTAAGTCCAAGGCATCTGTTGATTTAGTCGCAACGACTGGTGTTTCTTTATCACTAACTGCGAGCGTTTCTCGATTGGATGCCACGAATGCCAGAGTTGCTAAATCGCATCCGACTGGTTCCTCTGTCGTAAATTCATCAGGACCGACCGCTTTTTCTGGAGAGAAAATTGACTCAGATTCGCTGGTAGAAGTTTCAACCTTGCCACATCCGGAAACTTGGTGTCGTGATTGTTTGATGTCCGTTTCTTTTAACGCGTCTTCTTGGACACCAACAGGCGGCACATTTACTAAACTAGTCAAAACTGAACCAAGTTCAGTTTTCCTGCTTTCGCTCCTTAATACTTCAACCATTTCTACTACTGCTTCGTCTCGGTTTTCGCACACTTCCACTACTTCAGCCATGGCGTATGATATTTCCACATTTAAAGATTCGGTGGTGTCATCGTTGAAATCTTCAACAGTTCCAATCATCGCGTGTTGCTCTGTTATCTCAACAGTTGAAGATGTTGCTTCTGCAGTGCAGGAAGCGACAGTAGAAGCAGTTTCAATGTCAGAAGTTGAATCATGTTCAATAGTTTCAACTTTAACTTGTACTTTTTCCAGGGGCTTGTTTCCGCCTCCATCTTCCACTTCATCATCAAGGTCGGAAATTTCAATAACATCTTCCACTTCTCTAACCGACTCGTCCCCAGATTTACCCTTCAATTCACCCAAACCGGCTGAGTTGGAGTTGTTAGTGTTCTTGTCAAATTTCGAGTGATCCTGGTTGTTGTTTTCCGACGTCGGTAATAAAAAATTTGGCGGTTCATTTTCTTCGTTGTTTTCCGTTTTGATTTCATCACTCGGCAAAAGAGTTAGAGTTCCGGTCATAAAGTCGTCGTCGTCGTCGTCAAGAATTTCAATTACGTCCAAATCGTCGGTTTTGGAATTGTTGTTCTGTTCAGGTGAATCTATGTTTGTTTGGCCCGAGTCAGGAGTTGTTGACTTTGAAACGCATTCAGGAACTACTGCTTTTTCCTTCCTGTTCCCCTCAGAGTTGCACGCTCTAACTATTTTGTCTGCTCTGATTCCCCGCGAGCCATTAACTGAATCTGTAACGTCCCTCGGAAAATAACTGAGATCGCGATCACTTGGTGCATTTTCATGGCCCGTGGGTGGTGCATATTCCTTCTTTCTAGGTTGGGAGAAATTAAACATCTTCTCGAAATCAACAGGTAACTGAAATATGATGGCTTATGAATTTACAAACACCCTGTTTTTACACATACGTCATCCATTTCATCGTCTGATTCATCGTCAATGTACAATTTATAATCACAACCGGTTAAATTGGGACGAATCGAACTGATCTGCGGATCTCGAAGGAACGTGTCTTCATCCAGTGGAATATTTTTGTCTTTCCACTTGTTAATTTCGTCCAAAAGATTCAGCTTCTTAACCAACTCCCTAAAATACAACCGTTCATTTCCGCAAACCGACGCCCGATTCATACTTACAAAATAATGGTCGTTAACAGTTTGTTCTCTAAGTCATAGTCCGCCCGCACGCCCGCTATCAAGTTAAGAAGAGCTTTATCGGCGGCGTCGACGCTCGCCTTTAGTGGTATGTCACTGCTCCGAAAGGCGTCGTAAAATATAATTCGCAACAGTCTTAACACTCTCTTAGTAACGTTATTTTCTAATTCACTGTTGACTTGTTTGCCTGAACTATACAACAGCCCGCATTCCAAATTGACGTATTCTACTAAAACTGCATCCAGCTGCTCCGATCTGGGATACTTTAAACGCTCCTGGAACGAATGGGCAATAAAAACTGTTACGTAACAAGCAAAATAGTACTTTGGCAATTTGTAAATTGTATTCGTGTAATGTTAATATTTTTCGGCGGATTTCGTCCACAAATGCCGGGGATTTCCGCACATGTTTCGGTCGTGACTTTAAGTATCTGAAACGAAACGATTTTAGACGTGCGACTGCGTCATGAAATGCATGCAAAAGTGAATGCATTTCATGATTTCATGTCAACGATATTTACCTTGCGATTCACAAACACTGATGTAACAGTTGTTTGGAATACAATCAATTTTAAAAATTACATTTAACGTGAATTTACCAAATCAATTATTTTCAAAAATGTGGTAATTAGAAATGTGTACAAACAAATAAAGTTCTTATGCTTATTCAGTGTTGATGCTATTTTCTTCTTCTTCGTCACCGTAATGAATTTAACGATAAATTAACTTGAAAATTAGAAATTTACTTCATAATAGAAAACGATTTAATTATTAGAATCAAACGAAAAACTGTTTAAATTTTAAAAACTACATTTGCAATGATTCAAAACGTTAATTTACCAAATCAATTATTTTAAAAAATGTGGTAATTACAAATGTGTACAAACAAATAAGGTTCTCCTGCTTATTCAGTGTTGGTGCTATTTTCTTGTTCTTCGTGTCCGTCTTCGTCACCGTAATGGATTTAACGATAAATTAACTTGAAATTTAGAAATTTGCTTCATAATAAAAACGTTTTAATTATTAGAATCAAACAAAAAACTTATGAATACTGATTTAAAAAATGGATACACCTAAAATGTTAGTTTTCATAAAATGAATTACTAGTGTTACTGAAAAATTAAAAGTTAGGTTGATTCTTCTGTCTCTTGGTGTTCGTGGAGGTTCTCTTCCAACGCTGTCTTGGAGCTTCTTCTTTTCTTCATGTCTCTTCATATCTTCTTATTGTTATTTATTGCATTTTTTCAATTAAAACTGTTTAACGTTCTAGTCTATGAACGTGTGAAATGAAATAATAAAATTTTACGACTAAATTGCAAATCTTTGTGACTGTGGTCTTCATTTCCCCACGCAATTATTAATTCAATCATAATTTAATTTGAAAAATGCATGCATTATTTAGAATGTTTCATAAACATTCCAGTTTCTCTTTTTTATTGTAACTCCTCTGTACCTTTTAAGAGCAGTCGCCAAATGGAGTGACATACGTGGTTGGTATCCATCCAAATGCGCTTGAATTAGCTGTCTTGAAATTGCTGATAACTTAGATATCCGACCTAAAATTATACGATTGCTTATCAGTGAAAAATGGACGGTTGTGGGTAATTTTAAGTTGAAAATTTTGCCCAATCAAATCATAAGCATGGACTAAACCTAATTTTAAATTTTGAACCAACTCATTAAAGAATTAAACGAATTTAATTACGTTCAGTTGAGTCGGTTCAGTAATATTGTTTTTATTTAGGGGTTTAGGAAAAATTAAAGATCCACATGTAACAAGCTAAGAATGTAATAAACTGAGGTGGAAAATATCCAAGCGCTATTAAATTATACTCGTTGCAAATGAAGCTGCATTTTTGCAATAACTAACTGGAAAGCTCGGATTTTTTTATACAAATCGCTTCTCAGACACACTACGAATACAACTGAAACTGAAATTAGACCCCAAGAAGAGATAAAATTTTGAAATTCGCCGAATTAATGAATATTCATAAACTTCATATCCATGACGATAAAAATGTGCACGTTCGCTGATAATTTATCAAGCAGTATAATAGGAATTCTGGGAATATCGGCAAAAACAAAACAATTGTAATATTTGTACCTAGCAATAAGAACCGAACATATAAGATTAGTAAATAAATTAATAAAGCAGCATTTTCAAAGCTAGGAGACGAAAAAACAGAAATGCGTAAGAAAGCGGACATAACTATCGAAATGGAGTGAGCTTTAAATAAGTCATTGAGTGACAAAAACGATATAACAGGTCGAGCAAAATTCCAGTTAAAAAAACATATGTAGCCATGAATCATAGATAGATACCATCTAGTGAAATGCATGAGGGAATTTCAGTTTTAGAACGAGGAAAAAATTCATATGAGAAACAAAAAACAAGACATAACAAGTGCAAAATATCTGTCTGAAAAATTGAGATCAAAAGCTAGGAGAAGCAAATTTATAAATGTTATACAAGAGTTGAGTCATTGAAAAATTTCGGAAACGTGTAAATTGATAGAAAAATAAGACATCACGAGTAAAATCACGATTAAAAACATAAACAATTATGTTCTTATTATAATATATCTATGGTGGATGGTCAAACGAGTCAAGTCAAAATTATCCAAACCGAGAAAACCGCATTTGAAAAATTTGGCATTAATATTGTATTTGGTTGGTGAAATGGCAAAACCACGTAACTGATACAAGATTAAAATTTGAGATTTTAATGCCAAAAATGTCATTGACATATTGTGCGTGCTAAATATTGATAATCAACATAAGGCCCGCTTGTATTATATAATTTAATTTTTTATAATTTATAGAAAAATTGACACAATAACTCCAAATACGAGTATGACGAATCAGGGACTTTTTTGTGTTTCCCGTAAAATTTTACTTTTCGTCATTTTACCAACGATTTGCTTTTTTCCCGTATAGTTTGGGAAGTAGTTTAGGAATTTACAAAGGTGTTGTTTTTATTATAAAGTTAGTTTATTTTATTTTTTCATTTGATTATAATTTTGGAAGAAAAAAGTTGCTTATACTGTGTTGGCCTAACTTATTAATTCGAACAAAATATTATTTAAAAAAATCTACTTATACGGTTTAGGGTAGTCGAAGTGGAATCCTAAAATATCTACAAAAATTGCTTATACTCAATTTCGCAAAATTTTGACACCATAGATAAATTATTCTTATTACATTTCCTTGTAAGAACATAAAGAGCACACTATTGAACACAAATATCACTTGGTAGTTTTAGATAACTTTTAAATATTTTTGGGAATCAATCTATTATGGATATACTCATCTAGTAAATTATATGTAAACAAAATTGGGTAACTAGGGAGCATAAGGTATATAATAAAACGTGGCATAATGATAAACATGCAAAATAGAACCAATTTACATAATAAAAAAGTATTCGTTGACAGGAGTAATGGAACTGACAAAAAAATGAGAAACAATAGTAGAAAATCAAACATAACTAAGTCTTGACAGTTTCGTACAGCCTTGAAACGATTTATATGGAGCAGCAAAGCATAGATAGACACCATCTTCATTTAACATGCTTATAAAAATAAAACGAGGCTGCGTAGACCATGGGATAACTTTGACGTGCAAAAGAGTGTAGCAAAATTTCGACCTTGAGTTAGCGATATTTTAAATTAAGTTTTTTGTTAGTAACCGCCTCGGACACGCGCGTTAGTAAAAAGTCCATCTCTATCACAAAAATTGACATGATGCGAAATGTACAAATTAGAAGCCATTTATATGACAAATACAATTAATATTAATAATAAAGTACAATATCTGTTGAGAAATTAATTCGCAAAAATTGGTGAATCGGAGCTAAAATAACAAAATGAGGCTACTGAAAGATTCTGAAAATGTGTAAGCCTTGCACTGGAACAAAAAGATTGTTAAAAAAATGAGAAATAATAATGGAAAACTATTGTTTTGTATAACCTAAAATCATAAACACATCTAAGCGAGTGGGTTTGTAAGACAAACTAAACCCGACAAAACTTGCTTTAAATAACAAGCGATTGTATATGAAGAGTGGATCGGACACAAGAGATGCTGTACAACAACATAAATCGAGTAAAATGAGATGGAGGAAAGAATCTGTCTCGACCAAAACAAAATAAACAAAAACACCAAATAATTATAACCTGAGCCAACAGCAACGTGATAAACAACAACTGTTTACAAATATTCTGCCACAGTTATTAATCATTCTCTTTGTTTCGTGATATATAGTGATTAAGTAAAGATACAGCGCACATTTGTTAAGGGCAACAAATAACAATGTTATGAATCATTGAAAAAATTACAAACCTTTATCCTTCTGTTCTGCCGTTAATTCCAACCGTTGCAGCGCGTTCAAATACATTGTCGACTAAAACAACACAAGAACATTGCATAAGAGTTATCAAATTGAAACTTAAACGATTCCCATGCCTGGAATGCCTGGGACGTCTAACCAATAAAACTTGAAGGTGGTGAAGGCAAATCCATACCGAACAAAAATGTGCATTTCTAAGCTTACGAAACTCACCACATTTGTTGTAAAATTATAAAATGTTATAAAGAGGACGATAAACAACACATTTGTAAAATACACATGATAACAACCCTATCAGCCTGTACGAGCCAACGTTTTGTTTTAATTGTAAAATGGGGCGGCGGGGGTGAAGGGCGCTTTACGGCTTCCGTTGTTGCCAACCGTAATTTGTAAAATCTCTAGTAATCGTTGACAGATGTCCAATGGGACGCATTTACCATAGAGCTTGTATGGTATTCCGATATCACAGATTGCTAATCTGTTACAGAGACCTGTGTAAGACCACAGATTAGTCGTAGGACTAAAAACTTTGATTCGTCGAAGCCTCAATCTTCTTGTCGGTCTGCAAGAAATCGCAAATCGTTTTAGAATTGTTAAGTAGCATGCGAAAAAAAAGGAGACTTAGGAGACAATGAATAGAGCGTTCAAAAGGTTGCGTTTGCCATGAAATCATTTTAAAGTTGATTAGAGTGTAGAAAAAATTGGACCCTGGTTTGGATTAGTCAAAGTTAAGTTCTCTGCTGACTACAGTTCAACAGTTTCGGTTACAGAACATAAGAAACGTTTCGTGTTTTTTCAAAAAATGCCATCTACTGGCGCCGATATGGTCAAATCACGAAAAAAAATTCTCTCAAATTGTTAGAATTGACAAAAATGTGAACTGTTAAAATAAAACAAACTACATCCGCGGTATTCTAGGCCTTTGTTTTCTTTGTACGCTATAGTTTTTTTACAGTGTAGGGTGGAGACCTAGGCACGACCATTGGAATAAGTTGTTATCTACGAATACGCTGTTATCGTCAACAAAATTTGCAATTGTAAATTAAAAAAGCGTCCATTAGATTATTTTTATTAACGTTACATGATAAAAACGCATTACAAAAATATTCCCAAAGTTACATCTCGACACTTCCCAGAAGAAGAGCAGCAAAGCTTGCATTTTAGTAATATATAAAAACATGTAATCATAGTGATAAGTCAGTACTGCTTTAGCTTGCTTCAATAAAATTTTGTTTAAAAAATACGATCGTGTATTTGAGAAACTTAACTCTAAGTTTGTATCACTACCCATTTTCTATTAAAAAAGAATATTATGAAAATGAAAACAGCTTATAACGTGCATACACAGATTACTCCAGATGACTGACTTCATAGGGCTATTTTGTCCGGAACTATCTCTTTTCTACACATTGAAACTAGGCGCATGACATCTTTGTCACAGATACCATAAGCAAATGTAGAGGCGCTGTAGTCGTTGCTAATACTTTGTACGACCGTTAGATGTCACTACAAAAACTTTTATTTAAATTCAAATAAAATGCCATAATTCTAGAGCGAAACAGTGGCAAGAAGCTCTAAATGTCCAAAATTGCAATCTAAAGCAAAAGTGGAGTGAAAAAGTAAGCTCTATTGGTTGTCCAGCAAATCTTTCAAAATTTCCATTATTATGTAACAACCCCAAGTAATTATCATATGTGTAAGTTATACCTATCTTAGAAATGTAATTGTTAAGATTTTGGGTATAAATTTGTTTAATTTAAATTATGTAATATAATAAATTGATTTTTATAAAATTGTTTGTTTGTATGACGTGTAAATAATGAAGGAATATTTTATGATTTATTCTACAAAACAATTTTTTACATTAGTTTTGTAGAATAAATCGTAAAATATTCAAAATATAATAACATTTTTACTACCTATAGAGAGGAGACTATTTAAATTTGCCGCAAAATTTGATCGATGCGCCATCTGAAATCTGTTACATAATTTGAAGGTCGTTGAAGGTCATTCCGCCAAAATATTTGCATTGAGTCAGTCATCTGGAGTAATCTCTGCGTGCAAACAAAAAAGAATTCAGAGTAGGACGTGGAATATATCTTAATTTTTACAGTGTAGATATTTGGACATATTATGACATTTGTCATAATAATGACAACTGTCAATCAAAAAGTTTTTCTAAACAGGCCAAAACCGACGCCCGCAATTTGTTTAAAAATACCTTAAATGTATATTACATGTTGTGTCTCTCCATCTCAAAATCACACATTTTCTACACTTAAACAAATTCCAAAATGATTCCCTGGGCTAGACTAAATAATGTTTTTATCTACACCTGCTATAATCCTTATGTGTGCACTGCACACAATTTGAGTATTTAATTAATATTTCTTTTACGTATCAGACTTATTTTGCAACATTTAGTAAACTTACGTTTGCTCGAAAAAATAAATAACTAAAACTAACTAAAATCGTATCAACAATTTTGTTTCAGTTGGCAATTGGTATTAGTGTAATGCACTCGTAACGGCTGATGGCATGAGACATTTAATATTTATTACCAACTAAAACTGTCAACTGTAAAATAAAATGATGACCAGAATTAAATATCGTAATGAGCCTAAAAGCAGTAAATTGCGAGTATGACATTCCTAAAACCAAATATCATAACTTCTCCTGACTTTCGTAAAAAAGATAATTTTCATGTTGTTCAAATTCCTTTTGTTCTAGTGATTTGTCGTCCACGACATTAGCCACTGTTCTTTCCGCCAAAACAGGACCGCCTGAAACAACACATTACGAGCATACTTATGTTTTGCCTTAATTTTGTCTCACCTATATTATCTACATTATGCATAAATTCCACACTGGCATCTCTAGAGATCATCTGATTATATGGTTTCGTCATAAAAGACACTTGTTCCGTCTTACTTGACTGATCACAGTCTAACAGATCATAAAACGTCGTGAAACCCACCAAAAAATTCAACATTAATTTTGAGATTTCTACATACTCTTTGGGCGATTCCTTTTCGGTTATTGCTTCAATTTTTTTACAGGCACCATAATTAGTTGCGGGATTCTCAAATGCGGCGTTGATATCATTTAATAAGTCAGTTTGCGGATTAAACGCACCGAAATCGCCCTTTTGATCCGTCTCAGCTTCCACACAACTATCAACTCTTTCAGTTTTTAATTTTACATCTTCATTTTCCGAATCTGAACAAACGATAATCTCCTCAATTATGCGTTTTTCTTTTTTACGTTTCTTGTTCGTTTTCGTTTCTTTCTCCAAATAAACCATATAATTTAGGTCTTGATTGTCATCATCGTCGAGGATTTCAAATGTCACAACTCCATCACTTTTCTTCTTACTTGTATTATCGCATTTATTACGTATTTCGTCCTCAGAGTCTGAACTCAGTATTACAGTGTTATCCGCATTATCTTCACTACTTCTACTTCTTTCAGGCTTGTATCCTGAATTACGGAACTGAAATCAAAACGCTTGCATCATTAAAAATATAAACATCCTTCTTACATCGACTTGTAAACCCGAATCGCTATCATCTGACCCGTAACCACTAACAGACGAAGTTTTGGAGTCACTTTTATTAATTTCCAGCAATTTCCTGCAACAAAACCTGTTAGAATGTGTACAACCCAACAACCAAAATTTACAGTAAAATATTATCAACCAATTTATTCTTGGCAAGATACTCCGTCCGTAGCTTTCCCAAAAGTTGCAAAATTGCCTTCTTCAACGCCACATCTTCGTCGGCCCTGCTTTTCGAACATTGAACCGCTTGATTTAGCATCGTTTTAAGGAGATGAAGCACTCTGGATTCGGTTGTTATTTCAACATCTTCCCGAGGATATGAGTTTTGGTATAAACACTCAAACTCCAATTCAATGTATTTCACCAGAAGCCAATCCAAGTTCCTAGATTTGGGATACTTGCCTAGTCGCTATAAAAATGATGTAAATGTTCACTTCGTTAATATCGTTTAATAAGTAATACTTTGGCCAAGCGACAATTGTGTTCGTGAAGAAGGTACAGGCGCTGTGTGAGATCACTGATGAATTCAGGAGATTTTCTTTGATGATTCGGTGTTGAATTTATAAAACTACAAATCGATAAGTTACGAAATCAGTCAGTTAAGAATAACAGTGACGTTTAGGATGTAGTTGAATAAAAACTTGACGGCGTTATGGATGTGGTCAAGTAAAAATAACTTAATCCACTGTAGATGTAGTCAAGTAAAAACTCCTTGCTTTGCTTAACAAATACTAATAAAAAACAATAAAAAAATTGAACGTGCATATTACGTTGTAAAAGAACTAAACATTGATCCTCTTGCGGTCTTCTTTGTTGTCTTCTTAACCGGTAGATTGCTTTTCCTTCCACCTGGCAAGCCTCCAAAAGAATTACAAAATCCATTCACGTATGACCAACACTTGAACGTTATGTGACTTGTAAAAAATCAAATAATGATCTGCTTAGAAGCATTTGGCTGAATTTTTTGTCACACACTTGAATTAAATCTTTAAAACACAAAATTAAAGTTATCACACTAGTATTATGGCACATTGAAAGTTAATAATCTGCGTTCACTCTTCGTTTTCCAGTTTTCAGTGTTGCACCTAAATCGGGTTGATTAATTTAATTACACGTTAAAAAATTATTCACAAATTAGTAATTATTCACACGTTGTGGACAAACTGGGAAATTCATCTTATAAAACATACACACATTGATAAGTTCGACCAACAATTGATTGTAACTAATTTGATAAAACGATTCTCTTCTAGTATTATGTTCTCATATTATGCATTCTGTAAGTAAAAAACTCAACTCAAATTGAAATTATGTGTTCTATAGCAAACATAAAAATCTCACATAACGTGAACTGTACTTAGAGAAATAGCGATTGTGTCAGCGAAACCAAAGCCAGAAGACATTTAACAAATAAAGAGATAACGTTGGTGTTTTTTCATAAATACAGAGATATTGAGGGCTCTGGGGATTATTGAAGCTGGTACAATATAAGACATCACAATTCTTGGTAGTAGACTTATAAAAACACCATCAACTCCAAATTCAACTCCAAATGCAGACTGTGAGAAGAAACAGTACTCAAACTGCATTTGCATCTCTTTCTGAATTGAAATTAGTGGTGAGTACTCAAATAAGACATTTACTTCATTCTAGACATCAAATCAGTCCTTGTAATTTCAAGAAATTGAAAGACAACACTATAAAACCAGAATCACTTGAGAATTGGTGCAAAGTTCTGAAATATCTATATAACAATTTATGAAACTATCTCTCACAGAAGAAAGACATTAGTTATAATGAATTTTCATTTTAAAAATGATGAATTTTAAATTGAGTTAAATTAAACGAGTTGAAAAAATAAATATAAAGGCCCTGTAGAATTTTTCTTTATAATCCGATTTAAAAAAATCAAAAGCCAGATTAAATGGCTTCTAATTTATCTCTCTCTTGTCTATGATTGTCATAGTCCGAGCCCATACATACTATATTTTGTGCGCTATTCAACATCCTTATTTTAAATTGAGACCCATATTTTTTTACATAAATTGAAATATACATCCATATACAATTTGTTTAATTTTACTTAGAATTAATAATAACGTTCTCAATCTGGTTTTTAGACCGTGTTCCATTCAAGTACCAATAAAAAAAATATTGAATAAAGAATAATTCGCATCGCAATCATGTTTGTTTGTCCGCTTGGAATGTGCTTGAAGAGGGGAACATGTTAAACAGATTGTCAATAGATGGCGGTATGACCAAAATAGGTTTTTTAAGAATTAAAAAATAATAAATTTGAATTATTTGTTCATTTTTCGCCAATTGCGGTGAAGATAATCTTCAAAATGATGGCTCAATCATTGGTTTTGATCCTAAAAGCATTAGTATCCTCAGCATTAACCACCCTAACAACAAATTGCATCCCTTATTTTATTTTGCCAATTTCTGAAAATGTTTTTTGATTGACAGAAAAAAATATATTTCAGAAAATGGTAACATAAAATAACGGTGCAATTTGAATTCCAAAAGTTGGGGTGGCACACGCTTTTAGGATCTCACAATTGCGGTGAAAATGTGTCCCACTTAAGACTTATTAACATTGTTAA
This sequence comes from Eledona agricola, assembly GCA_964023215.1. NCBI lineage: Eukaryota > Metazoa > Arthropoda > Insecta > Coleoptera > Tenebrionidae > Eledona > Eledona agricola. Next base: position 21,761,210 of record OZ026855.1, read on the forward strand.
ATTACCGCATAAATATGGAACGGTTCCTGAAATATCAAAGGTGGCTTGGAGATGTTAACAAAATCTAGTTGCATGATGTCAATACAAATCATTTAGGTTAACAATATCTTAAAAGTAAATTATTTCTTCAAAATGCATATTATTAATTTTAAAATTAGAAAGACACAAAGAAGAATTTAAAATGTTTTAAGAATATTGTCAATAACTCAAGTAAGTAAAATTTTTTTATGAAAAAATTTGAAAAAAAAAATTAAGTAAATTTTTTTGTTGCTTTTTGTCCTATAGCGGATCGTCTTATAGTGACGTCATTCCACTAGCTACTTTTAATTAACTTTTTTAATTTTTTTTTTTCAATTTTGATAAAATTTGTAAACACTAATTTAAGTTAAAGAAAAACATAATTCTACATTAACGTACTTAGAAAATAATTTTTTTGAAATTACGCAAGAGACCATGGGTCCCAATTTAAGTTGAATATCGCACAAAATTTACTGACACTTGAAAAATTCAAAAATGATGGGATAAGAAGCCATTTAATATGACTTTTGACTTTTCGAAATCAGGGTAGACCGAAATTAGACCATAATCCAAATTTTACAGAACCTGCCGTTTTAATAATCGCTCTGCATAACTAAAATAAGGCAGTATTTTTCCAACGAAAGGAATTTATATTGGAGCAAAATCTAAAAAGGACTTATTAAGTTAAGAACCTATGAAGGACCAGATTATCAGACAATAAATCTGCTCATACTAATTATGAAATCATTACAATTAGCAAAATTTATAATTTTGTTGTAATGATATTTTTACCCACTTGAACTTATCAGCAGATTTTGTTGATTTGTTCAATTATTTACAGTTTCCTGTAAAAATTAACATAAACTTCATTGGTCCCTAGTTATAGTCCAATTTGTAAATTGTGACATAAACTCCAACATTTTTTGCACAAATCCAAATAAATCTTAGATACTTGTTATAAAACCATAAATCTCATGTTATACCTGTCCATACTTTAATTTACGACCCAATAATAAAAAGGTCTCATAAGTAAAATTTACCATGTTTAATATAAGAGTACTAGAATTGACACCAATGAGTTGAGTTAACACTGACCCAGCTGAATAGTGTTAGTTGAACAATAACCCAGTTTGCCACATCATATGAAGTCATGGAAAATATTCAGAGTCAAATACCTTCGTATGGATTTAATCGAGACATGTGAGACGTCTGCACGATATCGATTGTGGTAATGGGCTCTCAAGTCGTTTGTAAACATGATGCTGGTCCCCGATCTACAAACCAAAGCTTTATTACACATTCTATGACACACTCAACTCACACAAGTAAGAGCGGAGGACTGTTATGTATCAAGTACCAAATTTTGTAACTGTATCACTGGCAACCACCGACTTGTGCCTTGTAATCACCCACATCCCATAAAATCGCAGATTTTTTAATATTACAAGTACAATGTAACTGGCCACTGTTGTCACAGCTTTCTAATTTAACTGTACTAAGCTGGTAGCCCTGGCGCGGTTCGGCCTCCTTACACTTGTTACTGGCACGAAATGGTTAAAATCGTTAAATATTATACTGTTTTGGTGGTTTCTTTAATAAATAAGCGACATTTTTGGCGTCGATGTACACTGGTTGCGGATTCTGAATCGTTTCCGTATCGCTCTGATCTGTGACGATTGATAAATCCAGTGCTGACAATATTGTGGAACAAGTCCCTAGAATCGGTCGGAGAATTGTTGCATTTTATAATTTTTCCGTAAACTGTTTGAGCAGGGTACCATCAAAATTTCGTATATAACTGTCGGTTGTATATTCGAGCGGCGGAAACGAGTGCGATTTGCTATGTCCGCCGTTTTAGATTTGCGTATTTTCGAAACGAGTTGGTGCATTTCGTTTTGTTACGTTGGCGGCGGGGACATTTTCTTACGTCAACCAATGAGACAACGGAAGAAATTAGGAGCATTTACCTTCAGCTGCAAATTGTTCCCTTATGTGACATGGCGTCTGGTAGGAAAGTTAGTTCTTGATCGGTTACAGACGTTTTTACTGTTTTTATGACATTATCATCAAAATCGGCTTACTGGAAAAGCCACAAGCATTCTTTAGAGACTTGCATTGATGGTAATGCATGCAAGGAAAACTCAACGGATGAACGATGGGTAGGCACCAGGGTCCTAATGATACAAAACTCGGAGGCATTAAACGAATTTTGTCGTTTGACAATCGCTTTCCTGCCTCTGAACCAGTTTTCTATCGCTAATTTGTTGTTTCATCCGCAGGTACTTCGAGAAGCACCAAGCCCATCCCTATCAGGTAAACAATTCTAGGACTCGACGGGGTTCGACCGAAATTGTCCGCGTCTCGTCCCGCGACGCTTTTTCACTATTTTTCGTACAGCTGGAAACGCCAATTTGACGGCCCGACTTTTCCGCGCCCGTCCGATTACAACAAGCTTTCCCACCGAGTTTGCCCAATTCGCACAGAACGTGGACAAACTCGGGCCCAAATCGCTGATACTCAAAGTCCCGGACGTAATTTGGGCGCAAAAATAGTTGTCAAAACATTAGTAAACATGGCCACCTTTGCAGGTCTAACCTAACCTATTCGGTACACTTTGTTAAAATCGCGCGTATCTCAACTTGTTGTAAGCTCCAACTAACACAACTCGATGTTTGTATGACAGAATTCGAAGTATAGTTCATCGAAGGGTTATGGCTCGAGCGGCGACAGGTATGACAGACTGCGGGACTCCCCGAACGGTAATTATAGGTCAGACAGCCCCGACTCGCAGTCTCCCAGAGACCGTGACCGATCTTACCAGTCAAAGAGCTCCTATCTACAGAAAATACGTGAAAAGGAGAGAGAAAACAGAGACTACAAAGTGTCGAGAGACAAGTATTCAGGTGAGGGTTGTGGGTCGAGTGGCTGGAATGCACACACGTTTTTCGCACGTTGCAGATTGTGCCAGATCGCCAAAGGATAAACGCAGCCGGGAATCTGAGCATCGGACCAACAATGACCGAAATGAGGAAAAAAGCATTTTGCATCCTATAAAGATGTCACAGAATTTGTCGTCGAGGGATAGGAAACCAGTGCACAACAATTCTGTGGACAAGGTATGTGAACATTCCTAAACATTGGACTCACATTAAAAAAGCGGGTATGGAATCAGCAATTAAGCATTTGCCATTATTTAGTCATACAGATCATTAATCTGCCCATTATTTCTACACAAGTTGTTATTAAACATTTAGTGAAACATAAGTGAAGTGTTGATAGTGACATTTTATTGTTACATAGTTCTGACCATAATAGTTCAGTAAATAATCGTTACAAGTCTCAATTATTAAATGATTTACATCACATAGTTATGTTATTTAAACTACTACTTTCTATACATCTGTCCATTATTTTTTACATCAGTTATAAGACGTTTAGAAGTGAAGTCTTGGTAGTGACATTTTACTATTGCGTAGTTAATAGTTTTCTGACAAAAGTAGTTCTGTAAATATTGGTTATAAGTCTCATTTATTAAATTATTTACATCACAATTATTATTCATTTAAACTTCTGCTTTCTGTACAATGATACTCGTAATTTTTAAAGAGCGATTTTTGCTTTTTTTTGGATTGGCAGCTTGTTTATTAAACAATAAAACGTGACATGGAAGAATGGATGGTTTTTGGACGCTGATTTAATTTTTACAATCAAATGAACTACAGGTCAGGTTTTTTTATTAATCAGAAATAATTATGAACTGTTCTAACTAGCTTTTGCTCGAATTTGCCCAAACCAACAACTTTCTTCTTTTTTTAACCATACATATTTTACAACTTTGTATAGAGGTGGCTTTTTAGATAATCAATTTTTTTATTGATCAATAGAAAAGTAACCGAGTGGTTTTCAGCCAATGAGCATGAAGTTTTATTGCCAGCTTCTTTGTTAATGATATAAAAGGGATCGGTTGAAACAAATTCTGGATGGTTTTATGTTGGCGACAAGTGATATCTGCAATTCAATAAATCGTAGGACTTGTTTTTGTCTGGACCATCTTTATTTTAAAAGATAAATGTACAGTGCTTAAAGACATGTTAAGTAAACTGTAAATTTTGTTTTAGAATTGCTAATCAATCTGTTTCTGGAAAATGGAATCACATTAATTCTGTTTCTGTATTAATAACTAAAAAAGACAACTACTTTGCATATTGCGTATTGCAAACTATAGATTTGGTTTGGGAATTATTGCTAATCATTGGGGAAAACGTAATTTTTACATATTTAAACAATTCAGATCAGTAAAATAGGTATTATGTTTCTGGAAAATTGAATCACATTGCATTAATTCTGTTTCTGTATTAATAACTAAAAGAGCACTAAAAAAGACAACTACTTTGCATGTTGCTTATTGTAAACTATAGATTTGGTTTGAGAATTATTGCTAATCATTGGGGAAAACGTAATTTTTACATATTTAAACAATTCAGATCAGTAAAATAGGTATTATGTTTCTGGAAAATTGAATCACATTGCATTAATTCTGTTTCTGTATTAATAACTAAAAGAGCACTAAAAAAGACAACTACTTTGCATGTTGCTTATTGTAAACTATAGATTTGGTTTGAGAATTATTGCTAATCATTGGGGAAAACGTAATTTTTACATATTTAAATAATTCAGATCAGTAAAGTAGGTATTATGTTTCTGGAAAATGGAATCACATTGCATTAGTTCTGTTTGTGTATTAATAACTAAAGGAGCACTAAACAAGACAACTACTTTGCATGTTGTTTGTTATAAACTATAAATTTGCTTTGAGAATTATTGCTAATAATTGGTAAAAAAGTAATTTTTACATATTTAAACAATTAAGATCAGTAAAATAGATATTATGTTTCTGGAAAATTGAATCACATTGCATTAATTCTCTTTCTGTATTTATTAATAACTAAAACTGTACTAAACAAGACTAGTACTTTGCATGTTGTTTTTTGTAAACTGTAAATTTTGTTTGAGAATTGCTAATCAATGGGAAAAAAGTAATTTTTACATATTTCAAAAATTAATATCAGTAAAATACATATTGTTTCTGGAAAATGGAATCGCATTGCATTAATTCTGTTTCTGTATTAATAACTAATACCGCACTAAACAAGACAACTACTTTGCATGTTGTTTGTTATAAACTATAAATTTGCTTTGAGAATTATTGCTAATAATTGGTAAAAAAGTAATTTTTACATATTTAAACAATTAAGATCAGTAAAATAGATATTATGTTTCTGGAAAATTGAATCACATTGCATTAATTCTCTTTCTGTATTTATTAATAACTAAAACTGTACTAAACAAGACTAGTACTTTGCATGTTGTTTTTTGTAAACTGTAAATTTTATTTGAGAACTGCTGATCATTGGGAAAAAAGTAATTTTTACATATTTCAACAATTAAGATCAGTACAGTAGATATTATGTTTCTGGAAAATGCATTGCATTAATTGGTTGAGAGTGTTGGTTGATCTGGGCTTCACTTTTGTATGGGGACTAACTATATTAAAATAAAATAAAGAAATGCTTATGACAAGACTTTATTAATCATTAAAAGGGTACTAACTATGACAAAAGCTAACTACTTTGTGTGCTGCATCTTGTAAATTGTAATAATTTACAAGATTTCCACGAGAAATGTATTAAGAAGATGTTCCATGATCTGGAAAGAAATCAATTTTTACAAGTTACATCAATTAAGTTTAGAAAAAGTAAGATATGTATAAGAGAAATATAATCCCATTAGATGTTACACTTCTTTATTGAGCAAGCAAGCAGTTCCTGAAATGTTGGCTTTACGATTCAACAATCCACAATTTTTTACCAAAACTATGAGAAACGGAAGGGGACTTGACCGTGTCCTGTTGCCTCAGACGCTTCTGCATTTAATGGGATCAGTAGGAACGAAACAATCGTAACCACCTAACAACAATCCAATCCAACCCGGATCTCGTCTTTTTGCTTATCAATAATATTTTTTGTTGAAGCGGGACGAACGGGATCGAGTGGCTAGGGTGGGTGATTGGTCAGAACACGTGAGTTCATCGGGCAAGAAATATTACTACAACTGCAAGACGGAGGTGTCCCAATGGGAGAAACCAAGAGAATGGATAGAACGCGAACGAGATCGGTTCAGAAGCCGCGAACGGGAGAGGGACCGAGAGTCGGATCGCTGCTACAACCGTTCTGGTGCACGTAAGTTGGCTTCATCATCTTTTTTTTTTTTCAGTCCTCAGACTGCATGAATATCGTTTCATATTCGTCAAATTCATGATTAGAATTGTACAAACTTTATTCTGATGGAAATGTATTGTAATACAACCACTTTTTTAAGCGACTAACCGTCTAAATTTTTTTGGAAATTGATGTATTTCAAGTCGTGTTCTCGTACAATTGCTTGCACAATTCCGTCCAAAAAACCTTCAATTTTTAGACATAAATTCCGGCTTTTAGGGGAGATTTTGGCAGGCAAATCCATGTTAAAAATGACGTTTTTTCGTAGATAAATTTCTCTTTTATTTAAAGAGATATCAACTCAAATTTTTTTCTGTGTATAAATGAACTCTGATTCTAGGACGGTACAGGCTCCTTTTTCCAAAGTTCTTTAAGGAAACCTTTATAAAAAATACGAAAGTAGCTTAAAATCACGACATTTTCAACATGAATTAACTCAGCAAGGATAAGAAATCTAAAAATTTGGACCTGTGCCGCCCTAAAGACATGCTTTCACAATACAGATTAAAATTCACACTTTTCTAGAAAATTCCATAATTGAGTAAAATGACTACGAAAACTGAATGTCAAGACAAATTTCTTAGAACATCGGCCGTTAGCAAAGAGGGGAATATTACCAGAATTATTATTATCTGTTTTATTATCTGCTTTTATTTACTGATAGCTCGGACCTATGTAAATTGTTGCAATTACAGTCAACCCTCCAATATCGCGATTAACTCTTACCGCGTTGTATATAGAGACCGCGATATAAGAAACTCTGAATTAAATAATACAAATAAGATTATATTTTCATCGGTTTGCATAAAAACCACGTTATGTGAATCTCAGAAATAAATAAATTGTACATGAATCAGATCGATTTGTTTTGCATTACATACAGGGCTGTTTTTTTTAAAGTGGGCTTTAGGAAATTTTGAACTTGCTATAGGGCTATAAACTTGAAATTTGAAACTGAATCGAAATAAATTATTTTCAATATGGCGGCACTTTTTCTTATACCGGAAATGGACGCCATCTTTGTTATTTTAAACGGAATACCCCAGTTTTTATTCAATTTTCGAGTCCCCCTTTTCTATCTGAGTCCGGTGCATCTATGTTGTCTCTGTCTATTTGTCATAGTTTTAGATATATGCTAATTATTTTACAGAATTTTGCATTTACGATGTCTATAAATATAACGATATTTCTCAGTAACCATGCGGAAAAAACGCAAACTGTTTTTTGCAGTCGATAATCGAAAGTTTGTAAAATCTATTGCTTCTTCTTCTTCTTCTGTGTTGCGGTGCGTTCCTATGTAGGACCGCTGCATTCAGGCCTTGCGGCCCATTATGCCCGCCCTTCTCTCCCCTTGCAAATCTATTGCTGGTATCAACAATAATTAAATCACATTCTACGTACTTGCAATGATTAATAAAAACGCCCAAAACAAAACTTCACAATTTAAAATTTTTTAAATAGCACGTAGTCGGTTTCACGAATATGTTGGCACATTCTTGTCCAAAAACTCGAAACAAGAATATGGCGTTATAGGAAGCTAAAATTAGAACGGAAGCAGAAAACTAACAAGCATTCTACTGAATCTGATAGAAATTATGGAAAAGCAGAAGCAGATATTATGGATAATTTACGCCTCCCTGAAACATATAAATTATAAGTAGACGAATCTTTGGAAGAATTGAATAATGCTGGAAAGGAATCATTGAATTAGAGAGAACAGTCGAGGAAAATCTCTGAATGTTATTTGGAGAAGTGACTGTTATTTGTATAAAAATGCTTCGACCTTTTCAACAAAATGGGGTAAAGATCATGAATTAGTTGCTCTCGAACATATGTTCGTGGTGTCTCAAAAGTAAATTTGTGAATGTGGGTTTTTTGTACAAGCGTCTAGTCATATTTAGGGGCTTCTCTAGATGCATCAGTAGATAATTGCAGATGCATTGGGGTAAAATAGTAAAATGTCATTTTTCTGCAAAAGACTAGTTCTCAAAGCAACATTGATTGGTAAAATCACAAGTTCAGAATAACAGAGTCGCATTGAAATAACCATTTCGATTATTATTATCAAATTCAGGGACAATTTGAAGTCACCAATAAATATTTTTTTTGTGTGTGGATAGCAAACGACTTTTGTTATCCAAAGAGTTCAAAAAGATAGGAACTTTAAAATAATAATATGAAGAGAATTGTAAAAATCTACACAAACTGCAAAAATTCTACTCTTATTCTTCCAGAAATAACTGATAGACGATTCAATAGAAATAAAGATTTACAATGAGAAATACAAAAATAATTTTTCATACCCTTGTTATAATTTTTACTAGTTTTTCAAGTAACAAATTGTGATTTTCTGTACAATTGTTTTCGAATTGATATCACCACCTGGCGATCGCGTGCGTGCAGACAGTCCCAGCTGGGCACAATAATAATATAATAAAATTGAGATAGTTCGTTTTGCTAAAAAAGCTTGAATTCCAAATGTCTATTTTGGGCAAAGAAGAACCAGGTGAAAATACCAAGAAATGAAAGATCCAACTGCATCTGGGTCCAATAAAAATAAAAAACCCGAACCCGAGGACCACTCTTTTTACTGACAAAATAATATTGGTCTCTGCTTTGGAAGGAGAACCGAGAGCTGCTGCAATTGTACTCCCCTGAAATCCCTTCGAGTTTCTAACATCGGTCTGCCGAAATCACCCCCTGAAATGTATTTGATTTGGTCAGTGTTTTGTTACGAAAATAATAATCGATATTTCGAAACCGTAATTAGTGGTGCATTTTGGGGCGCAGGGCACGAGAAACATTCCAACTCGCGGGCGGCGAACAGCGGCAGCAGCAGCAAAGAGGCGACCGGAAGCAGGCACTGGAGCAGCAGCAGCAGCAGTCGCGACGACAGCGACGTTCCCGCCAAGGATGGCAGGACCTCGCGAAAGCACCTGGACGAGAACGCGGCCCAAGACATGGACATCTCGCCGGGGGACAGCACGCCCACGTCTGAGATTTCCTACGGACAGCAACAGGGCGAGCCGGGAGGCGCCATGGGGCCCGTTCTGCTGGCGAACGCCCTGCCCCGCCTGATTTCGCATCCGATTCACATACCCTCGACGCCGGGACGAACTACAGACTCGTCGCCGCAGAGCACGCCCGGAATGATGCCGGTGTCCGGCGCCGTCACGGGAACGTCGAACGCACCGGGGCCCCCCTCAATCAATCATGGAAGTTTATCACGACTACTGTCACAGACTACGCCTACAGATAATTCAGACAAAAACTCGCACGGTTCTATAGGTTTGCAAAGGCAGACGATTGCTGGGGATAGTGCAGTGCATACTTCTCTAAGTGTAGACACTAATCATACGGGAACTGTAATTGAGGGCCCGCCCACGCCCACGCATTCCGAGACGGCGGACTGTTCGAAAGGTAGGATTTTTGATTTTTTTTACCCTTCACAACATCCAAGCACAATATAAAAAAAAACACAAAGTGTTTTTGAGCACAATTCTTGAATTCCAAAATTATACAGGCTTAGTACAAAGTCCCGGAACGGTCCAACAACTTTATTATTCAAAAAGTTATTTTTTTTCAAATTTGGTTAGTTGCAAATTACTAATTTATTGGTGATATTTTAATTTTTCTATCACTTTCCGTTTACAGGAAAATGCTTTCTACTTATGTTTTTTAAATGTATACACAGTATATTTTTACATTATCGAATTTGCAGATATATTAACATTTACTTATTCTTAAGGGGGCCATACCTAAAAATTTAAAAAACGTGATTTTGATTTTCTTACAATATCTTTTCTTGCGATATCTTCTTTGAAAACCATTTTGCGATTCAAACAAATCTTTGCAACAAAAAATGTTCAAATTGTGCTTCAAATATAATATTCGGTCAATAACATGTTTTAGTGAATTCTGAAGCATTCAGCACAGTTTGAACACTCTTTGTAATAACAATAACGATCTTATTGACGTCTTTTGACCGTGTTCCATTTGAAGTCCCATTATTACTACGGAAAATACTTTCTACTTATGTTTTTTAAATGTATACACAGTATATTTTCGAATTTGCAGATATGTTAACATTTATTTATTCTTAAAGCGCCCATACAAAAATTTTAAAAAACGTGATTTTGCGTTTCTTACGATATCTTTGAAAACCCTTTTGCGATTCAAACAAATCTTTGCAATAAAAAATGTTGAAATTGTGTGTGTTCAAAAAAAAACGAGGTTGCGTTGGCCATGGAAAAACTTTGTGCATCAATTTAGTGTAGCAAAATTTCGAACTGTCAGATAGTTTTTAGGTTGGGTTCTTTGTTGACAATGGTTTCGTATACGATTATTATGTTGGGACAAATTTCAATAAATGGACGCAAAGGAGGGTGGCATTAATGTCTATGAGAGCGATGTACACATGTCCTGGCATTTATTATAAACAATTTACATAAAATTGGTCCGTTTTATTATGGCTGACAGTTCTTGTCATTTGTGGTTTCTACACTGGAAAGCCGATAAATTCCATGGCCAACGCAGCCTCGTTTTTTTTTTGAACCCACGTTATAATAATTGTTTTAGTGAATTCTGTAGCATTCATCACAGTTTGAACACTCTTTGTAATAATAATAACGATCTTAATGGGGTCTTTTGATCGTGTTTCATTTTGAAGTCCCATTATTACTTTTTGTAGTCTCAAAATGGTTTTTAAAGAAAACTTGATTTTGCGACAACCGATTTTTCAAATTAATTGTAGGACTCCCTTAAGAATAATTTTTTTACATCAAAAAAATAAATTATTCGACCGTTCCGGAACTTTACAAAAAAGATTTATAGCAAGAGTTGAATAAAATAATTTATGAACACATGGTACCAACCTTGCATAATTCTGGTTGTGGACGAAAGAAAATGTTCTTTGAATTATGGAAGCTTATACTGGTAGCAACCAACTCAATTTTTTTAATTCAAGACTGAAGTGATGGAAATAAATTAACAGTAATACAAGTGTCTGCCATTCTAAGAAACACACTTTTTGCTTATGATTAAAGTTCCAAACACTTAACGAAGCGTCAAGGATCATCCTAACAGAAATAGAATATAACGTGTGTACAAAAATAAAGCGAAGCTGCGTGGGCCATGGAAAAACTTCGAGGATCAAATGAGTGTAAAAAGATGTATAGGTTAGGTTTTTTGCTGTCAACCGTCCGAACCGCACAATTTGTTCGCAAAATATTCAGTGATTGTATGCGAAGGAGAGTTGCATTAAGTTTATAAATGCGATGGCATTTATTATAAACAATTTAAATAAAATTGCTCCCTTTTATTTTGAGAGGAAACAATTTGACTGACAGCTTCTGTCATGTGTCAATGTCAGTTTACACTGGAAAGCCCGTTACATAATAATGTTTAAAATTATTTTTACGGTGTCTAGCCCAGTGAGAATGATCTTTGACGCTTTAAGTACATCCATCTCGTTTTTGTAAAAAAGCGGTTAAGCACTTTTTCTTAATATGGCAGTAAAATCATTGCTCGTTCGTTCTTGTTCCCTGTTTGGAATATTGCAATGGCATTTATTTTATTTTCACAGTTTTTAAGTTGAAAACTGGTCGTACCTTCTTGTGGAAAAAACCTAATGTTTTAAATGACATTCCGGTTGATATGCAATATTTTTTGCTTTCTTAATTTTTACGATTTGAAATCTTGCACTTTGATGTGTGTACATAACTTTCTTATTGTTACTGGAAAAATTAAATTTAAAAGCACAGCTCAGAACTAAAACTTTGTAATTTTTTTTACTCGAAACTGGCTTGCAATTGCTTCTTGACGTTTCGCCTACTTCTGCACTGGACATCTTCAGTGGCGTTGTAGACGTAGGCGAAGCAATCTTCTTTGCACGTGTGATGAAACGTGTGGAAACAATTCCACGTGAATATGTCACATGAAACCGTCAAGTTCTGTTGAGCTGCTTCAAACTGTATTTTCTTTATTTTTTCCAATTTGTCTTGCGTCTTAAAATAATTTTTCTATAACCAGAGTTGGGCGGACCGTTATAAGTCCTGCAAATTTGTTCGTTTGTGTACCTCAAGCCCCAGGTATGATGGCAGGGGTGTCCCGAAAAAAAATATTTTATTTAGAATGCTGCCATATGGTTAATTTTACCCATTACCCCAGTTTTCGTTAACAATTTATTGAGGCAGCTGTTGGCAATTAAATCGTAACCATTGTAAAAAAAATCAGCACATATTAAAGATTGCCAAATGGCACCTGCAACCTTTTGGAATTTAGAAATTTGCACCGATAATGTTTATTAAATGAATTGATACGGCACCACACAAATGTCATAAGTCCGTTTGCACCTTACATTGTGAATAATTGTTGATTGGTGGGTGTTGTCAGTCGTCTCGGTGCCTGTCAGTAGTCCACCTGGCAACCTCTCCACACTTCAGGGAATGTCGAGTTCGTTACAAGCTTTACGACCCCAAGGGCCTTCGATAACACCTTCGCTGGCAAACCACTATAGAGATGATTTAGTAAATCACGTTAGGGGATGGCCGGCCGAAATTCTTGAGAAGCAGGTAAGTGATCGGTGAAGAGCTGAGGGGGTGAGTTTTGGACGTGTCCTTCCATGTTGCAGGCCCAAAAAATAGCGGAAGAGGCTCACATAATGGGCAGTATACAGTGTTCGAAAGTTTCGGCGGAACTCAAGACGGCCAGGTCGGTAGTGCGTCTCACTGAAATTCAAGCTACACTTCAGGAACAGAGGTGAGTTGAACGAGAAACCTTAGAAGGTGACGTTGTTGAGATTGGATTTTCAGAATTTTATTCCTCCGTCAACAAATAAAAGAATTGGAAGAGTTAAAGTCGCAAAATTCGTTCATGTCTGACGATTCTTAGTGGTTTGAAAATATCACAAGATTAATGTTAATAGCTAAACATTTTCGTTAAGTGGAAAGTACGCATTATAATTTAATTAATTTATAACTTCAGCCGGTGTATATTTATATTTTCTTGAAGATGATTTACCCACAAGTCTCTAGGTTTGAGGAGGCACCTCTATTATTTTTGGCATTTTATTTAATTTGTTAGACCCTAAAGACTATTTCTCTTAGGTAGAAGTTAATATGTGACCTGTATTATAATGGTTTTATGTTTTAGATTTAGATAAATTAATATAATATAGAAATAGTTTTTTTTCACTTGTGTATATTCTCATTTGATTGGCCTCAATCGCTGTACAAATATTATTTTCGTAACTTTTTGTTACCTTTCTATGTAATCTCGCTGTAGTTATATCCTATTGTTGTAATTGTAAAAATAAAATTCTAAGGGAAATATGATTTTTTGCTGTAGAAAGATTGGTTTGTTAACGATTCTGTTGGGAGTATTCCCGAACGGTTGAAGGGACGAAGTTGCGAATCAAATGGAAATATACACACAACGGTAAAAAGCACATTCATTGCTCTTCAGAATATATTTTAAAATTTGTATTTTTTCCAAAAAAAAAGAAAGAAAAACAAAAAATCTATTAAATATCTTGTGATATAAACACACTGTTCATGTTTTTGTTTTATGTTGCTTTGAATATGAAATGTTTAACTACAACTGTTATATTCAACGAAGAATTTTCTTAATGCGGATGACATTTGAATATGACACTTGTCGAGTGGTTTTGTACATTTTTTTACCTTTTAAACAATTTTCAGAAAAGTACAATTTTTGACGCAAATCTTAGCCTCGATTCCGCAAGATTGAGAGGGCCCTTTGGACGTTTTTAGCACACTTTATTTGGCCGAGAAAAATACTTTGTATAGTTGTCTCCATGTATTTGAGTGTATGTCTGTTATATATATATATAATCTTATAAAATTGAAATGTTCCATACAAGTGACATTAAAACTTTTTAATCTATCGAGACTTTATGAACCGCTGCCGCATTATTGTCCTTTACTTCTGTTCCGTACGCACAGCAAAGATGAGGTGAATATTCATTCAGGGTGACATCATAACTAATGTACTTTTATTAACTAAAACAAAATTTAACAAAACTTGGCTTGTTTGGACATAAATTACTTAAACGTATAGGAATGGTTCGGGTTGGTTGCAACACGATTCAATTTACTAAGAATCCAATAAGTTTCTGCAAATAAATATTAAAGTGACGAACGACGTTACCGGCGCAACACTGACAAAACAAGATAATTTAAACGAAACTAGGCCAAGTTCTTTGACAAAGAAACCAATAAAATAACATTAAAAAAATAAAGGCACAGAAAAATGCTGAAAATTCCATTTGTTCGTAGAAAATAACATTTTTTTCAAAATAGTAGTAGTAGCCACTATTGGCAATTAAGTGTGTCGAGAAGGAAATGAAATTTTCAGCAAACAGTTGTATTTCCTGTAGTGTTACAATATTTACAGCAAGCAGTCTAACTCCTTTTGTTAATGAAACGAGCGCGCAGGCTCGATACATAAAACACCTCATGAAACAATGTGTCGTTGAGAGCGTGGCGATCACAAATAAATATGTACAACTTCAATTATAAGGAACCAAGGAGTGAGCCTACTTAAAATTATTAAATCTAACACAGACAAAACATAACAATAAAAAAATAAATACTATTGCATTGCAATAACTTTTATATTCAGCAATCGTTCATAAATAAACAGGCTGCCAATAAAACAAGACAGATTTGCGATAAACAATAACCGTTTTGTCTGTGTTCTCGTTTAAATATGTAATATGTGTATTGTTTATGCTTAGTATGGGGCCTGACCCATAAGAATATCACAGAAAAATGGCCGCCCATCGACCGTCATATAAATATTATATGGTAAGAATCGTTCAAAAATTTCACATGTTTCATCACACATTATTTAATTGATGAAGGACTCATCAATATCATTATAAAATTCTACATTCTATGGATCAGACCGTCGCAATGCCTACACTATGGTATACAATGTACGGAGTAATATGCCGTGTACCTTCTGCAATGTACTGTACACCGACTCATCTGTGAACATTTTTAGGCGTCGCTCGGACATTCATAGATATGGTAAATAAATTCTAAATATTTTCAACATTATATTACAAGAGTCGAAAGTTGAATGCCCGGACTTGAATCTTCACAGGTGGCCACACTTTATTTTATTAATAACGCCTAGCTAACATTTATAAGTCTGAAAACAAATATATAGATTTAACTTTTTTCAATATCGAAATGATTGATCCACACACTTATCCTTTATATAACTTAAGCAACTTAACACATACTCTCTCACAATTAACTTTACACCGCCGCAATTCCTCACCGTCGCAAATCACTCCTCTATTTACAAGTCGTACAAAACTATCGGTGTGTCCTTCGCAGCGCTTTCTTTATTTTTCGTTGGGGTTGGCCCCTGGAACAAAAACATCACATTGCTATTCTCGCATTCCAGAAACCGCACTGATTCATAAAGCGCTGATCCCAACCGTCATTAGCACTTAATAATTTTTTTTTTAAGTTGTTACAGTTCTAAGTAGAGTCTTTTCGATCAACAGCAGAAAAATAGCAACCTTTGAACACCCTACTTCGCTTCTAACCAAGAAAAAAAAGGTAGTATTTAATCGAGTATCATGTCGTTTTGTTAAGCAAAAAAAAATAGTGTAGCAACAAAAATACTGACCAAACATCAATTTTTTGCATCTAAGAAAGTTAAAATTGCCAACTATTTTGTGACACACCATTTAACTATTAAATCTGTAACACCGGGTGCTCAGCATAAAATATAGTAAAAACAGGCATCCTTATATTTTGTTGTCTTCTTTTTTTATAAAGAAACATAAAAATGGAAAGTATGCAACACAGTTCAAACTTTAAATTTCTAATAACAAATCAACATTGCCCCAGTACCAATAGAGAACAGAGTAACGAGGAAGATTTATTTTCTGTGTATGGCAAGTCGAATTTAAGACAAGATATATTATGTTATTATTTCAAAGTTGTCTCAAATTGTGTTTCATGAATTTGTTACCTTCGGCAGAATTCACTTGAAAAACAATAACATTCCATCACGTTCAAAAATTGATAACTAGTTAATACTAATTTTGAGATGATATTGCTTTAACTAAATTAAGTCTATGATCGCTCAATACATAGTTTTTAAATTGGCCTAATCGTTTTGCCGCGACTCATATATTCATTTTTCTCAGTTCTCAGAGATTCTTGGAATAATATCATTGTTCCAATCAGCTATTCAATTGTTAGATGTTCACTGTGGCGTTGCTTTAAAATAAAACTGGTAGCAAAATCGAAATAAAGATGACGATGAATTTACATTACTATTACATATGTGCTTGCAAGATAACGGAGAAATTAGACATTGTTGCTCTATCAGTATTTTTTATGCTAGAGTATACTGTAAAGTGATGCATGTAAAATATTTGATTTGTATTGTTGTCACTTTACAATTATTATTTTGTTGGTCAGGCATTGTTGATTTGATGTACAAAAGTTTAATGGTTGCTGGGTAAATTAAATTGATGCAGTATTTTATTGACCACTTAGATTTTTGTTCATTTTGCTCAATTAAAATTGTTATTTATTTATTTTTGCGATTTTCATAGTTCAAAAAAACGGGCGAAATTAAAAAAAAAGGTTAAAAATAAAGGTTCAGTTGGGATAGCCCGTTATTAATAAAAAAATGTAATTGACAATTATTTTCCGAAAAGGTACTATATTTCAAAAAAGTTGCCAAAAAAATCACTTACGTCGCTGGACTCGCGTCAAAACTAGGTGGAGGACCAGAGAAGTTGAAACCTCCTGTCTGTGGTGTGCTCATGGGCTGAAAAGAAAAGAAAATTTTAGAGTTGATTGAATCGTCTAAAAGATGTATGTATTCAAACAGTTCTATGGAGCTAAAGCTTATCAAACAATCATGTTATCGATTGATAATAAATATATAAAATATCGTTTAAATTATTGGGTTCATGATGGGTCACCTGTATATTAAGTTATAAGAATAAAATTTTTTACTTGACTACTGTAAACTGGAGGATATTGAAAATTTTCTGTCTTTTCGCAAAACATCTGAAAGTCAACCAAAGTATCATTATTTTTTAACAGAAGCTGTTTTTTAAGACTGCCATTAGAAAATATTCAACTTGCTATAGTGCTATAAACTTGAAATTTGAAACACGGCCGAAATTGACGATTCTGAATCGAAATAAATTACTTTCAATATGGCGGCACTTCCGCTTATACCGGAAATCGATGCTATTTCTCTTATTGGAACACCCCAGTCTTTATTCCATTTCCCCCCTTTTCGATATCTGAGTACAGTGCGCATCTATGTTGTCTCTGCCTGTCAGTCACAGTTTTGGAGATATTCCAATTATTCTGCAATAGTCTATTAAAAACATTATTTCTCAATAACCATACGGAAAATATGCAAACTGTTTTTTGCACTCGATCATCGAAAGTTTGTAGAATCTTTTGTTGGTCTCAACAATAATTAAATCACATTCTATGATTTAATAGAAATGCCCGAAACAAAACGTCAATATATTTTTTAAGGGCACCTACTAAATTTTATATCGCCAATCGATATTAAACTTTAGGGTAAGTTTTATTAACATATCTCAACTACATTTGGATTTTTACAAATAAAACATCACCGAAAGTGATAATTGAAAAGCTGAAAAATCAAATCTCAAATGAAAAAGGTAATTTCCGGTTAAATTCCGTAAGAGTACGGAAGTTACCTGTACAAAACAATTTTGGATGAATGCGCATCATTTCAAAAAGTAAAAATTTTAAAAAGCAAAGCTGCTAGAAATATCATCGGTGAAGACCTTACTTTGGACAGGGTTATTGGCAGAAGAACTTTCTAATTTACGTGACCAAATTATTATGTTGATAAGTACAAATGGTTTTATGAAGACATTTGTGGAGTGGAGGAAATTAACGCAAAAGAAGAAAAACTGATTGACAATCGATATAGAACTTTTTTAAGGTGGGAAAAAAGCATGCAAATTTTCCATAAGAGGGTTTTGAAGGTTTAATTTCCTAATTTTCCAACAGATTCGTCTGATTTTTTGGTATAGCATTCGTTGAACATTGCAATTTAAATTAAGATCATATGAGATTCATCGTAATAGTAGTTATTTAATAATTAATTAATTAAATGGCCCTTACATAATGCTGAAAAAGATGACACCAAAGCAGATTATTTTGGAATGTGAATACGATGAAGATGCCTCAGTTTACAAAAAGATAAATGCCCCCTAAATTGCCTAATAACTGAGATTAAGCATTATTTTTAACGTGTTTCATGTTAAACCTACGTTCTCAACTTGAAAATGAAATGTCGCTGCCGATCAACTTTTCGTTCCTAATTGAAATATCGGCAAAATGTATTTCCAAAACTATTTTCTACAACGAATACTACGATTCATCGTAATCTTTGAGGCAAAAAAACTAGGAAAAATGCTAAAATTTGGCCGCCTGCCTTTGATGGATAAATAATCGATCATTGCGACATCTAGCGGCCGTGAATCGTAACAAATGAAAAATTTCCCACCTTAAGAGGATTGTCTATCACGTGACTTCGACATCTCTGGGTACCCTCCACACTTCACCGCCTAAAAGCTGTCGGCGCTTATTACCCAATAATACCCAGACGCTCTTTCTTTTCCCTACCGAAATGTAAGAGATAGGCTTCCAAGCGCTCGTTCCACATCTTTCATACGCACATGAAAAGAATTCTGGACCGGCAACATTGTATTACTTGACTCACTCTCACAGCACAGATCTCAGCGATCGGACCGATCGGTGAACCGATGTCACTGCTGTTTAGTCCCCACATGTTTGGGGAGCCATAAAAAGAAGGTTTAAAAGGCTGGTGTCACATTATGCTGGTGTCACACTATTAAATTTCCTGTAATTTCAATAATTTATAAGCTCGTACCTTCGCAATTTTTTTTAAGAACTCATATGAAAAATAGTCTGCGACCTCCTTGTTGGATTATACTTTTTTTCTGGTGTTCTTTGATGTTCGTGTTCCAAATCAGTTTTGCGCATGAGGCCTGGAGTTGCCAGTAGCGTCTTACAGCTCATTGGCGTAGAATTAGGAAGGGCCATGGAAGATATAAACATTGCATCAAAGTTATATTTAATTACATGTTTTGTAGGATTGTAAGTTAGTTAAGTGAAGTGTAGGCAGAGAGATTTGTACGTGACCGGTAGCTTAGTCGGTGGAGCACCCGACGGGCAATCGGAAGACCTGAGTCGGTACCGGCAAAATTTTCTATACTGTGCTTCTTCAAGTATACTGCGTGAGTCTGTGATGAGAGTGCCGGGAGTTATAATCCTGCCAATGATGTTACTAAAATCTACGGCGCATGTGGCTTGGAGTCGATATGGCCTTGGAACAAAAATATTGCAGAGTGAACCTACTGATTCCTTCTCTACTGTGGTAAAGTCGAGTAACTCATGTGCTGCGCTCGCCATCGACTCCGTACCTCAGTTGCAGAGTTGCCGGATGTAATTGAGTAATTCTCCTTTTGCCACAATTTTGCCGTGGCGCCACTTTACGAGCGCTTTATCGAAAGTTTACTAGTTTGCAAATTACAAGGTTTTAAATAACAATACTTACGAAATTTTTGATCGGTTATGTTTAAAAATACATTCTTCATCATGGTAACCCCATAATTTGAAAATAATTCTTTTAGTTCAGAAAAAAAATCACTTAAGTTTCAAAGGATTACCATGATTCTAGATTATTTTTAAAAGCTATCTGTGAAAACCGCACAACAATCGAGTGACAAATAAAGGAGAAATTTGCAAAATGCCGAAATCTCCACTAGACAATCCTCTAAAGTTGTCCTGAAAATTCCAATAAAATTTTGTTTTGTTAAATTTACGGAATTACATGAAAATTTTAAGAAAAGTTTTGAAATTTTTTATGAGCCGTATTCATAACAAAGTTTATGTTGGAAAACAAAGCTTGCTTCGGTATATGACACTGTTCATTTTAATAAAAAAAAATTAATGCATTACAGTGGATAATCGTCAAAAAATTTATAAAACACAAAATTACGCAAGTTTTCTTATAGCAAGGAAACAATATTCACATAGGCCTTTAGATATCACATGAGTTGTTAGCTGAAAACAAATATTAAAAAAAGTACCAACAAATTATACACTCGCGGACAAAAAAGTAGGGTCACTTCGAAATTTTTGAAAACAGAAACAGTAACTCACCATTTTGACGCGGAACAGTTTGAGAACACTAAATTAGATGTTTTGGAAGGTCTTCAAGCAAAGTAGAAGATATTTTGTACACAAATATCAGTTTTTAGTCGTTTCAATGCAATGAGATCAAGTCGTCTTTTATTGAAACAACAAGATACATTAATAAACGTAACAAACATAACACTAGACTGAACAAGAAGCACAAAAAAATAGCATCTAGCATCATTGACTGCTTGAACCCTCCTTGGTACACTTCTTATAAGGTTGAATACTCTTTCTTGGGGGAAGTAGTCCCAATTATTCCACGAACTATTCAAACGCACGGCTAGTATACGGTTCGTCAATTTTTGTTGAGAACGAGTATATGTGCCAAATTACCAAGCGATTTGTAGAAAAACACATTTTCAAGCAACTTTAATTCAAAATTTTTTAAGTGACCCTACTTTTTTGGCCGCGAGTGTATTAAAATGTTTATATCTCGAAACATAGGACATGACTCACTATGATTTCCGCGATCGTGATAATTTTGATTACAGTGGACTAAACAATTAAATTACTTCTTTCACCTGCAGCTACTTATTTTTGATACATGGAAATGAATTAGGTAATGCCTTTTCTTGAGAAAGCAATTAACAAAGTCAACTAAACTAAATCGTTTACCATTTGAACACCATTGAACCGTAAATGTTTTTTTTTCAATTTTAGGCTTAGTGATTATTCTATTTTATATAAAAAATACAGGGTGTTTTTTTTAAGACGGCCATTAGAAAATTTTTAACTTCCTATAGTGCTATATATTTGAAATTTGGAATACAGTCAAAATTTACCATTCCGAATTGAAATAAATTATTGTTATTTTAAATGGAACACCATAGTTTTTATTTAATTTTCGAATGCCCTCTTTCTTTTTAAGTATCTTACACCTATATTGTACTTATCTATCTGTCAAAGTTTTGGAGATATGCGCACTTATTTACAAAATTTTGCAATTTCAAAAAATGATTTTGCAGTAACCATTGGGAAAATGTACAAACTGTTTTTTCCAGTTTTTAGCGGAAAGATTGCAAAATTGTAGCCTGGCCTCAAAAGTAACTGTATCACATTCTAAGGACTTACAATAATTTAAGAAAAATGCCCAAAACAAAACGTCAATATTTCATTTTTTTTAATGGCACCTACCAAATTTTATATCGCCAGTCGATAGAAAATGAAATTTAAGGCAATATTGTATTAGCATGTCCTATACCTATCTCAATTATTTTAGGAGTTTTATGATTTATTTATTTAATCATGATGGTGTTTATTTAGTAGGCTGTGAACAATGTATATGACTGTCAACGTCGCCGTTTAAGTTGTAATAAATTGATTTTATGTAATAAATATTATTGTGTTTGGAATTTTTGATATTGTCGTTTTATATTTTATTGTTTTTTTATTTACAGTTGCATAACTTCTCTAAGTCTGGAAAGACAGATTTAATCCCAAATTTTTAGGGGCAGCTCGTCGTTATGCACGGGGAAATGCGGCAAAATATCCCAAAACCTTGATTTGGTTTTCTTTACTTCTAGGATCAACTTTAACTCTTTCTCTGGTGATATGTTTTATTCCTGAATGGATAAACTGATTCTGAAGACGGGAAAATTTTTGTTTATTCATTGGGGCTAGGTACGAATACTAACATGCCCTTTGAACGATTTTATCACAACTTCCGTGAATAATAAACAAATCTAAAATCAATACATTTGGGTAATTATCCATTGCACTCAATTATTAAAACAGATTTACAAGACAACTGCAATTTTTGTAGTGATATCAATTGTTTTACGTTCACAGCCTACTAAACACCCTCATGAATTATACTCATTTTCTAAATAAATCATAATAACACCTAAAGTAATTGAGATAGGTATAGGACATGCTAATACAATATCCCCTTAAATTTCATTTTATATCGACTGGAGATATAACATTTGGTAGGTACAATTTAAAAAAAATGAAATATTGACGTTTTGTTTTGTGAGTTTTTATTAAATCATTGTAAGTACTTAGAATGTGATATAGTAATTGTTGAGGCCAGCCGACAATTCTGCAATCTTTCGGCTATCGACTGCAAAAAACAGTTTGTACCTTTTCCCAATGGTTCCTGTGAAAAAAATCTTTGAATAGAATTGAATAGAACACCGAAAATGAAAGATTTTGTAGAAAAGTGGGCATATCTCCAAAACTTTTACAGATAGATAGGTATTTACAACGTAGGTGTAGGATACTCAAAATGAAAGGGGGCAATCGAAAATTAAATAAAAACTAGGGTGTTCCATTTAAAATAACAAAGATGGCGTCCACTTCCGATATAAGCGGAAGTGCCGCCATATTGAAAATATTTTACTTCGATTCGAAATGGTCAATTTCGGCTGTGTTCCAAATTTCAACTTTATAGCACTGTAGGAAGTTAAAAAGTTTCTAATGGCCGCCTTAAAAAAACACCTGTATAATGCGCCAGTTCTGGGACAACCTGTATAAAATACTTACACTGATTCAAAGCAAAAACTATCAAAATTCTTCAGTCACCTAGTTTTTACTTGAAGTAAAAGCAAATACAATTTCTTATTCATAGCACTCAACAAACGCATCGTTACTAATATTAAAAACAAATTGCAATTATTCTTACCGCTGCCGCCCCGAAATTGAACGCCGCCTGGTTCTGGGGTGGAAAACTGGCCTGGTTCGGTTGGTTGGTCTGGTTGCCTCCGAAGCTGAACACCGCCTTGTTGTTATTGTTGTTGGCGTTAGTTCCGAAATTGAAACTACCGTTCTTCGCTGCAAGAGCAGTCGACGACATCGGCGCAAAAGCCGGATTGTCCGGTTTGGCAGCGCTCCCGAAGTTGAATCCCGCGCTGGGAGTCGAAAAGCTGAACCCCGCGCTCTTTGGGGCGCTCGCCGCCGCCGCACTTCCAAAATTGAAAAGCGGAGCGGCCTGCGCGGCACTCGGCTTTTCCGCGGCGGCGAACGAGAACCCGGAACTCTTCGGCGGCTCGCTCGCCGTAAACGCGAACCCCTGCGCCGGCTCCGACGTCCCGAACCCCTGGGGGGCGCCGAACGACGAAAACTTGGGCGGGTCGCCGAAACCGTTGCTTCCGGTCACGTCGCCGAACTGTTTGCTCGGCGCGGCGCCGCTCCCTCCGAACTTGAAAGCCGCACCTGGTGCCCCACCGGCGGCGGGCGTGAACGGCGAACTGTTCGCGTTTGCTGCGGCTGGCTTCGCGCTGAAGTTGAACGTCGGCGTCGAGGCGCTGGAGAACGAAAACATGTTGCCGGGTTGGGGCGCAAACGCGGCGCCCTCCTTGCGTTTGTTTGTATTCGCGACGTCGAACGGCGCCGCTTGCGGTTTGGGCGCCTCACTGGTTTGCGGTTTGCTCGGCTCGGGTAACGCGTCTTTAGGTTTAAAATCAGTACTGCCAAACGGCGAGTTGTTCGGCTTCTTAGCCGCGTCCGCTGGAGCTTCCACCACCAGTTCGCGCTTCCTCGTCTTGCCGACATCCTCTCCGAAACGTGGAGAGTTTGTTTTGTTGGTTTCGGCCCCGAACGTAACTTCTTTAGGTTTGCTCGGCTGTTTGTTTACGTCACCGTTCACAGCGGGGGGTTTGAACTGAAACATTGGTATCGTCGGCACAGCGACTGTCGTTGTTTCGCTTTTGCTGCCACCGATCGTTTCGTTGCTGGCCGTCGTTTTGACCGCGCTTGTAAGACCGAATTTGAATCCTGCGGCGGCCGGCTGCGCTTTATCCGGCAATTTCTCGTTGGGTTTCAACAGTGGATTGCTCGCACTTGGCGCCACCGTCTGACTCGGCGTCGTCTTCTCCTGAGTATTGTTGATTCCAAAACTAAAACTACTTGGTGTGGCCTCCGCGGCCGGTTTCGCAACTCCGAACGTGAACGAGGATTGCGTACTAACCGCAGCGGGTGTGGTTTCACTGCTCGTGGCCGGTATTCCAAACTGGAAGGTGCCCGACTTGGCAATGCCGAAATTAAAACTGTTCAAGGGTTTGCCGTCGTCCTTTTTGGTATCAATTTGGACGACTCTCGCGCTTCCGGGCTTCAATGCCCCACAACACACGCAGGCCGCGCTTTCGGACTTATTTTTAACGAGACACGAGGCGCACTCCCACTCGCCCTTTTTCATTTTGAAACCCTCCCCGAAACTGTTCTTCGGCGATTCGCGCGCCGTCAACTCGTTCTTGAACATAGACGTCGTTTTAAACGGCGCCAATACCCTCGCTCCTGGCTTCGGAGCCTCGCAGGCGACGCACTTACACGCGTCGTTCTTGTTGCGGATCATGCAAGTGTCACATTCCCAAGTGTCGCTCGGCGGTTTGAACTTGCATCCGAAATCGAACGTTGCCGCCGTTTTCTTCTGCGCCTTATCGACGCCGCACGCCTGGCATTTATTTAAATTGTCGCCGTTCCTAATTAGACAGCTCGTGCATTCCCAGGTGGAGGCAGGCGGTTTGAACTTATCGCCGAATCCCGACTGGACCACGGGTTTGGCGCTTGCGCACGCCACGCACGTCTTGTCCGCGCTGTTGTTGCGCACCAAACACGAACCGCACTCCCATTTATCGGCAGAGAGTTTGAACTGCTCCCCGAAGCCCTCTTGCTTGGTTTTCTTCGCTTCCACGTCGTCTTTGGGTTCATCGCAGGCGACGCATTTCATTTCACCCGTATCGTTCACGTACAGACACGTCTGACATTCCCAAGATTCCGTCGCTTTCACCTCCTTCGTCTTAAACACATTCACAAACTGATTCGTCGCCTGTTTAGGTGCAACGTTGACCATGAGCGCATCGCCGTTATTCTTTGGCTTGACAATGTTCAACGTTGGACCCTGCTTGAAATTCAACTCTTTTTCGGAGCCTTGTTTCGTGCACAGCGGTTCGCTAAACTTGAAACAGTTGATGGCCGTAAGTGACTTGATGTCGTTTAGGATGACCAGTGGATTGGAGAACGTGTAATGCGTCTTTCCGTTCTCTACAACCTTCTTATCAGTCTCTATTTTCTCTGTTGGATGTGCAGGTTTGGGCGATTTTATCACAGTCGCGGGCCGACTGGTATCTGCCTTTTTCTCGCTCGTCGTCGACGGTGGCATCATTACGAAATCGAACTTCGGTAAGGTAGTAATTGGTAAGGAAACTTTGGGCAGGTTTACCGCACTGACAGGTGCCTCATCCGCCTGCACCTTCGTCCTAGCAGACGCAATACTGCTCTTCATTTTATTGCTGTGTTTCTGCTTGTCGTCCTTTTCAACCGGCAGCGAGTACTCCTCCTTCTCTTTGAGTGTCGATTTCGATTGTGTCGCGATCTGCCGGACCGATTCGGTGCTGTTCTGCAAACGCTCCTTCTGCTTCATCTGTAACAAGTCGGGAACGCTCGGCACTTGCAGCTCCCTATTCGACGCCTTCTTCTTGTCCCTGACCACGTAAGGTGTCGCCCCAACGTACTGCGTCAGCAAGCCCTGCCTCCTCGACGCCACCGGAATTTTCTTCGCCTCCGTTATCGGCGTATTGAAATGTTCCAAAGCGTTCAGGATCTTACGGGCCGTCTTGCTCAGCGTTGCCGTTTCATTGGCGGGTTTCTTGTTAACGGGCTTCACTTGTACGGCGACGCGGGATTCGTTCGGGACCCGGCCGAATTTGCGACCGTAGGCTGACGCCCCGCCGTAGATCGTGTTTCCGTTGTAAAATGGCGAATTTAGCGCCCTTTCGGTTGAGAGTGTTCGGTCCAAGAAATTCGGCGAACCGAAGGTTGAGGCGTTGAACGTGGGCCGTCTTGAGCTCAGCGAAGTGTTCAACTGAGGACTTCGGTCGGAGAATAATGTTCGGCCGAAAGTTGTCTCATGCGCTGCAAGAAAGAGTGACACGTCAAAATCGGAGAAGCGTTTCTGCTGCGATACACTAAATTCCTCGATAGATAGTAATGTTTTCCTCGGAATGGTCCATTTATATTTCTTTTTGAACGAGTTTCATTTTGATAATCGGTGATTTAAAAAATTGCCTTTGTGTTTATTGCATCTCGGAATACAGAGATTTTTTTAAGAAAACAATTATAAAACGACTAATTTTCTAGCAAGTTTGATTTCAAAACGGTAATATATGCGAATATTATGATGATCATTAAGTATAAGATACAGTGAATGGAATACTAAAACCAAAAATGTGTTGCCTCAAATGCTTATGTATATTTAGGAATTTAAAAAAATTAAAATAAACAATGACAATTGAGAAACAAAAATTTATTCAAATTTAACCCATTCTTTAAAGGATATAACTACGAGTACGTATTATATTCGATTCCATTAATTCACACAATTTTCCTTAAAAATCAATTAAATTATTTATTATAATAAATTATTGAAGATAGAATTGTCAATTGAAACGGTTAAGAATACATATAATTTTAACGTATCTTTTAACAAATACCGGATGACTATAAATGATTGACTTAAATTTAGGTGATTGGCAACAGTGAGGAGATTGAGCAAGAAGACCGATACAAAGAATTCGATCGAGGAAACCCATTTATTATATTTTTTTGTTAAGAAAATATGAAATTGGTAGAAATGCTTGCAAATTTAGTTGTTCGAGGCTTTTTACGTGGTGATGTCATGAAGATAATTTGTTGAATATTCCGTTTAATAAAAGTGTTGGTAGTGTTTGATGAAATCCTGTACAGAATAGATGAATATAAATATACTTCTCTATCTCTATAAAAATTTCAAGTTCTATATTCTATTATTTGAATAATACTGGGAATATATTTGCCGTTTGGAGAGCGGGTATTATTGATTGAAGTTTTCTCTTAGATGATTATTTAATAATTCAATGTCTTTTATTTCAATTTAATTTACAGGGCTGCTCACGAACCCAAATTGTTCATATGATCAAATTTTTCAAATGGTACACCTTGTTTATTATAACTTGCGTTCAAAAAAAAAACGAGGCTGCGTTGGCCATGGAAAAACTTTGTGCATCAATTTAGTGTAGCAAAATTTCAAAATGTCAGTTCGAGTCTGTTCATGTTTAGGTTAGCTTCCTTGTTGACAATGGGATAAATCATTATGGGATAAAAAAAAAGTGCAAAACATTTCCCGGTATCGTTGTGAATCCAAACATCAATCTATTCATTGTTACAGCTTCTCCTCTGTTGAGGAGAATATCGGCACGACCAGGACGGTCATTAATTTGATATAACTGTAAGTCGTGAATAGATCGATGAAGAAGAATCAGTCTCAAAACCGAAAAATGTCTTGAGAATATTTGGCAGCACTCAGCTACCCGTCAACCTTCATGGGTCATCAGTCTCTATGCGCAACTCGAGACCTACCAATTCAGTTTAAGAGCAACTGCATTCTCAATTAATATTTCAAAAATCGTTGTATATATAGTTAAACACGGACGTCGACCGTTAGGGAGTTGTATTACTCAATATACATTAGAAAAAAAAAGGTTCGGGTTTGCTTGGATTCGAAGGTTTATTATTTTAATAGACCAAAAAATTTAGACGAGTTACGGCAAAAAATCGAAAGCAATTGCGATAAATGTTGTTTGTTTTTTGAGTTTAATTACGGATTGTCTTTCATTAAAGTTTACATTAATTTTTTTTACATGTTTACATTTTATTTAAAGTACCAATCATTTAAGTAATAATAATAATAATATGTTTGTGACCTACCAATCGTTGTATACATAATTAAACACGAACGTTGACCACTAGTGAGTTATAAATTACACAATATACAAAAGGTTCGGATTTGTTTGGTTCGAAGATTTAAAAACCAATTACTATTAAAAATGATCATTAAAAATAAAATTAAACTGTCCTAGCGTTTGGGCCGTTTTATTTCGATGGTAAATTTTAAACTGACAGATCTTGACATTTGTCAAATCTATGTTTATGTTCTCTATGGTGTCTACACTGGAAAGCCGATAAATTCCATGGCCAACGCAGCCTCGTTTTTTTTTGAACGCACGTTATATTTAGGAATTTTCAAAAATTAAAATAAACAATGACAATTCAAAAATTCATTCAAATTTAACCCATTTTTTAAAGGATATAACTACGAGTACACATTATATTCGATTCCATTCATTCACACGATTTTCCTTAAAAATCAATAAAATTATTTATTATAATAAATTATTCAAAGTAGAATTGTTAATTGAAACGGTTAAAAATACATATAATTTTAAAGTATCTTTTAACAAATACCAAATAACAATTTAGGTGTTTGGCAACAGTGAGGAGATTGAGCAAGATGAGCCACCACGAAGACCGATGCAAAGAATTCGATTTAAACGCGATCGAGGAAACCCATTTTGTTATATTTTTTGTCCAGAAAATATGAAATTGGTAGAAATGCTTGCAAATTTAGTTGTTCGAGGCTTTTTACCTGGTGATGTCATGAAGATAATTTGTTGAATATTGCGTTGAATAAAAGTGTTGGTAGTGTTTGATGAAATCCTGACAAAGTGTACAGAATAGATGAATATAAATATATGTATTTCTCTATCTCTATAAAAATTTCAAGTTCTATATTTTATTATTTGAAATACTGGGAATATATTTGCCGTTTGGAGAGCGGGTATTATTGATTGAAATTTTCTCTTAGATGATTATTTAATCATTCAATGTCTTTGTAGTACATTATACTTGAAGAAAAACACAAGATTATCGAAATGTACCGGGAGTATTGAATTGGACATGGACACAACAAAACAATTGAGTTTAATAACAAAGACGTCTTAAGGAAAAAGTACAAAGTTGATTAAACTTTTCGGGAAATGGACACAAAGTGCTTTGTATGCTTCTATATAATTTTGTAGTTGATCCGATTGAGTTTATTTTAGAGTTTAATAAGTAATAAAAACAAACCCTGAGTTAATATCAAAATAGTGCAAAATCAAGTGATGCCAAAGCTGGAAAAAAATGAAAGTTCTTTCACATTATTTTTACAGTGAGTGTTGGCGAATTCAATTCAATACATGATTAGTTTTGGACAAGAAATAATATTTATATTTAGAGAATAACGAGTCGAGTCGCAGTAATACCGAGACAACCTCAATAAAGTTGTAAGCAGCTGAATTTTATAGTTTTTAAGAAGGTTTCCACATACTTAGTATACCTGTTTTTGCACCTAATCAAAATCTGTATTACTGGTTGTATCATGTAATTTAAAATATGTTTCAGTCTATATAGGAGTCTTAATGAGCCTATAAATATAATCGACACAGCAATCAAGACATAGAGTTTATTTCTTTCAGACAATCCTGTATAACATGCGAGTAGTAAAAAATTTATTAAATAAGCTATTTCAGCTTGGAATCGTTAAAATCAAACAAATTTTCCCAATTTACAATATTCATGTATGTAGATATATAAAGCACAAAGTTGGAAGGAGAAATTATTAACGTTGTTCATGTCAAAAAGTAATAATTTCTTTCTTAATTCTTCAACTGCACAAAAATAAGCTTTACAGTGCATATTACTACTAACTAAAAAAAAACATTAAAATTTAACTGATGTCAAAAACACTGGTAAGTTATATAAACTGTTGTTTTACTGTCCACACTGTAATCCTCAGATGTACAGAGACTGGGTGTTCAGCAGACAATTTGGGTGTAATTTTTTTATAGAAACACACAGCAAATAGGGATGTAATTTACTTGCTAATTTAAACTGAATTGACAAATTAAACTAGTCCACAATTGAAACTTAATAAAACATTATGCAAATTACGTGATTTTAACAGAATTAATGTTGCTTTTTGATGACTTAGTGGTAATAACACATTAACATTTCTCAAAGTTTTCCTATGTAATTGTGCTTTGGCTATGACAATGGGGCTTTTTGTTGTAAATATAAAATATTTTTGAATCTAGCAAATTATTAGGCCAATTATTGTCAAACAGAGTAACCATCCAAAATCCGTAAAAACCCTGATTTCCCTAAATTCGATGTTATCTGGTATTCACCCTAAACTAGCGTTATTGGTGAACATGAACTTTTTTTAATTTTACACCCATTTTCTATAAAATATTGGCGGCTTCTTTTCTTACGAATTATAACTCGTTAATATGCAGAGAACTGAGACAAAAATTTGTTTTTATCATGTTGAAACGCGAACTTTTCGTTTTTGGGCACCACTGGGTTCGGCTACCTATGATCAAGTTGCCTTAAACATACATAACCTCACACGCCAAAATCAGAATGTATCCAAACTACAAACATTACACAATATACTTACATGAAGCAAACAAGGACCTAGATTTTGGCGTGAGCTTATCGTGTGTTTCATTAGTCTTGGTAGCCCCGTCAGAATCAGGCTTACCAACCAACCTGGCTGCCGAGGAATACCCACTTGTGGACTCCTCACTGTCTGTGTCATCACCGTTAACCGCGTCCCGAGCTTCGTACGAATTCAAGGATAGAGTGTTGGTAGTAGCCGTATTATGTTTCTCAAATAGTTTTCGCGACATAACCCCCGACGTCCCGGGCACGGGTTCGGGAAACTTCTCCACTTTGTTAACATTATTGGAAGCATTGTGCACGGTCACTGGGGACTCGAATACGTGTCCGGTGTAGTTGTTGCGTTGCGGTTCCGCGGGTAGTTTGGCCCGCTTGGTCGGCGGTTGGAAAGTGTAGGTCGAGTCAAAGTCTTCGTCATCCTCTTCCTCGTCGCGCTTTCGCACGCTGGATTTCGGCTCTCGAGCGAACCATTTCGAGAGCGGGGTGCTGTTGATCAGCCCCGACACAACTTTTCCCACGAACGACTGAAACACACAAAAGTGGACGTTTTAGCGGTCTGCTCATAGATCAAGGTTAAGCAAATGTTTGGCCGAACTGAGGTTAAATGCGCGTGTTGTTCGCTTTGCCAAGTTGGGTGGACGCCTTGAGAGCGGTTTTCGGCTTGGAAAAAGCGTTAATTCGTGCGAAAATCCAACGTCTATATTTAGAGGTGAGAACGCGCGAATATGAGCAGAGAACGCATTTCGCCAAACCTTTTCCAATCCCGAGTCCCGGGAGCTTTCTGGAGTGTTTTCGGCACCGTCATTGCTAGTGTTTGCCATAATTACAGCACTTCCTAGTCTATTTTGCACAAACAACGCCAATTTATAAAATCACACATTTCTATGACAACTTTCACCACACGAGGAACCAATATGGCGTACACAAAACGCGAAGTTAGTCACACTTCGCCCGGTCCCCCACCTAGCCACATGAAGTACGCGCTCAGTGCATCCATCTTAACAAACTTCATTTTCAAATTTCAAAATTTTAACAATCATAACGAATTTAAAATAGTAATAGTGATAAAATAATGAGCGTAAGCTCTTTTAAACTAGAGACAAACATTTACTTCTAAAATTTCAATTCGTAAAATAATAGTGCTACCTAGTGCCACCTAGGCAAATAAACGTAGTTACCACTGAAAACAATTGAATTCGCAAATTATAACAGTTCGCCATTTTGTTAAACCAGAGTTAATTTGTGAATTCGTAATTGTGTCGTTATAGAACGAGAAAACTGTGAAATAATACCGACTGCAGAGTTGGAAAGTGCAAATAATGCCTTTACGAAAAAACGTACAATGAATTTCATACCTAATAACGTATCACAAATTACACAGAACCTATCTTGTCGGCATAGTTTTCAAGCATTGCCAAAGGAGGCCTAAAGCTAGTCTTCGGCCAAAATCCTCGATCTTGAAAGTAACCATAGAAAGCAACTCAAATTCAACAAAATATAGACATTGAAAGTGATTGTATGGCTTCTGTGTGTATCTATGGTTGCCTATATTAAACCCATTCGTGCAAAAAATCACGATTCAAATTTACCGACGACAATTTTATTTGGAATCAGGCCCTTATTTAGTGTGTAACTCTGTTTTTAAAGCTCTTATGATTTTATTATAAACCACAAATTCCATAACAAATGTCTTCACAAGACAACAAATAGACCAAAGATCACTAGTAGCTTGGTTGATGGTTCAATTATGGTATAATACTTTATATTCTAACGTTATGGTAGCGAGTGGCTACCAATCACATTCGAAAATCGTTTTCCCCTCTTGATAAATTCGTCATAATTTTTCTCCAACGCAATGTTGAATCCAATTTATTTCCAATTTTCTGGGTGTAGATAGAATTGTAAATACCACTTGCAGTTTTGGGAACGGGTTCCAACCTGAGCACATTGTTATGACTTTGGAACTTTGCCATAAATTTACGAAAGGCTAGTCCTACAGGTGTCTTCCGTGATTTGGAAATTTCCGCAAAATATTCGTAGTCTTTCACCTATACCCATTCATCTTTCACCCCATCA
Organism: Eledona agricola; assembly: GCA_964023215.1. Taxonomy (NCBI): domain Eukaryota; kingdom Metazoa; phylum Arthropoda; class Insecta; order Coleoptera; family Tenebrionidae; genus Eledona; species Eledona agricola. The sequence continues at coordinate 21,794,115 of OZ026855.1, forward strand.
AATATTCATGTCAGTTGCCGCCGGAAATTACAGTAACGTTTGTTTTTTAAATGGAACATTCTGTGTATTATTTCATATTTGGATTCTAAATAATTTTCAGAATCCAACGATACCTCATAAGTGACATTCTATATATCTTATTAACCCGTTTTCGAAATGTTTTTTTTTGTGTATTTCGCTGAAACTGTGACTTAGCTTCTTGATTATATCACAATTGCGTCCAATATACCAAATGAAATTACTGAACCGATTGAGCTTATATTTACAGGAAATGTTTACATATTTTGATATCAGAAAGAATTGGAAGATAGTTTGAACAATTTTCGATAGCATAAGAGGATAAAAAGGTATTGCACAAATTGTATGGGAAAATATATTTTTTTATACGGATTTACTTGAAACTTGGCACAAATAATGTACAAAAAATAGTCATTACTTATTTAATTCAATTTTTTTAAATAATAGATGTATTAGTACTATCTGACTTTCATTTTTACAATATTTTTCTATTTTAAAAAGTGCTCAAAGTGTGTCCATGTGGCTGCTGTTCTTTGGGATAATTTACTAGGCGAAGAAGACGACGGTTTGATAAGGAGAATTATTAAGGTATGTGATGTGAAAAATTTTTTTAAAGAGACTTTCTCTATATTCTATTTTTGTTTTAGGTAAGATCTGGGTTTGGTGGTGGTTCTGAAGTTGTAATATAAAATGTAAAGTGAGTGAAGTAAAAAGTGCTCAAAGTGTGTCCATGTGTCTGCTATTCTTTGGGATCATTTAACAGGCGAAGACGACGAGGGTTTGATAAGCGAGGATTATTAAGGTATGTGATGTGAAATATTTTTTAAAGATACTTTGCTAAATTCTATTTTTGTTTTAGGTAAGATCTGGGTTTGGTGGTGGTTCTGAAGTTGCAATATAAAATGTAAAGTGAGTGAAGTAAAAAGTGCTCAAAGTGTGTTCATGTGTCTGCTATTCTTTGGGATCATTTACCAGGCGAAGACGACGACGGTTTGATAAGGGAGGATTATTAAGGTATGTGATGTGAAATATTTTTTAAAGATACTTTGCTAAATTCTATTTTTGTTTTAGGTAGGATCTGGGTTTGGTGGTGGTTCTGAAGTTGCAATATAAAATGTAAAGTGAGTGAAGTAAAAAGTGCTCAAAGTGTGTTCATGTGTCTGCTATTCTTTGGGATCATTTAACAGGCGAAGACGACGACGGTTTGATAAGGGAGGATTATTAAGGTATGTGATGTGAAATATTTTTTAAAGATACTTTGCTAAATTCTATTTTTGTTTTAGGTAGGATCTGGGTTTGGTGGTGGTTCTGAAGTTGCAATATAAAATGTAAAGTGAGTGAAGTAAAAAGTGCTCAAAGTGTGTTCATGTGTCTGCTATTCTTTGGGATCATTTAACAGGCGAAGACGACGACGGTTTGATAAGGGAGGATTATTAAGGTATGTGATGTGAAATATTTTTTAAAGATACTTTGCTAAATTCTATTTTTGTTTTAGGTAGGATCTGGGTTTGGTGGTGGTTCTGAAGTTGCAATATAAAATGTAAAGTGAGTGAAGTAAAAAGTGCTCAAAGTGTGTTCATGTGTCTGCTATTCTTTGGGATCATTTAACAGGCGAAGACGACGACGGTTTGATAAGGGAGGATTATTAAGGTATGTGATGTGAAATATTTTTTAAAGATACTTTGCTAAATTCTATTTTTGTTTTAGGTAGGATCTGGGTTTGGTGGTGGTTCTGAAGTTGCAATATAAAATGTAAAGTGAGTGAAGTAAAAAGTGCTCAAAGTGTGTTCATGTGTCTGCTATTCTTTGGGATCATTTAACAGGCGAAGACGACGACGGTTTGATAAGGGAGGATTATTAAGGTATGTGATGTGAAATATTTTTTAAAGATACTTTGCTAAATTCTATTTTTGTTTTAGGTAAGATCTGGGTTTGGTGGTGGTTCTGAAGTTGCAATATAAAATGTAAAGTGAGTGAAGTAAAAAGTGCTCAAAGTGTGTTCATGTGTCTGCTATTCTTTGGGATCATTTACCAGGCGAAGACGACGACGGTTTGATAAGGGAGGATTATTAAGGTATGTGATGTGAAATATTTTTTAAAGATACTTTGCTAAATTCTATTTTTGTTTTAGGTAGGATCTGGGTTTGGTGGTGGTTCTGAAGTTGCAATATAAAATGTAAAGTGAGTGAAGTAAAAAGTGCTCAAAGTGTGTTCATGTGTCTGCTATTCTTTGGGATCATTTAACAGGCGAAGACGACGAGGGTTTGATAAGCGAGGATTATTAAGGTATGTGATGTGAAATATTTTTTAAAGATACTTTGCTAAATTCTATTTTTGTTTTAGGTAAGATCTGGGTTTGGTGGTGGTTCTGAAGTTGCAATATAAAATGTAAAGTGAGTGAAGTAAAAAGTGCTCAAAGTGTGTTCATGTGTCTGCTATTCTTTGGGATCATTTACCAGGCGAAGACGACGACGGTTTGATAAGGGAGGATTATTAAGGTATGTGATGTGAAATATTTTTTAAAGATACTTTGCTAAATTCTATTTTTGTTTTAGGTAGGATCTGGGTTTGGTGGTGGTTCTGAAGTTGCAATATAAAATGTAAAGTGAGTGAAGTAAAAAGTGCTCAAAGTGTGTTCATGTGTCTGCTATTCTTTGGGATCATTTAACAGGCGAAGACGACGACGGTTTGATAAGGGAGGATTATTAAGGTATGTGATGTGAAATATTTTTTAAAGATACTTTGCTAAATTCTATTTTTGTTTTAGGTAGGATCTGGGTTTGGTGGTGGTTCTGAAGTTGCAATATAAAATGTAAAGTGAGTGAAGTAAAAAGTGCTCAAAGTGTGTTCATGTGTCTGCTATTCTTTGGGATCATTTAACAGGCGAAGACGACGACGGTTTGATAAGGGAGGATTATTAAGGTATGTGATGTGAAATATTTTTTAAAGATACTTTGCTAAATTCTATTTTTGTTTTAGGTAGGATCTGGGTTTGGTGGTGGTTCTGAAGTTGCAATATAAAATGTAAAGTGAGTGAAGTAAAAAGTGCTCAAAGTGTGTTCATGTGTCTGCTATTCTTTGGGATCATTTAACAGGCGAAGACGACGACGGTTTGATAAGGGAGGATTATTAAGGTATGTGATGTGAAATATTTTTTAAAGATACTTTGCTAAATTCTATTTTTGTTTTAGGTAGGATCTGGGTTTGGTGGTGGTTCTGAAGTTGCAATATAAAATGTAAAGTGAGTGAAGTAAAAAGTGCTCAAAGTGTGTTCATGTGTCTGCTATTCTTTGGGATCATTTAACAGGCGAAGACGACGACGGTTTGATAAGGGAGGATTATTAAGGTATGTGATGTGAAATATTTTTTAAAGATACTTTGCTAAATTCTATTTTTGTTTTAGGTAAGATCTGGGTTTGGTGGTGGTTCTGAAGTTGCAATATAAAATGTAAAGTGAGTGAAGTAAAAAGTGCTCAAAGTGTGTTCATGTGTCTGCTATTCTTTGGGATCATTTACCAGGCGAAGACGACGACGGTTTGATAAGGGAGGATTATTAAGGTATGTGATGTGAAATATTTTTTAAAGATACTTTGCTAAATTCTATTTTTGTTTTAGGTAGGATCTGGGTTTGGTGGTGGTTCTGAAGTTGCAATATAAAATGTAAAGTGAGTGAAGTAAAAAGTGCTCAAAGTGTGTTCATGTGTCTGCTATTCTTTGGGATCATTTAACAGGCGAAGACGACGACGGTTTGATAAGGGAGGATTATTAAGGTATGTGATGTGAAATATTTTTTAAAGATACTTTGCTAAATTCTATTTTTGTTTTAGGTAAGATCTGGGTTTGGTGGTGGTTCTGAAGTTGCAATATAAAATGTAAAGTGAGTGAAGTAAAAAGTGCTCAAAGTGTGTTCATGTGTCTGCTATTCTTTGGGATCATTTACCAGGCGAAGACGACGACGGTTTGATAAGGGAGGATTATTAAGGTATGTGATGTGAAATATTTTTTAAAGATACTTTGCTAAATTCTATTTTTGTTTTAGGTAGGATCTGGGTTTGGTGGTGGTTCTGAAGTTGCAATATAAAATGTAAAGTGAGTGAAGTAAAAAGTGCTCAAAGTGTGTTCATGTGTCTGCTATTCTTTGGGATCATTTAACAGGCGAAGACGACGACGGTTTGATAAGGGAGGATTATTAAGGTATGTGATGTGAAATATTTTTTAAAGATACTTTGCTAAATTCTATTTTTGTTTTAGGTAGGATCTGGGTTTGGTGGTGGTTCTGAAGTTGCAATATAAAATGTAAAGTGAGTGAAGTAAAAAGTGCTCAAAGTGTGTTCATGTGTCTGCTATTCTTTGGGATCATTTAACAGGCGAAGACGACGACGGTTTGATAAGGGAGGATTATTAAGGTATGTGATGTGAAATATTTTTTAAAGATACTTTGCTAAATTCTATTTTTGTTTTAGGTAGGATCTGGGTTTGGTGGTGGTTCTGAAGTTGCAATATAAAATGTAAAGTGAGTGAAGTAAAAAGTGCTCAAAGTGTGTTCATGTGTCTGCTATTCTTTGGGATCATTTAACAGGCGAAGACGACGACGGTTTGATAAGGGAGGATTATTAAGGTATGTGATGTGAAATATTTTTTAAAGATACTTTGCTAAATTCTATTTTTGTTTTAGGTAGGATCTGGGTTTGGTGGTGGTTCTGAAGTTGCAATATAAAATGTAAAGTGAGTGAAGTAAAAAGTGCTCAAAGTGTGTTCATGTGTCTGCTATTCTTTGGGATCATTTAACAGGCGAAGACGACGACGGTTTGATAAGGGAGGATTATTAAGGTATGTGATGTGAAATATTTTTTAAAGATACTTTGCTAAATTCTATTTTTGTTTTAGGTAAGATCTGGGTTTGGTGGTGGTTCTGAAGTTGCAATATAAAATGTAAAGTGAGTGAAGTAAAAAGTGCTCAAAGTGTGTCCATGTGGCTGCTGTTCTTTGGGATAATTTACTAGGCGAAGAAGACGACGGTTTGATAAGGAGGATTATTAAGGTATGTGATGTGAAAAATTTTTTTAAAGAGACTTTCTCTATATTCTATTTTTGTTTTAGGTAAGATCTGTGTTTGGTGGTGGTTCTGAAGTTGTAATATAAAATGTAAAGTGAGTGAAGTAAAAAGTGCTCAAAGTGTGTCCATGTGTCTGCTATTCTTTGGGATCATTTAACAGGCGAAGACGACGAGGGTTTGATAAGCGAGGATTATTAAGGTATGTGATGTGAAATATTTTTTAAAGATACTTTGCTAAATTCTATTTTTGTTTTAGGTAGGATCTGGGTTTGGTGGTGGTTCTGAAGTTGCAATATAAAATGTAAAGTGAGTGAAGTAAAAAGTGCTCAAAGTGTGTTCATGTGTCTGCTATTCTTTGGGATCATTTAACAGGCGAAGACGACGACGGTTTGATAAGGGAGGATTATTAAGGTATGTGATGTGAAATATTTTTTAAAGATACTTTGCTAAATTCTATTTTTGTTTTAGGTAAGATCTGGGTTTGGTGGTGGTTCTGAAGTTGCAATATAAAATGTAAAGTGAGTGAAGTAAAAAGTGCTCAAAGTGTGTTCATGTGTCTGCTATTCTTTGGGATCATTTACCAGGCGAAGACGACGACGGTTTGATAAGGGAGGATTATTAAGGTATGTGATGTGAAATATTTTTTAAAGATACTTTGCTAAATTCTATTTTTGTTTTAGGTAGGATCTGGGTTTGGTGGTGGTTCTGAAGTTGCAATATAAAATGTAAAGTGAGTGAAGTAAAAAGTGCTCAAAGTGTGTTCATGTGTCTGCTATTCTTTGGGATCATTTACCAGGCGAAGACGACGACGGTTTGATAAGGGAGGATTATTAAGGTATGTGATGTGAAATATTTTTTAAAGATACTTTGCTAAATTCTATTTTTGTTTTAGGTAGGATCTGGGTTTGGTGGTGGTTCTGAAGTTGCAATATAAAATGTAAAGTGAGTGAAGTAAAAAGTGCTCAAAGTGTGTTCATGTGTCTGCTATTCTTTGGGATCATTTACCAGGCGAAGACGACGACGGTTTGATAAGGGAGGATTATTAAGGTATGTGATGTGAAATATTTTTTAAAGATACTTTGCTAAATTCTATTTTTGTTTTAGGTAGGATCTGGGTTTGGTGGTGGTTCTGAAGTTGCAATATAAAATGTAAAGTGAGTGAAGTAAAAAGTGCTCAAAGTGTGTTCATGTGTCTGCTATTCTTTGGGATCATTTACCAGGCGAAGACGACGACGGTTTGATAAGGGAGGATTATTAAGGTATGTGATGTGAAATATTTTTTAAAGATACTTTGCTAAATTCTATTTTTGTTTTAGGTAAGATCTGGGTTTGGTGGTGGTTCTGAAGTTGCAATATAAAATGTAAAGTGAGTGAAGTAAAAAGTGCTCAAAGTGTGTCCATGTGGCTGCTGTTCTTTGGGATAATTTACTAGGCGAAGAAGACGACGGTTTGATAAGGAGGATTATTAAGGTATGTGATGTGAAAAATTTTTTTAAAGAGACTTTCTCTATATTCTATTTTTGTTTTAGGTAAGATCTGTGTTTGGTGGTGGTTCTGAAGTTGTAATATAAAATGTAAAGTGAGTGAAGTAAAAAGTGCTCAAAGTGTGTCCATGTGTCTGCTATTCTTTGGGATCATTTAACAGGCGAAGACGACGAGGGTTTGATAAGCGAGGATTATTAAGGTATGTGATGTGAAATATTTTTTAAAGATACTTTGCTAAATTCTATTTTTGTTTTAGGTAGGATCTGGGTTTGGTGGTGGTTCTGAAGTTGCAATATAAAATGTAAAGTGAGTGAAGTAAAAAGTGCTCAAAGTGTGTTCATGTGTCTGCTATTCTTTGGGATCATTTAACAGGCGAAGACGACGACGGTTTGATAAGGGAGGATTATTAAGGTATGTGATGTGAAATATTTTTTAAAGATACTTTGCTAAATTCTATTTTTGTTTTAGGTAAGATCTGGGTTTGGTGGTGGTTCTGAAGTTGCAATATAAAATGTAAAGTGAGTGAAGTAAAAAGTGCTCAAAGTGTGTTCATGTGTCTGCTATTCTTTGGGATCATTTACCAGGCGAAGACGACGACGGTTTGATAAGGGAGGATTATTAAGGTATGTGATGTGAAATATTTTTTAAAGATACTTTGCTAAATTCTATTTTTGTTTTAGGTAGGATCTGGGTTTGGTGGTGGTTCTGAAGTTGCAATATAAAATGTAAAGTGAGTGAAGTAAAAAGTGCTCAAAGTGTGTTCATGTGTCTGCTATTCTTTGGGATCATTTACCAGGCGAAGACGACGACGGTTTGATAAGGGAGGATTATTAAGGTATGTGATGTGAAATATTTTTTAAAGATACTTTGCTAAATTCTATTTTTGTTTTAGGTAGGATCTGGGTTTGGTGGTGGTTCTGAAGTTGCAATATAAAATGTAAAGTGAGTGAAGTAAAAAGTGCTCAAAGTGTGTTCATGTGTCTGCTATTCTTTGGGATCATTTACCAGGCGAAGACGACGACGGTTTGATAAGGGAGGATTATTAAGGTATGTGATGTGAAATATTTTTTAAAGATACTTTGCTAAATTCTATTTTTGTTTTAGGTAGGATCTGGGTTTGGTGGTGGTTCTGAAGTTGCAATATAAAATGTAAAGTGAGTGAAGTAAAAAGTGCTCAAAGTGTGTTCATGTGTCTGCTATTCTTTGGGATCATTTACCAGGCGAAGACGACGACGGTTTGATAAGGGAGGATTATTAAGGTATGTGATGTGAAATATTTTTTAAAGATACTTTGCTAAATTCTATTTTTGTTTTAGGTAGGATCTGGGTTTGGTGGTGGTTCTGAAGTTGCAATATAAAATGTAAAGTGAGTGAAGTAAAAAGTGCTCAAAGTGTGTTCATGTGTCTGCTATTCTTTGGGATCATTTACCAGGCGAAGACGACGACGGTTTGATAAGGGAGGATTATTAAGGTATGTGATGTGAAATATTTTTTAAAGATACTTTGCTAAATTCTATTTTTGTTTTAGGTAGGATCTGGGTTTGGTGGTGGTTCTGAAGTTGCAATATAAAATGTAAAGTGAGTGAAGTAAAAAGTGCTCAAAGTGTGTTCATGTGTCTGCTATTCTTTGGGATCATTTACCAGGCGAAGACGACGACGGTTTGATAAGGGAGGATTATTAAGGTATGTGATGTGAAATATTTTTTAAAGATACTTTGCTAAATTCTATTTTTGTTTTAGGTAGGATCTGGGTTTGGTGGTGGTTCTGAAGTTGCAATATAAAATGTAAAGTGAGTGAAGTAAAAAGTGCTCAAAGTGTGTTCATGTGTCTGCTATTCTTTGGGATCATTTACCAGGCGAAGACGACGACGGTTTGATAAGGGAGGATTATTAAGGTATGTGATGTGAAATATTTTTTAAAGATACTTTGCTAAATTCTATTTTTGTTTTAGGTAGGATCTGGGTTTGGTGGTGGTTCTGAAGTTGCAATATAAAATGTAAAGTGAGTGAAGTAAAAAGTGCTCAAAGTGTGTTCATGTGTCTGCTATTCTTTGGGATCATTTACCAGGCGAAGACGACGACGGTTTGATAAGGGAGGATTATTAAGGTATGTGATGTGAAATATTTTTTAAAGATACTTTGCTAAATTCTATTTTTGTTTTAGGTAGGATCTGGGTTTGGTGGTGGTTCTGAAGTTGCAATATAAAATGTAAAGTGAGTGAAGTAAAAAGTGCTCAAAGTGTGTTCATGTGTCTGCTATTCTTTGGGATCATTTACCAGGCGAAGACGACGACGGTTTGATAAGGGAGGATTATTAAGGTATGTGATGTGAAATATTTTTTAAAGATACTTTGCTAAATTCTATTTTTGTTTTAGGTAGGATCTGGGTTTGGTGGTGGTTCTGAAGTTGCAATATAAAATGTAAAGTGAGTGAAGTAAAAAGTGCTCAAAGTGTGTTCATGTGTCTGCTATTCTTTGGGATCATTTACCAGGCGAAGACGACGACGGTTTGATAAGGGAGGATTATTAAGGTATGTGATGTGAAATATTTTTTAAAGATACTTTGCTAAATTCTATTTTTGTTTTAGGTAGGATCTGGGTTTGGTGGTGGTTCTGAAGTTGCAATATAAAATGTAAAGTGAGTGAAGTAAAAAGTGCTCAAAGTGTGTTCATGTGTCTGCTATTCTTTGGGATCATTTACCAGGCGAAGACGACGACGGTTTGATAAGGGAGGATTATTAAGGTATGTGATGTGAAATATTTTTTAAAGATACTTTGCTAAATTCTATTTTTGTTTTAGGTAGGATCTGGGTTTGGTGGTGGTTCTGAAGTTGCAATATAAAATGTAAAGTGAGTGAAGTAAAAAGTGCTCAAAGTGTGTTCATGTGTCTGCTATTCTTTGGGATCATTTACCAGGCGAAGACGACGACGGTTTGATAAGGGAGGATTATTAAGGTATGTGATGTGAAATATTTTTTAAAGATACTTTGCTAAATTCTATTTTTGTTTTAGGTAAGATCTGGGTTTGGTGGTGGTTCTGAAGTTGCAATATAAAATGTAAAGTGAGTGAAGTAAAAAGTGCTCAAAGTGTGTCCATGTGGCTGCTGTTCTTTGGGATAATTTACTAGGCGAAGAAGACGACGGTTTGATAAGGAGGATTATTAAGGTATGTGATGTGAAAAATTTTTTTAAAGAGACTTTCTCTATATTCTATTTTTGTTTTAGGTAAGATCTGTGTTTGGTGGTGGTTCTGAAGTTGTAATATAAAATGTAAAGTGAGTGAAGTAAAAAGTGCTCAAAGTGTGTCCATGTGTCTGCTATTCTTTGGGATCATTTAACAGGCGAAGACGACGAGGGTTTGATAAGCGAGGATTATTAAGGTATGTGATGTGAAATATTTTTTAAAGATACTTTGCTAAATTCTATTTTTGTTTTAGGTAGGATCTGGGTTTGGTGGTGGTTCTGAAGTTGCAATATAAAATGTAAAGTGAGTGAAGTAAAAAGTGCTCAAAGTGTGTTCATGTGTCTGCTATTCTTTGGGATCATTTAACAGGCGAAGACGACGACGGTTTGATAAGGGAGGATTATTAAGGTATGTGATGTGAAATATTTTTTAAAGATACTTTGCTAAATTCTATTTTTGTTTTAGGTAAGATCTGGGTTTGGTGGTGGTTCTGAAGTTGCAATATAAAATGTAAAGTGAGTGAAGTAAAAAGTGCTCAAAGTGTGTTCATGTGTCTGCTATTCTTTGGGATCATTTACCAGGCGAAGACGACGACGGTTTGATAAGGGAGGATTATTAAGGTATGTGATGTGAAATATTTTTTAAAGATACTTTGCTAAATTCTATTTTTGTTTTAGGTAGGATCTGGGTTTGGTGGTGGTTCTGAAGTTGCAATATAAAATGTAAAGTGAGTGAAGTAAAAAGTGCTCAAAGTGTGTTCATGTGTCTGCTATTCTTTGGGATCATTTACCAGGCGAAGACGACGACGGTTTGATAAGGGAGGATTATTAAGGTATGTGATGTGAAATATTTTTTAAAGATACTTTGCTAAATTCTATTTTTGTTTTAGGTAGGATCTGGGTTTGGTGGTGGTTCTGAAGTTGCAATATAAAATGTAAAGTGAGTGAAGTAAAAAGTGCTCAAAGTGTGTTCATGTGTCTGCTATTCTTTGGGATCATTTACCAGGCGAAGACGACGACGGTTTGATAAGGGAGGATTATTAAGGTATGTGATGTGAAATATTTTTTAAAGATACTTTGCTAAATTCTATTTTTGTTTTAGGTAGGATCTGGGTTTGGTGGTGGTTCTGAAGTTGCAATATAAAATGTAAAGTGAGTGAAGTAAAAAGTGCTCAAAGTGTGTTCATGTGTCTGCTATTCTTTGGGATCATTTACCAGGCGAAGACGACGACGGTTTGATAAGGGAGGATTATTAAGGTATGTGATGTGAAATATTTTTTAAAGATACTTTGCTAAATTCTATTTTTGTTTTAGGTAGGATCTGGGTTTGGTGGTGGTTCTGAAGTTGCAATATAAAATGTAAAGTGAGTGAAGTAAAAAGTGCTCAAAGTGTGTTCATGTGTCTGCTATTCTTTGGGATCATTTACCAGGCGAAGACGACGACGGTTTGATAAGGGAGGATTATTAAGGTATGTGATGTGAAATATTTTTTAAAGATACTTTGCTAAATTCTATTTTTGTTTTAGGTAGGATCTGGGTTTGGTGGTGGTTCTGAAGTTGCAATATAAAATGTAAAGTGAGTGAAGTAAAAAGTGCTCAAAGTGTGTTCATGTGTCTGCTATTCTTTGGGATCATTTACCAGGCGAAGACGACGACGGTTTGATAAGGGAGGATTATTAAGGTATGTGATGTGAAATATTTTTTAAAGATACTTTGCTAAATTCTATTTTTGTTTTAGGTAGGATCTGGGTTTGGTGGTGGTTCTGAAGTTGCAATATAAAATGTAAAGTGAGTGAAGTAAAAAGTGCTCAAAGTGTGTTCATGTGTCTGCTATTCTTTGGGATCATTTACCAGGCGAAGACGACGACGGTTTGATAAGGGAGGATTATTAAGGTATGTGATGTGAAATATTTTTTAAAGATACTTTGCTAAATTCTATTTTTGTTTTAGGTAGGATCTGGGTTTGGTGGTGGTTCTGAAGTTGCAATATAAAATGTAAAGTGAGTGAAGTAAAAAGTGCTCAAAGTGTGTTCATGTGTCTGCTATTCTTTGGGATCATTTACCAGGCGAAGACGACGACGGTTTGATAAGGGAGGATTATTAAGGTATGTGATGTGAAATATTTTTTAAAGATACTTTGCTAAATTCTATTTTTGTTTTAGGTAGGATCTGGGTTTGGTGGTGGTTCTGAAGTTGCAATATAAAATGTAAAGTGAGTGAAGTAAAAAGTGCTCAAAGTGTGTTCATGTGTCTGCTATTCTTTGGGATCATTTACCAGGCGAAGACGACGACGGTTTGATAAGGGAGGATTATTAAGGTATGTGATGTGAAATATTTTTTAAAGATACTTTGCTAAATTCTATTTTTGTTTTAGGTAGGATCTGGGTTTGGTGGTGGTTCTGAAGTTGCAATATAAAATGTAAAGTGAGTGAAGTAAAAAGTGCTCAAAGTGTGTTCATGTGTCTGCTATTCTTTGGGATCATTTACCAGGCGAAGACGACGACGGTTTGATAAGGGAGGATTATTAAGGTATGTGATGTGAAATATTTTTTAAAGATACTTTGCTAAATTCTATTTTTGTTTTAGGTAGGATCTGGGTTTGGTGGTGGTTCTGAAGTTGCAATATAAAATGTAAAGTGAGTGAAGTAAAAAGTGCTCAAAGTGTGTTCATGTGTCTGCTATTCTTTGGGATCATTTACCAGGCGAAGACGACGACGGTTTGATAAGGGAGGATTATTAAGGTATGTGATGTGAAATATTTTTTAAAGATACTTTGCTAAATTCTATTTTTGTTTTAGGTAGGATCTGGGTTTGGTGGTGGTTCTGAAGTTGCAATATAAAATGTAAAGTGAGTGAAGTAAAAAGTGCTCAAAGTGTGTTCATGTGTCTGCTATTCTTTGGGATCATTTACCAGGCGAAGACGACGACGGTTTGATAAGGGAGGATTATTAAGGTATGTGATGTGAAATATTTTTTAAAGATACTTTGCTAAATTCTATTTTTGTTTTAGGTAGGATCTGGGTTTGGTGGTGGTTCTGAAGTTGCAATATAAAATGTAAAGTGAGTGAAGTAAAAAGTGCTCAAAGTGTATTCATGTGTCTGCTATTCTTTGGGATCATTTAACAGGCGAAGGCGACGACGGTTTGATAAGGGAGGATTATTAAGGTATGTGATGTGAAATATTTTTTAAAGATACTTTGCTAAATTCTATTTTTGTTTTAGGTAGGATCTGGGTTTGGTGGTGGTTCTGAAGTTGCAATATAAAATGTAAAGTGAGTGAAGTAAAAAGTGCTCAAAGTGTATTCATGTGTCTGCTATTCTTTGGGATCATTTAACAGGCGAAGGCGACGACGGTTTGATAAGGGAGGATTATTAAGGTATGTGATGTGAAATATTTTTTAAAGATACTTTGCTAAATTCTATTTTTGTTTTAGGTAGGATCTGGGTTTGGTGGTGGTTCTGAAGTTGCAATATAAAATGTAAAGTGAGTGAAGTAAAAAGTGCTCAAAGTGTGTTCATGTGTCTGCTATTCTTTGGGATCATTTACCAGGCGAAGACGACGACGGTTTGATAAGGGAGGATTATTAAGGTATGTGATGTGAAATATTTTTTAAAGATACTTTGCTAAATTCTATTTTTGTTTTAGGTAGGATCTGGGTTTGGTGGTGGTTCTGAAGTTGCAATATAAAATGTAAAGTGAGTGAAGTAAAAAGTGCTCAAAGTGTATTCATGTGTCTGCTATTCTTTGGGATCATTTAACAGGCGAAGGCGACGACGGTTTGATAAGGGAGGATTATTAAGGTATGTGATGTGAAATATTTTTTAAAGATACTTTGCTAAATTCTATTTTTGTTTTAGGTAGGATCTGGGTTTGGTGGTGGTTCTGAAGTTGCAATATAAAATGTAAAGTGAGTGAAGTAAAAAGTGCTCAAAGTGTATTCATGTGTCTGCTATTCTTTGGGATCATTTAACAGGCGAAGGCGACGACGGTTTGATAAGGGAGGATTATTAAGGTATGTGATGTGAAATATTTTTTAAAGATACTTTGCTAAATTCTATTTTTGTTTTAGGTAGGATCTGGGTTTGGTGGTGGTTCTGAAGTTGCAATATAAAATGTAAAGTGAGTGAAGTAAAAAGTGCTCAAAGTGTGTTCATGTGTCTGCTATTCTTTGGGATCATTTAACAGGCGAAGACGACGACGGTTTGATAAGGGAGGATTATTAAGGTATGTGATGTGAAATATTTTTTAAAGATACTTTGCTAAATTCTATTTTTGTTTTAGGTAGGATCTGGGTTTGGTGGTGGTTCTGAAGTTGCAATATAAAATGTAAAGTGAGTGAAGTAAAAAGTGCTCAAAGTGTGTTCATGTGTCTGCTATTCTTTGGGATCATTTACCAGGCGAAGACGACGACGGTTTGATAAGGGAGTATAATTAAGGTATGTGATGTGAAAATTTTTTAAAAAATATTTTGCTAAATTTTATTTTTGTTTTAGGTAAGATCTGGGCTTGATGGTGGTTTGGAAGTTGCAATATAAAATGTAAACTGAGTGAAGTAAAAAGTGCTCAAAGTGTGTCCATGTGGTTGCTGTTCTTTGGGATCATTTACCAGGCGAAGACGACGACGGTTTGAGAAGGAGGAATATTAAGGTATGTATTGTGAAAAATATTTTAAAGATACTTTGGTAAATTTTATTTTTGTTTTAGGTTAGATCTGCAACTTTACAAATTAATTGTGGCATTTATGTAACCATAACAAATAAATAACATAACTTAGACCCAGTATAAAGCAAAATTACCGAAGAATCTAATCGCGTTAAAAAAATGATGGTTTTATTTAAGATAACAAAGTTGAGGGCCACTTCCGGTATAACCAGAAATGCCATTTTGATCAAAATATTTTAGAAAGATATATCCCGCGGACCAATGACGTGTGCCAAATTTTAAATCTCAATTTTTTTAAGCCTGTCTAATGAATTGGTCAAATGGATCTATTAAAAAATTATCTTGTGGCATAATTCTTGTCATCAACAATGAAGAAAAATAATTAAAATCGAGAAATTTTCATATCGCAGTACCTATTAGTATCAAACTGAATTCCTTATTCATGGATACACTCCTCATTTTACAAATGGACTTTCCAGTTTTACTGGTTGTATGTATACAATCGTCCTGCAATTCCGAATTTATGCTTCTGTTCCCAGAGTAAGTCCACTTATTTTGTGCATTTAATTCGTGGTCAGAAATATGAGTAATTCTCTAGCACATTTTTTTTATACATAAACTTAGTTGTGAGTCAACAAAACCAAATGATTGGACGTACTAGCTGCTGACTTCTGCTCGAAATGACAGTAAATGGTGCATTAAGGATTAATACATTAATAAATAATTTAGAAACCCAACGGTAACTTCCTTACACCGTTTCCCGGATATTTTAAAAATGTTCCTTTAAATGAAGCAAGTTCCTCCAAATCACGTTATTTCTTTATTCACATGAATATTCAACGATTCTACAACAAAAAGCACGAAGACTGAAATTTGATGGGGATCTTCTTTGACCGAGTTTTTACTTGGCCGGTCACATGTGACACGAGACAGAAATTCATTTTAGCATAAAACATGCCAAAATTATGTTATTTGTGGAATCCGTATTTTTTCATAGACTGCAGCGATACGGTTTAGCGTTATTTTCTATTTCTAACTGTAAATGCATTCTTGTAAAATATTAATATGTGCATGCGTGCTTTGTGTATTAACATTTAACAATAAATACACTGCGCGTGTTTTCTTTCGCTATTTATTATATGCACATTCTAATTGTGTTTTATGCAAATTTTAAAATCGTAAAATAATCTGTAGCGGATTTATCAAAGTGGAAACATTAATTATTGCAAACGTCACACTTTTTTCTAAGATATAGTACAAGTAGCGGTAATACAATAAATACATATTGGGATTGTGCCGAAAAAGGAAAGTGCTGAATTTTTATATGATGACGTCAAATTAAAGTAAATTATCGTGTATTCAAGTGAGGGTGAAAGTGACTAAAATGCAATTTGCCACCGATTCAGTGGTAAAAACTCATATAATAATTTTTAAACAACTTTCATGGATGCGTAATTCGATTAGTTCCACTTTATGCAAAAAACGAACAAACTTATAGGCGTAAATTAATGCGGCTTAATCGAGTAAAAGTGAGAAGATGCTTAGAAATCGATCGTCGATTTGCATAATTGTTTAATTGCAAATAAAATGGGGAAAACCGCAATTTCTCGTCGGGCTACAACAAAATTAATACCACCCCATTAAGTATGTAGTTTGGAGTGATAAGTGGAACGTCGGTATACCAGATTGATGCCACCGGCAGAAAAATACGTGCAAAACGATGTTTTTGTTGTACGAAAACTGTAAAACGAATTATTTCGAGCAGAAGTCAAATTTTAAATTGCCGGAGTCTGGCTCTTGGGAGATGGTGCAATCAGTAACGACCAACGAACAAATTTAACGAAAACGCGCTTTCTACTTAACCCAGCATCCCAGTCTGGATTCGCACAACTGCAATGTCACTGCTACACTTTCCCACGTGTCAAATTAATTACTTTCTCGTTCCATACAGATACGTAGTAATTGCATAGCACTGGGACAAGTTGTACAATTAATCATTCAAGTGGTGGGAACTATCTCCGGTCTTTTCGGTTAAAATCATTGGAGCGACACTGTTTTGTCCGGAGAAAAACGCTTTGTTTTGCTCGGGACAAACTTCCTGATTTACTCGATGGGCCATGTAAATTGTCACGGAACAACATTCGCCAACCAGACATAAAATGTTTGAAAATGTATTGTGATCCTTGAAAATGCAAACTTCCGGCCGGATTGCGAAACTGCCGCGTGAAATAATTAATTTTATGCGGCTAATAAATTTGGAACAAGGGTGCTATTTGAAAGCTGTACAATTGTCTTGAAACCGAAATAGAATTTGTAACAATATTTTAATTTACTTTAATTTTAAAAAATGAATATCATTTATATTATTAATAATAATTGATTAAATTAAAATTTGCGCATAATTTGTCTTTAAGATTTGCAGATTTAAGCAAAAATACATATTTATACAAAATGATTATACTTAAAAAAACAAACAAATAATGTGATTGAGAAGTCCATTAAAATTTAAATCTGTGATTGTGTGGTTCCAATTGAATGACAAGTGCAGAACTAATTCGGACATTAAAGATAATAAAAGAAAAATATTTGACAATAACAGTCAATGATGAAACTAGAAATAGAAAAAGTGGAAGAAATATTCACTTTACTGATTATTATTATGTATCTTTATTATTGCAAAATATTTTAAGCAGCGATTCCTTGATAAAAAGTAAGCGGAGTTGTTCTATATAAACTTATTTCTAAAAATGTCTTCTATCGGAAGGTTAAGATTCAGTTTATATTTTATTTATCAAATTTGGAGATTCAAGGAAAAATGAAATTTGGAATGTAACATATGAAGGGCTCTTTTACCCAATATTTTTGATCATCTACTAACTCTCTTTCTTATGGGGACATCTTAAACAATTGATTTATATGACTCCAGTCCACGCAAAAGAAGAAGCTTGTATTCAAGTTAAAGGTTGCCATTTCAAACAAATGTAAATACATAGCTGCCCCAGCGCTGCGAGGAAATAAAATTACTCTAAAACGAAAAAAAAATATCGAGATGCGGTTTTCGACAGAAATTATAATACAATGCATTTAAGAAAACACTGAAAATATCTGCTGATATTCAATATTTCCACATACTGAGTGGCGCATTCAAGGTATTTTTTTTAGGGAACAATTAGTATATTATGGCATTTTCGGATTCCTTATCAAAAAAATTGTTACACACTATATAAATTACTATGGACCTAACTTGAATTATTATGTCATAATTTTACATTTAAGCAAAGAAAAGGTCCTTCTTTGAAAAATGGTTGCTTACAAGCCAATTAGAACTTTTACAGAAAAATTTCAATATCGTCTAATTTGTAGTGATCAAGTCAAATTTTGAATTGTAAAAATTTAATATACAGGATGAACATGAACGCAAATTGTTAATTAAATCGAATTTTTCAAATGGAAAACCCTATGTATCTTGGAATGAATCGATCAAATTTTTGTTCAGCTTTCTAATGACATCATTTTTCAACTTCATAGTCAACTAGTTGCCAAATTATTGATATTCCAATATTCAATCATATCATTAGAAATCTTATCAATAACGTGATCAATTGATACCATAATATACATGTTGTTTCATTTGGGAAATTTGATTAAATAATTTGATTAAATTTACAGATTGCGTAAATCAGTCCCCGATTTAAAATATAACCTGACCGCTGTAAATTAGACAACAGAAAATTTGCTGTCAAATTTTTTAATAGTTTGGGAGCAGCGATTTTTGAAAAATGGCCTTTTCTTCACTTAAATGTCAAATAATAGCAAAGCAAATGAAGTTAGGTCTATAGAAGTTTATACAAAGTATAATAATTTTTTGTTAAGGAATCCAAAAATAGTGAAATATATGTAAATACGTACTGGACCTTTTATTTAAAAAGCCATAATTTTGATGCGCCACTCTGTATGTAGATAAACTGGATATAAGCACATAATTTCAGAGTGTTTTCTTAAATTCATTGTACCTTCTGTCGAAAACCGCTTCTCGATACATTTTTCATTTTAGAGTAATCTTACTTCTCCGCAGCGCTGGGACAACCCTGTATTTAATATTATTTAAATAAATTGTAAGGAAAAAAAATTATGTACTCGAAAAAATTATATATGTACAAATGGCACGAACAATGAATTTTCTTGAGGAAACTGGAGTCAATGTTTTGGTAATGCCTCTAATATCTCCTTATTGAACATGGACACGATGGCCGATGACTGACTAATTTATGCAGTAAGAAATTCAATTCAATTCAGAGTGGTCCAACAAAGTTTCGTTCAGGTTTTGGCACCAATAACCAGAGAACGCTTTATGAAATATGCACGAGTCCGGTGTTAAAAAGCTTTCAATAGAAATGCGAACAGAATGCGTCAACACCCAGTTCGTAGGACTAAAACGTTAACTCCGGATGTCTGCAAAAGGATTTCCCAAAAACAAACACCCACATTGAATGACTAAGAAAGAAACGATTACTTGTCCTCATTACGGCGGCGAGTTATTATAAATTTTAATTCGCGTCTTGTGACACCCGAAGAGAATGAGTACCGTAAATTTCTGCCAGGCATTAAGCAGCAAAAAATCGTTTTTTGGACCTGCCGCCTTTAATTACTGCCTTCAAATTGTGGAAGATACGAATGTGGTCTAGTTCGCGGTGCAATTGCCTTCCGGTGCTCAACAAGCGCTAAATCGCCGAAGATGCATTCCGACCCATGGCAAACCTACTTTTGTTACACTGACACCCTAAACCATAAATCCAGATGGTGCGTGGTGCCGCATATTCAAGAATTAACTGTTGTTCGATGTCTCGACACCTATGACACCTAACGAATTTTTTATTCGGCGTTTTCTTCAAATAACGGGGCCGTAATCAAACGAGAAGCGATCTCATGAGCTGAAGAGATTTCAATGAGAGGTTAACAGTTAAATTTAGCTATTATCAGACAGATGTTTCCAGTTGTTTTCACTTATACGGATCGATTCTCGTTCCAATTACTCTTTTACGACACATTCAAGGCGAAACGCGAAGTTTTGTAAAAAATCATGCAAGTGCACATTGCCACATAATGTATGATATATCATGTCAGATTATCAACTTGTAATAATTGTAAAAATTATCTTTCCTTTGTTGGCTTATATCCTGCGTTTCGGAATAGACGTCGAATTGCCGCCGCATAAACTTTTATAGTTGGGAATCTGTTTCTTCCGCTAGCCGAATTTCACTTGACGATACGTGATGAGTCAAGAGATTTCAGCGATTCAGATTAGCATCGTTTCAACCGAAATTGCTGGAAAACTTTTACTTTTGGGGTTTTAACGACGCGCCCAGTATCAGCGGAATTTGTAGACATCCAGGAATTTTAAGTAACGAGATAGAGGGTGAACGTGGACATTCCAGCGTCTGGCATTAAAATCACCGTTAAGGTGGCTATTAAATCGGTCAGGTAGAAGAAACAGACATCTCCCGGTCCCGGGCTCGATTTAAATCGTTTCTGCCTCTTAATTGGCCTCTGTTTATTACCGTGAAAATATGATCGCGTTTCCGTAAAACTCAACTCTCGCGGGAGCTTTTTCCGGCATTTCTAAAACACGAGCAACATGTTCACTTTTGTTTGGATTTCTCTTTAAAAACTATAATTGTGGTTGTTAGCTCACTTGAGTAAACGTAAGCTAAGTCAGTGGCGAAGACATGAAACTAATAACTTGAATAAAAAATTACGCTATCCATGTGCGTCTAGTCATAGAATTAATTTGACTGCATCGAGCTTTCGCCAATCTCGATTCAGCTAATTAATAGAGTCAAAAGAAGAAAATGCCATAATATTTGTAGGTCAAACCCCACTAATAATCAACACAATTTAAACCCATAAATACGTATTTATCATAAATCACATACTTAGTTCAAACTCTTTTAAAACCATTTCTAGACACTGAAATTTGTGATTATGTTGCAATTTGTTGTTGATTCCAATATATCCCAAAAACCCTAAATGTTTTTATTCGGTTTGAGAATATACGCAATGATGAAGTTTTTTCTCAAAAATAATCAGGCCCCTTGGTAAATTAGTTTTCATCAATATTCACATTTCAATCATCATCACCGAGCCGGATCGGTCTTCAGTAACATAATTTAAAAAAAGCATTAATACTACTCTTAATTTCAAAATTGCTAAAAAAATTTTTTTAAGAGCGTTGATTTCTAATTCCCTATTAGACAATTGTTGTAATTTTTCATAATAAAACTTTTAAATCAAATTTTAAGCAGTGACATTAATGATAATGTAATATGTTCTTAATTTTAATATATTAAACAAAATTACACAGCTGCAAATCTCTGAATAGATTTTTTGAGACAGAAATTAGGGATTTTTTCTGAAGGACCATCAAACCATTGATAAATGGTCAATAAGTATGGTCAATGTTTTTCAACTCTTGAGGAACTAAGCTATATTTTTCAGTAAAAAATATTGCAACAAAATTAATTAATTTATTAATTATGGTGAAGGCACAGAATTTTCAAAATGATAGAATATTTTTTTAAATGCACATTTACAAACGTTGCTTCCTAAGCCTAAAATTTTAAAATATTATTAAAGCTCTGAAATTGATCATAGTCTAATCTGTTATTAACTTTAATGTATTAAA
The DNA here is from genome assembly GCA_964023215.1 of Eledona agricola. NCBI lineage: Eukaryota > Metazoa > Arthropoda > Insecta > Coleoptera > Tenebrionidae > Eledona > Eledona agricola. Next base: position 21,815,202 of record OZ026855.1, read on the forward strand.
AGTCATGTCAATAAAACTGCAAATCTTTCCAGTGATTTTAAACTAAAATCAGGGATTTGTTCTGAAAGACCATCAAATCTTTGATAAATGGCTCGACAAATGGTCAATTTGATCAATATTTTTCAACTGTTGAGGAACCAAGTTGTATTTTTCAATAATTGAATAAATCTCACACCAACAAAATTAATCAATAAATTTTGGTAAAAGCCCAGAATTTCCAGAATGATAAGAAAATTTTAAAATGCACATTTACGAGCGTTGATTTCTAAGCCCCCTATTAAGACAAGTGTCGTAATTTTTGATAAAACTTTTTTAACGGCCTGAAATTGTTGATAATGTAACTAATATTGATTTAAATGCATTAAAAAAATGTCCACAAATGCCAGAAAATAAAGCACTAATTTTTAGTAATTTCTACAATTTATAAAAACTGAACGTGAAGATGATTTTTTATTGATTTCAATACAATAAGAAATATTCAAAAATTTGAGAATCTCCGCAGATTTGCTGAATTTTGAAACATGTGTTCTTAAAAATAATTAACTTTATTGATAAATCAGTTATCATCTCGTTCAAATCTGGAGAAACTAAATAACCTTTTTTCGTGCAAGTTGATTTTAATATATTGGAGAGAAAATGCTTTTCACAGAAAAATGAAGTAGTTGAAAATATTCCAATTCGGACGGGAGCATAAGGTACATTTAGCGTTTTCTTCAATAAATTCCATCACCAAAATGTTAATTTAAACGTCGTTTGAGCAACTTTTTGATTGATAGTTTCTATCAAATGTTATAATTTGACAACCTCACAGACCTTTGTATAAAATACTGTAGGTACTCTAAAATAAAAAATTAAAGCATGGTTTCCTAAACTTTTTTGGTACGGTTTTTTGTACGCTCTATATTCGTCCCAGGATAAATTAGTTATCGTCAATATTGATCAATTAATATTTATTTCAATAAAACTAAATACCACATTTTAGTATAGTTTCATCGGCTTCCGACTGACATATAATGTTATTTTTTATTTAAAAAAATTAATGGATTAATTTAAGAGCGCGCTGAAGCACGTGGTTATTATTATACAGGGTGAGTCATTAGTGGGGCATCGGTCCTTAACTCCTGAATCATGTAAGATACAAAAAAAATTTCAATACAATTTGTACACCGTTTGTCAGGCTGCACAACCTAAAAATATTTTCACGTATAGCTACAGATGGTTCCAAAACTCACGCATCCTACACAACTTTGTTTTTTCAAATAGAACTACCTATATTTTATTTCTCTATTGGAACCCCTTTTAAACATAGGTTTTTGGTGATATAAGATATTTTGGCCCACCGTCATCAAATTACAATTTTTTTTCACATTTTTTGTTATTTGCAGAGGTTTATTTAAAAATTTACTAAGAGGCCGTTTTAGCAGCTAGAAGGCTGAAAGTTGGCAGAAATATGAATAAAGGATTGCTCTTTACGCCCGATATGCAAAATCTGATTTTTACTATAAACGAACTGAAACTATTTTTGAAAGAAAATAGTGTTATATAACCTATTACAAATTTAATGTAATATATGCAAAAAAGGATGCTCTTTAAAATGACGCAAAAATTAAGGTTGCCATTTAAAAAAAATGGAAATGACGTTATACCCTTGAGAGAAATGACATAACAAAGCAAATTTTTAATTCAGAATTAGCGCATTTAAAATTAAAAATTGACGTGTCTAAGCGATTTTGCTGTCGCTACTTATAAAAAAGTTATCGAATTAGTTCCAACCTTTTTATATAGTATTGGACATATTTCTATAAAAAATAAAAAATCCCGCGTACGAAAATACGAAAATTCATCTTATATAATTAATTACTAAATAATACCTACTGGACTATTGATTCACAAAAAAAACACTCAATGCATTTTAGACGAATTACGGAAATTCCTTTTATTTCCAGACTTATTTATTTAAAATTAACAAAACTCGTGTAATTCCATCTAAAATTTTCTTGTGGATCACGCTTGCTCAAATTTTTGAGCTTAATAATTTTATTAGCGATTAAAAAATAATTTTAAAATGAAAATCACATATTTATAAATAAACGTGATTAAGAAAACAATCACAAATTGTATAGTAAAAACCGTTTTTAATTTAGATAGATTTTAACAAAGTAAGGAGTAATTTCTTTTTGGTAGTGCTACGGTGCACTCTTAAGCAAAGTTATAAACAATATTATGATATACACAGATATAATCTCCGAAATGGGATGAGAAACGAAGGCTCGTAAAGCATCGATCACCAACATGTAATTGTTACAGTTATTTTTCTTGCAGTGGTTCACAATAACGTTTTTGCCGGAACTAGGTAAAATTCTCGACGCTTCTGGTTTAAAATCCCCATCTCTGGTGGCCCAACTTCCGACTGCTTGTATTATTTACACTACCGCCATCCCACTCTCTGGCCATCTTCGCCTTGGTCGCGGCGCTAGTTCGTGGTCGTGGTAAGTCGGTCGTCCTGATTTCAGTCCTCTGGTGCTTCCACAGCCATCAGTGTTACCGGTGAGCCGACAGGTGCACAACAGTTCTTCGCCGGGTCCGCGCGATGGTCGAGTGTCAGTGCAGGGGTTGCAAAACGCCCCGAATACTGTGCATGCCTCTAATTCTAATTGGAATTATTCTAATAAGTGGTGAGTGGAACTGTGTTGGGTTTGAGTTTTTAGGTTGCGCTCCGGTAACGGTGTCGACGTCGGCGTAATTGTTATTTTACGTTCGAAGTCGACTGAGATATTTATTTTATTCGGAAAAGTCTTCTTCGAAGATCACCACTTCGTAATTAGTTTCGTCGTTTACCGTTAAAAGTTGTTCTGACCCACATCGGAAATTAATCGAACTGGGGCCGAATTCTTCTAATTGGCGATTGCAGTTTTGTGTTGTTTGTTGTGGCAGAAGCCGCACTTCGTCCTTATGAATAGAGAACGTTCACCGGATTTTATCACAATGTTGCAGAAAATTACGCGTTACTAGTAAAAGATAAAAAGCTCCGATCGTGAATCGTCGTATTTATGCATATTATTCATGGGCGATGTTATAAACACCAAACACGCAGATTAGATAACTCTCGTTAAGCGTGCACCAAAACGATTTAGAATATGATCGAAATTTTTACAATTTTTTCTTGTGCATTACGTATATTATTTATTTTCAGTTTATTACATTGACGCATTTAATTATAATAATATATTATTACGTTGTGCAATAATTTTAAATTTAATGAAGAGATTTCAATGCTGGAATACTTTTATATTCTTGGAAATATCCAACAATATAAGGCAACGTATGTGAAAAGGAAATTGTACAAAAAGTGTGCTTTCCAACAATTAAAGAATTGTGCCAGAAATGAAACTGGAAACTGGAAAAGGCGAGTTTTTATATTGCAACTAATTCGCCTAGATTTCATTACAATATACGTAATTAAGTAATACATATTCACCAACTTATTTGTATATTTGAATAATATTGAAAAAAAAAATGTTTTCCCACGGCTAAATTCGTTTTTTTTTATTGAAATGCGAGTAAGTCTATAAAAGATAAACTGCCAATTAATTAACTTTTTTTATCATTTGAATTATTGAAATTGAAAAACTATTAAGTTTATTTGATAATTATGAAATAAGCTAGGAGACTTCAACGACGGAGCAAGCGACAAGCTGATTTCATCACGGCTAAATTTGTCCGCAGTGAACGCTTTTCATTAAATTTTATGATAACCAAATTGTTGATTGATTTACACATTGTGTCAATATTAGTTTTTCAACTGAATAATATGCGAATTTGTGTATTAATGTAATAAAGCTTGGTGACTTTAACGACAAGTAAGGTGTTTTTCATATCAAGTTGGCTCCCATTTCACACCATTTTGACTGAAACTTATTACTTAAATCGTTGCTTTGTGCAATGTTTAGTTGAAAAATAACAATTTTTGTTTATTGGGACAGTAAAATTATTTTTAAAATGGTGCTGGTTTTTCGCTTCCAAACTGACTGCTGTCACTTTTCCCTCACAAACACCTGCCCAACGGAAGAAGCCGCTTCCGGTTTGACCTAAAATTCGTATGGGCGGTTCCCCCAGGTTCCACTTTCATCGAACAATAGCATCACGCTAATTCGAAACAAGTGAAATGTGCACTTGCTCCCCAACGGTTAAATGTAGCGTTTAGCAGTTCAAGTAACCGTTAATTTAAATAAAAATTCTTCGTCACGAATTCGGAAAACAAAATATTCAATTCATTGCTAATGAACGACTCCTACCTGTCACCCTGGAAAATGACTCCGGCTGTAACAATAGAAACCGCAGTGACCATCTGACACGAGCGCAGTTACGAGATGATGCAAATTTAATGCCGTAGTCCATTGCATTTGCGTTTACAAGCACGTGGCACGTCTACAAGTGGAGGGCCTTGTAATCAGGAAGTCGGCGTGACTTTCACGTCGTTGCACAAAATTGTCCAACCCCCTTCTTGGGCACAACTTCCTCAAGCTAGGCGGCTCGACAACGGCGATCTCAAACGGTAAAAGACAACTGGCGTATGGCAAATCAACGGTTTACCGGCGATTTTCTCTGGAATCTTGATTTCGAGATAGATACTTTTCAACTTTCCAAGCGCTACCGGTCGGTGTCTAAATATAATTTGATAAGAACTGGAGGGTTTCGATTTGCGCGCACTTGTTACTTATTGTCTGAATCGTGCCAGTAACCCAGAAATGAAAATTAAGGCGGGTATTAACATTTAAACATGAGAACCAGATCTGGCCGCCTTTATTCAAGATGGAATATGGATTTTCACAGAGTTTCTTTTCCGATTATTGTTATCGGTATTGGCGATAACATTGTTTATAGGTTTCCCATAACCTATGGATTGGAACTCAATTTCTAATCACTTTTCAGTCACTCAAAATGTTACAAACACACAAACAAGTTTTTTTATTTGCTAGTTGTCCATTTCTGTTTAAATTTGTAACATGTAACATTTGTTCTTGCAAATAAAAACGCAAATAGCAAATACCTGAAAATATTGTACCCATCACAGCTTTCAGTTTCTTTTTTCTAATTTTATAATTATTATATGACATTGTTTACAATGGAGCAAAAATATATATAGCCCGTAATATCAACCTGGAAACTGCTTAACTTATTAATTAATTATGTTTCAAACACTGATGTGTGTAAATATTTTTAAGTGGAACCGGTTATTTAAAGCACAAAAATATGTTCGGAATGTGGAGAAACCATCGATTTCATCTTTTTGGTCCCACATCTTCGGGAATTAATAATGTACGTTCAACTTGAACTCGTTGCATAAATCCATTACTCATTACCGACGACTTCTTGCATAACATGTTCCTCGACAATTTCCCTCCTGCATCTCGCAACATTTTCGTCGTTATCGAGCCGAGCCCAAACGCAGTCATCAAGTTTCCGCTCCACATCCTCGTTGCATTTCCGCCAAGACGTGTCCACAACCTCCACTACAACAAATCTTTCATGATTTCAGCAACAAAGGCGGAGGAACGAGCCGGCTGCCGATTCCCCGGAGCCCCGGCCCATTCTTCGGTAGTCTTCTCCGACGAGAACCTGGGCCCCGGCACCGTGGCCACTTACTACTGCGAACCAGGATTCGAGCTTCTGGGGCCGTCGAGACGCGTCTGCGAGCACGGACAGTGGCTGCCCGAAGGCATTCCGTTCTGCGGTGAGTTAATGAATTCAGATTTAAAGTAGGTAAGCTGTGTAAACAAAGACGTTAAATTAAGTTTCACTTGGTGATGACGATGAGCAAACTGCGAAATATAACGGAGCGTCCAAGTAGGTCGCGCATAAGTCATGGACGCTTTATGGAGAGCGCAGACGGGAAGTCGTCCTAAATTCCGAAGACGTTCCGGTCCTTACGCAATTAATTGCGTTGCGATTTGGGCCGGCTTGTCATTGCAATTAATTATTAATCGCCTGCTCGTTACGTCGTGGCCATTGTGCGCTGTTGACGAAAAGGATTAGCACATGTTTACAAGAGAATTAACACTTATTATGTGAAAAATTCTAAATGCAGCTAGCTGCATACACCAGCTTGTCCCTCCGACGAGTTACGGACACAATTACTTGAATTACTGCCAGATTAGATCGAGAAAATCAAGCAGAAATGAATCCATCGACCGGCTATGTGTAGTGGTGTGTGAAATTGCCACAGGAAAATCAGTATTCATCACCAATCATTAATTTTCCGGCGCAACTCCATTGTTGTGATGCCTCCAGCCGACAATAAATCGACAAAGAACCGCGCGAGCGCCTCGTTAATGATAATTAACAATAATTTGTAAGGTGTCCAGTTAAGTCAGCTCGGATTGTCCGCGTTATAAACATATTGCAGATATTGGGTCCAGGCGTGTAAGGTCACGGCTCCACCTAACTGTTGTCCCGCGCTATTGACAATAAAAAGGTCAAGACCCGTGGTTTTTAAATTTTTCTACCGTTCGGCTTAAATCAAATTATTGCAAAAAGTCGAATTTGGTGTTGTCAAAATTGCTTGTTTTTGGTCCGTTAGAGTTGTGCCAGAGGCGATAAGTGGACACGCAATGCTAACCGTTGCTTTAATGACATTTTTATTAAAAAACACTATTTTTGGTTGTGTCAAATACTCGGCTAATGAACAATCTGGATTCGCGGTAGAAATCGCGGAAAACGAGTTCGACTTGAATTCAAAGAAAGAATCTGGCCGTTATTGTATTACATATTTTTTTTAGTGTTTGAGGCAGAAACGCTTCCTTGTGTTCTACAAACACTTTGCATTAAACTACAAGCACTCTCTACGCTACGCCACTACTCTAAATGGAGCTACAAAATTTTATGTGGCAGAGGAAATCGACGAGAAACTAGTCGCGAGTAATAAAACATGATCGAGGTAAAATTGCCATGTAATTAAAAATAATAAATTGACAATGCCACGAAATCGAACCACCATAACTTGTTATTATAATTTAGAATTTTAGAATTTGTGAGGCGAGGTAAATTGTTGTAGCCTTCTGAATGCATTGACTCTACAAGAAATCGATCAATTACTCCATGCTTTCGAACGGATCATAGAGCAATTTCCAACATTTGCAGCAATACTTTTAGAATATTTTCAATTGCATTGAATAATAAGATTCTAAAATCCTGCTGATGTTGATATTGTTAATTTTTTTACATTACTACACACTATAACTAGATGAAGCAAGGCAACCATGTAGAAGCGTAGTAAAAAATAGAATAGAAATGTACAGAAGAAATAAAAAAACAAATAAAAATTAAGAAAAACATTTGTCATAATATATCCTATGTAATACAACACTAAAATTATGAATTCTACAAGAAAGAAAGAAAAAAATAAAAAAGATGTAACAAGAGCCAAAGGAAAACTGGGCAAATTTTGGTAAAAAAAATCGAGAACAATAGCAATGAGAACTCAAAGTTGTTTTATACGCCATTAAAGTCACTACGAAAAGAAAAAACAGAAGTTATAAAATGGATTAAAAGCAACAATGGAGATATAATGTTAACAGGCGACACCGTAACACTGACGCGATAAAAAAAATATTTATAGGAACTACTACAAAGTAAGGAAAGGAAGATATTATATAAATGAAACTATAAAACAACACAATAACGAATTTGGAGGACAGGGCAATGACAAATGTATAAATAAAAGAGAATTGATACAATTTATTAGCGAGTTTAAAAATAGTTAAAACCACGGTGTTATAAACTAACTAAATAAATGTTTAAATTTATGGAAGAAACTGGTACACAAATTCTCTCAGAGATATACGACCGAAGATACACCAAAGAACAGATACCTAGAGATTGGAAAACAACACTGATACCACAAATATACAAAGCAAAAAAAATACAAAGGCAGACAAGATTGACTTTAACAACTACACGAAAATTACATTGTTTAGTACAATGATGAAAATCTACAACAAATTGATCGACAAGAAGTTGAAATCTATATTCGAGAACACAATAGAGTATTAGAAAAATTTCCAAGCGACTTTCGAAAAGGACGAATCATGCAGAACCTAATTTTGATAGTTGAGCATATAACAGAAAAGGTTTCAAAACAAGGAAGAGAACTATCTGTGGGATTCATTGATCTAGACTTCGGCGCTACTAATCCAAAGAAGAATTAATCAAAAACTTGTCAGAATCATCAGGAACATATACAAAGACAATGCAAACTGTGTAATTAAGCAGAGCAAAATTTCAGAAGCCTTCACAACAAATGAAGGACTTAGACAAAGAGGAGGATTAAGTCAAGCTCTATTAATAATTTTCATAAACAAAATAATAAAGAAATGTACACCGAGAATGAATAAATTAAATGTGGGATTCAGATGCCCAAACATACTAGACATCTCAGAAGGAACATTGCCTGGCGATATAAAAATGACAGAAAAAGAATAGGATGTACAAAAAAATACAGTTCTGCGCAAATATCGAATGAGAATTAACAACAATAAAACTAAAGTAAGGGTTATAGGTAAAGAACTAAAAGCAATAAACATAAAAATTTATTGTGTAAATATTGAACAAGTAAAACATTTCAAGTATCTATAGGACTGGAAATAGAAAAAAATAGGGAAAAAAATAGAAAGCAGTAGTAGGCTAGAAAAAGCGCTGAATGTTTACCATATTGTGAATCATAAATTGTATTAGTAGAAAAAAATATCCAAAAAAAAACTGAAACAAATGTGAAGTCGTGAAGGTGATGGCGAAGAGATCTTCCACATCGCCACTGATGAAATCCACCGCAGTTGTGGACGAAACGTCTGGTATTTAATTGTTGTCACTTGTTTAGTTAGCCCCTTCAAATTAAACACGGTCCAAAAACCCGAGTAAACTCGTTATTATTAATACAAATGTTTTTAAAACGTATTAACTTTTGGCTGTGAATCTTGTGTTTTAACGAAAGCACAAAGAAGTAGGATGCAAACAACAGAGATTAAGTGTCTCAGACTAGCTAAAGGAGTAGCGAGGAAAGTAAGAAATCAAAATAAAAGAGAAGACTTAGATGTTCAATCAAACCTATACTTTATATTGTAGAAAACAGACAACTTAGTTGGAATAAATAATCAAATAATGCAAGAGTAGAAAAAATATACAACGAGGCAAACATGGGATAAGACAGTAGGTTAAATACTAAACTAGAAGGGAAAAGAATGAGTAGAAATTGGTTCTAGAAGGTTTACAATCCGGGGTCCTTTCCGGAGATTGGGGAAAGTCTAGCATTTTACAATTTACTTATTTACATTTCACCCAGTGGAAATTATACTGATGACTTTACTTTGATACCATCTGCATCTTCTGGCATTAAAAACGCTTAAATTTTGGTAGAAAGCTCCATTGTCCAGCCAGTTTGTTAACGCGTTTCAAATATTTAACTGGCTTCAGGTAAAACATTTTACTTCTGTTTACTTCTTTTATGGGGCGTGGATTCGAAAACGAGCATTAATTAGCATTGATTTTTCGACTTTCTAACTTGGAGCAGTTATCTGTTTCCAGATGATGTATCGCGTTGATACGCACAAACGAACCATCATGGGAAAGTGATGTCTTTACCAATCTCCGTTACATCTGCAATATTTCGGCCCCAAAAATCGACCTTATTTGATAGTTCGCAAAAGTGAAACACTCCTCTGGAACGAGTCAATAACTTTCGATGCACGGAGACAAGTCACTAATTAAGAGCGATACATTTGCTTATTGAAGCGTCGCCGCGAATTAAAGCCGAAGGAAAGTCCTCCAGAGCAGAGATAGATTTCTAAAGCTTGATACGCACACATTCCGAATTCAAGATTGTTGATGATTAGTGGCCGAGCAGGTGGACCATCCTATAACGGTTATGCAAATGTTAATTTAGGGGCCCAGCTCGACTTCGAGCCTTTTCTGCGCGACAATTATAAAATAGTTCCGCTGCAGCAGGGATACAGTTAAATGCAAATTTTAATGAGAAAATTAACCTTCAATCGGGTATTGATTAGGCTGGAAATTATTGCTTGCAGCGACAGCGGCAACCAGAATCTCGTTCGGATAAATACCCATTAGTCATTGCGGCTGTGTTTCAGCGCTTTTTCTGCTCTTGAAATTTTCCGCGTTCCTGGGATACCTCCGCATTCAGTGCAGAAAGGAAATGGATGCTGGGTTGGGCGTTGCTTGCTGTGAAGATAATTGATGCTGCGGCGGCTTATGTGTGCGGATTCCTTTGCGGATTATTCTAGATCGAATCGGGCGTCATTTTTTCGCTCCGGCATCAACTAAAATCGAGATAATTGTTAAACAGAATCGAGTCGAAATCTTTGCAAAAACTTTGAAACCTCTCACGCGTGTCAAAATAACAGTAGGTAGGTTTTCTACTTGAACAAGATAATAACATTACATTGTGATGTGGAACACCTCTCAATAGGTAAAACTTTAAATGGGAATTAAAAATCAGAGTCCGTTAGGAGCATTCTACACTTTTTGAGCAACAACAAAGTGAACGTGAATCAGTTTAAAACAACCATCATCTTGTAATTAAGGTAAAAGCGGTGGAGTCCACGACTTAAGTCGCTCTCAATATGCTAATTTTGCCCAAAATTAATTACCCTTCACTTCCAAATCGTTAATTTCAAATTGCAACTTCGACTAGTACCGATCACGAATAACAAACATTGTCTCTTGAGATGCATCTTCTTCCTGATTCTGCTTCTCGCTTTTATCTCACACAATTTGGCGCAAATGTGTAAGACAGATGTTCGTACACATACATCCCAGTCTAACTGTAGTATTGACACACTGTTTGAAGAAAAACGCATTATATTCACACCTCGCCGTCATGATCAACATTGTAGTACCCTCTATGTTACTACCAGAAACGCACATATTTAAAATAACAAAAAAAGCTCAGGTAGTGGGGGCATGTGGCCTCTTACCTCACCGCTGTCAATCAACCATTACTTCTTTTGTGCGCATCAGAAACGCTTCGCCGCTCACAAATTTTCGTAAAATCGTGAAAAATCTAGTGTTTTCGAAATGGAAAGAAGGAGCAGGAAAAGAAAAAGGTGATCCTCATCATCAGAAGAACCTGAGGCGAGTGTAGGCCGATTGATAAAGCGGCTCCTTCACAAAAAAGCGGATTGGAAACACTCAATAACTGTCACTGAAGGGCCAGTGCCCTACTCGGATGATGGAGAGAGCCGTCTTATAGAAACTAGCAACCGTAAGCTTGCAATATAATAATAATAATCTGTTTAAGGAATATGCATCATGCAACAAGTGACAACTCACCTAACCTCAAATGTGGGACTTACATTTTGAATGTATTTCCTGTGTTCATGCTTTGACCTTTTGGTCACATGACCATGCAACAAGTGACAACTCACCTAACCTCAAATGTGGGACTTACATTTTGAATGTATTTCCTGTGTTCATGCTTTGACCTTTTGGTCACATGAGTCAATGAATGCCTTTTGGCATGTTGGACGTTTATCAAGGCACCTTTTGGTACCCTGGCAACATGGATTAATTTTTACGCATCTCGATACATGCTGAAACTTTGTTTTCATCCAAAGGCAGTTTTTGAAACTGGAGGAGGATGTGTCGCTGTTCTCTTTTGATAATATGGTGACCCACCAAGGACCAAGCATATTCAGCATATGGAACGTATTGCCTGCGTTCATGCTTTGACCTTTTGGTCTCGTTGAACATTTATCAAGACGCCTTTTGGCATGTTGAATGTTTATCAAGACACCTTTTGGTGCCCTACTCGGATGATGCGTCTTTAGAAACTCGCAACCCCAAAGGCAGTTTTTGAAACTAGAAAAAGATGACAACAACGGTGGTATTAATCGGGTTTGTTGACCGTGTTCCATGCGAAGTTCCATGAGGGGGGGTGTAGTGAGCGCCCCGAGAGGCTAACTCAGCAAGTGATCCCCATGAATCTCTGCCAAACGTTTCGTCCACAGCTGCGGTGGACATCTTCAGTGGCGGTGTGGTCGTGGTCGAAGTACTCTCCCAGCTGTCACAGTCGCGACTGGAAAAAGATGGTGTCGCTGTTCTCTTTTGATAATATGGTGACCCACCAAGCATATTCAGCATATTGAACGTATTTTCTGCGTTCATGCTTTGGCCTTTTTGGTCTCATTAGTCAATGAATGCCTTTTTGGCACATTTATCAAGACACCTCTTGGTACTCTAACAACAAGGATTTATCTTAATGCATCCGCAGACATGCTGAAACCTTTTTTTTCATGCAAAGACAGTTTTTGAAACTTATGCCAGAGGAGTACACTGAAACAGAACATCTTGAACTCCAAGCAGCGGTCGAAACTAAGCAGACTGCGCTTGACCCAGACCCTTTGAAGGTGTTGGGCCAACAGGTCCCACAACCAAAACTACTAGTTTGGTTCACACTCGCATAGCCACTATTTGGAATGCCATCTTGTTTTCAGGCTTGATTAAAGAACTCCAAACTAAACTGGTAGCAAAATATCAGACCTTGCCGAGCTCCCCATTTTTGGCGCCTCCACGAGTTCATAAAGAAGTTCGGGAAGTTTACCTCCGTCTCAAAAGCGTGCTAAAACCGAGGCAACCGACTCGTAAAGATTCAGAGCCGCCTCCGGGCAGCTCTCTCGGCTTTGGGAGGAACCATCACAATTCTCTTGGAGAAGACAGACCGAACGCCTTTAGACACACAGATATTATCAAATGTCAGTTATTCCGCACGACTCTTAGCAGACGTTCATTATGAACAGTCGCAAGCTCGTCGGGCAATTTTGAAATATGTTCCCAACAGGGATCTAGCCGATATCTTAACGGAAGTAGAGGTGAAGGGAAAAAACATCGGGTGCTTTGAAGGCCCGACCTGCTGCCGTGGTCCCAAAAACAAGAAACATATTCAAGAATTATAAACCACCAATGCAGGTATTTCACAGCTACTAAGCTCTGGTGCAGTTCCTAAATGCTTGCCTTGCAAGGACCAGTTCTTGTCACCAATTTTTCTTTAATTTCCAACTAGACGGTTTTTACAGGTTTATTCTAAACCTTAAAAGAGTAAACACATTTTTGAAACCAGACCATTTCAAGCTTCGTCCTGGACATTTTATATATCCTGGACTTACGCGACGCATATTACAGGATACCTATTGATCCTGAATTTTAGAAATATTTGAGGTTTTCTTTCTGCCGACAACTGTATCAATTTAATTGTATTCCTTTTGGATTATTGACAACACCATGGTTATTCACAAAGGTCATGGAACCAATGTTGAAACATCTGAGCCGTCAGGGAATTGTGTCAATCGTTTACTTAGATGACTTCCTTATCCTTGGCGATACTATAAAAAGTTGCACCTTTAATGTGCAAAAAACACTCAAGTCATTGACAGATTTAGGTTGGAAAATTCGAGAGTTTGCTCGTTTTCTTGGAACATTAGGTTCCATTTGCCCGGCCACCGAATATGACTGGCTTTACACGAAAACTTTGGAACGTGAAAAATATTTAGCACTATGCAGACGTGGAGAAACTTTGACAGTTTCGTCAACATCTCGCCATCCATCAAAGAGAACTTATGCTGGTGGAAGAAAAACATTTGTGGCGCCTTTTGCCCCATCCGCCAATGTCACTTTGTAGTTACAATTTTCACAGACGCCTCAACTACGGGTTGCGGTGCTGTGTATGGATCTGAAACAATTAGATTTTGGACCGAGACCGAAAAGATAAATTATAAATTTATTGGAACTTCTAGCGGTCTTCCGCGAACTATCCCATCTTGCAACAAAATTGAGCAATTACGAAAGTCTTTTAAGAATAGACAATACTACGATTGTGTTCTATGTAAACCTCATGAAAGGAATTCGTTTTCATTACAACCCGTGATGGAATGGAGTCTCTCGGAAACAGCTTTCAAAACAATTGTTTTGGGTGCCCTGAAATCGATTTGGATTCAGAAGCAATTGCTGTAGACTCCTTCACAGTCGACTGGTCTATATATTATTTTTATGCTTTCCCACACTTTGATCTGATATCACGAACTTTGCAAAAGCTTGTCAGAGAGGCGGCTACTGGCATATTGGTAATGGCAGCCTCTATCCGCCCCTCTACTATGAAACAGTATGAATCCACCTTTAAGAAGTGGTGGGTATTCTGTAAATCCTAAGGAGATTATTAAATATGCTCCAAGGTTTTCATCAACAATTTATGCAAGTTGATAAAGCATATCTTTTCAAACTGATTTTAGCGTTTGAAGCCTCACTCGAGAAAATCATGGAGTTTCTTACGGAATTGTTTGCAAAAGGGGCGTGTTACAGCAGCCTAAATACGGCTCGATCAGCAATTTTATGCTTGTTACCAAATGAGAGGGGCGACGACCCAAAATTGAAACGTTTCTTCAAAGGCATTTACAACCTGTGCCCACCAGCACCAAGCGTTGGTGACCGCCCAACCCATGCAAACATTATCTCTGATAGGACTGGAAATTATTCAAACAAGAAATGACAGAATCGAAATAGCCATCACACAACCGTTCAAAACTTCTTCTAAAGATGCAGTACAGCCTACGCTATACCTGCCGTTTTACAAAAAGGAAACCAGTCTTTGTGTAGCATCTGTTCTGAATTGCTACATAAATCGAACCCGTTCTATCAGGGGAGATACAAAGTCACTCTTCCTCACTTATAAAAGACCCTACCAGTCAGCTTCAACCCAAACTTTAAGCCGCTGGGTAAAAACAACCTTGAAGGCGAGTAGTATAGATACTGAGTGCTTCTCAGCACATAGCGTACGTCACGTATCGACGTCGGCAGCAAAACGGAAGGGGGTACAACTTGACGTGATCAGAGCACGAGCAGGTTGGTCTGCAATTTCTCATACCTTTGCGAAATTTTATAATAGACCGCTTGGCGACAAATCTATATTTACAAACGCTATTCTTAATAGTTGAAATACAAACACTGAGGAAGCTGTTTAGATTGTCATATAAAATTATACTTAGATTCAGTTTTTACTAGACTTACGTTTTCGAAAGTTCATTTGTAATCCTTAATTTATTAAGGTATGCGAACAAGTTTTGTTCCCAATTCTTTCTCTAAACTAAGATTTGTCTCTGATGTAAATGTTTTACACAGTTACAAAAGGCTTTAATTAAAATTTAAGCTATTTACTTTATTGTCCTTGTGGATAATGTTTAGTCGCAACAACTTTAAACATCTACAATGTTGATCATGACGGCGAGGTGTGAATATAATTTGAAGATCAAACGAACTTACCTGTAAGTGAAGTTCCGATCTTAATTATATGAAACACCTCGCCGGAAATGATCAGTCCCACCCGTTCCCTATCGTTGTCGTTCCCAGATCATTTCATTGTTGCGACTTTATTCACCTTTAAACATAATGGTTGATTGACAGCGGTGAGGTAAGAGGCCACATGCCCCCACTACCTGAGCTTTTTTTGTTATTTTAAATATGTGCGTTTCTGGTAGTAACATAGAGGGTACTACAATGTTGATCATTTCCGGCGAGGTGTTTCATATAATTAAGATCGGAACTTCACTTACAGGTAAGTTCGTTTGATCTTCAAATTTTATTTGTGCCTCCATAGCCTCGCCATACGGCGTATCATAATGCAATTAGACGCAGAAAAATGCGTCACGAATCCAAGACAATCGGCCTTTGTCACAATTAGCAGAGACATGTGCTTGATTCGGCTGTGACAGTCGAACGGATGCACCGTTAAGTGCAGGCGCATCGGGAAAATACAATTTTCCGGTGAGGATCCACTTACACGGAAGCTCGCGTGCCCAGGATGTGCTCACCTGGAGCGATCCTTTCTATTTCGATAATTTAGTGCGCAAAAACAATAAATGGTAAATGCAGAGCCGGCGTTGAACTTCCTTTTCTTTTCATTGCTAAACCAATTAGAAATCCAGTTGAAGATTCTTCGCATTCGCTGCACATGTGATATTACTGTTAGACGGATGGTGGTGGAAGTAACATCGCCATGCTTTTCGAACAACAAATCTATATTTTGCACGTTGTTGTCTAACTCTTCGGTCATCGACCATCGAGAGGAATGCGCGATCGGTAGTAAGACAATCGAAAAAAGCGATCGGAAATGGCTCATCGATGTTCTGACACCAGCAAATTGTGCAGACGTCTGGGCTTTCCACGATTAATTACTCCGCACGAAAGCTTGACGTAAACGATTTATCCAACGATTGGCCGAGTTAACGAAGATATCATTTCAATTACGATTTCAGCTCCGATCGTTTGACGTAATTAGGCTGGCGTTAGCTTGTGAAAATACACGCTTTTTACAGTTTAAACTAACCCATATCTGGGGCCGTCAATCTTGTTTGAAATTCCTGTCGGCTCGACAAGTTTTTAGACGGCGAGAAACCAAATCTCATTTAGAATTTAATTTGAGACGTAAATTAGGACCTAAGAGAAACGCCTTTCCAAGTGGTAAAAGCCAATAATTTACTTTTACTTCACTCACAACGATATCTAACATGAACAGTTTACTTTCAAAAACTGAGGAAGAAATATTTAGTTATTTCAGATTTACGTAACTAATGAAGCACCCAAAACAAATCGATGCAATGAGATTTATGTAAAAAACTTAGAGAAACTGTAAAACAAATACTGCATGTAATTTACAGCATGTAACGGTTTTTTAAAGGAAAAAAGTGGCCTGAATCCTCTTATTCTATAAGCTTGGGCTTAAGATCGATTCGCGCACGCAATTTTTAACAATTTATCATTTTCTCTTAGACAAACACCTTAGGCTCGCTGTCTCACTGTTATTTAAAAACCTTTAAAATTTGTGACGGGACTTTGTTGTTTGTTTATTTGCTGAATCTTATTGACGAAAATAATGTCAATCTTGCATATAAAAATACAATTTAGGTAGCGATCTTCTCAAATTGCTTTTGGAATTTCAAATTCTGTTTTATGGTAAATCTTTTTAAAGGTGGTATGAACACATTTACCAATGCTTTCTTCTTTATTGAAAAATTATAGTACAGTACTGTAAAACACCTTTTTTCAATTTCACTCTCTTGGCATAGTTTAAAAAATAAAAGGAATGCCGCTTGCAAAAATATATGGGCTGAGACTCCGGTTCCAAAATCAACAATATATTGCATAGAAATTTCAAAAATTATCTATACGATTGTATCACGAATCCAAGCCATAATGCAATCTTTTATCTGATATTTGGAAATTCCAAATTATTGTAAAGGTACGGTTCTGTCAAAACTATATTCTCGGACAAACTAGCTAAACAGCAAAACTTCTTTTTATTACTTTTATTGTTTCGAAGTTATATATTATTTAACATTTTATCTAAGGTGTCCTCTGTTACTAAAGATATACAATTGCAATTGTTTAACACATGCAATTGCTTATTAATAAGACATGAAACGCTGTTGAAAGTGATTTGTAGAAAGCAATAAGTTGAATCAATTAAATGTTGCAAAGAACTAACTTTAAAAAACCAAAATGATGGGTAATTAAGGAAAACTCAACGAAAGCTATGTTTGTATTTTTAACAAAACATTATTATGATATATTCAAAGGAAAGAAGGAAGATGTGGATTAGTTTTTATAAATGTTTAATATGTTTCTTTATATTTTTAAGTAAAATATTTGAAAAAAACATGATAGTTCTCTATAAAACCAAACGGCGAACATTACTAAATAACCGAAACAAATTCCTTTCAAAACAAATTTATCAATGCCAAAATACATTAAAAATTAATTGAAACAATTATTTTGTTTCACAGTAAAGGGCCAATAAGATAAGCATAAAAAAGTTTACGCTCTAATTTTATTCTGGGATATATTTTATAAACAGAGGACAATGTATTAAAAAAAAGTAACCGTGGTCTAGAACCTGGTGTGCTTTATGAAGCCAAACCCAACATTTTGTTTGAATGACTTTTAGTTGTAAACGTTTTGGTTAACAAGTTAAAATTGTTTACTCCACTACAAGAAAACTTTCACCACTTTTTGGTTCTTCCGACGCATTAACTTTTTAATTTCTCCGTTGCTATTGTTGTAAAATTCTGGAATTCAAATTTTAAAATTTTATTGATTTAACAAATCCATAGGCAACTCGTCAATTTCAGACAGGGTAAAATGCTAAAACACGATTGCGATTTTGTAAAAATGGTACATAGAAAAAGTGTTTGTCTTGACGAGTTCTACTACTGGTTAAAATCAATTTCATTATTTCTGGACAGCCCTGTATAAGGCGATGTCTCCAGGTTGCCATTTCGAAGATATTTTTAAACTCCATGACTGAAGCTGGATCTAAAATTTGATTTTTTTTATAAGCGTTGGCCACCACTTATTAAAATTTGTTATTTTTTCCTTATGGATTTCTTTGACTGATGCTTTTTTAATACCTAAGTCGTTCGAACAAGCCGTACGTTCTATTGCAGTCCAGAAATGAATGTTCTCTTATAGGAAATTTTTGGACAATCTTTACAGAGTGTAATATAGAATGGATGTTAGCTTTTTTTTCATCAATAAATCGAGAATACCTAAATATATGGAGTCACTTGTAACAAACAAAATGGAAATTTTTTGAAGTTGGTTCTTTTTAATACTCAGCGTTTCAGTTAGGTTAATAATTTCTTTCAATTTAACGAAACACCACTAAGTAAATACATTTACCTCATTAGAGTAAAAGAAACGAATCGTCCACGCAACTTAGAGAAGATGAAACAATGAAAGTGATAATTATAGTTCACGAAGGACGTAGCCAGCAATATGTGGCTAATTTGTTATGAGTTAAACAATCAAGAATTGGTCGAAGAATTAATCGTTTCAATGAACTTAAGTTATAAACAGTTACGGCGACATTTTTAATTATCAAAAACAGTGACTGTTTTTGAAAGTTATTTGTGCACTCATTTAGCCGGATTGATGTTTGTTCAATTTGCACTTTTTGCCGGCAAAAACGAAAGTTTTACGACAACTATTGTGGAAACGATGTCGCAATTGATGTTCATTAAAATCCCCATTTTATGCAACGATTTGTTACCGAAAAACCATTTCACAGCACAATTACACGATGGTCGATCGAACGATTATTCCCAAGAAATTTTATTTGCAAGTGTAAATCAAAATTAGCAATGGCCCAGCCGGGTTATATTGTGCTGGAAATCCAGCGTGCACAGACAATACTCAGGAAATGTTTTTTGGGCTCCGACCACCCGGAAAACACTTTTACGTGATTGCTCAAGTTACAAACCACAATTAACCGCAAAGATGTCGATAAATAAATAGCGAAATTGTTACGTAACGGCGGCGACGCAGCTTCGAACATAAACAAAGTCGCTAAAAGGCGTCGGGGAAGGTTTCGACCGAACGAGCAGAGTGAATCTGTGGTGGGTTTTTGCCGCATCGGTCGGGTGTGAACTTTCCTCTGCATTTCTTTCGACGATGATGGACAACGACATTGTCTGCGTTTTCTGCGAACTGCACCTATCCCACACCGTTTCCAGGTTAGGTGTGTCCAGGTTTCGAATTGTGTACGACCTCGACCGACAAACCCAAGAGTACATAGTTCTTGGCCTTGGTAATGGAGCGTAGTACACTGAACTCTCGGAGGAGAGCTAGTTTGGACCCAACGCTATTTACATACTAAATTTCCTCGCGAGCATCCCGATTTTATCATTTTATCTCGGATCGTAGTGGATTTCTCCACGTATGTGGGTCTCAGTGTCATCACGGTTCCCACATTTTCCAGCGATTTTTCTCATGACCGCGACCGAATCGATTTGAAGCGGAGGCACAAGTTTAGCGGTCCATTTCTCTGGTGGGAGAAAGTGATATGATTTAAGCGTACATGCGGGGTTTCACTCCACATGCCACTATCACTATTTGCTATTTTTTCATCTTCTTTATGCATCCCTCATGGAAAGCTACAGCTAAACGGGACAACTACTTTCACCGCGATAACGAATTTAAATATTTTTTGCAGTGCTCAACGTGGCTGCTGGGAAGGCCCCCATGCAGGTGAGCACCGAAGCCACTGGGATTCCACAGAAGGCTATCGACGGAAGCACGAGCGCTTTCTTCAACGGAGACACCTGCACGCTGACCAAACCCGAGCGAACTCCTTGGTGGTATGTGAACCTTCTGGAACCCTACATGGTCCAGTTGGTGAGACTCGACTTCGGAAAACCCTGCTGCGGTACGTAACTATCACCATCATCGGTGTTAATTATTGTGTTTGTAAAACAGAAAACGTAGAATTTGCGAGATTAATTGTTTGAATCGTGCGGTTTTTTGAGAAACTAATCGGTTCCACCTCGACGATCATTTGACACTTTCATAATAAAATGCTCTAGTAAAAGAGTACTACTTAACTGTATCAAATGATCGAAAAAAATGTTCACAAATTGAGACGAGTTCGGCGCGTTAAATGGCTAATTAGGGTTAGGAAAAAAAATTTATTGCAAAAATACACTTTCCAAAAGATGTTGCAGGATGTTTCTATAACACAAGCATTCACAATTATTGAAGACAAAGAGCTAAAGTCTGCAGGTTATCAACTTGATCTAGAAAGTTGTGAGCGCCAGACTCAAAACGATTATAACATCATTCTGTCAACAACAATAACAAACAAAACGTTTAAATCAACGGTTCTTTATCAAGCTCTTATCGACAATCTTAAGCAACTCTGTCATTGTTGTTACTGTTTTGTCAATGAATGATAAATGTTAATGCACTCTTTTATACCTCTACCAAGACAGAAGTCACAGACAGTGTGCATTACCGCAGTTTTGTTTTTTGTTAGCTCTTGAAAGCTCCAATAAACCATGAAAAGATAATACACATCTCTTGATCCTCATTGTATTGCCATCGTCAATTTATTTTCCCATCAGCGCACTTATTAAATTCCTGGTATCCTTCATCCTTCCTATCTTCCAACCATTTCAATCTTTGTGTCTTTGCTACTTGAGAAGTACGTTTTCCAATTGCTACCCTATTTTCCAAGATAATTTTTTTAAATTTTCAAATAGACACTTTTTCGACAATTAGAATGATATAAAATAACCCAATAATAAAATTAGAGTATTAAATAATGGATTATAATACAATGTTAGGCATGGTTAGTAATGTTCAGTATAAAATATATAATTTTCAAGTATATAATCTAATTGATTCGGTAAATAAAAGCCATTGGTCAGTATGTAATTTACGTATTTAATATAGTTCTTCAAGTATAATAATACAAGTGCATATGAGGGAAAATTGTTGTTAAATAAAAGTAATAGACATTTGAAAGGAATAAAAGTCGCCTGGAAAATTAATTCATTCTATGTCAAAGGCAATCCCGATCAAACAAAAAAGGCTTTTCTCGTGCAATTAAATAAAAATTATACATTTTTATTTGCTTAGTCTTTTTGTTAAAGACATAACAATTTATTTTGTTCTATTTTAGAAGTGAATTTTAATTTTTGTATAAAGTGTTTTGTTTCCAATGTCCTTTATTTCAAGTTTCAGGTGTTCTGAATTCTGCAGTGTCTCATTCTGTTTGAAGGTGAAAATTTTGCTTGAAAAATGTATTTTCGTGCTGAACAAGCTGCTACTCACCACCTATTTTTTCTATTGATTCTTAGCATAATTTGTTAAGCGTCCATGATTTTCACTGATCATTTGTCTTGTTTACTGTACGAAATGAATATTTTATCTCACATGATAATACATGGTTTCCAAAATATCAACTGACCGTCTGTATTTACAACTGAGCAGCCGATTACTGTACTTGAAAAGCCAACTTGCATACAGCATAAAATACTGTGCAGATAATTTATTGCGTTAAATAATAATTATTTGAAAATAAAATTTGTTGTTACAAAATATTGAATTTTTCTTGAACAGCCATCCTGATTCGATCTTCCAACAGTTCTAACTGAGGTTTGGTTTTTTAAAAAAACTATACAAATTTCTTTTAAGAGTAATAATAATAAAGTTTAGACAGTATATAGGCTGTCCCAGAAATAATGGGATTAATTTTAACCAGTAGTAGAACTCGTCAAGACAAATACTTTTTGCATGTACCATTTTTTCGAGACCCCAATTTTATTTTAGCATTTTATCCTCCCTGAAACTGACGAATCTAGGATTTGATAAAATTTTCTATGGAATTGCAGAATTTTACAATAGCAACGATCAAATTAATGAGTTGCTGCGTTGAAAGAACCTAAAAGTAGGTAAAGTTTTCTTGCAGTGTTTTTCTGTTCTGCGCATATCGGTATTTAACTTGGGTTATTATTTTCCAAGAGTCAATTCTTCAAACAATTTTAACTTGTTAACCAAAACGTTTACTACAAAAAACGTTATTAGGAAAAGTTGTTGGGTTTGATCAGTTTATTACTGGTTAAAATTAATGTCATTATTTCTGGGACACCTGTATATTTTCATGAGCTGTTGTTTTTTTGCTGTTATTCTCCAAA
The DNA here is from genome assembly GCA_964023215.1 of Eledona agricola. Taxonomy (NCBI): domain Eukaryota; kingdom Metazoa; phylum Arthropoda; class Insecta; order Coleoptera; family Tenebrionidae; genus Eledona; species Eledona agricola. The sequence goes on from OZ026855.1 coordinate 21,837,731, forward strand.
GCCGTCTTCTACTAGCTACAAATCTAATCTTCGAAACTCCTGTAATTTTTTCAGCTTTTTTTTCCGTATAATTTAACTGGGTTGCGATTTGCTATTTAATATTCTGTTGGTCCCACTACCGTTTTATACAGATTGGTGGTCCACCATTGGTATCTCTGAATATGTAAAAGGTTGATCGAACGAGAAAAAAGTTGTGTTAGTTTACGCTGAATATAAATCTGGAACAAAGGTACGAATATTCCTCTTCGTTTGTGTTTTTGTGAAATTAATAACTTTCTTCATATGGATGCAATTCTATGACTTTTGCATTTTCGATGGCTGCCATTCGTATAAGAAAATGCCAAATTGAATGTCATTACTGTAAATTTGAGAGACGTATATACTTTAATTTTTAAATAATATGACGGTTTGTAGTTTTTAAGTGTTAAAACAAACGAATGGGGTTATTCGTAATTTTCTTCAGATCAATAATAAGGAACAAATAATGCAACTTTTTATTCCTTTAACCAACTTTCTATTTCTAATGGTTTTGAGGTTTGGTATCCCGAGATAGCAATGGTTTATCACCCTGTATAATTTGTGAATTTTTTATTTGGAAAGCTCTCTATAGTTTACTTATTAGTTATTACAGAATCATACGCTTTCAGAAAAAATGGTTTATTGTTAAACGTCTGTTTCTGAACCCTCCATGATTTTCTTCTTCTGGTTAGGTATCTTCTTTATTATTATCACATCCTACCTAACACTGGTATTCTTCAATAATTATGCAACGCTTTCTCTTCTTTTTGTGTATAATGCACAATACAGCTCTCATGCTTTTGGAATTCTTTTTTTCCATAACATCTTTATTACGTTAGATATCCGCGATTGTATAGTATAATTTTTTTCAAAAACTTCTTTCATTCATCCATTCAACTCCACATTCGTACTCGTATTAATATTCAATAGACTTTACTAAAATGTTTTGTTTTTGTTAATCTTGTAGGAGCTAATAAACCTGCCACTATTGTGGTGCGAGTGGGTAACAACCGCCCCGACTTGGGGACCAATCCCATCTGCAACCGCTTCACCGGCTTCCTCGAAGAAGGTCAGCCCCTGTTCCTACCATGTAACCCTCCCATGCCTGGAGCCTTCGTCAGCGTCCACCTCGAAGTTCCAGCGCCTAGCCAGCTCTCAATTTGCGAGGCTTTCGTCTACACCGACCAAGCCTTACCAATCGAGCGTTGCCCACAATTCCGCGACCAACCCCCAGGCAGCACGGCGACGTACAACGGCAAATGTTACATCTTCTACAACCGACAACCCATGAAATTCCGGGACGCGCTTGCCTTCTGCAGAAGTCGCGGAGGTACGCTGGTGGACGAAAGCAATCCGGCTTTGCAAGGATTCATCAGCTGGGAACTGTGGAGGAGGCATCGGAGCGATGCCAGTGGTCAATATTGGATGGGAGCGGTTAAAGACAAGAAGCACGGAGGCTGGCAGTGGTTGAAAGGGGAAGAAGTATCTGTTTCGTTCTGGAATTCACCCGTGGGCAATGGGGATTGTGCAAGATATGATGGGACGAAGGGATGGTTGTGGTCGGATACTGATTGTAACATGCATCTGAACTATATCTGTCAACACCGTACGTATATCCTGCTATTTATAATTATAGATAGTGAAAGTTTGATTTTAGAGCCGAAAGCTTGTGGCAGGCCCGAGCAACCACCAAATTCGACAATGTTGGCGCAGAATTTTAATGTGGGTACCACCATTGAGTACCACTGCGACGAGGGGCACTTGCTGGTAGGACCCACCTCTAGAACGTGTTTGGATACAGGATTTTATAACGAGTTCCCTCCAGTCTGCAAAAGTAATTTATCTCACTGGTTTTAAAAATTTGCCTGACAGTAAAATGTTGCAGGAATTCAATGCGGCTATCCTGCTGACATAACGAATGGTGAATACATGTTAGTGAATGATAGTGTGGGTTATTTGTCGAGGGTTGTGTATACTTGCGATGATGGCTACGAAATGATAGGACGAGCTCAACTCGCTTGTGATATTGACGAACGGTGGAATGGTCCACCACCAAGATGTGAACGTACGTAAATTAATTCTTCTAGAATTCGTCTTTATTGTTGTCTTTTAGCGATACAATGCGAGCCTCCCTTAAGTATAGAAAACGGGAAGTATGAGTCGTCGACCAATGAAACCACGTTTGGTTCGGTCATTTCGTACACTTGTAAATTCGGGTACAGACTAATTGGGCCAAAACAAATCAACTGTTTGGCTAATGGACAATATGACGCTCTTCCGCCCAAATGTCAAGGTAGGTGGAATTGTTAGGCCATAAATTAATATCAACTCTAAAAATCAAGTGCGTTGGAAAGCTATGGAATCAATTTTAAGTTGATTACAATGTAGCAAATTATCGACCTGAAAGTTAAATTCTTTGTTGAAAACTGTTTCGGATATGAAACTTTTATACCAAATTCAAAATTGAGGTGTCTTCAGACAAATTTTTAATTGACAATTCTGATTCTTTTCTTTAGCTTATAAACGTGTTATAGTTTTTAACAGTTAGGTGGGTTTATATTAAAGTAGAGTATAGTTTTATATTAGGAAATAATCTTCTCGCGGTGGCGGCTCGCAGGTAAGAAAATGGTTGAAGAGCTACATTAGGTAAATTTCCATTAAAAAGGAATATTTTTTTTAAGCTAGACTTACCTAACTTTTGTACACCAAGTCGATTCTTTTGTCCTTTCGAGCTGCGAATTTATCAGTGATGTTTTCATAGAAAGATTGTGTTCTCGTCAGCTCATTCAACAGAAGTTCCTTTTGCATTGAAATATTTGCAAAAGATGAGAGTCTTTATTGAGAAATTGAATTGCGCGAATAAGTTTTAATGCGTTTAACACAAGAAAACTTCCTTTCCACCGATGCAATTGTTGACGGCACTGTCAAACTGAGGCTAGAGGCTTCTGTAAAAATGTCTTTGTTTTCGTTCAGTTTTCTGATGAATGCTGCAGGGACATGTGGCTGTAGCTTTCATGGCAATATTAAAGACAAAATTCATTTTTTAATTGCTCTCTTTGTGGAAATATTTTTCGTAAATGTTCTCTAGATTTTCAAATGTATCCGTAGGAAAACGTGAACTATATCTTTCGAATTTTGTAGTGTCAGTAAGACAAACAAATTGAAGCTGTTCGCAATCCAATTTTTCAACATTTTAATTTACCAATATTTCACATGTCTGTTATCTTCATAGAAAGATTGTGTTCTTGTCAGTTTTGACAGAAGTTCCGTTTGTATCGATGTACTGGCCAAAAATGAGAATATTTCTTGAGAAATTGAATTTCGCGAATAAGTTTCAATGCGTTTATGACAAGAAAAACTCCACCGATGTACTTGTTGACAGCACCGTCAAAATGAGGCAAAACAAGTTATATGATTCTGTAAAAATGTCTTTGTTTTTGATCAGTTTTCTGATTAATGCTTATATGAATATAAATGCCAAATATCAAAAGTTGTCTAAGAAATATATTTAAAAATCTAGCTATTTTAATTTTTAAATCGAATGTCGGTAATAAACTGAGTTTTAGGCCTGTCTATTCAAAAAATTGCAGCAACTAGTAGCAGCCAATATTTACCAAGGTTTGACAAACAGGCAGAAAATTAATAAAATATCTTACAAATGATCGCAATATTTATTCGACATAACAATAAAGTCGGAACAAAATTTTTTGCTCTAGGGAATGAAAGAATAAAATACAACAAGACAATTATAGAAGATAAAAAAGTAAAGGTATCACACCTGTTAGCAAGGTTTCAGACTTTCTCAAACAATAATAACGAAACAATTTCTCCAATTCCGGATCTTACACATAAAATAAAAAATGTACTATCAACATCCAAAATTTCTAAATACATTCAATCGAATAGTTTTATAATTGCTTCATGCACTTTTTGCCCTTTTACAAATTTCATAACAATTTACAATAAAAAGCTTGTCAGAGATATATTTGATTTAGGCCTCGGGAGTGATATTTAATTGATTTTTTTGATCGCTTGCAAATATTTTTCTGTAAAATTTCTCTAGATTTTCAGATGCATGTTTAGGAAAGCGTGAACTATATTTTTCGAATTTTGTAGTGTCAGCAAGACAAACAAATTTAAGCTTTTTACATTCCTGAAACCTTAACGTCCATTTCCATCAAAATGTGATCCAATAAATATAAAAAAAATTGCTTTGTATTTTCCTCTAATTGTTTCCCGATTAAAACGAGCATATTGCCGTTCAATTACTTCTGTGATTGAATTTGCATTTCCAAACATTACCACATAAAATGTGTCAGTCCTCTTTTTTACCAATATCTAACCTGTCTCATTTATTTGCGTTATCCAGAAATTAATGTCTAATGATTTTTAATATTACATCCCTTTTGACATCATCTTTCCAACGATTGAACAGACTTTCCAATAATATCGTTAATCGAATGCATTGTTTGTACACTAAACTAACACTGCTACAATAGTCAACAATTACGCAGTCTTACAAATTGATAGTCACAAAAATAATCGCTCTAACTAGTGAAGATTTGAGACGCCCGGCGACCAAACTCTGCACCCAAGCCAACTTTGCGAGGGATGTGTCGCATCCGCGCTTCTTCGTTACCATGGCAACGGACTTTATTGGTGCAGTTCTGAACACAGTTGACGCTTAGCTCTTCAACTGTGTATTCAAACCGAATCAGCGGCGTGCGTCTGTGTTTATTTCACATTTCGCACGAGACACAATATTTTTTAAAGTTCTAAAGACTAATGCAATTATGACTAGAATTAGTAATCAAAATTGCAATGGGATAAGGATGAATAAATTTAGATTAGATTTACAACAATGTTGAAAAATTATTTCCATGGGTTTAATGAATTTTAGGTGACGAGGCACTTCACCTACTTCACCAGCCGCCACTGTCTTTTTAATGTTGTTATTTAAAAAAAAACTAAATTATGTATAATGTTTTTATTAATAAAAATTATGCAGCGGAAGACTTGGTGTCGACAACAGCACCACCAACAATATCCCGCAGTCCAACTCGGGCCACCACGACAACTACGAGGAGCCGGACTCGTGCCCCGAAGCCTTCCCCAACGACGATCCGTGCCGACACCGACATTTATCGCTTAACCAGCCGTACCATGAAGCCCACTAGCAAACCCACCACGTCCACCAACTCAACCCCGGCACACATCATCGTCGCAGGTCATCCCCAAGACAACGAAATCGCTAGCAGTTCCAACATCCAACACGGAGACGTTCCCAACGTGAACATCCCCTTGTCTGTGGACGGAGAGCGTCGCGAAACTTTCGGTGCCAAACTCAACCTGGGGGCCATCATCGCGCTGGGCGCATTCGGCGGCTTCGTCTTCCTCTCGGCCATCATCACAACCATTGTTATTCTTGTCAGAAGGTAGGATTAGTTTGTTCCCGGTGTCGTGGGGTTCGTTACGTCTAAATGGGTTTGCGGTAGCAGTGCGGGTGCGTCGACTCGATCCTCGCACCGATTGCCTTCTGCTAGTGCGATGCCCTCGAGGTGGTATACGCTTCTGGCGCTACCATTTCCCGACCAGCAAGTCGGCCGAAGAGAATTCTCAAGAAACTATCGGTCGCATCGCGCCGGATACTTCTCCAACCCCATCTAGCAGTGGTTCGCGAAGTTCCAGGTACGCCCCGCACTGCACTGCATGATCGAGGGCACAAATTGCACCAAAATGAACAAACGAGCACCTAGTTCAGAGATGAATGGACACCTAGTTTATTCTGACTCACATTACGTAAAGTTATTAGACCGGAAATCGAGGTCGCAGCTTTCGGAGTCGAAATACTTGAAAATTAAGAAGTCACGAATGTTATTATGATCGGTCAGTGAACATCACAGTCTAGGACAAATGTAATGGCTCAAGTTTCTGCAACTGCAACTGATTTACTTCTTACCAGGCAAATTCGACAACCACTTCTTTTCATCTCTTTCCTCAACTACACGACTGTTAAAATCGTATGGATTCATAACTGACTAGGCTTTCTAATAAATCAATTTGCACATATAGAAATTTACGAGAGTCATTTGAAAAGTTCTCGGAATGACAGATTGGCGGATATTTAAATTCAATTTTATACGGAATTCAAGTCCTTAGATTATGCGTGATTCAAAAATGATGGAATTCCGTCAAATAGTTTTGTTCTTAGAGTCGTTTGAAAAAAAGCATGATACAACAAAATATATAATAACAAGTGATAAGATACTATGCGGTCTCAATTTCGTTGAGTTCTGCGCATGACGTCATGACGTCGGTAAGTACATTACACTTTATCCCAAACACGTACATGGGGCAAATAAGGCATAAAAATTAAAATAGTGCACTCTTTTTTACTTTATATCACAAGTTCTGAAAAAATACACACATGATTGCTATTTTTTGTGTTAGGTTGGCAATGTTTTCTAGCTCTTCCATTAGGCACACTGGTTTTCAAATTGTCAAATAAACGTGAAATTTAAAAATTTTAAATTCAAAATGGTTTTTACAACTGAAGAGCACTCCCTGAAACCATTTTCTCCGTTAGTTGTCACTTTTCGTTCGCCATTATTCAGTAAGTTACATTTTTTGACAAGAAAATTCTATCCTGACAAGTGAATAAGTCATAAATCACGATGACAGTTAATATGGGACCACTGCTTCAATGTTGCCAATCAACTAAATTTATTTCATATTATCACATATAGTCACCCGGTATATAAATATATGTATTTGATAATTCCCGAAGGAAAAACGAAAGTTGTCCACTATTATATTGAATGAAATCAACAAACTGTACCCTTATGTGACGCGATGCTACAAATTATAAACCACATTGTAATTATTTTTTCTTTGGATTTTTCTTTAAATTGCTTTTTCTACTCAATGAAGCATCGCTTAGTTCTTTATTTAAATAACGCATTCTGAAAATCCTTCTTGCTCTAAAGAGCAATTTTTGGAATCCGCAATGCAAGCCACATTAGTACTTTTAAAAAGAATTCATGAAAAATTCTGGAATTTTAATTGGGACGAAAAAAAACGTATATATCAGAAAGGGCAGTTAGAACAAACACTAAATAAGAGCAAGGCATAGAAAGGAACACAAAAGTCAAAGAACATGCTCATTTTCCTTCTAACAAAATATGAAAGGATTAGAATTTGTAGAACTATGTTTTGTTACGCATATAAGTATGACAATTAGAACTATTTCTATCAATATGCGAACACAAACAGAAGAAATATCTGCACAAAATTTAGTAACCGCAATACACTTTGTTTGGGGTTTTTCTATCTATATAAATAAAAATTAAATACGGTTTGTTGATAAGCGGATCAGTTGAAAATGGCCGCACCGATTTGGCTAATTTTATTTTTAAATGTTTGTAATAGTCCGAATAAAGTTTTTAGAGAAAGAAAAATTGGTGAATTTGCCCGGAAAAATTTAAAATTCGGGAAAAACTGAAAGTGCTTTTTTCTATAGGATTTTTGTATTATTTTGTATCAAGGCCATAACTCACGATTCGAACGATGTGTAATTCTTTTTTTATTTTGTTCGTTAAGGTCATGGAAAAGTTTTCATGTGAAAAAATTCGATAGTTATGTTGTAGTTGATCAAAGTTGCCCAAATTTTAATACTTTATATGTAGTTAGCTATTTTTTGAATTTTGAGAGATATTGTCGGGGAGACGGGGTGTTGTGGATTTTTTGGAAAAAGTAAAATATAGAGAAGAAACTTTGAGTTAAGGGTTTTTTTTTAAAAGTGTCGAAATTTGTTCAGTTGTCCGACGAACTTAGTGCGCGTCCCGCCCACATCGACTGAGGAAGAATCGCTGAACGGCGCTGGACGACGACACATGGCGCCCAACGTGGGGCAAATCTCAATTCTGATTCTTCACATTGCTGTGAAGCGAACTACAGAAGAGTGAAAGATTGGCTCTAGACGCCGGACGAGAACAAATTTCAGATGACACCGCCACCAATGACTAGAACAATGGCTTCTGTTAGGGAGTCGTCAAAAATAGAAGATACAACAGAAGGATCGTCGATTAGTTCTGCGACGGAGGCCGTCCAAATGACGGAAATTTTAATGACATTAACAAAGATATTACAGAAAAATCCAACACCGATTCGACCAGAAGAGACGCTCGTCACTTTTAGTGGAGAACCTGAAGAGGATCCAGAAGAGTTCGAGCAGCTTCTCCGGGAGTACTTCCGTGCAGAGGGGACTCAATTGTCTCCGCAGGCGCAGACGGCAATTGTGTTCCGACAACTTCGGGGTGCCGCGGCTCGTCGTTATAAAGCCTTTATCGGGCGCAACGAACCACCAGAAATTGTGTTTGGGCGACTAAAGAACCACTACAGCGTAGAAAACAATTTTACGGCCTTGCACGAACGGTTTATTGGACGCTCGTTCAATGGTCCGCCCCAAGATGTCGAATTCTACGTAGATCAGCAAGAGCGGTTGTTTCGACGATTGTTTCCGGAAGCACCGAAACAACGATTAATATCTCTGCTAATAAAACAAATGCCGAGATCTTGCCGACCCATTCTTGTTCTGAATGAGTTTTCAAACGTCGATAGCTTCACCAAAGTGTTACGACGAGTTCTGGAACAGTTCCATTACGAACAAAACCCTAAGAAGCAGTCGGAAAACTGGAGGAGGACCGCGGACAAGTCTCCATCCCGGTCCGGTCCCTCGGCTTAGGTACATATAACATACCCCAGGTACCGGTTGTTGTTGCAGGAAAAAGCTACGCTGCTACGCTAGACACCGGTGCCACCCTCAACTTCATAAATGCACACATCGCTGAACCAAGTAAACATTGCCAACACTACGTACAATTAAGTATCAGTAACGCGTCTGCCAACGCAATCGGTACAAAGCGCTTGGATATCCAGCTCGGAAGCAGAGAGTATCGTGACGTGGAGTTCACCATCGTCGAGGACCTCGTTGAGGATGTAATCATGGGCGCACCATGGCTTCGCGAAACACGTGCCATGCTAGATTACGACCTGCGATGCATCCATCATGGCCGAGAACATAGAACGACAACATACTGGACGAATCCTTTTATTGGGGCTTCCGACAGTGTAGAAGTTCGGCTTCCGACACACGGTTTTCCAGAGGAATACATTGATCAGTTTAAACAGATAGTGCGCGAGTACGAAAAAGTTTTAGATGAAAAAAAAGTTGTAGGTTCAGCGCAAACGGTCAGTCACAAAATTAGATTAATAAAAGACGAACCTTTCCGCTTACGTCCATATCACTTAAATGACGACAAAAAACGCGAGATGTACAGTTGCGTGAAAGATATGCTAGCCGCGGGTGTTATAGAACGCTCAACTAGTGACTATTGTTCCCCTGCTGTGTTAGTACGGAAAAAAGATGGTACAGTGAGGTTTTGCACAGACTATCGTCGCCTTAATCTTATAACGCGTGACGAAGCGGCTCCTTTACCGCGCATAACGGAAGCGTTACGCGATTTTGGTGCGGCGATTGTATTTTCATCCATAGATTTAAAATCTGGATATTGGCAAATTCCAATGCACCCGGAGTCGAAGCACCTCACAACGTTTTCAACTCCAGACGGAGCTACGTATCAGTACAACGTTATGCCGTTTGGGTTGAAAAATGCACCCGCGACATTCCAGAAGTTGATGACCCGTGTTTTGGTCGGATTACTGGGAGAATGCGTACACGTGTACCTCGACGACATTATCGTATACTCATCAAGTTATGAGGAACACCTGGAACATCTTCAACGGGTCTTTCAGCGTCTTCGTGAGTTTGGGTTACGATGCGCCTTTGCCAAGTGTCGTTTCGGCGTTACCGAACTTCCATATCTTGGCCACACGATAGGACGTTATTGTAATCAGCCACAATCGACTCACTTGCGACAGATCCAAGAAGCTGTACCACCTAGAAACCGGAAACAACTTCAAAAATTCCTTGGATTGGCCAATTGGGTACGTGAGTACATCTCGGACTACGCTATCATCGCAGCCCCATTGACCGACCTACTCACCACCAAAAAGCTTTTTAAATGGGACCATAACGCACAAAAAGCATTCGACGAGTTGAAGAAGGCGATTGACCAACCGCTTCAGTTGAAGAGACCGGAACCGCAACTGCCGTTTGTCTTGCAGACTGATGCCAGCGGAGTTGGTATATCTGCAGTTTTATTTCAAGAAAAAGACGACGTGCGACACGTAGTGTCATATAGTAGCGCACGACTCACTGCGACGCAACGGAAATATCACATAAATGAGCAAGAATGTTTGGCGATTGTATGGGCGATCAAGAGATATCGACCATACCTGGAGGATGTGCCGTTTACGCTGAGAACGGATAATAAAGCGTTATTGTGGCTCAATACTGCCAAAGACAGTAACGCCAAATTAACTAGGTGGGCGTTATTGTTGCAGGAATTTCGTTTTCGCGTCGAACACTGTGAAGGAAAACACAACGAACTTCCAGATCTTCTTTCCCGACAACCCGAGGCGTCAGAGGTACCGGTGGAAGCCGAAGATCTCGACAGGATGTTTGTTCCCACGCTGCCATCCGATCGATTGTGTCTGATGGAAAGTGTCACATTTATGGACACAGTCAAAGAGGCACAACAGAAAGATCCTGAGTTTCCGTTAATGGTCCAGCGCCTCACGCAGACGAACCATCAACGGGGTACTGCCACATTCCAGAAATATTATGAATTGCGTGACGGCTACCTTTACCGAAAAGGAGAAGTGTCCCAACTCTGGGTACCTAAAACAGAGCGCGAACGGGTCCTGCACGAATTCCACGACATTATAAACCATCCTGGACGCGATGAAACTATTCGTGCAATTCGTGAAGAATACACCTGGCCGTCTCTTAACAATGACGTTGCAACCTACGTACGAAACTGTCTTGTGTGCGCGACCACCAAACCTGAAACAACACAGACACATGCACCTTTGCGTGCATATGTTCCGAAGAAGCCGTGGCAAACAATTGCGGTTGACTACATGGGTCCTTTCGAAGAAACACCAAAAAGAAATCGCTTTATTCTCGTTGTCATGGACACTTTCTCGAGATGGGTAGAAGCATTTCCAACAAAACGCATGACCGCAAAATCTACGCTTGCAGTTCTGCGCGACGAAATTTTTCCACGCTGGGGGTATCCACGCGCCCTAATCAGCGATAATGGTCCTCAGTTCAGGAGCGAGACGTTTCAAGCTGCATGTCGGCGGTGGAAAATTAAACACTGGCCCACAGCAGTTTATCATCCACGAGCCAACCCAACTGAGCGCCGTAATCAAGAACTAAAGAAAATTATACGCCATCTTCAGTTTGCTGATGCAAAACGGCCATGGGACCGTCAGCTGGGCCAGGCGTTATTTTCTTTGCGGCGACGTCGGAATGCTGCCACCAGACAAACTCCTAGCGTGACACTTCTTGGCTTCGACATTATGCGACCTGGCCATCCAGAGAAAAATGAGTCTACTGCACTTTTACCGGAAGAACGTATTAAAAATGCACTAACAAATCAAAAGCTCTATCGACGACGCTATGACCGAGACATGGATGACTCTTGCCGTTACAATGTAGGCGAACAAGTAATGGTTAGAAGACATGTCCGGTCTGGTTTTAAGGGGAAATGGATCGGCCCCGTCAAAATAACTGGTGTCGCAGGGAATTGCTACCTGGTGGACCGCAATGGCGTTACCGTTCGGGAACATATAGATAATATTCGCCGGGCGCCGTCACATCGCGGAACATTCCCAACGTCACGTGAGGATCCAGACGATGGAACAGAACTGCGGATCTACCGACGGAGAAAAAGACAGAATCCATCTTCATCCGAGGTAGTCCAAAATCAGAGTGTGACAACATCAAGCGAAAACAGCGACTTCGAATATGATTCAAAGGAGACTGGTCATGACAGAGAAGATGCTGACAAGAGGTGTTATCACACGTAGATTAGAATTAGATTAAAATTTGGCCATTTGGAGGAGGGAAAGTGTTGTAGTTGATCAAAGTTGCCCAAATTTTAATACTTTATATGTAGTTAGCTATTTTTTGAATTTTGAGAGATATTGTCGGGGAGACGGGGTGTTGTGGATTTTTTGGAAAAAGTAAAATATAGAGAAGAAACTTTGAGTTAAGGGTTTTTTTTTAAAAGTGTCGAAATTTGTTCAGTTGTCCGACGAACTTAGTGCGCGTCCCGCCCACATCGACTGAGGAAGAATCGCTGAACGGCGCTGGACGACGACAGTTATAATACAAAGGAAAGTCGAAGAAATGTGTATTCAAGTTTAGACAGGACAACGTCTGTCAGCTAGCTAAAAATAAAAACTGATGTTTGAAAGCCTACATTTGTTTAAATCCAGTGGAATATTATGATCGTTCTAGTTGCTAAAATAGTTAAACATGTAGGAGTATAATTTATTTTTAGCGCAGTTTGTTTTGTTATTGTATTATGAATATTTTTGGTAAGAAGTTGCAGTAAATGAAGTACTCGTAAATTATTAGAATTTATTAATACTTAATTTAATACTTAGTTTTAATTTTTTGATTACAAATTTTAATAAAATATTGGAAATTATTTTCAATATTTTTGTAAACTGGACATTGCATAAGTCCACAAATATGTCGTGTGAATATGAATTTGGCAATTGAGGATTTTACGAAATTCACACAATATGTAATGTAATACACCATAAATGTAGTTAAAATTTAATAACTAAAAATAAATTCTTAAAATAAAAAAAAACCTAAATTTTAACAGTTTTCTTATACTACTGTAAAAACACTTTCATGTTGGGCTTAGGCACCGTTATATGGACGACGTTGTTTCCTAACCGCGTGACGCAAGCAAGCAATCCAATATGTCATATTTTTGTTATTTGTTGTTATTATGGAAAAAAAGTTGTCAGGTTCTATTTAAACATAAATAAATTCGCCAAATATAGCTCTTTCAGATTACCATTTATTCCCCAAACTAAAAATATTTCTTGGCGGGCAAAGATGCGGTAAAGAGGCGGATGAACAATATTTTGCAGACCTCCCGAAAATCCACTTTCGAGACGGGATGTTGGCCCTCGAGCATCGCTGCTCCAATTGTGTTAAAAAGCAGAGAGAAAATGTTGAAAAATCAAATTTAATTTAAATCATTATAACCGTTTTTTCTGTTGCATTCCGAAAACTTTTCAAATGAACCTCGTACTTTCTCTGCAGTTCATGCAGACAGCAGTGGTGTCCTGGTATTTAAAAATATGTTTTCTATAAAATACCTCCTCATCAAATAGACGAAGACTATTGACTATTGCAAATTTATTGAAATCTCAAATACCAGGCCGCTGAGTTTAGATTTTCAATACCCAAAGCCGTAAATTTTTTAATTTAGATCACAAGAACTATTATGTTGTAAAACACATGCGAAAGTTTTTTTTACAGATATTGCGTCTTCTGATATAAGCTATCTTCCTCTTAAAAATAACGTCTCCGCTTTCTTTCAAATGTGGCTAAATAACACGTTTGCAGAAATCGAAGTGCCAAACATTACCGCCACCGTGCCTCCCCGGACTGTAACACCGTCGCCTCCTTCGACTCCTCCAGCTCCGAATCCCGCAACGGCGGCCTCAACCGCTACTACCGCCAAGCTTGGGAAAACCTACACGAATCGGCCGGCAGCAAAGCGGCCCTCAAGAACCCCAACTTGAACCACTCGCCTCTCAAACGCAAGGAAACCCTAGACGAGCCCTACAGGAACCCCGAGCGGCACAGGGACGGCTCCGAACTGGTGGTGTCTGAGACGTTCTCCGGCAACAAAGCCGCCGAAAAGAAGCGCCACCACCACCATCACCACCACCACGACGCCAGGCAGCAATACAAACCGCCCCCGCATCGAGACCACAAGCGATACTGACACTCTTGCATGATCATAACAGTACAAGTGGGCGACTAGGGAATTTTAAGTTATTTTATTTATTCGGCTGTCGTTTGTTGACTTTCCAAGCTTTCAAGTTGCGTTAGGTGTATATAATAAGCGAGGAGCTGAAAAGGTTGGCTGAATTCCTTGGCCTTGCTTTGTCTGGAACGACTTAAAGTAAGGCTGATGCGATTCACGGCGTTAACGCAGCGGATGACTGAGGACCTTTACTACTTAGCTGTGTGTAAAAATCAAATTGTCCACGACTTGGGATTTTAGACATAGTTTAAGGTAATTTATTAGGGAAGGTAATCACTTTTAGTGCCATGGATCAGGCATCTGTGAATCTTGACAAAAACGAAAACTCTAACTTCTTGACTCTGTGTGTGTTTTATCAATCATAACCCAAAAAACTAGCAATAAGTACTTATTTTAATTAATGATATGTAATATACGCATTTAAATTGTTATGTAAAATACGACATAAAATATATCATATGTAAGCCAGACGTTTGAACGGTCCAACAACAAAGATTTTGATTTTGTGGCGATGATGTTACTGATCCAACCACGCGCCAATCAGGTTTTGAATTTGGACACGGGCCGCCTTCAATTGTGTCAGGTCGGAGTCGCATGGAGGATACATATCAGCGCAATGCGCGGTTCCTAAAACAACCAATCATGCATTGGTCCCACCGAACTGTTTTTACCTTCAATATAAATAGCTGGTGCGTTTTTGGTTAGACTTTTCGTAATTCCAAGAGCGTGCCACGGATCTATTGACCCTTGCACGAACACCACATTGCTGACTTCCACTCCAAGACCTCCATACAGCGTATTGGTTCGTTCAACGGCGTCGTTCAAGAAGTTTTCATTAAACGCAGATCCGTAAATATCCGCGCACTGGTTCACGAAGAATTCAACGGGGAATTGGTTTCCGAAAACGTGTGGTTGCAAAGAAGAGGTTTGATAGAACCCGAACTCGGTGCAGGTCTGATAAATCCATTGACGTGAGCCTTCAGCCGCGTCGCTCTCCCAACTGACATTGCGTAAAGAGTCGAGCATCTTGTCGTACTTGTAATCCAAGCACTTCTCTGAGTTTGTGGCCAGAAGAAGATCGTTGACAGCCCCAAGTCGATTGACGGCGGGGCCAATCGTTTGATTGACCATGATTTCGCATACCACGTCGATGGTGATGTTGACTGCTGGAGAGTTGCTGATTCTGTGGTCTTCGTTGTATTGCACAACTCCGGCAAAGTTATCAGCGATCGATTCGTAGAAACTCGAAACGTCTTTCGGGTTCTTTAAGGAATCTTCGATGGGGTCGCATAGGTTGAACAGCTGGTCGATGTTTTGTTGTCCCAATCGATGTTTCAGTAATAGATCTATTTGGGCCACTCCTTGCTTTACTGCCGTTACACACTCGGGACTTGAGGTCGCCAGAGAATCGGACACGATTCTAAAATAATCTAAAACGCGTTGTTGGTTGGATTTGTTGGTGTGAAATGAAACGGGCACCTTGGAAGTCGACTTCGGCCAAGAGTGGACCACTGGCTGAGGCAGCGCCGTGAACTAAATGCGGATATTTAGCTCTCAACCATGCGGCCAAAGAACCAGAATAGGAGCCTCCAAAAGCAATCCACTTCGAACCAGTCAGATTGTAACGCTCGTTTGAGGCCGCGATGAAATTTGCCAAGTCGGCCAAAGCTTGTTGACTTGTCAAATACCTCAGATTGTTCGTACTCAAGTCCCTGAAAGTATGAAAATATGAAACGTGTTGTATCTAATCAAACGCAAAAGTCAAAGGTCGTCATGTGTTTACATACTTTCCAACTGCTGCGATTACTTACTCAGTTGGATGACTTTTTCCATAATATCTATGTTCCACTTGAAACAGTAAGGCCCCAAACTTTCGTGCATAATTCACCCAGCTTCCTTGCGTCATCCACTTTACCGAGGCCTCTCCTTCGCCACCAATCATTAAAAACACCGGTCCCCCGGAATAGAAATCGAAATTACTGAAAAACCTCTACAACTGTTTTGTTAATTCCGTCTCTTACGTGTGGCGTTTAGTCACCTGTTTCCACGTCCTCGAGTTTGTCGGATCAAAATGGTCCAAGTTTTGCTCGAACCACTCTTCTTGTATGTCGGACTTTTGCTGGCTGCGTTTGTGTGCTCTTGGTACACCTAAATTGCCGCCGTACATGCGCCCGTGATGGAAAACGCGCAAAGAACTGATTTCGGTGCAAAAATATAAAAACAAAACGAAGAGTTGCAGCTGCATAGTTGGAAGAATACACTCGAGGAACTGACTGACGAGACAACACTGACGACGATGTCGTTTAAAATGATTGGGACATGACTGACTATTAGCGGTTGGATATCTTCATTGCCAAGCGCACATGACCTGTTCTTTGAAAAATCGATAACGAAGTTCTTCCTTATCCCCACCCGACACAATTGCTGTCACTGTTCTGTCATTTTAATTGCATTAAGGGGTGATTTCGGCAGGCAAATCCATGGTAAAAGTGACATTTTTCGTAGATAAATTTATCTTTTATTTGTATAAAGAAACTATAATTCTAGGGCGGTACAGGCTCCTTTTTCCAAAGTTCTTTAAGGAAACCTTTATAAAAAATACAAAACTTGCTTAAAATTGCGTCATTTTCAACATGAATTAACTCAGCAACGGATAAGAAATCTAAAATTTTCGACCTGTACCGCTCTAAAGACATGCTTTCACAATACAGATTAAAATTCACACTCCTCTAGGAAGTTCCATAATTGAGTAAAATGTATAAGAAAACTGAATGTCAAGACAAATTTCTTATAACATCGGCCGTCAGCATTCAGAGATTTTCTTCGACTGTTCTCTCTAATTCAAAATTCCTTTCCAGCATTTTTAAGTTCTTCCAAACATTCGTTTACTTATAATTTATATGTGTCAGGGAGGCATAAATTATCCATAATACCTGCTTTTCCATAATTTCTATCAGATCCAGTAGAATGCTTGTTAGTTTTCTGCTTCCGTTCTAATTTTAGCTTCCTATAACGCCATATTCTTGTTGCGAGCTTTTTGTACAAGAATGTGCCAACACATTTGTGAAACCGACTCTACGTGCCCTTTAAAAAAATTAAATTGTGTATTTTTGGTTTGGTTATTTTCATTAATCGTTGTAAGTACTTAGAAAGTGATTTAGTTATTGTTGATACCAGCGAAATATTCTACAAACTTTTGATTATAGATTGCAAAAAACAGTTCGCGTTTTTTCATCGTAAATGCAATATTTTGTGAAATAATTAGCATATATCTAAAACTATCACAAATAGACATAGATGCACTGCACTCAGGTAGAAAAGGGGGACTCGAAAACTGGAGTATTCCGTTTAAAATAACAAAGATGGCATCGATTTCCGGTATAAGCGAAAATGCCGCCATATTGAAAATTATAAAACACCCTGTATGTAATGCCAAACAAAACAAATCTGATTTATGTACAGTTTATTTATTTCTGAGATTCACATAATGTGTTTTTTTATACAAACCGATACAAATTAACCTTGTTTGTTTTATTTAATTCAGAGATTCTTATAACGCGGTAGGAATTAATTGACTGTAATTGCAACAATTTACATCGGTCCGAGCCAACACTAAATAAAAACAGATAATACAAATTCTGGGTTGAATATGCTGACGGCCGATGTTCTAAGAAATTTGTCTTCACATTCAGTTTTCTTAAACATTTTACTCAATTATGGAATTTCCAAGAGAAGTGTGAATTTTGATCTGTATCGTGAAAGTATGTCTTTATGGCGGTACAGGTCCAAATTTTTAGATTTTTATTCGTTGTTGAGTTATTTCATGTTGAAAATGTCGTAATTTCAAGCAAGTTGCGTATTTTTTATGAACGTTTCTTTAAAGAACTTTAGAAAAAGGAGCCTGTACCGCCCTAGAATCTATATATTTTCTTTATACACAGAAAAAAATAATAATTTGTTGTCTCTTTAAATAAAAGAGAAATGTATCTACGAAAAAATGTAATTTTTGACATGGATTTGCCTGTCTAAATCTCTCCTTAAAACGAGAGTATATCATAGTTACATTCATCGACTAACAGACGTTTAAAAAATATATCGTCGGGTTACAGCAAAAACCAGATAACTCCAGTTTTTGAATTTTCTAGTGCTTCAAATTTGCTAATTTTTGAGTTGGCATGATTGTATTTAGATATCTTTTTCTAACCAATTTTTATTAAACTCTGTTTTGCGTAAGCTTTAAGATTTTTACTTTACCTACCAAATACTTATTAATATTATACTTTTATTACTTACTGCTTACCTCTCGTTTACTCGAAAAAATCAATATTGTTACTTATTCGGTTCTTGCAGTAACTCGACGATATCAGAATGGCTGTAGAAGCGAAAAAAGTTTCGAAATTTTAATAAAATGTACTTTCAGTAAAGCGGACAGTATTATTAACTGTTTTTGGGTAAAAACTCCAATTTTCGATTTCATTTCTTGCTTTGTTCAACCATAGAGGATCTGCCGGGTCTGGGGTATAAAAATCAGCGCAATGAGACGTTCATAAAATACAAAGTAAATTCATTACTACTCTTGAATTCTCTTTTCTTTCATATAAATAATCGGTGCTTGTTCCTTAATATCCTCCAGCACCTCGGCACGTGCCACGGATCTATTAGATTTATTATATTATATTTATTTATTATAATATTTAGAGCATTTGAGACATGCCCAAGCAGACAAAGCGCCTGAAAGTTCGTATTCCAAATATTATGTTTGAAGTGAATTGTAGGTACAACCGTGGACAGTCAAGAATAACACTTTAGCCGGCGGGTGTGATGCAAATACGGACTCAATGACAATATCTCATAGAGTCGGTATTTGCATAACACGGGTGTTATTCTTGACTGTCCATGGCTGTACCTACTTCAGGTTTGTTCCAACGATTATTTTTTCCAAATTGGCTAGACCCTGTTTACTGTTTTCACACAAAGGTTTTACACAAGGTTTTCCGCTCTGAGATCTACTATCTGCAATTACAAAAATCTTGTAATCTAATTTAACTGTTGAAGTACAAAATGAAAGAAATCAGATTAATTGTAAAATAAAAAATCAATGTGTTTGAAACACCTTCTTAATAATTTGAAATCATAATGAATCACATATCTTGAGTGGACACTCGAAAGATGTTTCCAAACTATTGTGTAAATAATTGAAATAGGATACATGACAACAAAACCGATAATTTATCTAGTCGTAGAAATTGTGGTATGGTATGGAAGAAACTGCAGAAAAAACGTTTGGCTTTTATGCGAATTCAAATTGAGATCTCTTACAAGATTGTTGGGTATCGAAACAATTGAGATAATGTACCAAGAATAATGATGATTATCTATGCATTGGAAATTGGAAGGCCACTTTAACTTAAAAATAAAAGTTGTGTTGGAAAATATGAAAAATACTCGTCATTTCAGCAAACACTTCTATATTTTCTGTGTACATACGTGTGTAAAGGTTTCCTTTTAAATCTTTAAACGCATTATTATACCTACCTCTGTTTTGTCGTTGACACTTTCTGGCCCTTTTTTCTGTGGTGTTGTCGTTTACAAATTAATAAAATTAATGTTTCATCATTTTGATGGCTATATATGGCTATGTTGTGTCATAAAATTTCTTGTTACATATTTTGAATATTTATTATATGCCACGTCCTTTCTTATTTTTTTATATTCATACTCTTAAGATTTGATATTTCACTTGCAATGATTACCTTTTGTGCCAATAAATGAGTGTTCAATAATCATAGAAATTTTATATGTAATAGCGTACAAAAAAAGGAAATTGCAGTAGGATTTTGTTTTATTTTTTATAGCATAGGCTTTTGACATTAACATTTTCTACATTTTCAAAGACTTTCCATAGCCCAGTCTGATTTTTTATACGCATATTTTTTTGTTTTTGTTTTTACACTTCAAAACTTATAAATATCCACCTAATTTTGCAAATATTGATGCTGATGATTGTTTCACGATGCTGTTTCCATTTTTAATTAAAAAGTTGAGCTTGGAATAATTTTGAAATCATTATCCAAATTAAGAATTGATGCACCTGCACTCTTGCCCCCTTCAAGTAAAACAAATTTTTTTAAATCATTTTTCTCTACCGCGGTTTATTTCTGAGATATTTTACTATTTCTGGTTAAATGTAAAAACTCATATATGTGTATATTATCATTGATTATCATCGACCCAATTTTGCAACAAATGCATTTATTTATTTTTACAAACTTATACCATAACCAATTGAAGGGGAAGGTTTAGTGTATTTATATTTATACTAAAATATAAGTACGGAAAATGATTTATTTTCAATAATGTAACCACAATTAGTTATTTTCAGTTGAAATCCCTAACCAAGTTCCAACCAAGAAATTAATTTTATTCCTCGCTTCTTTCAACTGTGGAAGATCTGCTGGATCTGCTGGATACAAGTCAGCGCAGTGAGCAGTCCCTGAAACCCAAAATAAATTCATGACCGTCCTAAAATGTTCGTTACCTTCGATGTAAATAACCGGTGCTTGATCGTTAACATCCTGCAAGACGCCGACAGAGTGCCACGGATCTAAAGACCCGTGCGTAAACACAACATTAGTAACATCGATTCCAAGTCCACCATAAATCGTGTTGGTTCGATTGGTGACTTTCTCTAAGAAATCAGTAGTGTAACTTTCTCCAAAAAGATCCTGACACTCTTGGATAAAATATTCGATCGGGAACTGTTCTCCAAAGACATGAGGTTCGTGCTCGGAAGTTTGGTAAAAACCTAACTCGGTACAGGTTTGATACATCCATTGTCTCCAACCACCTTCAACTTGTTTACTGTCCCAGCTGACCTTTCTAATTTCATCAACCATAGTTTGGTACTTGTATTCCAAACACCTATTCTTCGTGTCAAAAAGAAGAGAAGTAGCTGAGGCTAGACGATCAATTGGTCCGCCGATCGTCTCATTAAGCATCACATCGCAGACTAAATCAATTGTTAGAGCACCTTCTTCACGAGTGTCATTGTTGTACTGAACAATAGCCGCAAAAGTGGCCGCAATTGTTTCGTAGAGGTTGCCTAAATCAGGCTTGTTGTTCACAGAATCTTGGATTGGATCGCATAGATTGAAAAGCTGGTTCAGATTCTCTTGTCCGATCTCGCGTTTCAACAAAACGCCAATTTGTTCGAATCCTTGTTGAACGGCAGTGACACATTGGTCACTGTAGGTCGCCAAAGATTCAGCCACAACCCTAAAATACTCTGTGAAGGACAGCATAGACTGCTGAACAAATGTTAAAAATTAATTTTACCATGAAAATCGACTTTTGCCCATATGGGAGCACTGGCTGCCACTGCACCATGGAGTAGATGAGGGTATTTGAGGCGTGCCCAAGCAGCTAAAGCACCGGAATACGAGCCTCCAAACACTATCCATTTTGTGTCGGAAGTGAAATTTAATTTTTGATTTGTTCCAACGATGAAGTTTGCCATGTCCGCTAGAGCTTGTTGGCTTGTTAAATATACGAGGTTTTTCATACTGAGGTCTCTGCAATTGTATTCTTTGAAAATTTTCACACTTATTTTGTTGTTGGAATAGTTATGTTTGAATATAGAAAGATATAAGACAACAAAAATAAGACCCAAACACTAAATGATTTGAGCCATTATTTTAAAATAATATGATCATAGTTTGTGGTTAAACTGTATGAGAATTTAAAAGTTTAAATTAAACGAAATTGTAAGAAATAGAAAGAAATTATCAACAAGCCAAAGAAAGAATTAAAGAATTAAGTGATATATAACACGCGTACAAAAATTAAACGAGACTGATGCGTAGGCCATTGAATCCTATGCAGAAATTCTGTAGTGTATAAAAATGCTGACGTTGAGATGGTAATTTTGTGGTTCTTTGTTTATAACCGTTTCCGATGCGATACATTTCGTGTTTGTTTTAACAAATTACATGTCCCGATTTCGGTTCGGTTCATGGGCAAAGACGGAGAAATTTGTGAAAATTCATTCAATATTGTGACAGTATACGTCAAACGCCAAAATTTGTTAATGTCAAAGGTCTACACTGTCAATAATAAAACAAAAGCCAGATTCCATGGGTTTTTAAGCCTCCGCTTTTTGTTTGTAGAAAATTATATTTCAAATTCTACTGACCCACAAACTTATGAATAGGTCTTCCATTTAACGATCTCTTGATTTTTTTCAAATGTTCCATTACGAGAGATTATCATAAAAGTACAGAATGACACTAATAAATTTAATAAAATATATTTTAAAATAAATTTAAACACCATTATCTCATATCTGTATAATTTAAAATAAAAATGAATCGGAGATGTTGAGTAGAGTTTTCAACTGATTCCGCAAACAATTGAAATAAGAGACTATGACGTAGATAACCGATTAGAATCATACGTTTTTAGTAAAACTTTGAAATTATAATTAACTCACTCAGTGGGATGACTTTCGCCATAAAATCTGTGTTCCAACTGAAAAAGAAAAGCTTTATATTTTTGAGCTAAGTCGATCCAATTTCCTTGAGTCATCCACACATCTGAAGCCCGACCTTCACCTCCAAGCATCAAAAATATGGGACCATTGCCATCATAGAATGCATCGTTAGTTAAAAATCTCTGCAAATAAAAAGGCTACTTTTTGACCAATATTTACGTGAACATGTAATTACTTGTTCCCATGTCCTGGTATCGGTTGGATTAAAATGATCCAATTTTTGATTAAAATATTGCTCACTAACACTTTCAAAATTCTCAGTTGCTTTAGGGGAACGTGGCTCTACTAAATTTCCGCCGCTTAAACGTCCGTGAGAAAACTTTAGTTCGGCGTTGAGTTCAGAAAACGAAAAAAATAAAGCCAAAAAGATTATAAACAGCTTAATTTTAGCTGAACGCATCTTAAATCTGACTAGAATGAAACCCATTATTAACAATACAATAAAAAAATTGAGTGATGCGTACTGAAAGAAGCAGGTCGGAGAAACTACAAAAATTGACAATAATTTTGCCTTTTATATGATTTATAAGTGAAATCAGATAGGTTTCAAAACAATTAAGATAAATAAATGTACGGCGAATTGTGATGATTATCTGTTTTACAAATCAGAATGCCACTTCAAATTGACTATTTTTACTTTATAACACATATCTACCTATTTCATAATTTTCATATTTTTTTAACAGTTACACATTTAACCAGTAATTTTTTATACCACTTTCTTTCAGTGTTATCGATTAATGTCATTGAGGTTGTTAGGGTTTATGAACTTATTGGCACTGCCCGCGGATAAACTGCATTTTTACCTCAATCAACTTTGGGTTATTTTGTAAACATAATGTATTTTTTATGATTGCGGTCAGAGGTAGCGAGAGTAACCGGTGGCATGGGTTAAGGGAAGGGAAGTGAGGAAAAATATAACCGTTTTATTAGAAATTTACGTAATCACTGTATAAAATAACAAATTATAATTGAAAATAAATAAACACTAATCGGTTTATTATCCCGGCGCATCCACCATTTTCACACATAATTATTTTTACGGCTTATGAGCCCTAAGTATACAGGTGTCCAAAAATTTCAGATAAGCTCTTCACTACGTTATCGGAGAGTGCTCAAGGAGTCAGAGAAAAATATTTAAAACATTTCGTTGCTTTATTGTGCAGTGTTATGCATGACATTTTTTGACAATCCTACCTAAATTAAGATAAATAAATAGCAATCTAATATTACTAAGAGAAAATAATAAAATCCTTAATTATTAATTATTATAATAAAAAATTATATTCAACTTTAATTTTATCTTAGGTAAATGCTACTGTTTGCACCAGCGATGCCAGATTTATTTTCATGGCATTGTGATGTAAAAAAACGAAACATTTTTTATTTAACAGTAAATTATACTTTGGCAATTTTTTTTTTGTTGTTAGTACTTGAGTGAAGAAAGGCACCCATATATTGGAGTACATTTATTCTATAAACAAACTTTCTCCACATCTTCTTGTCCCTTGCCAATTCTTTTCCTGGTTTTGTTCTTCTTTCTATTTCCACTATTACATCGTCTCATGTTTCCTTTGGTCTGCCTCTTGTTCTCTTATTGTTAACACCTCTGAGATATCTTTCCAGCTTTCGCATCCATGGACTTAAATATTATCTTGATTACTGTCATCTTTGGTTTATTTGTTATTTATTTTTTCTTAATTAACATGTTATTTAATGAGTAGTACAGTTTTCTTGCGATTTATATTCTATTATTTATTTCTGTCTCGTTATTCCCATCGCTTTTTATTTTTTTTTTTATAATTGCAGGGTTAAACTTTACTCCTGTCTGAATACAGTTTTTTCCTATCACCATTAAATTTGTCTTTTTGATGTTTATTTATATTTATCTTTCTGGGTACTGTATTTCATAAGTTTCTCTGTAGTTCTTTCTCGTTCTTGGCATATATCATCAAATCATCGGCGAAAGAACATTCTGTTATGTATATTGATTCCATATAATATCTGTAGGTATCGTATTTGTAACTTACCACATTTTTTGCTTCACCTCTTTTGTTACATCGTCTAGTATTTCCATTAATAATGTTGGGTTCTTTTATATCATTTGTTTTATTATATATTTAATAATATGGTACTTGTCTTTTTCTTTTTCTGAAGCCGCTCTGGAATTTATCGAGTTGGTCGATTATTGTTATTTTTAATCTACAATTTAATAATATAATTTTTCGTACATTTCAGCTACCGTACTTGTTATGCCTCTGTAGTTATTTTTGTGCTGCTTTTATTTTAGATCCCTATATCAAATCTCTATAATTTTTCGCAAAGGTGTTTTTAATGGTACGCCATATCTCCCTTAATACTTCATCAAAAGATTACTTTCACCGCCATATGCGAAAAATAAACAAAAATTTCAAAATATTAATGTTTCTTTAAAGTTATTAAAAACCGCATGATATCATAGCACCATCTATCTGTTTAATTAGAAACCTCGTATAGCGTCATCTATGGACTAATAGTTGAATTAATAGCGCCATCTATTGACATCTTCAACACCCCAAGCGCATTCTATGCAAATTATTCTCACGGACAATTTGTACTATTAGTGGTATGTTCTGTGTTTTCGTCATTAAATTAATTATTTATATAGACGGGCGGATCTGGAAATTTAAATTAAAACCGAATACTTTATTAAACATGCTGTACTTACATTATTGTAAGTTTCTCAACTAACTGGTCGCCGAGGTGGCAATTCTGAGCACAAACAAAACTAGTAAATAGAGGGTTTTATGTAAAGTATTTAAATTCTAACACTTGGTATACCACAATTTGTAGGACGGGAAATAATTACATTTGTATAGAATATCGATGAGTATATTATACACAATTGTTTATATTAAAGTGGAGGAAGTTAGTTAATCTCCGGTGAAAGCCCCAACCAACTTCTGACCAAAGCTTCGATTTGTTTCCTGGCTTCTTTCAACTGCGGAAGATCTTCTGAGTTTGGTGTATACATATCAGCACAGTGAGCGGTTCCTAAATCCGAAAATAAACTCATGACTTTATTACCTATAATTTCTTTTACCTTCGATATAAATAACCGGAGCTTGCTCGTTAACATCTTCTAAAACCCCGAGCGCGTGCCAGGGATCTATAGACCCATGGGTAAACACCACATTAGTGACATCGATTCCCAGTCCACCATAAAATGTGTTGGTTCGAGCGATGGCTTCGTCCAAAAAGGCGGCAGTATAATTTTCCCCATAGATATCCGCACACTGTTGAATGAAAAACTCAATCGGAAACTGGTCCCCGAAAACATGTGGCGAGTGCTCGGAAGTTTGGTAAAAACCGAACTCGGTGCAAGTTTGATACATCCATTGTCTCCAACCACCTTCAACTGCTTCGCTCTCCCAGCTGGTCTCTCTAACTTCATCAATCATGACTTGGTAGTTGTATTCCAGACACTCTTCGCCGGATTTGCTCAGAATGAGAGAATTAACCGCCGCCAGACGATCGATCGGACCTCCGATCGTTTCGTTAACCATCAAAACGCAGACATCGTCAATGGTCAGTGCTTCCGCCGCACGACTGTCCAAGTTATATTGCACCACTCCAGCGAAATTGTCCGCGATTATTTCGTAGAAATTGGACAAGTCAGGCTGGTTGTTCACGGAGTCTTGGATCGGGTCGCAGAGATTGAACAGTTTGTTAAGATTTTCTTGTCCGATGTCGCGTTTCAACAAGACTCCAATCTGTTCGACTCCTTGTTGAACGGCAGTGACACATTCGTCGCTGTACGTCGCCAAAGACTCTGCCACGACTCGCAAATAGTCTGAAAATATAATAGTTTAATGAACGAAGCGCAAATTGAAATGGTACCGTGGAAATCGACTTCGGCTAAAAGAGGGCCACTAGCTGCCACTGCGCCATGAATTAAATGTGGGTATTTAACACGCGCCCAAGCAGCCAAAGAGCCGGAATACGAGCCTCCAAACACTATCCATTTGGTGTCGGAGGTGAGGTTGTATCTTTCGTTAGTTGCAACGATGAAATTTGCCAAATCCGCCAGAGCTTGTTGACTTGTTAAATACACGAGATTTTCCGTACTGAGGTCTCTGCAACCGAAGTAATCAAATCATTGGCTTATATGCATAAAAAATAAGTTTTTACTTTAAGTACAGTATTCAGTAAAAGTGTACTCTTAGGAGTACTAAATTTTGTATGTATAATCTTTTACTTTTACTAATAAGTATATACAGTGTGGATGAAAAGGTTGGAACTAATTCGATAACTTTTTTATAGGGAGCGACAGAAAAAATTGCTCGGACACGTTAATTTTTAATTTTAAATGCGCTAATTCTGACATAAAAATTTGCCTTGTTATGTCAACTCTTTCAAGGCCATGACGTCATTTCAATTTTTTTTAAATGACAACCATAAGAGACCATGTTTTTTGCATATAAAATAATAAAATTTATAATGTGTTACATAACAATAGTTTTGAGAAAAAAAATTATTTTTTCATTTGTTATTTAGTAATTTAATAATTTTAACAATAGCAGTATTTAAATAACATGTAAAATTTACAAAATAATCAGATTCAATGAGCAAACTGCCTGCCTTCTTCAAGTTGACAATGACTAAGACGATGTTCAAATTCTTTTATAACATTTTTTAAAATTTGGGGGGTGATTAGCAAAATTTCCTGAGTAATTGTAATTTTTAAATTTTCATTTTTTCTCAAAAATATTGTTGTGTAACCTATTACAAATTTTATTGTTTTGTATGCAAAAAAACATGCTCTTTAAAATGACGCAATCAAAAATTAGAGTTGCCATTTAAAAAAAATTGAAATGACGTCATAACCTTGAGCTAAATGACAAATTTTTATGTCAGAATTAGAGCATTTAAAATTAAAAATTCACGTGTCCAAGCGATTTTTTCTGTCGCTCCTTATAAAAAAGTTATCGAATTAGTTCCAACCTTTTGATCCACACTAGATACTGGCAGATTTTCCTTTAAATACTGATTTTTTAAATTATAAGTCGTTTATGCGCTAACATTTTACATTTATCTTTCACTAATTATAAGCGTGCAGTGAGATTTATTCTCGGATTTCTTTTGGCGGTTTAATTAGTAAATTAAAATAAAAACTACAGACGAGACAAACAAGACATATATATTTTCTCCAAATTCAAAAGCTAAAATTGTTTTTGGATGAAATAATACCAACATTGGGTTGTAGGCAGATCAGCTTGGAATCTGATGGTGATGACGCCCTATCGATTGCAAATTCAAATTCGTCCGATAATAACCTCGAGAATAATCCAAATAAAGATCATCGGTTTTAATACTAAATAAATTCGCCGTTATATTAAACAAATCGCAAACGCTTTTAATATAAAACGAAAGAAAGGGGCTCTTAGTGCAATGTCTAGAACATGCCAAACACACTTCGGCGAAAACTTAACACAGAACAAAATATTAAAGAAACTTAATAATTTAAAAACAGAACTTAAGAAGAAAACTGATTGAAAAGTTACAGGGAACAAAGCGATTAAGTTAAAAGAGTGGAACCTCCTTGATTTGGTAGAAGGAACTTGTGGAGAGAATCCATAAGTATCCGACAAGTACCTGGTAATTTAATTCTAAATCATATGTATAATAAAAATATCCTATAATAAAATGAGTTTACAGGCGCATCATCTTCTAGATATCGACAAAATCATTTTCATCATTAAGATATTTGACAACATTATGCAAAACGGAAGAGGATGTTATGATTCTAGGAATTTTATTTAATGAGACTCGAAATTCATTGGTTAATATGTTTAAAATTGCATTATTATTTGAAATACCACAATGTTTTTATAACACCTATCTTAAAACATGGATCACCATGTACCGCAAATAAATTTACATTTTTTGTTTGGTAGATATTGCTCCTTTTCTTTCCTCAGTATTTCCCAAAAATAGTTCAGCTAAATATTCAACATTAACTTTTTCAAAGCGGTAGGTACATTGCCAATTTTCGCAGTTTATAAATTTTACGCTGTGGAATATGTTGAAAAAGTGCCATTTTAATGAAGTCTTGATCACAAAATTAGAGAAATATTCAAGTGACTCAAACAGCAGCTTGAAAATTTTGAAGTGTTTACTGTAAACTATGAGTAAGTGCTTGGTTTTATGCATTTTTATTTAAGCTTTCGCTGGAAAATTAAGTAAAACCTTAACAAACACGAAATTAAAAATTAACATTAAAAGTGTTTACTTATTTTTATGAACATATGAACTCTTGTCTTATTTTGTATTGTATTATTAGATTAAAAACTATTTAATGTGATCGAATCGGCACGCACAAAATATTTTTAGTATCGCATTAAAACACTTTCTTGTTTAGAATTGATAGTAAGAGAAATTTTTGAAACAACTTCAACGAAAGCAAACATATGTTCCCGTATAAGTATACATGCAATAAACTGGTTGGACATCAATGCTTCGAAACTTTATAATTTACTAATTTGGGCAAAAAGCGACAGAACAATGGAAGTTACATTTGAGTTTGATTAGAATTTAGGACCAAATTGCATCATCTATCTTGAGTACATACTTCTCAGTTGTCACGTAAACAATTGAGACAGGACAGTAATTGAGATAACAATTTCAAGTCGTTGAAATTTTGGTAAATATTTGTACTCACTCAGTGGGATGACTTTCACCATAAAACCTGTGCTCCACCTGAAAGAGCAAAGCTTTATATTTCTGCGCTAAAACGACCCAATTTCCTCCTTGCATCCAAGCAACTGAAGCCGCGCCCTCGCCTCCAATCATCAAAAACACAGGACCGGTGCCGTCATAAAATTGGTTGTTCGAGTAAAATTTCTAGAAACGAGCGCGACAATTTACGGTAACTTACATTTACATAAATTTGAATTACTTGCTCCCATGTCCTGGTATCGGTTGGGGTGAAGTGATCCAACGTTTGATTAAATAATTCTACACCGATTGCTTGTACTTTTTCACCTGTTTTATAAGAACGAGGCTCTCCTAGATTTCCGCCGTTCCTGCGACCATGAGAGAATTTGCGAAGTGCATTGAGTTCAGCGCAATAGACAAAGAAAACAGCGAAAATCAAAAGGGTCTTCATTTCGACTAGAACTGATAACTAAGAACAATTGACAGATACAAAGTGGTACGTACTATGAGAATGGCGCAAGATAATCTACTGCAAAAATTGGCTAAGCTTGTTTCTTATATACGGATTGCTTTACTTTGATGAAAATCACCGACAGCATTATCGGTATTATCTTAAAGATATGGGCACTACTTTGGCTTTAGAACAAGAGTGGTGACACTCACATTTGGAGGAGTTCGCTGTGAGCGTAAATTTCACGTTTTGTGGATAATAAACTTTATTGTATGTTATTGTAAAATTCTTATTGTTATATGGCTACTTTGCGTAACTTTTTTTATTATTTCTATTTGTATAAAATAAGCAGCGTTTTTGTACTTATTTATTTCCAGTATTACATTAATGTTCTTGGTATTACAAAATTAATTTTCTGTAACAATAATCTCTTTTGCTCTTATTTGTCTCATATTTTTTGCCATATTTTTGCATTGCTGATACTTTTTTTAAACCTTTGACATAAAATTATTCAAATATTAAAAAATGATGAGTAGGAACGCCTGCAAAACTAATGAACTAATTTGTTTATTAGCGGATGTAAGACTCGAAAGCGTACTGAAAAATTTAGACAACCGTTTCATTCTTTTTTTTTATTATTTAAATAACTGTTCTTACAAACCAATTATAAAGATATTTATGTAACTATTTACAGCAGAGGGTAGTTATCCTCGAGGGGAACAAACTCTACGATTGGTCGTAGTCTAAGTACCGTATTGTACTTAGTATTGTTACAGCAGTTTTGAAAACTTTGCTACACTCTACCGAAATCCATCTATCTAGCCTCGTTTTATTTTTGTACTTACACTAGTGGCGGCTGGTGCTAAAGGGCATAGGAGCACGCGCCCACAGATGCTAGAGGGTTAAATAATCTTTTTTATAGATTTTAATTTTAATTTTTTTTTGGTTTTCTAATTGCATCTGCAATATTACGAATGTAATAAAAAATTTTTAGTATTATTAATTATAATAAATTCCAGACAACAGGGTGATTGAGTTATTTTGTAGCAAGAAAAATAGTAGAATGGACATCATGTACAAATAAAAAGTTTTGGTAAGTTTTCTTTGCCACTTTTTTGTTGTGCCCAACTTGTTTCTGAACTCACGAGCCGCCACTGACTTACACACGTTATACTCGTTCCCAAGTAAAGAAGTTTCTCATGTTTTGTTGTTTCTTCTTGGTGGTGGAGTTTCGAGAATAAGCAGTATATTTTAAAAATTATTCTTCCAAATCAGATTTAAAGAACGAATATTTTTTTAAACTGTAGACGTCAGTATTGTTGGTTGCCTATCCACAACGTCATAATTTTTAATTATATTCATTTTAAATAATAAAAAGGCACAAACTCCCACGCTTAGAACACACATTCCCATAAATAGTTCTGCCACAGATTTCTCCCAAATCAAATTGAAAGAACAAAAAATAGATATTTTTTTAAACTGTTGGCATCAGTATTGTTGTTTGCCTATTCACAACGTCATAATTCTTAATTTTATTTATTTTAAATAATAAAAAGACACAAAGTCCCACGCCCAAAACACATATTCATAAATAGTTCTGCCACAAATTACTTGTTTTGCAAACGGATTAATTAATTTTAAAAATATGACTAAAAAAATCATTTTTTAAGTCGCATGTTGGTACAGCTGGAAGTGCTCAATCGATAACGGAAACCCGTTTCAGCCATCTTTCCTTTTTCCGTGAACTGTCAAAATAGCGAACACGAGTTTACTGTCCACGAATTTGTTAGCAAATAAGGTAAATTCTCCACTAAAAAAGCATTTGGGAGCACGAGAAACCTTTTACGATCGGTTTCCAGGCTGTAGTGGTCAATTTATTATAAAATGTCGTTTTAGGATGGTCGTCAGATACGAAATCGCCATCGGCCTGCAGAGGGGCCACCAAACAACAAAAATCCCTTCAGGAAAAACTAAAGCCGACAAGGTCCGACCTGCACGGTTGAAGGGGATCCAAACGAAACACACCAAGTTCGTTCGTGACTTGATCCGTGAAGTTGTGGGACACGCTCCCTATGAGAAACGCGCAATGGAATTGCTGAAGGTGTCGAAAGACAAGCGTGCCCTGAAGTTCTTGAAACGCCGTTTGGGCACGCACATCCGCGCCAAGAGGAAGCGTGAAGAGCTGTCCAATGTTCTGACCCAAATGCGTAAGGCACAGGCCCACGCTAAGTAAATCTATTTTTAAGGTTTTTTGACATTAAACACAATCAACTCATCAAGTTTTATTGTTTACAACACTGTCTGCGTCCTCCACAATAGCCTCGTCCCACGGTCCGTAAATGTTTGACTTGAACTTTTGATACTTCACGAACATCACTGGGCATCCAATGTTGATAAATGCTGCGGTTAAAATGAAGAAAATCGTAAACAAGTTTGACGATTGCTTTAAAAAATAAACGTCGAACATGAACAACGGGACAATTATGTAAAACGACTTGTTCGTTTTGTTCCTCAGCAGTGGGAACAACACAAACAACTCTACTGCAACTGTTATGAGGATGAAAGCGTGATATGGTGACGCAAGTCGCGACGCCAAACAAATCGCCGCGAATATTGCCGCACTCAAAGACACACTATTGGAAACGATCGGAGCACTCGTTCCATAATCAAAGAAAATCAAATGGACCACCATCATAAAAAATGTCATTGTATAAATAGTGTCTGTGCTTATTGTGTCTGTCAGGGTATGCAGCACTGGCGAAAACAAATGTCCAAACACTACATAAATCAAAATCGTACGCAAGTCATGCCCGAATTTATCTACCACATTTTGCGTGTACAGTGTTCTGTACAAAACAAACAGACCTGCTGTGAGTAGAAACGAACAGTTAAATATAAATTCGGGGCGAATCCATTCGTTGAATAAGTAGACGTAGACGAGGACAAAAGCAACGACCGTGCAAAACTCTTGCAGAAGTAGTGAGGCCCCCCATATTGCGTCATTGAGAGATACCGGCTCGATGTTAGTTCGAAGGTCTCGCAAAAACGAAACGTCTGTGTAGTTGTCCGGGTAGGGCTGGTTTTCGTATAGAATCTTCCTCCACGGCTTCTTCTGAACCATTTCCCCTTATTTATTGTAGGCAAAAAGTGTGGCCCTACCGTGAATTAGGTTATGTTTGTAGAAAAAGTGATGGATCCAGATGATTGATAGAGTGTAGTTTTTCCTGTTGTTGTTATACTTATGTCACTAATACTCTCATACATCATTTAAATACCTATAATTAGAGTTGATTTAATTAATTATTTAAAAATTGCGCCATAAACTATTAAATTTGACAGAGTGTTGCGTACAGTTGTGCAAACATAAAAACAGAAAATGTTTGTGTTATGTCCATTGAGCTGAAAAAATCAACTTTCACACATTTGCATTGTAACTCAATATCAAGTGATAACTGTTATTATTTGATTAATTAATCCATAAAACTACTGACTTACGTAGTTTGAAGCATTATTTATTTAAATTGTTGATTAAAACAGAAACACGTATCTTATTCAATTTACTTACGTCAATGGACGCAAGTGACATAATTTTGACAGAATTAAATAATACGTCAAATTAAAGCAACAATTCTAGAATATTGGAATTGTGTTATAATTTGGGAACACTTGCTACAGATAATAATAATGGTATACATTGCTGGAGGTAATTAATGAAAATTTCATTTTTTCGTAATTTCCGTTACAACATTGTTTTTCAGACGGGAGCATCCACGAGAGTGCCCCATGGAGTTTGAAGCGTGTGATGGAACTCATTTATGGCGTTTTTTATTTTGTTATATTTTTGTACGTTGGGAGAAGGTGCATCCTGTATTTGACTGATCCAAATAACATATTTCAGCTTCAAGACGTTGGTTGGTTTAGATGTTAGTTCGTGCAACTATAAAGGACCTAGATCGGGCGGATCGTCGTTCAGAGGTAGCAGCGGAAGCGGCGGTGGAGGAGGAGGTGGTGGAAGTGGCGGAGGACCGTTCAGGTAATTTTTTTTATTAAATATTTTCTTGAGGAAAATACACGTGAAAGTGAAACTTCCTGCTGGAAAGTGATGCTTTCAAGAAGAACTAAATTGAATGCAATTGTCGCAAGCGTGGAAGTTTCATTTAAATTGCTTTGTGATTAACTTGTTGTGAAATCATTTTGGTTTAAATGAATCAGACCTGGAGGAGGAGGTGGAGGTCCTTCTAGTCGCATTCGGACTATGAGAGATATAAATCCACCTACCATGGGTGGCTGTCCTGGAGGGGCATGTGGGTTATAAAATGACATATTCTAATATATTCTAATAATTAAGTCTTATTCCTTGTAATTTTGTTAATCTCTACATAATAAACGTTAATTTACTATTGAACGCCTTAAATTCAAAGAACAGATGGCCTGACATTCCTTTTTTACTTATGATACGCATTTGTATCATTTGTGTTAACTATGTAATTTGTTGCATTGGTTCTTTTAATTCATTCCAAGTTTCAACTTTGATTCATTTTTGTCACTTGCAGTTCAAGAAGACATAGCTTTTTATTAGTGTGGATTTCATATCATTAAAATTTACAAATCGGTACCTCAGAGCCAAAGTGTACCTTATTAACTCCAAGTTTTACCGAACATAACTTTATGTTACCAACATATCCAAAACAACACTCAAAAATAGTCAAAACACAAGATTATATTTATGCCAACTATACGCTAATAAAGTGTAATTATAATATTAATGGTATCCCCTGTAAAATTTTAGTTTTGGTGCTTAATACATTTTATCTCTGAGGTATAGAAATGCTATTCTCGCATATTTTTAATGATCTGCTGTTTGTGCTGTTTTAGTCAGTTAGCTTTTAGCCAGCTCACAGACAGTACTACATTTTACATTACATTAAATCAATAAGGACCTCTGGTTTTATTAACATTCCAACAGATTTAAAAGTAATACCATGATCGGCTTACTAAAAATCAATTTTACGCTAGTATAACTAGCGTTACTAGGGGAAACGGCGCAACTTTACATGTAAAGGCGCCTAATGAATTTGTTTCCTCATTTATATGTTTTGCAGTCAGATGTAAGCACTTGGTTCTGCGACTTCGTTACGTACGGATGTATAACTTTAAAAATTATAATTGTTCCTATATAAAGCAGTCTTATTTAAGAGCGCTGTACACCTCGTGACTAAAAGCAAGTACGTGAAGATGAAATGCACAATCAAAGACACACGTTGTTACTTACGCCGCTCAGTGGGAGAGTCTGTCGATCTGAACGTAACGCCGTAACGCTTCGTACGGAGCAAAACTAGTTTTTCTTCCCCTATTAATCAGTGATGGAATTTCACATCGCAAGTTGCGTTGATCGGTATACAAATATCTCCAGAAGAGTGCATGCTTTTTAAAATTATTAAATTATCATAAATAGCGTTTTTTTTATTGTTATTTTTTGTATTATAAAATATAATTAGGCATGCACTATGCGTTATTGAATCTCAAAGCAAAATTTGAAAACCGTTTTCAAAAATATTGAGCCATATTTAAATGGGACAAAAATTACGAAATTCTTGGGTGAACAGCGTTCTTAAATAAAGACAATATATACATTATTTCTAACACGAAAGAAAGAATGGAGTCCCATTATTTCCTTTAACTTTCGCTAGTAGCAATACTCGAACACCGCGTCGAAGCTACGGGAAACGTACCCTATACGTGATCGGATGTGACCTCATTAAATTTGTGACGTCATGCAAACTCTGGATAGCAGAATGGCACAATTAAACAGCGCCATCTCTTTTAATGTCATTGAACTCTTGCGCATGAAAACTGACTAGTTATGGTAATAAAAACTGTTACATGAATATTGTTGTTATCTACAAATACTTTTCATTTATACTTGCAGATCTGTGATCTATAAAGGTGCCTTAATGTCTTTCGGTTAGCAATTTCTATTCAAAAATTTTAATTTTTTTGCTTACAGTTTTTGAGTTTATGAAATTATTTTGACCCCAATTTGGAAATTTTTTACCGAGAAACACAGATAATTCTTTTATCTACAAATATATGTATGCAACATTTACGAAAAATTCCCTACTTCTCGTAAAGTCATGAAATTCGTAAGCTCTGCCAGGGTATAGGTTTTACCATTGATTATTGATATCATTGACCTGACAAGATGTTAATTTTTCTATGAGAAACAAGGCGGTATTGGTGGCAGTTTCTGATTGCAATTCTCCCGTTGCTTTCGCTGTGAAAATAGCAGCTGACACGGCATTGCTAAATATTTGTGCAGCATTCTTTACCCTCATTTTGTGGATTTGGATAATTTGGATAAACTATTTGGATAAATATATTTTTCAGTAATTTTAATTAAAGAACGTCAACGCAAACTGTTTTTGTCAACGTTATATATTTCAACAATGTCATTCCAAGATATTTCTCCTTCATTAACAATAAATGTATTATCTTGTTTCATCAAGTGTAAAAAATCACTCGATCTTCTCTCGCTCGCACAAATGCGGCGGGTCAAAACAGAAAAATATATTTTTCCCATTTATATAAAATCTGGGTTCCGATTTAGACGTTCCTAACACTGTGGTCGCTTTTCGGTTATTGGAGCCCTGATCGCAGACAACAATACGAGGACGAAGTCTAAGAAAATGAAGTTTTTGTATAACGGTATTTAACATTTTGGCAATAGTTTCACCACTCACGGGTCCGACAGATGTAAAATAGCAAAATGGCTTTATTTGCCAATTTGTCGACTAAAGATCTATTGCAATTCGTTGTTAAATTATTAATCTTTAGCCAAGTTAAAATTGTCGAGATTCCAGGTAGTGCGAATCCTAATGTTGCTGCTATACTTATAAATACTAGGTGATTTATAGTACAGTGATAAAACCAGTTTCCTTTCTGCTATCCTTCAAACGGTTCTTTTGCGATTAAAACTTTGCATTTGTAACACAGTTCGTACGGACGAATAATTTTAGTAACACTTTCATGATGTTTTCGGGAGTGTTTCCGCTTATTTTGCCTTAATCTAATATTTACAGCTTTCTGACGTTTGATGTTTTTTGTAGGTTTAGAATTTTTATTTTAAATATTGGATATTAGACCCTTTCAACACTTACTGATATTACTGGCTTGACAACGGCACATGAAAACCAATTAATAGAAATATCCTGAGATTCAGCTTTGAAACATAATTTCAGAGAATTCTCTTTATCAATTTATATCCAAATTTCTCAGAAATGGGGTAAACCAGGACTAATCCTAAAATTTTGCAGCAAGCTGAATTTGGTGTAAGAAGTTTTCATTTCAATTTTTTTCTTTATTTCAATAACTAAATGAACGAAATCGGCTTTGGTATCAAGCTAGAATTTGCAATTTGAAACATATTGCAAAATTTATGCCTTAATTATCAACATTTTGTTGTTTTTTGGAGAAATGAGAAAGATGTATTAACGAAGTTGTCCAATCGACATTATACTACAATGAAACAGGAATGCTCTACTTAGTCAATCGCAAGATAAAATATTTGCAATTGTTCAGCAAGAACCAACGAGAAGGTGTAGAGCTCTCTTGCCGGGATAGGGATAGAAAGAAGGAAAAAGGATAACGATGACGCATAAGTAAAAATTATGGATTGATAAGGAAAAATTGTGTATCAGCATTAATATAACGTGCGTTCAAAAAAAAACCGAGGCTGCGTTGGCCATGGAATTTATCGGCATTTGATTGAAATTAAATATGAAAATGAATTTCTAACAATTGAAAGAGCAAGACTGATTCCATCATGTGTAATTTAAAATAGTTTTGCAAAATCTCATCGACATATTATCATCTTCTTCGCACATAAATAAATAAATAAATAAATCAGATAAATGGCGCTCCTACCTTTTATGGCTTCTCCTGAAATTTTTCTTTTTTTATGTCGAGATTTATTATTAACTTTGAGAAATGATGGAAAAATTAATGTTGAAAAAGTTTTGAATTGTTCCCGTTCATTGTTTGATTGAAATTAAATATGAAAATGAATTTCTAACAATTGAAAGAGCAAGACTGATTCCATTATGTGTAATTTAAAATAGTTTTGCAAAATCTCATCGACATATTATCATCTTCTTCGCACATAAATAAATAAATAAATCAGATAAATGGCGCTCCTACCTTTTATAGCTTCTCCTGAAATTTTTCTTTTTTTATGTCGAGATTTATTATTAACTTTGAGAAATGATGGAAAGATTAATGTTGAAAAAGTTTTGAATTGTTCCCGTTCATTGTTTGATTGAAATTAAATATGAAAATGAATTTCTAACAATTGAAAGAGCAAGACTGATTCCATCATGTGTAATTTAAAATAGTTTTGCAAAATCTCATCGACATATTATCATCTTCTTCGCACATAAATAAATAAATAAATAAATCAGATAAATGGCGCTCCTACCTTTTATGGCTTCTCCTGAAATTTTTCTTTTTTTATGTCGAGATTTATTATTAACTTTGAGAAATGATGGAAAAATTAATGTTGAAAAAGTTTTGAATTGTTCCCGTTCATTGTTTGATTGAAATTAAATATGAAAATGAATTTCTAACAATTGAAAGAGCAAGACTGATTCCATCATGTGTAATTTAAAATAGTTTTGCAAAATCTCATCGACATATTGTCATCTTCTTCGCTCATAAATAAATAAATAAATAAATAAATCAGATAAATGGCGCTCCTACCTTTTATGGCTTCTCCTGAAATTTTTCTTTTTTTATGTCGAGATTTATTATTAACTTTGAGAAATGATGGAAAAATTAATGTTGAAAAAGTTTTGAATTGTTCCCGTTCATTGTTTGATTGAAATTAAATATGAAAATGAATTTCTAACAATTGAAAGAGCAAGACTGATTCCATCATGTGTAATTTAAAATAGTTTTGCAAAATCTCATCGACATATTATCATCTTCTTCGCACATAAATAAATAAATCAGATAAATGGCGCTCCTACCTTTTATGGCTTCTCCTGAAATTTTTCTTTTTTTATGTCGATATTTATTATTAACTTTGAGAAATGATGGAAAGATTAATGTTGAAAAAGTTTTGAATTGTTCCCGTTCATTGTTTGATTGAAATTAAATATGAAAATGAATTTCTAACAATTGAAAGAGCAAGACTGATTCCATCATGTGTAATTTAAAATAGTTTTGCAAAATCTCATCGACATATTATCATCTTCTTCGCACATAAATAAATAAATAAATAAATCAGATAAATGGCGCTCCTACCTTTTATGGCTTCTCCTGAAATTTTTCTTTTTTTATGTCGAGATTTATTATTAACTTTGAGAAATGATGGAAAAATTAATGTTGAAAAAGTTTTGAATTGTTCCCGTTCATTGTTTGATTGAAATTAAATATGAAAATGAATTTCTAACAATTGAAAGAGCAAGACTGATTCCATTATGTGTAATTTAAAATAGTTTTGCAAAATCTCATCGACATATTATCATCTTCTTCGCACATAAATAAATAAATAAATCAGATAAATGGCGCTCCTACCTTTTATGGCTTCTCCTGAAA
This sequence comes from Eledona agricola, assembly GCA_964023215.1. Lineage (NCBI taxonomy): Eukaryota > Metazoa > Arthropoda > Insecta > Coleoptera > Tenebrionidae > Eledona > Eledona agricola. The sequence goes on from OZ026855.1 coordinate 21,877,026, forward strand.
TTTTTCTTTTTTTATGTCGATATTTATTATTAACTTTGAGAAATGATGGAAAAATTAATGGTGAAAAAGTTTTGAATTGTTCCCGTTCATTGTTTGATTGAAATTAAATATGAAAATGAATTTCTAACAATTGAAAGAGCAAGACTGATTCCATTATGTGTAATTTAAAATAGTTTTGCAAAATCTCATCGACATATTATCATCTTCTTCGCACATAAATAAATAAATAAATAAATAAATCAGATAAATGGCGCTCCTACCTTTTATGGCTTCTCCTGAAATTTTTCTTTTTTTATGTCGAGATTTATTATTAACTTTGAGAAATGATGGAAAAATTAATGTTGAAAAAGTTTTGAATTGTTCCCGTTCATTGTTTGATTGAAATTAAATATGAAAATGAATTTCTAACAATTGAAAGAGCAAGACTGATTCCATTATGTGTAATTTAAAATAGTTTTGCAAAATCTCATCGACATATTATCATCTTCTTCGCACATAAATAAATAAATAAATCAGATAAATGGCGCTCCTACCTTTTATGGCTTCTCCTGAAATTTTTCTTTTTTTATGTCGAGATTTATTATTAACTTTGAGAAATGATGGAAAAATTAATGTTGAAAAAGTTTTGAATTGTTCCCGTTCATTGTTTGATTGAAATTAAATATGAAAATGAATTTCTAACAATTGAAAGAGCAAGACTGATTCCATCATGTGTAATTTAAAATAGTTTTGCAAAATCTCATCGACATATTATCATCTTCTTCGCACATAAATAAATAAATAAATAAATCAGATAAATGGCGCTCCTACCTTTTATGGCTTCTCCTGAAATTTTTCTTTTTTTATGTCGAGATTTATTATTAACTTTGAGAAATGATGGAAAAATTAATGTTGAAAAAGTTTTGAATTGTTCCCGTTCATTGTTTGATTGAAATTAAATATGAAAATGAATTTCTAACAATTGAAAGAGCAAGACTGATTCCATCATGTGTAATTTAAAATAGTTTTGCAAAATCTCATCGACATATTATCATCTTCTTCGCACATAAATAAATAAATCAGATAAATGGCGCTCCTACCTTTTATGGCTTCTCCTGAAATTTTTCTTTTTTTATGTCGATATTTATTATTAACTTTGAGAAATGATGGAAAAATTAATGTTGAAAAAGTTTTGAATTGTTCCCGTTCATTGTTTGATTGAAATTAAATATGAAAATGAATTTCTAACAATTGAAAGAGCAAGACTGATTCCATCATGTGTAATTTAAAATAGTTTTGCAAAATCTCATCGACATATTGTCATCTTCTTCGCTCATAAATAAATAAATAAATAAATAAATCAGATAAATGGCGCTCCTACCTTTTATGGCTTCTCCTGAAATTTTTCTTTTTTTATGTCGAGATTTATTATTAACTTTGAGAAATGATGGAAAAATTAATGTTGAAAAAGTTTTGAATTGTTCCCGTTCATTGTTTGATTGAAATTAAATATGAAAATGAATTTCTAACAATTGAAAGAGCAAGACTGATTCCATCATGTGTAATTTAAAATAGTTTTGCAAAATCTCATCGACATATTATCATCTTCTTCGCACATAAATAAATAAATAAATAAATCAGATAAATGGCGCTCCTACCTTTTATGGCTTCTCCTGAAATTTTTCTTTTTTTATGTCGAGATTTATTATTAACTTTGAGAAATGATGGAAAGATTAATGTTGAAAAAGTTTTGAATTGTTCCCGTTCATTGTTTGATTGAAATTAAATATGAAAATGAATTTCTAACAATTGAAAGAGCAAGACTGATTCCATCATGTGTAATTTAAAATAGTTTTGCAAAATCTCATCGACATATTATCATCTTCTTCGCACATAAATAAATAAATAAATAAATCAGATAAATGGCGCTCCTACCTTTTATGGCTTCTCCTGAAATTTATCTTTTTTTATGTCGAGATTTATTATTAACTTTGAGAAATGATCGAAAAATTAATGTTGAAAAAGTTTTGAATTGTTCCCGTTCATTGTTTGATTGAAATTAAATATGAAAATGAATTTCTAACAATTGAAAGAGCAAGACTGATTCCATCATGTGTAATTTAAAATAGTTTTGCAAAATCTCATCGACATATTATCATCTTCTTCGCTCATAAATAAATAAATAAATCAGATAAATGGCGCTCCTACCTTTTATAGCTTCTCCTGAAATTTTTCTTTTTTTATGTCGAGATTTATTATTAACTTTGAGAAATGATGGAAAGATTAATGTTGAAAAAGTTTTGAATTGTTCCCGTTCATTGTTTGATTGAAATTAAATATGAAAATGAATTTCTAACAATTGAAAGAGCAAGACTGATTCCATCATGTGTAATTTAAAATAGTTTTGCAAAATCTCATCGACATATTATCATCTTCTTCGCAAATAAATAAATAAGTAAATAAATCAGATAAATGGCGCTCCTACCTTTTATAGCTTCTCCTGAAATTTTTCTTTTTTTATCTAGAGATTTATTATTAACTTTGAGAAATGATGGAAAAATTATTGGTGAAAAAGTTTTGAATTGTTCCCGTTCATTGTTTGATTGAAATTAAATATGAAAATGAATTTCTAACAATTGAAAGAGCAAGACTGATTCCATCATGTGTAATTTAAAATAGTTTTGCAAAATCTCATCGACATATTATCATCTTCTTCGCACATAAATAAATAAATAAATAAATCAGATAAATGGCGCTCCTACCTTTTATGGCTTCTCCTGAAATTTTTCTTTTTTTATGTCGAGATTTATTATTAACTTTGAGAAATGATGGAAAAATTAATGTTGAAAAAGTTTTGAATTGTTCCCGTTCATTGTTTGATTGAAATTAAATATGAAAATGAATTTCTAACAATTGAAAGAGCAAGACTGATTCCATCATGTGTAATTTAAAATAGTTTTGCAAAATCTCATCGACATATTATCATCTTCTTCGCACATAAATAAATAAATAAATAAATCAGATAAATGGCGCTCCTACCTTTTATGGCTTCTCCTGAAATTTTTCTTTTTTTATGTCGAGATTTATTATTAACTTTGAGAAATGATGGAAAGATTAATGTTGAAAAAGTTTTGAATTGTTCCCGTTCATTGTTTGATTGAAATTAAATATGAAAATGAATTTCTAACAATTGAAAGAGCAAGACTGATTCCATCATGTGTAATTTAAAATAGTTTTGCAAAATCTCATCGACATATTATCATCTTCTTCGCACATAAATAAATAAATAAATAAATCAGATAAATGGCGCTCCTACCTTTTATGGCTTCTCCTGAAATTTTTCTTTTTTTATGTCGAGATTTATTATTAACTTTGAGAAATGATGGAAAAATTAATGTTGAAAAAGTTTTGAATTGTTCCCGTTCATTGTTTGATTGAAATTAAATATGAAAATGAATTTCTAACAATTGAAAGAGCAAGACTGATTCCATTATGTGTAATTTAAAATAGTTTTGCAAAATCTCATCGACATATTATCATCTTCTTCGCACATAAATAAATAAATAAATCAGATAAATGGCGCTCCTACCTTTTATGGCTTCTCCTGAAATTTTTCTTTTTTTATGTCGATATTTATTATTAACTTTGAGAAATGATGGAAAAATTAATGGTGAAAAAGTTTTGAATTGTTCCCGTTCATTGTTTGATTGAAATTAAATATGAAAATGAATTTCTAACAATTGAAAGAGCAAGACTGATTCCATTATGTGTAATTTAAAATAGTTTTGCAAAATCTCATCGACATATTATCATCTTCTTCGCACATAAATAAATAAATAAATCAGATAAATGGCGCTCCTACCTTTTATGGCTTCTCCTGAAATTTTTCTTTTTTTATGTCGAGATTTATTATTAACTTTGAGAAATGATGGAAAAATTAATGTTGAAAAAGTTTTGAATTGTTCCCGTTCATTGTTTGATTGAAATTAAATATGAAAATGAATTTCTAACAATTGAAAGAGCAAGACTGATTCCATTATGTGTAATTTAAAATAGTTTTGCAAAATCTCATCGACATATTATCATCTTCTTCGCACATAAATAAATAAATAAATCAGATAAATGGCGCTCCTACCTTTTATGGCTTCTCCTGAAATTTTTCTTTTTTTATGTCGAGATTTATTATTAACTTTGAGAAATGATGGAAAAATTAATGTTGAAAAAGTTTTGAATTGTTCCCGTTCATTGTTTGATTGAAATTAAATATGAAAATGAATTTCTAACAATTGAAAGAGCAAGACTGATTCCATCATGTGTAATTTAAAATAGTTTTGCAAAATCTCATCGACATATTATCATCTTCTTCGCACATAAATAAATAAATAAATAAATCAGATAAATGGCGCTCCTACCTTTTATGGCTTCTCCTGAAATTTTTCTTTTTTTATGTCGAGATTTATTATTAACTTTGAGAAATGATGGAAAAATTAATGTTGAAAAAGTTTTGAATTGTTCCCGTTCATTGTTTGATTGAAATTAAATATGAAAATGAATTTCTAACAATTGAAAGAGCAAGACTGATTCCATCATGTGTAATTTAAAATAGTTTTGCAAAATCTCATCGACATATTATCATCTTCTTCGCACATAAATAAATAAATCAGATAAATGGCGCTCCTACCTTTTATGGCTTCTCCTGAAATTTTTCTTTTTTTATGTCGATATTTATTATTAACTTTGAGAAATGATGGAAAGATTAATGTTGAAAAAGTTTTGAATTGTTCCCGTTCATTGTTTGATTGAAATTAAATATGAAAATGAATTTCTAACAATTGAAAGAGCAAGACTGATTCCATCATGTGTAATTTAAAATAGTTTTGCAAAATCTCATCGACATATTATCATCTTCTTCGCACATAAATAAATAAATAAATAAATCAGATAAATGGCGCTCCTACCTTTTATGGCTTCTCCTGAAATTTTTCTTTTTTTATGTCGAGATTTATTATTAACTTTGAGAAATGATGGAAAAATTAATGTTGAAAAAGTTTTGAATTGTTCCCGTTCATTGTTTGATTGAAATTAAATATGAAAATGAATTTCTAACAATTGAAAGAGCAAGACTGATTCCATTATGTGTAATTTAAAATAGTTTTGCAAAATCTCATCGACATATTATCATCTTCTTCGCACATAAATAAATAAATAAATCAGATAAATGGCGCTCCTACCTTTTATGGCTTCTCCTGAAATTTTTCTTTTTTTATGTCGATATTTATTATTAACTTTGAGAAATGATGGAAAAATTAATGGTGAAAAAGTTTTGAATTGTTCCCGTTCATTGTTTGATTGAAATTAAATATGAAAATGAATTTCTAACAATTGAAAGAGCAAGACTGATTCCATTATGTGTAATTTAAAATAGTTTTGCAAAATCTCATCGACATATTATCATCTTCTTCGCACATAAATAAATAAATAAATAAATAAATCAGATAAATGGCGCTCCTACCTTTTATGGCTTCTCCTGAAATTTTTCTTTTTTTATGTCGAGATTTATTATTAACTTTGAGAAATGATGGAAAAATTAATGTTGAAAAAGTTTTGAATTGTTCCCGTTCATTGTTTGATTGAAATTAAATATGAAAATGAATTTCTAACAATTGAAAGAGCAAGACTGATTCCATTATGTGTAATTTAAAATAGTTTTGCAAAATCTCATCGACATATTATCATCTTCTTCGCACATAAATAAATAAATAAATCAGATAAATGGCGCTCCTACCTTTTATGGCTTCTCCTGAAATTTTTCTTTTTTTATGTCGAGATTTATTATTAACTTTGAGAAATGATGGAAAGATTAATGTTGAAAAAGTTTTGAATTGTTCCCGTTCATTGTTTGATTGAAATTAAATATGAAAATGAATTTCTAACAATTGAAAGAGCAAGACTGATTCCATCATGTGTAATTTAAAATAGTTTTGCAAAATCTCATCGACATATTATCATCTTCTTCGCACATAAATAAATAAATAAATAAATAAATAAATCAGATAAATGGCGCTCCTACCTTTTATGGCTTCTCCTGAAATTTATCTTTTTTTATGTCGAGATTTATTATTAACTTTGAGAAATGATCGAAAAATTAATGTTGAAAAAGTTTTGAATTGTTCCCGTTCATTGTTTGATTGAAATTAAATATGAAAATGAATTTCTAACAATTGAAAGAGCAAGACTGATTCCATCATGTGTAATTTAAAATAGTTTTGCAAAATCTCATCGACATATTATCATCTTCTTCGCTCATAAATAAATAAATAAATCAGATAAATGGCGCTCCTACCTTTTATAGCTTCTCCTGAAATTTTTCTTTTTTTATGTCGAGATTTATTATTAACTTTGAGAAATGATGGAAAAATTAATGTTGAAAAAGTTATGAATTGTTCCCGTTCATTGTTTGATTGAAATTAAATATGAAAATGAATTTCTAACAATTGAAAGAGCAAGACTGATTCCATCATGTGTAATTTAAAATAGTTTTGCAAAATCTCATCGACATATTATCATCTTCTTCGCACATAAATAAATAAGTAAATAAATCAGATAAATGCGCTCCTACCTTTTATAGCTTCTCCTGAAATTTTTCTTTTTTTATGTCGAGATTTATTATTAACTTTGAGAAATGATGGAAAAATTATTGGTGAAAAAGTTTTGAATTGTTCCCGTTCATTGTTTGATTGAAATTAAATATGAAAATGAATTTCTAACAATTGAAAGAGCAAGACTGATTCCATCATGTGTAATTTAAAATAGTTTTGCAAAATCTCATCGACATATTATCTTCTTCTTCGCACATAAATAAATAAGTAAATAAATCAGATAAATGGCGCTCCTACCTTTTATAGCTTCTCCTGAAATTTTTCTTTTTTTATGTCGAGATTTATTATTAACTTTGAGAAATGATGGAAAAATTAATGTTGAAAAAGTTTTGAATTGTTCCCGTTCATTGTTTGATTGAAATTAAATATGAAAATGAATTTCTAACAATTGAAAGAGCAAGACTGATTCCATCATGTGTAATTTAAAATAGTTTTGCAAAATCTCATCGACATATTATCATCTTCTTCGCACATAAATAAATAAATAAATAAATCAGATAAATGGCGCTCCTACCTTTTATGGCTTCTCCTGAAATTTTTCTTTTTTTATGTCGAGATTTATTATTAACTTTGAGAAATGATGGAAAAATTAATGTTGAAAAAGTTATGAATTGTTCCAGTTCATAATTTGCAATGAATTTCTAACAATTGAAAGAGCAAGACTGATTCCATCATGTGTAATTTAAAATAGTCTTGCAAAATCTCATCGACATATTATCATCTTCTTCGCACATAAATAAATAAATAAATAAATCAGATAAATGGCGCTCCTACCTTTTATGGCTTCTCCTGAAATTTTTCTTTTTTTATGTCGATATTTATTATTAACTGTGAGAAATGATGGAAAAATTAATGGTGAAAAAGTTTTGAATTGTTCCCGTTCATTGTTTGATTGAAATTAAATATGAAAATGAATTTCTAACAATTGAAAGAGCAAGACTGATTCCATTATGTGTAATTTAAAATAGTTTTGCAAAATCTCATCGACATATTATCATCTTCTTCGCACATAAATAAATAAATAAATAAATCAGATAAATGGCGCTCCTACCTTTTATGGCTTCTCCTGAAATTTTTCTTTTTTTATGTCGAGATTTATTATTAACTTTGAGAAATGATGGAAAAATTAATGTTGAAAAAGTTATGAATTGTTCCAGTTCATAATTTGATTGAAATTAAATATGAAAATGAATTTCTAACAATTGAAAGAGCAAGACTGATTCCATCATGTGTAATTTAAAATAGTCTTGCAAAATCTCATCGACATATTATCATCTTCTTCGCACATAAATAAATAAATAAATAAATCAGATAAATGGCGCTCCTACCTTTTATGGCTTCTCCTGAAATTTTTCTTTTTTTATGTCGATATTTATTATTGACTGTGAGAAATGATGGAAAAATTAATGGTGAAAAAGTTTTGAATTGTTCCCGTTCATTGTTTGATTGAAATTAAATATGAAAATGAATTTCTAACAATTGAAAGAGCAAGACTGATTCCATCATGTGTAATTTAAAATAGTTTTGCAAAATCTCATCGACATATTATCATGTTCTTCGCACATAAATAAATAAATAAATAAATAAATAAATAAATAAATAAATAAATAAATAAATAAATCAGATAAATGGCGCTCCTACCTTTTATAGCTTCTCCTGAAATTTTTCTTTTTTTATGTCGAGATTTATTATTAACTTTGAGAAATGATGGAAAGATTAATGTTGAAAAAGTTTTGAATTGTTCCCGTTCATTGTTTGATTGAAATTAAATATGAAAATGAATTTCTAACAATTGAAAGAGCAAGACTGATTCCATCATGTGTAATTTAAAATAGTTTTGCAAAATCTCATCGACATATTATCATCTTCTTCGCAAATAAATAAATAAGTAAATAAATCAGGCGCTCCTACCTTTTATAGCTTCTCCTGAAATTTTTCTTTTTTTATGTCGAGATTTATTATTAACTTTGAGAAATGATGGAAAAATTATTGGTGAAAAAGTTTTGAATTGTTCCCGTTCATTGTTTGATTGAAATTAAATATGAAAATGAATTTCTAACAATTGAAAGAGCAAGACTGATTCCATCATGTGTAATTTAAAATAGTTTTGCAAAATCTCATCGACATATTATCATCTTCTTCGCACATAAATAAATAAATAAATAAATCAGATAAATGGCGCTCCTACCTTTTATGGCTTCTCCTGAAATTTTTCTTTTTTTATGTCTATATTTATTATTAACTTTGAGAAATGATGGAAAAATTAATGTCGAAAAAGTTATGAATTGTTCCCGTTCATTGTTTGATTGAAATTAAATATGAAAATGAATTTCTAACAATTGAAAGAGCAAGACTGATTCCATCATGTGTAATTTAAAATAGTTTTGCAAAATCTCATCGACATATTATCATCTTCTTCGCACATAAATAAATAAATAAATCAGATAAATGGCGCTCCTACCTTTTATGGCTTCTCCTGAAATTTTTCTTTTTTTATGTCGTGATTTATTATTAACTTTGAGAAATGATGGAAAAATTAATGTTGAAAAAGTTTTGAATTGTTCCCGTTCATTGTTTGATTGAAATTAAATATGAAAATGAATTTCTAACAATTGAAAGAGCAAGACTGATTCCATCATGTGTAATTTAAAATAGTTTTGCAAAATCTCATCGACATATTATCATCTTCTTCGCACATAAATAAATAAGTAAATAAATCAGATAAATGGCGCTCCTACCTTTTATAGCTTCTCCTGAAATTTTTCTTTTTTTATGTCGAGATTTATTATTAACTTTGAGAAATGATGGAAAAATTATTGGTGAAAAAGTTTTGAATTGTTCCCGTTCATTGTTTGATTGAAATTAAATATGAAAATGAATTTCTAACAATTGAAAGAGCAAGACTGATTCCATCATGTGTAATTTAAAATAGTTTTGCAAAATCTCATCGACATATTATCATCTTCTTCGCACATAAATAAATAAGTAAATAAATCAGATAAATGGCGCTCCTACCTTTTATAGCTTCTCCTGAAATTTTTCTTTTTTTATGTCGAGATTTATTATTAACTTTGAGAAATGATGGAAAAATTAATGTTGAAAAAGTTTTGAATTGTTCCCGTTCATTGTTTGATTGAAATTAAATATGAAAATTAATTTCTAACAATTGAAAGAGCAAGACTGATTCCATCATGTGTAATTTAAAATAGTTTTGCAAAATCTCATCGACATATTATCATCTTCTTCGCACATAAATAAATAAGTAAATAAATCAGATAAATGGCGCTCCTACCTTTTATAGCTTCTCCTGAAATTTTTCTTTTTTTATGTCGAGATTTATTATTAACTTTGAGAAATGATGGAAAAATTATTGGTGAAAAAGTTTTGAATTGTTCCCGTTCATTGTTTGATTGAAATTAAATATGAAAATGAATTTATAACAATTGAAAGAGCAAGACTGATTCCATCATGTGTAATTTAAAATAGTTTTGCAAAATCTCATCGACATATTATCATCTTCTTCGCACATAAATAAATAAATAAATAAATAAATCAGATAAATGGCGCTCCTACCTTTTATGGCTTCTCCTGAAATTTTTCTTTTTTTATGTCGAGATATATTATTAACTTTGAGAAATGATGGAAAAATTAATGTTGAAAATGTTATGAATTGTTCCAGTTCATAATTTGATTGAAATTAAATATTAAAATGAATTTCTAACAATTGAAAGAGCAAGACTGATTCCATTATGTGTAATTTAAAATAGTTTTGCAAAATCTCATCGACATATTATCATCTTCTTCGCACATAAATAAATAAATAAATAAATCAGATAAATGGCGCTCCTACCTTTTATGGCTTCTCCTGAAATTTTTCTTTTTTTATGTCGTTATTTATTATTAACTTTGAGAAATGATGGAAAAATTAATGGTGAAAAAGTTTTGAATTGTTCCCGTTCATTGTTTGATTGAAATTAAATATGAAAATGAATTTCTAACAATTGAAAGAGCAAGACTGATTCCATCATGTGTAATTTAAAATAGTTTTGCAAAATCTCATCGACATAAAATCATCTTCTTCGCACATAAATAAATAAATAAATAAATCAGATAAATGGCGCTCCTACCTTTTATGGCTTCTCCTGAAATTTTTCTTTTTTTATGTCGAGATTTATTATTAACTTTGAGAAATGATGGAAAAATTAATGTTGAAAAAGTTATGAATTGTTCCCGTTCATTGTTTGATTGAAATTAAATATGAAAATGAATTTCTAACAATTGAAAGAGCAAGACTGATTCCATCATGTGTAATTTAAAATAGTTTTGCAAAATCTCATCGACATATTATCATCTTCTTCGCACATAAATAAATAAGTAAATAAATCAGATAAATGGCGCTCCTACCTTTTATAGCTTCTCCTGAAATTTTTCTTTTTTTATGTCGAGATTTATTATTAACTTTGAGAAATGATGGAAAAATTATTGGTGAAAAAGTTTTGAATTGTTCCCGTTCATTGTTTGATTGAAATTAAATATGAAAATGAATTTCTAACAATTGAAAGAGCAAGACTGATTCCATCATGTGTAATTTAAAATAGTTTTGCAAAATCTCATCGACATATTATCATCTTCTTCGCACATAAATAAATAAATAAATAAATCAGATAAATGGCGCTCCTACCTTTTATGGCTTCTCCTGAAATTTTTCTTTTTTTATGTCGAGATTTATTATTAACTTTGAGAAATGATGGAAAAATTAATGGTGAAAAAGTTTTGAATTGTTCCCGTTCATTGTTTGATTGAAATTAAATATGAAAATGAATTTCTAACAATTGAAAGAGCAAGACTGATTCCATCATGTGTAATTTAAAATAGTTTTGCAAAATCTCATCGACATAAAATCATCTTCTTCGCACATAAATAAATAAATAAATAAATCAGATAAATGGCGCTCCTACCTTTTATGGCTTCTCCTGAAATTTTTCTTTTTTTATGTCGAGATTTATTATTAACTTTGAGAAATGATGGAAAAATTAATGTTGAAAAAGTTATGAATTGTTCCCGTTCATTGTTTGATTGAAATTAAATATGAAAATGAATTTCTAACAATTGAAAGAGCAAGACTGATTCCATCATGTGTAATTTAAAATAGTTTTTCAAAATCTCATCGACATATTATCATCTTCTTCGCACATAAATAAATAAGTAAATAAATCAGATAAATGGCGCTCCTACCTTTTATAGCTTCTCCTGAAATTTTTCTTTTTTTATGTCGAGATTTATTATTAACTTTGAGAAATGATGGAAAAATTATTGGTGAAAAAGTTTTGAATTGTTCCCGTTCATTGTTTGATTGAAATTAAATATGAAAATGAATTTCTAACAATTGAAAGAGCAAGACTGATTCCATCATGTGTAATTTAAAATAGTTTTGCAAAATCTCATCGACATATCATCTTCTTCGCACATAAATAAATAAATAAATAAATCAGATAAATGGCGCTCCTACCTTTTATGGCTTCTCCTGAAATTTTTCTTTTTTTATGTCGAGATTTATTATTAACTTTGAGAAATGATGGAAAAATTAATGTTGAAAAAGTTATGAATTGTTCCCGTTCATTGTTTGATTGAAATTAAATATGAAAATGAATTTCTAACAATTGAAAGAGCAAGACTGATTCCATCATGTGTAATTTAAAATAGTTTTGCAAAATCTCATCGACATATTATCATCTTCTTCGCACATAAATAAATAAGTAAATAAATCAGATAAATGCGCTCCTACCTTTTATAGCTTCTCCTGAAATTTTTCTTTTTTTATGTCGAGATTTATTATTAACTTTGAGAAATGATGGAAAAATTATTGGTGAAAAAGTTTTGAATTGTTCCCGTTCATTGTTTGATTGAAATTAAATATGAAAATGAATTTCTAACAATTGAAAGAGCAAGACTGATTCCATCATGTGTAATTTAAAATAGTTTTGCAAAATCTCATCGACATATTATCATCTTCTTCGCACATAAATAAATAAATAAATAAATCAGATAAATGGCGCTCCTACCTTTTATGGCTTCTCCTGAAATTTTTCTTTTTTTATGTCGAGATTTATTATTAACTTTGAGAAATGATGGAAAAATTAATGTTGAAAAAGTTATGAATTGTTCCCGTTCATTGTTTGATTGAAATTAAATATGAAAATGAATTTCTAACAATTGAAAGAGCAAGACTGATTCCATCATGTGTAATTTAAAATAGTTTTGCAAAATCTCATCGACATATTATCTTCTTCTTCGCACATAAATAAATAAGTAAATAAATCAGATAAATGGCGCTCCTACCTTTTATAGCTTCTCCTGAAATTTTTCTTTTTTTATGTCGAGATTTATTATTAACTTTGAGAAATGATGGAAAAATTAATGTTGAAAAAGTTTTGAATTGTTCCCGTTCATTGTTTGATTGAAATTAAATATGAAAATGAATTTCTAACAATTGAAAGAGCAAGACTGATTCCATCATGTGTAATTTAAAATAGTTTTGCAAAATCTCATCGACATATTATCATCTTCTTCGCACATAAATAAATAAATAAATAAATCAGATAAATGGCGCTCCTACCTTTTATGGCTTCTCCTGAAATTTTCCTTTTTTTATGTCGAGATATATTATTAACTTTGAGAAATGATGGAAAAATTAATGTTGAAAAAGTTATAAATTGTTCCAGTTCATAATTTGATTGAAATTAAATATTAAAATGAATTTCTAACAATTGAAAGAGCAAGACTTATTCCATTATGTGTAATTTAAAATAGTTTTGCAAAATCTCATCGACATATTATCATCTTCTTCGCACATAAATAAATAAATAAATAAATCAGATAAATGGCGCTCCTACCTTTTATAGCTTCTCCTGAAATTTTTCTTTTTTTATGTCGAGATTTATTATTAACTTTGAGAAATGATGGAAAGATTAATGTTGAAAAAGTTTTGAATTGTTCCCGTTCATTGTTTGATTGAAATTAAATATGAAAATGAATTTCTAACAATTGAAAGAGCAAGACTGATTCCATCATGTGTAATTTAAAATAGTTTTGCAAAATCTCATCGACATATTATCATCTTCTTCGCACATAAATAAATAAATAAATAAATCAGATAAATGGCGCTCCTACCTTTTATGGCTTCTCCTGAAATTTTTCTTTTTTTATGTCGATATTTATTATTAACTTTGAGAAATGATGGAAAAATTAATGTTGAAAAAGTTATGAATTGTTCCCGTTCATTGTTTGATTGAAATTAAATATGAAAATGAATTTCTAACAATTGAAAGAGCAAGACTGATTCCATCATGTGTAATTTAAAATAGTTTTGCAAAATCTCATCGACATATTATCATCTTCTTCGCACATAAATAAATAAGTAAATAAATCAGATAAATGGCGCTCCTACCTTTTATAGCTTCTCCTGAAATTTTTTTTTTTATGTCGAGATTTATTATTAACTTTGAGAAATGATGGAAAAATTATTGTTGAAAAAGTTTTGAATTGTTCCCGTTCATTGTTTGATTGAAATTAAATATGAAAATGAATTTCTAACAATTGAAAGAGCAAGACTGATTCCATCAAGTGTAATTTAAAATAGTTTTGCAAAATCTCATCGACATATTATCATCTTCTTCGCACATAAATAAATAAATAAATAAATCAGATAAATGGCGCTCCTACCTTTTATGGCTGCTCCTGAAATTTTTCTTTTTTTATGTCGAGATTTATTATTAACTTTGAGAAATGATGGAAAAATTATTGTTGAAAAAGTTTTGAATTGTTGCCGTTCATTGTTTGATTGAAATTAAATATGAAAATGAATTTCTAACAATTGAAAGAGCAAGACTGATTCCATCATGTGTAATTTAAAATAGTTTTGCAAAATCTCATCGACATATTATCATGTTCTTCGCACATAAATAAATAAATAAATAAATAAATAAATAAATAAATCAGATAAATGGCGCTCCTACCTTTTATGGCTTCTCCTGAAATTTTTCTTTTTTTATGTCGAGATTTATTATTAACTTTGAGAAATAATGGAAAAATTAATGTTGAAAAAGTTATGAATTGTTCCAGTTCATAATTTGATTGAAATTAAATATGAAAATGAATTTCTAACAATTGAAAGAGCAAGACTGATTCCATTATGTGTAATTTAAAATAGTTTTGCAAAATCTCATCGACATATTATCATGTTTTTCGCACATAAATAAATAAATAAATAAATCAGATAAATGGCGCTTCTACCTTTTATGGCTTCTCCTGAAATTTTTCTTTTTTTATGTCGAGATTTATTATTAACGTTGAGAAATGATGGAAAAATTAATGTTGAAAAAGTTTTGACTTGTTCCCGTTCATTGTTTGATTGAAATTAAATATGAAAATGAATTTCTAACAATTGAAAGAGCAAGACTGATTCCATCATGTGTAATTTAAAATAGTTTTGCAAAATCTCATCGACATATTATCATGTTTTTCGCACATAAATAAATAAATAAATAAATCAGATAAATGGCGCTCCTACCTTTTATGGCTTCTCCTAAAATTTATCTTTCTTTATGTCGAGATTTATTATTAACTTTGAGAAATGCTGGAAAAATTATTGTTGAAAAAGTTTTGAATTGTTCCCGTTCATTGTTTGATTGAAATTATATATGAAAATGAATTTCTAACATTTGAAAGAGCAAGACTGATTCCATCATGTGTAATTTAAAATTGTTTTGCAAAATCTCATCGACATATTATCATGTTCTTCGCACATAAATAAATAAATAAATAAATAAATAAATCAGATAAATGGCGCTCCTACCTTTTATAGCTTCTCCTGAAATTTTTCTTTTTTTATGTCGAGATTTATTATTAACTTTGAGAAATGATGGAAAGATTAATGTTGAAAAAGTTTTGAATTGTTCCCGTTCATTGTTTGATTGAAATTAAATATGAAAATGAATTTCTAACAATTGAAAGAGCAAGACTGATTCCATCATGTGTAATTTAAAATAGTTTTGCAAAATCTCATCGACATATTATCATGTTCTTCGCACATAAATAAATAAATAAATAAATAAATAAATAAATAAATAAATAAATAAATAAATCAGATAAATGGCGCTCCTACCTTTTATGGCTTCTCCTGAAATTTTTCTTTTTTTATGTCGAGATTTATTATTAACTTTGAGAAATGATGGAAAAATTAATGTTGAAAAAGTTATGAATTGTTCCAGTTCATAATTTGATTGAAATTAAATATGAAAATGAATTTCTAACAATTGAAAGAGCAAGACTGATTCCATCATGTGTAATTTAAAATAGTTTTGCAAAATCTCATCGACATATTATCATGTTTTTCGCACATAAATAAATAAATAAATAAATCAGATAAATGGCGCTTCTACCTTTTATGGCTTCTCCTGAAATTTTTCTTTTTTTATGTCGAGATTTATTATTAACGTTGAGAAATGATGGAAAAATTAATGTTGAAAAAGTTTTGACTTGTTCCCGTTCATTGTTTGATTGAAATTAAATATGAAAATGAATTTCTAACAATTGAAAGAGCAAGACTGATTCCATCATGTGTAATTTAAAATAGTTTTGCAAAATCTCATCGACATATTATCATGTTTTTCGCACATAAATAAATAAATAAATAAATCAGATAAATGGCGCTCCTACCTTTTATGGCTTCTCCTAAAATTTATCTTTCTTTATGTCGAGATTTATTATTAACTTTGAGAAATGCTGGAAAAATTATTGTTGAAAAAGTTTTGAATTGTTCCCGTTCATTGTTTGATTGAAATTATATATGAAAATGAATTTCTAACATTTGAAAGAGCAAGACTGATTCCATCATGTGTAATTTAAAATAGTTTTGCAAAATCTCATCGACATATTATCATGTTCTTCGCACATAAATAAATAAATAAATAAATAAATAAATCAGATAAATGGCGCTCCTACCTTTTATAGCTTCTCCTGAAATTTTTCTTTTTTTATGTCGAGATTTATTATTAACTTTGAGAAATGATGGAAAGATTAATGTTGAAAAAGTTTTGAATTGTTCCCGTTCATTGTTTGATTGAAATTAAATATGAAAATGAATTTCTAACAATTGAAAGAGCAAGACTGATTCCATCATGTGTAATTTAAAATAGTTTTGCAAAATCTCATCGACATATTATCATGTTCTTCGCACATAAATAAATAAATAAATAAATAAATAAATAAATAAATAAATAAATAAATAAATAAATAAATAAATAAATAAATAAATAAATCAGATAAATGGCGCTCCTACCTTTTATGGCTTCTCCTGAAATTTTTCTTTTTTTATGTCGAGATTTATTATTAACTTTGAGAAATGATGGAAAAATTAATGTTGAAAAAGTTATGAATTGTTCCAGTTCATAATTTGATTGAAATTAAATATGAAAATGAATTTCTAACAATTGAAAGAGCAAGACTGATTCCATTATGTGTAATTTAAAATAGTTTTGCAAAATCTCATCGACATATTATCATGTTTTTCGCACATAAATAAATAAATAAATCAGATAAATGGCGCTTCTACCTTTTATGGCTTCTCCTGAAATTTTTCTTTTTTTATGTCGAGATTTATTATTAACTTTGAGAAATGATGGAAAAATTATTATTGAAAAAGTTTTGAATTGTTCCCGTTCATTGTTTGATTGAAATTAAATATGAAAATGAATTTCTAACAATTGAAAGAGCAAGACTGATTCCATCAAGTGTAATTTAAAATAGTTTTGCAAAATCTCATCGACATATTATCATCTTCTTCGCACATAAATAAATAAATAAATAAATCAGATAAATGGCGCTCCTACCTTTTATGGCTGCTCCTGAAATTTTTCTTTTTTTATGTCGAGATTTATTATTAACTTTGAGAAATGATGGAAAAATTATTGTTGAAAAAGTTTTGAATTGTTCCCGTTCATTGTTTGATTGAAATTAAATATGAAAATGAATTTCTAACAATTGAAAGAGCAAGACTGATTCCATCAAGTGTAATTTAAAATAGTTTTGCAAAATCTCATCGACATATTATCATCTTCTTCGCACATAAATAAATAAATAAATAAATCAGATAAATGGCGCTCCTACCTTTTATGGCTGCTCCTGAAATTTTTCTTTTTTTATGTCGAGATTTATTATTAACTTTGAGAAATGATGGAAAAATTAATGTTGAAAATGTTATGAATTGTTCCAGTTCATAATTTGATTGAAATTAAATATTAAAATGAATTTCTAACAATTGAAAGAGCAAGACTGATTCCATTATGTGTAATTTAAAATAGTTTTGCAAAATCTCATCGACATATTATCATCTTCTTCGCACATAAATAAATAAATAAATAAATCAGATAAATGGCGCTCCTACCTTTTATGGCTTCTCCTGAAATTTTTCTTTTTTTATGTCGTTATTTATTATTAACTTTGAGAAATGATGGAAAAATTAATGGTGAAAAAGTTTTGAATTGTTCCCGTTCATTGTTTGATTGAAATTAAATATGAAAATGAATTTCTAACAATTGAAAGAGCAAGACTGATTCCATCATGTGTAATTTAAAATAGTTTTGCAAAATCTCATCGACATAAAATCATCTTCTTCGCACATAAATAAATAAATAAATAAATCAGATAAATGGCGCTCCTACCTTTTATGGCTTCTCCTGAAATTTTTCTTTTTTTATGTCGAGATTTATTATTAACTTTGAGAAATGATGGAAAAATTAATGTTGAAAAAGTTATGAATTGTTCCCGTTCATTGTTTGATTGAAATTAAATATGAAAATGAATTTCTAACAATTGAAAGAGCAAGACTGATTCCATCATGTGTAATTTAAAATAGTTTTGCAAAATCTCATCGACATATTATCATCTTCTTCGCACATAAATAAATAAGTAAATAAATCAGATAAATGGCGCTCCTACCTTTTATAGCTTCTCCTGAAATTTTTCTTTTTTTATGTCGAGATTTATTATTAACTTTGAGAAATGATGGAAAAATTATTGGTGAAAAAGTTTTGAATTGTTCCCGTTCAGTGTTTGATTGAAATTAAATATGAAAATGAATTTCTAACAATTGAAAGAGCAAGACTGATTCCATCATGTGTAATTTAAAATAGTTTTGCAAAATCTCATCGACATATTATCATCTTCTTCGCACATAAATAAATAAATAAATAAATCAGATAAATGGCGCTTCTACCTTTTATGGCTTCTCCTGAAATTTTTCTTTTTTTATGTCGAGATTTATTATTAACTTTGAGAAATGATGGAAAAATTATTATTGAAAAAGTTTTGAATTGTTCCCGTTCATTGTTTGATTGAAATTAAATATGAAAATGAATTTCTAACAATTGAAAGAGCAAGACTGATTCCATCAAGTGTAATTTAAAATAGTTTTGCAAAATCTCATCGACATATTATCATCTTCTTCGCACATAAATAAATAAATAAATAAATCAGATAAATGGCGCTCCTACCTTTTATGGCTGCTCCTGAAATTTTTCTTTTTTTATGTCGAGATTTATTATTAACTTTGAGAAATGATGGAAAAATTATTGTTGAAAAAGTTTTGAATTGTTCCCGTTCATTGTTTGATTGAAATTAAATATGAAAATGAATTTCTAACAATTGAAAGAGCAAGACTGATTCCATCAAGTGTAATTTAAAATAGTTTTGCAAAATCTCATCGACATATTATCATCTTCTTCGCACATAAATAAATAAATAAATAAATCAGATAAATGGCGCTCCTACCTTTTATGGCTGCTCCTGAAATTTTTCTTTTTTTATGTCGAGATTTATTATTAACTTTGAGAAATGATGGAAAAATTAATGTTGAAAATGTTATGAATTGTTCCAGTTCATAATTTGATTGAAATTAAATATTAAAATGAATTTCTAACAATTGAAAGAGCAAGACTGATTCCATTATGTGTAATTTAAAATAGTTTTGCAAAATCTCATCGACATATTATCATCTTCTTCGCACATAAATAAATAAATAAATAAATCAGATAAATGGCGCTCCTACCTTTTATGGCTTCTCCTGAAATTTTTCTTTTTTTATGTCGTTATTTATTATTAACTTTGAGAAATGATGGAAAAATTAATGGTGAAAAAGTTTTGAATTGTTCCCGTTCATTGTTTGATTGAAATTAAATATGAAAATGAATTTCTAACAATTGAAAGAGCAAGACTGATTCCATCATGTGTAATTTAAAATAGTTTTGCAAAATCTCATCGACATAAAATCATCTTCTTCGCACATAAATAAATAAATAAATAAATCAGATAAATGGCGCTCCTACCTTTTATGGCTTCTCCTGAAATTTTTCTTTTTTTATGTCGAGATTTATTATTAACTTTGAGAAATGATGGAAAAATTAATGTTGAAAAAGTTATGAATTGTTCCCGTTCATTGTTTGATTGAAATTAAATATGAAAATGAATTTCTAACAATTGAAAGAGCAAGACTGATTCCATCATGTGTAATTTAAAATAGTTTTGCAAAATCTCATCGACATATTATCATCTTCTTCGCACATAAATAAATAAGTAAATAAATCAGATAAATGGCGCTCCTACCTTTTATAGCTTCTCCTGAAATTTTTCTTTTTTTATGTCGAGATTTATTATTAACTTTGAGAAATGATGGAAAAATTATTGGTGAAAAAGTTTTGAATTGTTCCCGTTCAGTGTTTGATTGAAATTAAATATGAAAATGAATTTCTAACAATTGAAAGAGCAAGACTGATTCCATCATGTGTAATTTAAAATAGTTTTGCAAAATCTCATCGACATATTATCATCTTCTTCGCACATAAATAAATAAATAAATAAATCAGATAAATGGCGCTCCTACCTTTTATGGCTTCTCCTGAAATTTTTCTTTTTTTATGTCGAGATTTATTATTAACTTTGAGAAATGATGGAAAAATTAATGGTGAAAAAGTTTTGAATTGTTCCCGTTCATTGTTTGATTGAAATTAAATATGAAAATGAATTTCTAACAATTGAAAGAGCAAGACTGATTCCATCATGTGTAATTTAAAATAGTTTTGCAAAATCTCATCGACATAAAATCATCTTCTTCGCACATAAATAAATAAATAAATAAATCAGATAAATGGCGCTCCTACCTTTTATGGCTTCTCCTGAAATTTTTCTTTTTTTATGTCGAGATTTATTATTAACTTTGAGAAATGATGGAAAAATTAATGTTGAAAAAGTTATGAATTGTTCCCGTTCATTGTTTGATTGAAATTAAATATGAAAATGAATTTCTAACAATTGAAAGAGCAAGACTGATTCCATCATGTGTAATTTAAAATAGTTTTTCAAAATCTCATCGACATATTATCATCTTCTTCGCACATAAATAAATAAGTAAATAAATCAGATAAATGGCGCTCCTACCTTTTATAGCTTCTCCTGAAATTTTTCTTTTTTTATGTCGAGATTTATTATTAACTTTGAGAAATGATGGAAAAATTATTGGTGAAAAAGTTTTGAATTGTTCCCGTTCATTGTTTGATTGAAATTAAATGTGAAAATGAATTTCTAACAATTGAAAGAGCAAGACTGATTCCATCATGTGTAATTTAAAATAGTTTTGCAAAATCTCATCGACATATCATCTTCTTCGCACATAAATAAATAAATAAATAAATCAGATAAATGGCGCTCCTACCTTTTATGGCTTCTCCTGAAATTTTTCTTTTTTTATGTCGAGATTTATTATTAACTTTGAGAAATGATGGAAAAATTAATGTTGAAAAAGTTATGAATTGTTCCCGTTCATTGTTTGATTGAAATTAAATATGAAAATGAATTTCTAACAATTGAAAGAGCAAGACTGATTCCATCATGTGTAATTTAAAATAGTTTTGCAAAATCTCATCGACATATTATCATCTTCTTCGCACATAAATAAATAAGTAAATAAATCAGATAAATGCGCTCCTACCTTTTATAGCTTCTCCTGAAATTTTTCTTTTTTTATGTCGAGATTTATTATTAACTTTGAGAAATGATGGAAAAATTATTGGTGAAAAAGTTTTGAATTGTTCCCGTTCATTGTTTGATTGAAATTAAATATGAAAATGAATTTCTAACAATTGAAAGAGCAAGACTGATTCCATCATGTGTAATTTAAAATAGTTTTGCAAAATCTCATCGACATATTATCTTCTTCTTCGCACATAAATAAATAAGTAAATAAATCAGATAAATGGCGCTCCTACCTTTTATAGCTTCTCCTGAAATTTTTCTTTTTTTATGTCGAGATTTATTATTAACTTTGAGAAATGATGGAAAAATTAATGTTGAAAAAGTTTTGAATTGTTCCCGTTCATTGTTTGATTGAAATTAAATATGAAAATGAATTTCTAACAATTGAAAGAGCAAGACTGATTCCATCATGTGTAATTTAAAATAGTTTTGCAAAATCTCATCGACATATTATCATCTTCTTCGCACATAAATAAATAAATAAATAAATCAGATAAATGGCGCTCCTACCTTTTATGGCTTCTCCTGAAATTTTCCTTTTTTTATGTCGAGATATATTATTAACTTTGAGAAATGATGGAAAAATTAATGTTGAAAAAGTTATGAATTGTTCCAGTTCATAATTTGATTGAAATTAAATATTAAAATGAATTTCTAACAATTGAAAGAGCAAGACTGATTCCATTATGTGTAATTTAAAATAGTTTTGCAAAATCTCATCGACATATTATCATCTTCTTCGCACATAAATAAATAAATAAATAAATCAGATAAATGGCGCTCCTACCTTTTATGGCTTCTCCTGAAATTTTTCTTTTTTTATGTCGATATTTATTATTAACTTTGAGAAATGATGGAAAAATTAATGTTGAAAAAGTTATGAATTGTTCCCGTTCATAATTTGATTGAAATTAAATATGAAAATGAATTTCTAACAATTGAAAGAGCAAGACTGATTCCATCATGTGTAATTTAAAATAGTTTTGCAAAATCTCATCGACATATTATCATGTTCTTCGCACATAAATAAATAAATAAATAAATAAATCAGATAAATGGCGCTCCTACCTTTTATAGCTTCTCCTGAAATTTTTCTTTTTTTATGTCGATATTTATTATTAACTGTGAGAAATGATGGAAAAATTAATGGTGAAAAAGTTATGAATTGTTCCAGTTCATAATTTGATTGAAATTAAATATGAAAATGAATTTCTAACAATTGAAAGAGCAAGACTGATTCCATCATGTGTAATTTAAAATAGTCTTGCAAAATCTCATCGACATATTATCATCTTCTTCGCACATAAATAAATAAATAAATAAATCAGATAAATGGCGCTCCTACCTTTTATGGCTTCTCCTGAAATTTTTCTTTTTTTATGTCGATATTTATTATTAACTGTGAGAAATGATGGAAAAATTAATGGTGAAAAAGTTATGAATTGTTCCAGTTCATAATTTGATTGAAATTAAATATGAAAATGAATTTCTAACAATTGAAAGAGCAAGACTGATTCCATCATGTGTAATTTAAAATAGTTTTGCAAAATCTCATCGACATATTATCATCTTCTTCGCACATAAATAAATAAATAAATAAATCAGATAAATGGCGCTCCTACCTTTTATGGCTTCTCCTGAAATTTTTCTTTTTTTATGTCGAGATTTATTATTAACTTTGAGAAATGATGGAAAAATTAATGTTGAAAAAGTTATGAATTGTTCCAGTTCATAATTTGATTGAAATTAAATATGAAAATGAATTTCTAACAATTGAAAGAGCAAGACTGATTCCATTATGTGTAATTTAAAATAGTTTTGCAAAATCTCATCGACATATTATCATCTTCTTCGCTCATAAATAAATAAATAAATAAATCAGATAAATGGCGCTCCTACCTTTTATGGCTTCTCCTGAAATTTTTCTTTTTTTATGTCGATATTTATTATTAACTTTGAGAAATGATGGAAAAATTATTGGTGAAAAAGTTTTGAATTGTTCCCGTTCATTGTTTGATTGAAATTAAATATGAAAATGAATTTCTAACAATTGAAAGAGCAAGACTGATTTCATCATGTGTAATTTAAAATAGTTTTGCAAAATCTCATCGACATATTATCATGTTCTTCGCACATAAATAAATAAATAAATAAATCAGATAAATGGCGCTCCTACCTTTTATGGCTTCTCCTGAAATTTTTCTTTTTTTATGTCGAGATTTATTATTAACTTTGAGAAATGATGGAAAAATTAATGTTGAAAAAGTTATGAATTGTTCCAGTTCATAATTTGATTGAAATTAAATATGAAAATGAATTTCTAACAATTGAAAGAGCAAGACTGATTCCATTATGTGTAATTTAAAATAGTTTTGCAAAATCTCATCGACATATTATCATGTTTTTCGCACATAAATAAATAAATAAATAAATCAGATAAATGGCGCTTCTACCTTTTATGGCTTCTCCTGAAATTTTTCTTTTTTTATGTCGAGATTTATTATTAACGTTGAGAAATGATGGAAAAATTAATGTTGAAAAAGTTTTGACTTGTTCCCGTTCATTGTTTGATTGAAATTAAATATGAAAATGAATTTCTAACAATTGAAAGAGCAAGACTGATTCCATCATGTGTCATTTAAAATAGTCTTGCAAAATCTCATCGACATATTATCATCTTCTTCGCACATAAATAAATAAATAAATAAATCAGATAAATGGCGCTCCTACCTTTTATGGCTTCTCCTGAAATTTTTCTTTTTTTATGTCGATATTTATTATTAACTGTGAGAAATGATGGAAAAATTAATGGTGAAAAAGTTTTGAATTGTTCCCGTTCATTGTTTGATTGAAATTAAATATGAAAATGAATTTCTAACAATTGAAAGAGCAAGACTGATTCCATCATGTGTAATTTAAAATAGTTTTGCAAAATCTCATCGACATATTATCATGTTCTTCGCACATAAATAAATAAATAAATAAATAAATCAGATAAATGGCGCTCCTACCTTTTATAGCTTCTCCTGAAATTTTTCTTTTTTTATGTCGAGATTTATTATTAACTTTGAGAAATGATGGAAAGATTAATGTTGAAAAAGTTTTGAATTGTTCCCGTTCATTGTTTGATTGAAATTAAATATGAAAATGAATTTCTAACAATTGAAAGAGCAAGACTGATTCCATCATGTGTAATTTAAAATAGTTTTGCAAAATCTCATCGACATATTATCATCTTCTTCGCACATAAATAAATAAATAAATAAATCAGATAAATGGCGCTCCTACCTTTTATGGCTTCTCCTGAAATTTTTCTTTTTTTATGTCGAGATTTATTATTAACTTTGAGAAATGATGGAAAAATTAATGTTGAAAAAGTTATGAATTGTTCCAGTTCATAATTTGATTGAAATTAAATATGAAAATGAATTTCTAACAATTGAAAGAGCAAGACTGATTCCATTATGTGTAATTTAAAATAGTTTTGCAAAATCTCATCGACATATTATCATCTTCTTCGCTCATAAATAAATCAGATAAATGGCGCTCCTACCTTTTATGGCTTCTCCTGAAATTTTTCTTTTTTTATGTCGATATTTATTATTAACTTTGAGAAATGATGGAAAAATTATTGGTGAAAAAGTTTTGAATTGTTCCCGTTCATTGTTTGATTGAAATTAAATATGAAAATGAATTTCTAACAATTGAAAGAGCAAGACTGATTTCATCATGTGTAATTTAAAATAGTTTTGCAAAATCTCATCGACATATTATCATGTTCTTCGCACATAAATAAATAAATAAATAAATCAGATAAATGGCGCTCCTACCTTTTATAGCTTCTCCTGAAATTTTTCTTTTTTTATGTCGAGATTTATTATTAACTTTGAGAAATGATGGAAAGATTAATGTTGAAAAAGTTTTGAATTGTTCCCGTTCATTGTTTGATTGAAATTAAATATGAAAATGAATTTCTAACAATTGAAAGAGCAAGACTGATTCCATCATGTGTAATTTAAAATAGTTTTGCAAAATCTCATCGACATATTATCATCTTCTTCGCACATAAATAAATAAATAAATAAATCAGATAAATGGCGCTCCTACCTTTTATGGCTTCTCCTGAAATTTTTCTTTTTTTATGTCGAGATTTATTATTAACTTTGAGAAATGATGGAAAAATTAATGTTGAAAAAGTTATGAATTGTTCCAGTTCATAATTTGATTGAAATTAAATATGAAAATGAATTTCTAACAATTGAAAGAGCAAGACTGATTCCATTATGTGTAATTTAAAATAGTTTTGCAAAATCTCATCGACATATTATCATGTTTTTCGCACATAAATAAATAAATAAATAAATCAGATAAATGGCGCTTCTACCTTTTATGGCTTCTCCTGAAATTTTTCTTTTTTTATGTCGAGATTTATTATTAACGTTGAGAAATGATGGAAAAATTAATGTTGAAAAAGTTTTGACTTGTTCCCGTTCATTGTTTGATTGAAATTAAATATGAAAATGAATTTCTAACAATTGAAAGAGCAAGACTGATTCCATCATGTGTAATTTAAAATAGTTTTGCAAAATCTCATCGACATATTATCATGTTTTTCGCACATAAATAAATAAATAAATAAATCAGATAAATGGCGCTCCTACCTTTTATGGCTTCTCCTAAAATTTATCTTTCTTTATGTCGAGATTTATTATTAACTTTGAGAAATGCTGGAAAAATTATTGTTGAAAAAGTTTTGAATTGTTCCCGTTCATTGTTTGATTGAAATTATATATGAAAATGAATTTCTAACATTTGAAAGAGCAAGACTGATTCCATCATGTGTAATTTAAAATAGTTTCGCAAAATCTCATCGACATATTATCATGTTCTTCGCACATAAATAAATAAATAAATAAATCAGATAAATGGCGCTCCTACCTTTTATAGCTTCTCCTGAAATTTTTCTTTTTTCATGTCGAGATTTATTATTAACTTTGAGAAATGATGGAAAGATTAATGTTGAAAAAGTTTTGAATTGTTCCCGTTCATTGTTTGATTGAAATTAAATATGAAAATGAATTTCTAACAATTGAAAGAGCAAGACTGATTCCATCATGTGTAATTTAAAATAGTTTTGCAAAATCTCATCGACATATTATCATGTTCTTCGCACATAAATAAATAAATAAATAAATAAATAAATAAATAAATAAATCAGATAAATGGCGCTCCTACCTTTTATGGCTTCTCCTGAAATTTTTCTTTTTTTATGACGAGATTTATTATTAACTTTGAGAAATGATGGAAAAATTAATGTTGAAAAAGTTATGAATTGTTCCAGTTCATAATTTGATTGAAATTAAATATGAAAATGAATTTCTAACAATTGAAAGAGCAAGACTGATTCCATTATGTGTAATTTAAAATAGTTTTGCAAAATCTCATCGACATATTATCATGTTTTTCGCACATAAATAAATAAATAAATCAGATAAATGGCGCTTCTACCTTTTATGGCTTCTCCTGAAATTTTTCTTTTTTTATGTCGAGATTTATTATTAACTTTGAGAAATGATGGAAAAATTATTATTGAAAAAGTTTTGAATTGTTCCCGTTCATTGTTTGATTGAAATTAAATATGAAAATGAATTTCTAACAATTGAAAGAGCAAGACTGATTCCATCAAGTGTAATTTAAAATAGTTTTGCAAAATCTCATCGACATATTATCATCTTCTTCGCACATAAATAAATAAATCAGATAAATGGCGCTCCTACCTTTTATGGCTGCTCCTGAAATTTTTCTTTTTTTATGTCGAGATTTATTATTAACTTTGAGAAATGATGGAAAAATTATTGTTGAAAAAGTTTTGAATTGTTCCCGTTCATTGTTTGATTGAAATTAAATATGAAAATGAATTTCTAACAATTGAAAGAGCAAGACTGATTCCATCAAGTGTAATTTAAAATAGTTTTGCAAAATCTCATCGACATATTATCATCTTCTTCGCACATAAATAAATAAATAAATAAATCAGATAAATGGCGCTCCTACCTTTTATGGCTGCTCCTGAAATTTTTCTTTTTTTATGTCGAGATTTATTATTAACTTTGAGAAATGATGGAAAAATTATTGTTGAAAAAGTTTTGAATTGTTCCCGTTCATTGTTTGATTGAAATTAAATATGAAAATGAATTTCTAACAATTGAAAGAGCAAGACTGATTCCATCATGTGTAATTTAAAATAGTTTTGCAAAATCTCATCGACATATTATCATGTTCTTCGCACATAAATAAATAAATAAATAAATAAATAAATAAATAAATCAGATAAATGGCGCTCCTACCTTTTATGGCTTCTCCTGAAATTTTTCTTTTTTTATGTCGAGATTTATTATTAACTTTGAGAAATAATGGAAAAATTAATGTTGAAAAAGTTATGAATTGTTCCAGTTCATAATTTGATTGAAATTAAATATGAAAATGAATTTCTAACAATTGAAAGAGCAAGACTGATTCCATTATGTGTAATTTAAAATAGTTTTGCAAAATCTCATCGACATATTATCATGTTTTTCGCACATAAATAAATAAATAAATAAATCAGATAAATGGCGCTTCTACCTTTTATGGCTTCTCCTGAAATTTTTCTTTTTTTATGTCGAGATTTATTATTAACGTTGAGAAATGATGGAAAAATTAATGTTGAAAAAGTTTTGACTTGTTCCCGTTCATTGTTTGATTGAAATTAAATATGAAAATGAATTTCTAACAATTGAAAGAGCAAGACTGATTCCATCATGTGTAATTTAAAATAGTTTTGCAAAATCTCATCGACATATTATCATGTTTTTCGCACATAAATATATAAATAAATAAATAAATCAGATAAATGGCGCTCCTACCTTTTATGGCTTCTCCTAAAATTTATCTTTCTTTATGTCGAGATTTATTATTAACTTTGAGAAATGCTGGAAAAATTATTGTTGAAAAAGTTTTGAATTGTTCCCGTTCATTGTTTGATTGAAATTATATATGAAAATGAATTTCTAACATTTGAAAGAGCAAGACTGATTCCATCATGTGTAATTTAAAATAGTTTTGCAAAATCTCATCGACATATTATCATGTTCTTCGCACATAAATAAATAAATAAATAAATAAATAAATCAGATAAATGGCGCTCCTACCTTTTATAGCTTCTCCTGAAATTTTTCTTTTTTTATGTCGAGATTTATTATTAACTTTGAGAAATGATGGAAAGATTAATGTTGAAAAAGTTTTGAATTGTTCCCGTTCATTGTTTGATTGAAATTAAATATGAAAATGAATTTCTAACAATTGAAAGAGCAAGACTGATTCCATCATGTGTAATTTAAAATAGTTTTGCAAAATCTCATCGACATATTATCATGTTCTTCGCACATAAATAAATAAATAAATAAATAAATAAATAAATAAATAAATCAGATAAATGGCGCTCCTACCTTGTATGGCTTCTCCTGAAATTTTTCTTTTTTTATGTCGAGATTTATTATTAACTTTGAGAAATGATGGAAAAATTAATGTTGAAAAAGTTATGAATTGTTCCAGTTCATAATTTGATTGAAATTAAATATGAAAATGAATTTCTAACAATTGAAAGAGCAAGACTGATTCCATCATGTGTAATTTAAAATAGTTTTGCAAAATCTCATCGACATATTATCATGTTTTTCGCACATAAATAAATAAATAAATAAATCAGATAAATGGCGCTTCTACCTTTTATGGCTTCTCCTGAAATTTTTCTTTTTTTATGTCGAGATTTATTATTAACGTTGAGAAATGATGGAAAAATTAATGTTGAAAAAGTTTTGACTTGTTCCCGTTCATTGTTTGATTGAAATTAAATATGAAAATGAATTTCTAACAATTGAAAGAGCAAGACTGATTCCATCATGTGTAATTTAAAATAGTTTTGCAAAATCTCATCGACATATTATCATGTTTTTCGCACATAAATAAATAAATAAATAAATCAGATAAATGGCGCTCCTACCTTTTATGGCTTCTCCTAAAATTTATCTTTCTTTATGTCGAGATTTATTATTAACTTTGAGAAATGCTGGAAAAATTATTGTTGAAAAAGTTTTGAATTGTTCCCGTTCATTGTTTGATTGAAATTATATATGAAAATGAATTTCTAACATTTGAAAGAGCAAGACTGATTTCATCATGTGTAATTTAAAATAGTTTTGCAAAATCTCATCGACATATTATCATGTTCTTCGCACATAAATAAATAAATAAATAAATAAATAAATAAATAAATAAATAAATAAATAAATAAATAAATAAATCAGATAAATGGCGCTCCTACCTTTTATGGCTTCTCCTGAAATTTTTCTTTTTTTATGTCGAGATTTATTATTAACTTTGAGAAATGATGGAAAAATTAATGTTGAAAAAGTTATGAATTGTTCCAGTTCATAATTTGATTGAAATTAAATATGAAAATGAATTTCTAACAATTGAAAGAGCAAGACTGATTCCATTATGTGTAATTTAAAATAGTTTTGCAAAATCTCATCGACATATTATCATGTTTTTCGCACATAAATAAATAAATAAATCAGATAAATGGCGCTTCTACCTTTTATGGCTTCTCCTGAAATTTTTCTTTTTTTATGTCGAGATTTATTATTAACTTTGAGAAATGATGGAAAAATTATTATTGAAAAAGTTTTGAATTGTTCCCGTTCATTGTTTGATTGAAATTAAATATGAAAATGAATTTCTAACAATTGAAAGAGCAAGACTGATTCCATCAAGTGTAATTTAAAATAGTTTTGCAAAATCTCATCGACATATTATCATCTTCTTCGCACATAAATAAATAAATAAATAAATCAGATAAATGGCGCTCCTACCTTTTATGGCTGCTCCTGAAATTTTTCTTTTTTTATGTCGAGATTTATTATTAACTTTGAGAAATGATGGAAAAATTATTGTTGAAAAAGTTTTGAATTGTTCCCGTTCATTGTTTGATTGAAATTAAATATGAAAATGAATTTCTAACAATTGAAAGAGCAAGACTGATTCCATCAAGTGTAATTTAAAATAGTTTTGCAAAATCTCATCGACATATTATCATCTTCTTCGCACATAAATAAATAAATAAATAAATCAGATAAATGGCGCTCCTACCTTTTATGGCTGCTCCTGAAATTTTTCTTTTTTTATGTCGAGATTTATTATTAACTTTGAGAAATGATGGAAAAATTATTGTTGAAAAAGTTTTGAATTGTTCCCGTTCATTGTTTGATTGAAATTAAATATGAAAATGAATTTCTAACAATTGAAAGAGCAAGACTGATTCCATCATGTGTAATTTAAAATAGTTATGCAAAATCTCATCGACATATTATCATGTTCTTCGCACATAAATAAATAAATAAATCAGATAAATGGGGCTCCTACCTTTTATAGCTTCTCCTGAAATTTTTCTTTTTTTATGTCGAGATTTATTATTAACTTTGAGAAATGATGGAAAAATTAATGTTGAAAAAGTTTTGAATTATTCCCGTTCATTGTTTGATTGAAATTAAATATGAAAATGAATTTCTAACAATTGAAAGAGCAAGACTGATTCCATCTTGTGTAATTTAAAATAGTTTTGCAAAATCTCATCGACATATTATCATGCTCTTCGCACATAAATAAATAAATAAATAAATCAGATAAATGGCGCTTCTACCTATTATGGCTTCTCCTGAAATTTTTCTTTTTTTATGTCGAGATTTATTATTAACTTTGAGAAATGATGGAAAAATTAATGTTGAAAAAGTTTTGAATTGTTCCCGTTCATTTTTTGATTGAAATTAAATATGAAAATGAATTTCTAACAATTGAAAGAGCAAGACTGATTCCATCATGTGTAATTTAAAATAGTTTTGCAAAATCTCATCGACATATTATCATCTTCTTCGCACATAAATAAATAAATCAGATAAATAGCGCTCCTACCTTTTATGGCTTCTACCTGTAATTTTTCATATTTTATGTCGAGATTTGTTAATAACTTTGAGAAATGATTGAAAAATATTGAAAAACTTTCGAGTTGTTTGCGTTCATTGTTTGATTGAAAGAAATACGAATTTGAATTTATGGCTTCTACCTGTAATTTTTATTTTTTATGTCGATATTTATTATTAACTTTGAGAAATGATGGAAAAATTAACGTTGAAAAAGTTTCGAATAGACATCACAAACCTTAATTCCTCTCGGAGGGAGCAGTCGTCGTCTTCGTTTCCAAAAGGACTCCAAGAAACTGCCGCCACTTCATTCCCTTTACATTTTATGTAAAACTCTGACCACCACCGCCCATGTTCTACCTGAAACAAAAATATAAATTTAAATATTGAATCTAAACTCTTTTGTGGATTGTAGAAAAAAAAAGAAATTGAATGGAAAAATATAATTAAATATTATGGAATAATAGACATCACAAACCTTAATTCCTCTCGCAGCGAGCAGTCGTCGTCTTCGTCGTCAAAAGGACTCCAAGGAACTGCTGCCACTTCACTCACTTTACATTTTATGTAAAACTCTGACCACCACCGCCCATGTCCTACCTGAAACAAAAATATAAATTTAAATATTGAACCTAAACTCTTTTGTGGATTGTAGAAAAAAAAAAGAAATTGAATGGAAACAAATAATTATTTATTATGGAATAATAGACATCACAAACCTTAATTCCTCACGGAGCGAGCAGTCGTCGTCTTCGTTTCCAAAAGGACTCCAAGGAACTGCAGCCACTTCACTCACTTTACATTTTATGTTAAACTCTGACCACCACCGCCCATGTCCTACCTGAAACAAAAATATAAATTTAAATATTGATCTTAAACTTTTTTGTGGATTGTAGAAAAAAAAAGAAATTGAATGGAAAATATTATGGATTAATAGACATCACAAACCTTAATTCCTCTCGGAGCGAGCAGTCGTCGTCTTCGTTTCCAAAAGGACTCCAAGGAACTACACTCACTTTACATTTTATGTAAAACTCTGACCACCACCGCCCATGTCCTACCTGAAACAAAAATATAAATTTAAATATTGAACCTAAACTCTTTTGTGGATTGTGAATAAAATGAAATTGAATGGAAACAAATAATTAATTATTATGGAATAATAGACATCACAAACCTTAATTCCTCTCGGAGCGAGCAGTCGTCGTCTTCGTTTCCAAAAGGACTCCAAGGAACTACACTCACTTTACATTTTATGTAAAACTCTGACCACCACCGCCCATGTCCTACCTGAAACAAAAATATAAATTTAAATATTGAACCTAAACTCTTTTGTGGATTGTAGAAAAAAAAAGAAATTGAATGGAAACAAATAATTATTTATTATGGAATAATAGACATCACAAACCTTAATTCCTCACGGAGCGAGCAGTCGTCGTTTTCGTTTCCATAAGGACTCCAAGGAACTGCAGCCACTTCACTCACTTTACATTTTATGTAAAACTCTGACCACCACCGCCCATGTCCTACCTGAAACAAAAATATAAATTTAAATATTGAACCTAAACTCTTTTGTGGATTGTAGAAAAAAATGAAATTGAATGGAAACAAATAATTAATTATTATGGAATAATAAATAATAGACATCACAAACCTTAATTCCTCTCGGAGCGAGCAGTCGTCGTCTTCCTTTCCAAAAGGACTCCAAGGAACTTCACTCACTTTACATTTTATGTTAAACTCTGACCACCACCGCCCATGTCCTACCTGAAACAAAAATATAAATTTAAATATTGAACCTAAACTTTTTGTAGATTGTAGAAAAAAAAAAGAAATTGAATGGAAACAAATAATTATTTATTATGGAATAATAGACATCACAAACCTTAATTCCTCTCGGAGCGAGCAGTCGTCGTCTTCGTTTCCATAAGGACTCCAAGGAACTGCAGCCACTTCACTCACTTTACATTTTATGTTAAACTCTGACCACCACCGCCCATGTCCTACCTGAAACAAAAATATAAATTTAAATATTGAACCTAAACGTTTTGTAGATTGTAGAAAAAAAAAAGAAATTGAATGGAAACAAATAATTAATTATTATGGAATAATAGACATCACAAACCTTAATTCCTCACGGAGCGAGCAGTCGTCGTCTTCGTTTCCATAAGGACTCCAAGGAACTGCAGCCACTTCACTCACTTTACATTTTATGTTAAACTCTGACCACCACCGCCCATGTCCTACCTGAAACAAAAATATAAATTTAAATATTGAACCTAAACTTTTTGTAGATTGTAGAAAAAAAAAAGAAATTGAATGGAAACAAATAATTAATTATTATGGAATAATAGACATCACAAACCTTAATTCCTCTCGGAGCGAGCAGTCGTCGTCTTCCTTTCCAAAAGGACTCCAAGGAACTTCACTCACTTTACATTTTATGTTAAACTCTGACCACCACCGCCCATGTCCTACCTGAAACAAAAATATAAATTTAAATATTGAACCTAAACTCTTTTGTGGATTGTAGAAAAAAAAAAGAAATTGAATGGAAACAAATAATTAATTATTATGGAATAATAGACATCACAAACCTTAATTCCTCTCGGAACGAGCAGTCGTCTTCTTCGTTTCCATAAGGACTCCAAGGAACTGCAGCCACTTGGGATCACACTTCATTAACTTTACACTTCACTCACTTCACATTTTATGTTAAATCTCTGACAACTACCATATCCTATTTGAAATTATTCATTATTGTTATTGTTATTATTATTATTATTATTATTATAGTTTTAGTTTTGTTGTTGTTATTGTTGGAGATTATTGTTATTGTTGGGATCACACTTCACTCACTTTACATTTTATGTAAAATCTCTGACAACTATAATATCCTATCTGAAATAATTCATTATTGTTGTCATTATTATTATTACAGTTTTAGTGTTTTAGTTTTGTTGTTGTTGTTGTTTTAGTTTTGTTGTTGTTGTTTTAGTTTTGTTGCTGTTGTTTTAGTTTTGTTGTTGTTGTTGCTTTAGTTTTGTTGTTGTTGTTGTTTTAGTTTTGTTGTTGTTTTTGTTGTTGTTGTTGTGTTGTTGTTGTTGTGTTTTTGTTGTTGTGTTTTTGTTGTTGTTTATGTTGTTGTTATAGTTTTAGATTTGTTGTTGTTATTGTTGTTGTTTTAGATTTGTTGTTGATTGTTGTTATTGTTATTGTTGATTATTGTTATTGTTGCCATTGTTATTATTACTGTTGTTATTATTTAGCGCCCCGAGGGGCTCCCAGACGTTTCGTCCACGACTGCGGTGGTCATCGTCAGTGGCCACGTGGTCCAGATCGAAGTGTACTCCAACAGGTCTCACTTCCAACTGATTTTGGATCTGATGTGCGCCGCTATTTATAGGGGCGTTTGGTGCCGGTTGAAACCGGTTCCGGTTAGAACACTTATTATTCAACTAAATTACATGGACAAAACCCACGACCCTCAGCACCAATATGACACCATACCGTCAGCGTTTTTATACAATATATATTCATGCTTTTTTTTCAGTTACTTACTTACTTGTAACTCGTTGTCGCGTAATAAAGCTTTTTTAAAAAGCCTTTCGTTCATTTCGATAATAAAAGTGGCGCAGTCGGTAGGATAGGCTCAACGTTTTCAAAAATCGTGTGAACCCCTTAAATTTCGTGGTCTTCACAAGTGCGATATCGGACCAGGTTTACTCCTAGGACTTCCGTGACTCGAAAACGGTGCATATCAATGCTTTAAGTGCCTATCGAACAGTTTCACCTAAATTTGGCAGTGAACAACCAGTTCGGAATTGACTTTCATTGCAAACTTGGTGCAAATCATCAAATCATCGAATTAGAGCGAGAAGACAATTATGCTGAGTTGTTGGTAAGTCATAAATGTCGTTAGTTGTTTCAAGTTCAGATCCAGAAAATTCTGATTCAGAACTAACCCGTGACATTTTTTCTCATCGTGATCGATCCAGATCTCCAGTTAAACGCTTAAATAATCTTGAAATTAATTTTGAAAACATGGCAGTATTCAAAATGGAATATTTGCAGATTTTACCAGAATTTACTGGAAATCAATCAATGCTAAGTGAATTCATTAGTACCAGCGAACAGTTGATTACCAAATTTTATAACCAACAGGATGCTAATGATTTTCAAAATGTCTTACTTTTAAAATCAATAAAAAATAAAATCAAAGGCGATGCCGCCAACCGCATCTCAACGTACCAAATAAATAATTGGGGCGATCTAAAAAGTGCTTTGATCGCTTCATATTCAGATAAGCGAGATTTGCATACATTAACAATCGAGTTGTGTAATATGCGCCAAAGCAACCAAACACCTCTCGACTTCTTTTCCAACATTCAACAAAATTTGAACCTACAAGTGGCTTACATTACAATGCACAGCCAAGATGTCAATGAAACCCACACGTTGACATTGAATTCTCAAAAGTTAGCCTTGAGGGTTTTCCTGAAACATCTCAATAACCCCTTGGGAGACTACTTATCGACCAGAAATCCCGAAACATTGGATGAGGCTCTTTATATTTTAACAAATGATTTTAATATCAATGATAAATCATCTCAATCAAAATTTGTTAAAACACCAATGTACACGAAACCTCAGCAGCCTCACTCAAGTTTTAACCATTTTAGAAATCCTCAGAATAGCCAATTTCAAGCCCAAAAACCCAATTTTGTTAATACAAATCCTCACAACGGATCAAACGTTTTTAAACCAAGATCAAATGTCCAGAATCTACCCAAACCAACACCAATGAGTGTAAGCACAAGAAACACCATGCCGCGAAATAATCAAAATTATTTCAAAAATAATTCTCGACCTCAAAATAAGTTTACTGTCGAAGAATTGCATAATGTAAATGCTGAAGAACTAATGGACACTAATTTTGGTTATGATTCCAATCAATCAGAAATTCCTGAATATAACAACGAAGATGACTATTTTTCAAAAAATCATTTTTTAGGACAAAATGCCTCGGAATCGGAATAAATAATGAAATTGAATTACTAAACACTGATTTTTCAAAAACCCAATTACCATTTATTCTCATTCCATTTGGGCAATTTTCTTTAAAATGTTTATTAGACACAGGGTCTACAAAATCTTTTTTGAACCCTAAAGTTGCAAAAACATGCTTTATGGATTTTATCGAAGAAGATCCGTATATAATCTCTACCGCACACGGTACAAGCAGAGAAAAATTCAGCTTGACAATACCATGTCCGAATCTTTTTAAAACTAAAAATCACAAAATAAAATTTCATATTTTTAATTTTCACCAATATTTTGATTGTTTGTTAGGTTTAGACAACCTACAAAAATTAAAAGCAATAATCGATTTAATCAATAATAAACTCATACTACCAAAAACTAAGATCGATATAAAATTCAAACATTTGGAACAAAATAATACTAATAATATTACAGTCGAACCCAAATCAAGTAAAATAGTGAAAATACCGATTAAGAATGTAAATGATGGTTCTGCAATTCTACCCCATCAGCAAATATGTAATATTGAAATTCCCGAAAGTTTAATACAGATAAAGAATAGTACTGCTCACACCACATTTACAAATCCAACAAATGACCCTATTTCAATAAATGTAAACAAACCTTTTGAAGTAATTCCCAATACTGAATTTCAGATAAAAAACAACTTAATAAATTTAAACAATCTGAACATTTCAAAAAGCAAATTTGATTTTAGTAAAATACGTCTTGACCATATGAATACAGAAGAGAAGAGTAAAATAATAAAATTGATAAGATCCTATTCAGACATCTTTCATTGTGACGAACAAAGTCTATCATTTTCAAATACCGTCAAACATGAAATAAACTTAAAATCAGAAAAACCCATTCATTGTCGAACATACAGATATCCACAAATTCACAAAATCGAAGTTCAAAACCAAACACAGAAAATGTTACAACAAGGAATAATTAGGCCTTCGCAATCACCATGGTCTTCCCCTATTTGGATAGTACCTAAAAAGCTAGATGCCTCAGGACAGAAAAAATGGAGAATTGTGGTAGATTATAGAAAGCTTAACGAAGTTACAATCGATGACAAGTATCCTCTGCCAAATATCAACGATATTTTGGATAAGTTAGGAAAATGTCAGTACTTCACCACCCTCGATCTAGCATCTGGATTTCACCAGATTGAAGTTAATGAAACGGATATAGAAAAAACTGCTTTCTCAGTAGAAAACGGGCATTTCGAATTCGTCCGAATGCCATTTGGACTCAAGAACGCACCTGCGACCTTTCAACGCGTTATGGATAATGTTCTGAAAGGCCTGCAAAACGACACCTGTACCGTTTATTTAGATGATATCATTATATATTCAACATCCCTTCAGGAGCATATTGAAAAATTAACAAAAGTTTTTGATAGATTAAGACAATTTAATTTCAAAATTCAATTAGATAAAAGCGAATTTTTACGCAAAGAAGTAAATTATTTAGGTCATGTGATTACACCTAACGGTATAAAACCAAACCCCGACAAAATATCAGCAATAGTTAATTTTCCTATCCCAAAAACTACAAAGGAATTAAAAGCATTCCTCGGTTTACTTGGATATTACAGAAAATTTATTAAAGATTTAGCCAAAATTACAAAACCATTGACTAATTGTTTAAAAAAAGGAAATACAATTAACCTAAAAGATTCAAATTATATCCAATGTTTTGAATTTTGCAAACGAATTTTAATAAATGAACCAATACTACAATATCCCGATTTTGACCAACCTTTCGTGCTCACTACAGATGCAAGCAACTACGCTATAGGAGCCGTTCTCTCACAAGGCCCTATCGGATCTGATTTACCTGTATCATACGCATCTCGAACCCTTAACGAACATGAAATTAATTATAGCACTATCGAAAAAGAATTATTGGCAATCGTTTGGAGTTGTAAATATTTTCGACCATACCTCTATGGAAGAAAATTCAAAATTGTTACAGATCACAAACCCCTACAGTGGTTATTTTCTTTAAAAGAACCTAACTCAAAATTAGTGAGATGGCGTCTAAAGTTAGAAGAATTTGACTACGAGATTTGTTATAAAAAAGGAAAATTAAATAGCAACGCAGACGCATTATCACGTATTCCCAATTTAAATATTAACGAAACAGTTAGATTACCTATTCACGATTATATAGACAACTTTAATAAAGAACTTGACCAATGTTCATTAAACGTCGAACCACCCGACTTAGACGACATAAACGAGCTGGACGACGAAAACGAAACAGTTCATACAAGTCACGAAAATCCAGTTTGCGAAATACCTATATCAGAAGAGTGCCTTAATTTAGGAAAAAACCAAATTCACTTTATTTCAGTAAAAACCGAACCTTCATACCCAATCGTAAGAAAATTATTCGATCATTCAAAACAAAGATTCACAGTCCAGATTTCTCAAGACAACTATCACCACGATTTTATGAACTTTTTGAAAAATTATATAGTCCCTAACATCCAATACTCATGTTACTTTGATAAAGAAATTTTATACGAACAATTTTTACTAATAGTCCAAAATTATTTCAATCATACAATAAAATTTAAAAAGTGTAACACATTAAAAATAGACATCGAAAACCCAGAAGAACAACGAGAAATAATCACAAACTATCACCAAGGCAAAAACAACCACAGAGGAATTACAGAAACATTCCAACGTCTATCAACGAAATACTATTGGCCTCATATGCAAAAAACCATCCAGTCATACATAAACAATTGTGAAATTTGTAAAGTAGTTAAATACGACCGTAAACCACTCAAAATTAAATTTAATATTACCCCAACCCCCAGTAAGCCATTCGAAATAGTTCATATTGATGTACTTAAGTACGAACATTCAAAATTTCTCACAATTATCGATGCATTTACTAAATACGCCCAAGTTTATCCATTAGATACTTTACAGGCAATCGAAATATCCGAAAAACTCCTGTACTATTTTTCACACCACTCAACACCCGGTTTAATTGTACTAGACAATGGCTCTGAATTTGATAACGGACTTATTAGCGAATTTTTAAATCTTCATAAAATAGAAATACATTTTTGTAGCCCACACCATCCTGCTAGTAACGGTCTTATCGAACGATTTCATTCAACATTTCTTGATCACCTGAAACTAATGAATAACAGACCGGAATTTAAAAAAGACACCATCAAAACAAAAACTCTCTTTGCAGTAATTGCATACAACAATTCAATCCATTCTACTACAAAAATGACCCCATTTGAAATACTAAATTTTGACATGCAAGAATTGGTTGACATAGATCTCGAAAAACAAATATTAAACAATTTTGTACAAAATCATAAAGAAAAAATTCTGCTTTTGTATAAAATGATAAATAAGAACCTAAGTGAAAATAAACAAACAATAATTAACAAACTCAATAAAGATCGCGAAGACATACCAACCATACCACAAACAGTATTTGTGAAGAGTAATTTTAGATCAAAGCAGCGAAATAAATATAAAAAGGAGGAAGTAGTCAATACTAATACCGCAAGAAAAACTATAGAACCCAAAGTTGACATACATAAAACTGGTCGAAAATTTTCTAAATTACACTTTGACAACATAAAACGTCCGACTAAAGACGAAAATTTTCAAATTCCAGGTACATCATCGTCCAATGGACAATAACGTTAGTCTTTGCATCGCAAAGAAACATCACCGATAACCCAGGAATATTACCCATAAATTTAGGCCAAGCAAGAATTCAAAATTCTACTCATACTTTGATTCATTACTTCAATGTATCAAATCTATTAGAGGAATATTCTAAATTGAAAGCTCAATTTTTTACTATAAAAAATGTAACTAATAACGAATCCAACATAGAACGAGATACCCAAAATTACATGAAAATAATTCAATATAACTTAAATTTAATCGACGAGAAGCTATTGCCGTTCTCCAAATCAAGAAGAACAAAAAGAGGCTTAATTAACGTTTTAGGATCAGCAATAAAAGCTATCACAGGAAATATGGACGCCGAAGACAGCGAAAAAATTAAGAGTACCCTTGAAGTGATTAAACAAAATCAAAACAACATTGTACACCAAATTAATAATCAGTACTCTATAAATAACGAAATAATACAGAAATTCGACAAAACGATAAACGACATTAAACATAATGAAGAATCTCTTTATTCAACCACACTCATGTTAGGAAATAAAATTGAAGCTACACAAAAGCAAATTTCAAATTTATTTATCGAAAATATAGTAAATCAAGTTATCCACCTACTAAATATTATTTTAAATATTGCTCAAGACATAGAAAACTCACTAACATTCTGTAGGCTTAATATCATACATCCGAGTATTATTACAAACAACGAACTGTTCAATGAACTTCTTAAAATTAATCTTATCTATAAAAATGAACTTCCATTCCCGGTAAAATCTGAAAATATCCAAAAGTTTAAAAGAATTATTAAAACCAAATGCTTTGTCAACGACCTTGAAATAACATATTTCTTGTCACTACCCTTATTCGAATTAACAACATTTCAATTATTTTACTTCATCCCAATCCCTAATACACGATTTGAAACAATAATTCCATCAGTAAAATATATTTTAAAATCTGGATCTGGGTTGATACCATTGACGAATGTTTGTGACAATATCGATAAGCAGTATTTTTGTTGGACCAATCTAAAATCATATGCAAACATTACATGCGAGTCCGAAATACTGTCAACAAATACAATCAAACACTGCGTACTAACATCCCTGAGCGAAGAACAATCATTAGAGTTCATCCCTGAACTAAACCAATTTTTGGGCACCTTTCCAAAACACATCAGTATGAAAACCATTTGTGAGCAAACCTGGACACAAAAAGAAATCAAAGGTGTTTTTCTCTTCAACGACAACGACCACTGCCAAACCTATATTGGAACTCAACTATTGACTTTCAACACAAGCAGCCAAGGACAACCACTACTTCTAGAAAACGTCCTACTGGAAACTACAACAACCACGCCAGGAAGACCACAACCCAAATTAAGAAACATCCAGCTATCGAAATTAACGAATCAGATGCAACCTCTAGGAATCACCACCTTTCAAAATGACAATTGGCACATCTCCGGAACAGTTGTTCTCTACATCATATTTTCCATTTTGGTGTGCTACTTTTTGATCAAACGCTGCGTGATTCAGAAAAATCGGAAATCGCAACCAACGACTACCAATGGAGCCCCATTAACACTCAACATCGCAGAAGCCAAGGTCTAGCCTTCGCCGGAGTCTCAGGACTATGAGGGGAGGAATTACATGGACAAAACCCACGACCCTCAGCACCAATATGACACCATACCGTCAGCGTTTTTATACAATATATATTCATGCTTTTTTTTCAGTTACTTACTTACTTGTAACTCGTTGTCGCGTAATAAAGCTTTTTTAAAAAGCCTTTCGTTCATTTCGATAATAAAAGTACTACAAATTTTTCAATAAAACCAAATCTTTTATTATGTGTTTAAATAATTTTTTGAAATATATTGCTCGAATGAGTTTTTTTCTCAGATATACAGTCGTGGCCGTAGAAAACGGGTCATGTATTGAAACAGTTTTTAACAATTTTTTAGTTGTTTGAAACGGGTTTATACCTCGACGAGTGCGAAAAGGTCCCAAACTTTTATTGCGTCAAAATAAACATAATTTTCATCAACAT
This sequence comes from Eledona agricola, assembly GCA_964023215.1. Taxonomy (NCBI): domain Eukaryota; kingdom Metazoa; phylum Arthropoda; class Insecta; order Coleoptera; family Tenebrionidae; genus Eledona; species Eledona agricola. The sequence continues at coordinate 21,919,548 of OZ026855.1, forward strand.
GATTTTTCTTCAACCATGTCCGAACGACTGACCCTCTCCAGTTATCCAAGAAAATGGAGGAAATTCACAAATTGAAATCTACATACACTAAAAGGTATGCTAAGGATATTTAATTAATTTAAGAAACGCAATCAACAACCTATTATTTTTGTAGAATGTGTCTTACATAGTTGAAAAGCTGAAATTTTATTATATCCAATGGCGTAAAAATTCAATATGGCGGCCATAAGAAAGTCACAAGTAAAACTAGGACTTTCCTGTTATAAGGGATTTTTTTTTAATTAAAATTGCGATTTCAAATTTTTTGGTTATAAATTATAAACGAATAGTTTTTCGTAATTTTTTCAGATTTATAATCAGCATAAAATAATGCAATTTTTTTCTCATTTAACCAATTTTCGATTTCTAATAGGTTTCGCGATAGCAATGGTGGACCTTGAAAAATTCAATACCTTATGTACTTTTATGCTTCCATTTGGGCAGAATTGAAACGTTTTTTCGTCAAAAAAGTTCAAGTCTTTAGTTCGAAAAGTTCTAATAAAATAGTTATATTCAAATATTATGTATTTGCCAATGTCAGAAAGTCAAAGAAAATTATGCAATGACAGAGTTGTGAGAGCTCGACTATCATAGAGTTTACAGTATTAAGTAAAAACAGTGACAATCAAAACGAAAATATAATTTTGATAGAGTCCAAAGTTTGGTGGTTATTTGTGTTTTTATTTATTCCGATTGGACAATTTTTTTCCTGGGAAAAAATCGTTATTTTTTTAAATATTAGAGCGCCCCGGAGCACGTGGTCATTATTGTAGTATTTCTATGTAAAATAAAGAACCACCGTATGAAAATACCAGAATTCGTGCTACATAATCTATACTAATATTATAAATGTGAATGTTTGGATGTTTGTTGCTCAATCACGCCAGAACGGCTGAACGGATCTGGATGAAATTTGGCACAGAGATAGATTATAGTCTGGAATAGCACATAGGCTACTATTTATCCCGGAAATATGTTCCCGTGGGATAGATGTTTTTGTTATTCATAGAGCAAGGGATCGTATCGGTAGCATTTCAAGCCATCACTAGATGGCGGTGATGGTCGCAAGCTGTCATCTATACTTTATTTATTATGATCAGGCCGTAATTTCACAAATATACACATCAAAATTTCCACGCGAACGAAGTCGCGGGCAAAGGCTAGTTAAGTACTAAATAATAATATTCTTTCGATTCACAAAAAAAGCACTCAATCCAAATTAAGCGATTATGAAAATTCTTTCTAATTCACAACTTATTTTTTTAAATTAACAAAATTCGTGTAATTCAATTCCATTAAAAAATCCAACTCAAGGCCAAACTTTGCTACACTGTATTGAAGGTCGATGTTATTCCATGGCCTGTGCAGCCTCGTTTTATTTTTGTAAGCACGTTATTTTTAAATTTCTTTTTTTATGTAGATATTTTATTTTTATCTTGTGCACTAATTCATAGTACTTTAAAATTCCTTTGGAGTAGGTGAAGCGGGTCATTAAAAATGCAATATCTCGTGACGAAATATTTCTATTCACATTAATATACAGAACAATGTTAATTTAGAATGATACATGATTACATATTCAATATTACAATAAGTTCACAATTAAGTACAACGATTTCAATGGATTTCCAACAGGCGCCGTTTATTAATCCATTACTTAAGCTGTTAAATATTTGACTTGAAACAATGTGGTCTTTATTTATTTTTCAGCGTAATCGGAATTACAACGAGGGGTTCGTTTGTTTTGGGATTATCGGAATACAAACTCCAAGTTCGCTTTACGCAATCAAAAATCCCTGTAACACAAACACGTTGCGTTTTTCTGATCACAAAACATGTACCGTTTAATATTTACCAACTGCGATAGTCCTAACGCGCCCCTCGTCTCTGAACACCGGAAATTCGGCGTTAGATTGGTCGCCTAGCATGTTTATGACGTCTTGCTCCGATTTCGGACTTCCGTACTTTTTGAACAACACCAATCGCTCCTCGCTGCTCTTCAACATGTTAGCGTTCGCCTCTTTAACCTGTAGTCGTAGATATCTGTAACGTGATTATTGAACGAGATCACGTAAGATGAATATTCTGGAATGACTAACGCGTTACAGTGAAGAAGACATTCGCCCGGGCTTGCCGTCAACGCGTTCAGCTGCGTCTCTTTTTCGGAGTCGTTGGGGGCGATCTCGACGTTATGAAAGAGGCGATTGCCTTCCTGGTTGAGGAATGTCAGATTGACGGAGCAACCGTCGCCTGAGCCCGTTCCCTCGTCGGTGAGGATTTGCTGCGCCCTTTTGAAGTTCTCAGCCGAGAGCAGGGCTCTGGTCAGGAAGTGCCTCGCTGAAAAGCCGCACCGATAATTTTGGGGGTGAACGCTTGTAAAAAGGTGCGTTTACGCGTCCGTCCCGCTATTAAATTGTGGGCGGTGAGTGTGTTGATGGAAAAGACCAAACCGTGGTGGTTGTAGCTCATAGTGTAGCCGGGCAAATGTCCGGCGTAGCACAAGGAAGTGAATTTTTCCTCGGTCACGCCCCATCGTCCTTGCGGTTTATCCGATACGATATGGGCCGAGACGAAGTAAAAGTGATTCAAAGTCTCGGCCAAAGCGTCTTCTGTGTGGCCAAGGATTTCCTGTGAAGGGCGCGCGTTTTATTCCTAACTCGATTAGGCTAATAGAATTGGCGCGGATTAAATTGTTCGGAAAACGCAAAAATGCCGAGCTGACGTTTTACGTAACTCGCATGTCAGGTTAATTATATCGGTTTTTGACTAGAAAATTACCTGTCCGTTGCGGTTAAGGCAAATCGTTGAGCAGCCGTAAGGTTGTCTCACGCCTTCTTCTTGTCCACCTCTCAGGATAATGTCGTCCATGTGGAGGAGGAATAACTGGAATTCTCGTTTACTAATCGTCGTTTACGTGGTTTATAACATTTTTTACCTCGTGGAACGGTACTTTGGCTCCATCGGCGGTTCCTTGCAGTTCGTCGACGTATTGGGGGAAATTGGCTTTGAGGCAGTTGAGAGTGTCTTCGTAGGCTTTGCGGCCTTCGGGAGTCTTGTAAGCCGGAAGGTATTCCTCGTGGAGGGTTTTGCAGGATTGGACAAAGCTTTGGATTATGGCTTCGAAGTTCCGTCCCTGCACACATCTTGCTATTTACACCTCTCTAACGAGCATACAAAAAAGGAATTTAACTTTTGTTTCATTTTTTCCAGCGTAGACCTTTCACATTGTCAAATCACTGTCAATAACACATTTGCTCAAACATCTGGAAGTGGAGTTTGTTTAAAAACAAGACGTTAAATACATCTTAGAAAGCTTTTTTTTTCAGCTCAACTTTGCCACACTTTAATCATTTTCAAAGTGATCCATGATTTTGTGAATTTCTTCTATGTATTTTGTATATATTTTTTTTCATTTGGATTTACTATAACTCTCGACTCTTATATAAATTTATTACACCCGTTAGAGATATTTCTGGATTTTTACGCAACTCGTTTTAGTAGCGACATTTTACCACAATTGATTAAAATGTTTTGTTCGGCGATATACGAGTATGCAAATTGTTAGGTTTTAGAGTTTCAAATACAGTACGCAAAGAAAGGCATGCAGTTTTGGGTCGTTTTAGAGCATTATGCAATTATGCAATATTAAATAACTACAATTGGGGTCAATCTCAAATGCTTTCGTTTGAAAATGCAAAGTTCAATGAATGCAATACCAAAAAATCAAACAAAAATGTTGGAAAATTAGCAAATGCTGCTATTGTTGGGAAAATTGCATGATGATGTACCACCTTAATTAATTATTAAATAACTACAATTGAGACGAATTTCAAATGCTTTCGTTTTCAAGCGCAAAGTTCAATAAATTCAATACTAAAAAATCAAACAAAAATGTTGGAAAATTATTAAATGCTACTATTCTTGGAAAAATTGCATGCTTATTTTCCACGTTAATGAATTCTTAAATAACTACAATTCTAATGAATTTAAAATGCTTTCGTTTTGTTCAATGTTCAATGAATGCAATACCAAAAAATCAATTAAAAAAAATTTGGAAAATTATTAAATTCTACTATTCTTGGAAAAATTGCATGCTTATTTCCCACGTTAATGAATTGTTAAATAGCTACAATTGGGATGAATCTCAAAGACTTTCGTGCAAAGTTCAATGAATGCAATACTAAAAAATCAAACAAAATGTTGGAAAATTATTAAATTCTACTATTGTTGGAAAAATTGCATGCTTATTTCCCACGTTAATGAATTAATAAATTGCTACAATTGGGATGAATCTCAAATGCTTTCGTTTTAATGTGCAATGTTCAATGAATGCAATACCAAAAAATCAAATAAAAAAAATTGGAAAATTACTAAATTCTACTATTCTTGGAAAAACTGCATGCTTATTTCCCACATTAATGAATTGTTAAATAGCTACAATTGGAATGAATCTCAAATGCAAAGAAAATTAGTAAATGGTGCTATTGTTGGAAAAATTGCATGCTGATGTGCCACCTTAAGGGGGGATTTCCTAATGTAAAGCGTCCATATGCGACATGCACTCCAAACAGTGACAGTTCATTGAATAAACCCGGGCACATTACGGAATTTGGTTGTAATATTTGCAATCTAGAAGCTTCAATGAATGCCCCTAGTACTTTCAAATTTCCGAAAAACCTTTCGAGGCGGAAGAAATGACGTACGAAATTCGCGTTTTTTTCACCTACTTTAAACGTCGAGTGCTATTAAATGCTAATGTTATTCATAAGAAAGAGACGAATCTGAAATGCTTTTGTTTTAAAGTGCAAAGTTCAATAAATGCAATACATACTAAAAATCAAAGAAATACGTTGGAAAAATTGCATGCTTATTTCCCAGCTTAATTAATTATTAAATAACTACAATTGAGATTAATCTCAAATGCTTTCGTTTCAAATTCTCATTTGAAAAACCACCACCAACTCAAGCCTGAGGGTACCATTGGATTCTACGTATTTTATTCAACTAAATTCAAACTCGCTCTAACCATAGAACTAGTTTAAGGGCATTCTTACATTTTAAAGCTGCGAAGATTTCTGTATATCCCATTTTTATATGTCTACTTTTTTGTGGCGTAAGAATTTTTTTATGCGACCGATCCGTTACTGAAGTTCACTTCACTAGTAGAGCATGCTACATTTGAAATGGTCAAATGATCATTTTACGTGTGTTTTATACGGTATCGCGTAGCTTATATTTCAGGCCTTCCGTCTTTCAAATACTCTCAATGACAATCATTGTGAATTACAGAAAAAGACTAATGATTTTAAATAAAGTAGTCTTATCATTAAAAACAAAAATAATTGGGTACCTACAATTACCATCAAAATTAAAAAACAAGTAATAATAAGTTTTTATACAAAAGACAATAAATATTGTTGTAATACAATGTTTAGGAAAAACTTTTAAATACAAAAATCAGGACAGGAAAAACTTATGTATATGCAATGATATTCAAACTATTTATATTATAACTTCAAAATGTATGATAAATAATGGGAAAATAGAAAGTGTTTCATTTTTCCTTCATATTCCTATTAAAAAAATTAGCATCACAATCAATTTTTTTCATAAATAATTCATTTTGGCATCAACAAAATAACAGAATTCTTTACCAATAACGTGTAATTGATCTCGTACTTGAAAATAATAATTGTGTCTTTTTTGACCGAATTGCTTTCATTGTAGTAACATTTTTCCGAATGTATTATGTATTATTTCCTTTGAATCTATTAGTCTATCAGGTGTCAATCTCGTCGACAATTAATTCAAAAGGCTCTATATCTTTTTGAACAAACCCTAAAAGCTGTTGGTTCATACAGTACTTACCGACGAAAAAGTTTTGAACATTTAGTGTGGCTTTTTATATAGATCAGTTGTAGATCTGAGTTTGCATTTTTTTCCAAACACTGAGACCGTGTTCTTGAAAGCATACTACCGATTCACTTTTATCTTTCGTGTTTACCATCAATTCTATTATTTTCTACTTGCTTGTATTTGTCTGTAGCCTTTCAAAAAAATCATGTTTCCATCGAGATAATTTTCAAAAACCCATTCGGCCGGTTTGTAGGCAAAACATTTTCTTCTACATGAAAGACGAGCTGCAGTCTGCTTTATAATTTTTTTTGTATAATCCCAGGACTGTTGCCACAATTATGATAAGAACCGTTCTATAGACATACATCCTATAATTTACGCTTGCAAATTCCTCGAAACAATAAAGATCAAATATCGTTCGTGTATTATCTAGCCTAAATCAAGGAAGCGAGTGAGGGATAAAGAGGAAATGGTCTGCTAGAATACTGTTTTACAATAAAATATTGTTAACATATTACAAGAAATGTGATGAAGATACAGACTTCAAACAACTTTAACAGTACCTACGCTGAGGAGATACTAAAAAAAGTCGAGCAATTTTGGCGGATTTTGCTAATTTTGTAAGAAAAACCTGGTTTAGTTTTATAAAATCTGAATATCAAAGGACTTCAACCTCTATTAGATATTTCACGTTTTTTTTTTTTTCAACAAATTTTATCGATTATATACATTTTCTCGACAAAAACCCACTAAAATACGTTCGAGATTCCCTTGGGAGAATCCCCTGACCTCACGTACTGTCTTCAAAATTTAAAAAATAAAATAAAATTGTCGCAATTGTGAACATTTTTGATGATGTATTTGACCCACAAGTTCCCAACCTAACAACCGGCAAATATCGCAAAAACTGCTCTTTTAACCAAGCTTTCTAAAGTTGTTATTTTTTTTGTTAATTTTTTCTAATCTCCACAAATCGTTCGGGAAATGTGTAAAAACATTCTTTAAGAGGGAAGAGAGTTGCAGGGGAAAATTCATTCATTTGCACATAATTGCAGTTGTGCGTCACATACATCGTCCAAATAATTCCCGATTGCATAAAGTTTACTTTATTTTTTTGATTTTTTACATACCGCTCCTGGACTGAACTAGTTCTATGTATCCAGCGAGGCTGCCTTTAGTAGGAAAAATACCTTAGAATCCAACGGTACGCTCAGATTTGTTGTAGGATTTGAATTCAGGAGTTGTTGGCGTTTTTTCAATTAAAAGTACGACTTTTTGAAAAATATTACCTCTAAATCTAGATAAAATCGGACTATAGTAGTAAAGATAAACATATTTGTTCCTTGTAAAAAGCGGTACAGTGCCGCTAGTCAGTCATCCTGTATTTAAATGTACAAAGCTATTTTTGTAAATCATTGCGTTTTAAATGCTAAAACGCACGTGACCGCTTGTTAATTAGAATATCATGCATCGCTTTTTATTTAACAACCGTTAAAAAATTTCAATAATGCATTAATAGCCATGATTACGTCGGATTCAATTTTGCAATAGTTTTCTATTAAGGTAGTGATACGTTTATTTATATAGACATTATCATTAACCGTTTGCTAATTAATTGCTAATTCATTCGGATTTGTATGTTAGAAGAGTCTACGACCGGCCTGCCTTCAGCAAACATGGAATATTATTGTCGTGTTTACCCTGTGCCGTTCCCCATCAAACCCAAATCTCCTCAATAGGCGACATTTGTTGTTCTTTTGAAGGACGAGTTTACTTATTTCAGCTATTGTTGATAACGATAACAGGACTCGAGCAGAATTTAACGGAAAAAATGGGAAATGGGAGAGTTTGAGATAAATTTTATGACAATTAAATATGGAAGACCTTCGTACGGAGTTAAGAGCAAATATTTTCAGAATTGTACTAATTATACTTTTATTTGAGATAACAATGCAAAAAATGTGAGCATGGCGAACATATGTAGTGTTTATGTCCATGTAAACTAATACTCTGCATCCGCATAATATTTATTCGGACATATTTAATTAAAAAATTGTTATCAAATGCTGTAACAATACCAATAATAAATATGGACAAAAATAGTTATATAATCGCTTTACACCTGAATAATTTATAAACAACGAAGGCCATTTATCGATTTGTATCGGAAACGAAATATTGATCATTTACGATTACGAAAAGCGCAAAAAATTGATAAACAATCTGTGATTACATCACATAATCGTTTTGAAAAAATCTACAAAATTATAACTCACGACATCAAATCCGACTTCGTAATGAGTCCCACGTGTGTAAATAATTGGGATGCACTGGCGGCGTCCGATGTTTTCGATTACAGGCATTTCAGTTTCGGATTTCAGGAATCGCGTATTAAATAAACTATGCGTTAGCTGTGGTGGCGCGAGAGTACAGACGCCCCCAACTTGCGGTCTTAAATAATTCTTTGATAATACGCTCCCCACTACTTTATTCTTCATTAGGCTGAAACTTTTGCGTTCTGACACAGTAATTGTACTTGTAGGTTTGCGTCCGATGTCAGTTTGTTGTGCAATTATTATTGTGCGTTTGATGGATGATGCTATCAGCTTCTTATCTTTGTTTGAACTCTATACATTACGCTCTAATTAAACGACAATCTTGTTTATGTGCTAAACATACTAAATTTATAGTATGGGCTATTTTTGTGGCAAGGGTAGCTTTGTTAATATGTGTGTTTCGAAGTATCGGACTTTTCATTATTTAATATAAAAGATACAACGTATGTGTAGGGGGTAGTCTGATGGCTACTGCACTTAGACCCCAGTGGGTCACTTATTATCTTTCCTCCATGAGAGAATCACTCCGCGAGTGCTCTTTGGATTTACCTTTCTAACTGCTATACTATTTTGTATCTTTAAAGGGGCAGTACGGCTTGTCTACTATCTGTGAAGATTCTTATCGTTTTGTCGTTTAACAGAGTTTCTCGAATCTAGTCAGTTTAACTAGGAAGGAAAATAGAACTACAACACAAAAGAACAATTAGCCGGTGAGAAAAGTAGTGTGAATCACTGTCAAAATTGCAAGAAATCCATTGTATGTGGAGTGTGATCGTGACTCCTAGTAGACAATGGATTTGCAAGGGAATTGTTACAATTTCATAAGGGTCAAGGTAGCAAATATGCGACAACTGCCCGAAGACACGATCGACGAATTGTTCAACATTACAATTTTTACGCATTTCATAAAGTTGGTAAATTTGTTGCTCAGAAAACGTGGCATGGAGTTCTGTGTAAAATCTGTCGAATCAAAATGTACCCATTTTGGCAAAAACTCGCAGGGGTCGCGTCCGGCGAAACTAAAGATCACAAGTCCAAATTTTTTCAATCGTGTTAACAAATCAATTCCATAGCACTGCCACCATGTCTTTGTTGCGATTCGGCTTTACAGATCCTTTTGAAATTCACCAAAATGGACTTGTAACTGTTTCAAAACGAGTTCTCTATATTTAAGTTTTTCTTGTATTTAGAGTTTTATTTTTGTTATCCATTTAAAATATAAATCTGCGTTAGCATCTCATTTTTTACCCCGATTTAGTGTATTTATGGGCTCGGTTTATAGGTAACTTTTCACGCACTAAAATTATTATTTAGCTGCAGTGCTATTCCCATTATTTTTACTGAATATTTAAATTGTAACTATGCGCTTATCGCATTTGTACTTACTAAAAATTACAATTTTTACTGAGTACATATAATTTATTATTTTACTAAGCATTTATAACATTTACCGAGCGTTTATTACTTTTTTGCTACTCATTTTTTACTTACTTTAAGTAATTAAATACTGAAAAATGCATATTGCATCGTTACAAATTTTATTTTTGGTTTGGCGACGTTTCAAAATTTTACGACTAAATATGCTTGCAGAAATCTGTAATTTTTTAACATTACAGTGTTCTGTAGGTATATTTTAGTTGTTATACAATCTTAATGATGTCGCTAAAAATAATTATTTAAAATATTTTCTTACTTAGTTGAACGTCATCTTAACATTAATGCAACACTTACAAATGTCTGCAGAAGTGTGTAACTTTTTCTTCTTAAATTAACGTAACAGTTTTTGTAATTTCTTTAGTTGTCTAATAAATGTCAAGATGTCGCCCAACTCATTTAAAAAAGCTTTTTTCTTTTTTTACTTACTTTACGTATTCAAATAGTAATAAATTCGTTTGATTCCAGTTATTGAAATGCTTATTCTTGGTGTGGGTACACTTTTAAAATTTTAATACTAAATATAGTTGCAGAAATCTGTATGTGGTAATTCGTTTTTACCATTACAGTGATCTATAAGTATTTTGTTGTTTGAGTAAATGGCAAGATGTCCCAACTCATTTAAATTTTTTTTCTTTATTTACTTACTTTACCTAATTAAATACTGATAAATTCATATCGTATTGTATAAATTATAAAAAGAAATATTTTTGTTTGAAGCCATTTTTGAAATTTAACAACTAAAAATGGTTGCAGAAACCTGTTCATTTTTATAAATTACAGTGTTCTGCAGGTTTATAGATATCGCCCAAAATATTATTTGTTTAAAATATTTTATTATTCAGTTAAACGTCATCTTACATTAAGCAACAATTACAAATGTCTGCAGAAGTGTGTAACTCTTTCATCTTAAATTAACATCACATTTGTAATTTTAATTTCTTTAGTTGTGGGATAAATGTCAAGATGTCGCCCAACTAATTTAAAAAGTTGTTTTTTCTGTTTTTTATTTCTAATGTCTTCATTGTTTTGTTTTTAATTAAATACTAATAAATTCGTACTCAGCACCTCAAAATTCGTAAAGCTTATAAACGATAATCACGGCAAGATCTTGGACGGGTGTCCAAGATCTTGGAATGGATATTGGAATCATGGAATCATTGAATGGAATCATGGAATACCCATTCCACATGGACGGCTGTTATAAATCGCTCAACTTGTCTAAGATGACTCAAATTCAAGCAGGCACCATCCTCCAACTGATCAACAAAATAGAAGTTGTAGAAGAAGCTGTCGCAGGTGATTAAATGCAAATCAGTTTCAGTTCTCTATTGTACATTGTAGGGTCTGAAAAAATCTTCGCGTTTCTCATTCCTCTACTATATCTGTTCAGAAGACGACAAGAAAAATGGGAGAACACAAAATTGGAGCTGTGGTCATCTCCCCTAATCCAAGACGTTTACCTCGAGTTGTGAATCAGGAGAAGCTGACGTTTACTATGTTCGGAAAGAGCAAGTTTTTGGTGCAACACGTGGACACGCCCGAGAAACAAGAAAAACAATGAAAGCAGATAGCGGCATCGTGTCGAGCACAGTCGAAAGGAAGCTAAGCAGCACGATTTAGCAGTGTCAATGAAATCCCTATTTCTTCAGGTTTCAGATGCCTTAATATGAAAAAGGCAGTAATTTATGCTTGAGAAAGGTCTAATTGTTTGAGAAGCTTAGCTGATAAGTAGCGTAAAAACAGCTATGCATTCATTTAGGATTTTTCATTATCTTTCAAAAGTGAGTTTTGTGATAATCTGTTTATTGAGAGTAGTTTCTTGTCGCTGTTAACTCACTTACCAGGCGTTATTTTGAACAGAGTTTGAATTGGTTAGCGTTCTTTAGCAGTGTTGTAGTTTAAGTTTAAACTCAGTATTTACATACATAATAGTTCTTTTGTTGTAGATGTCCTAAATTACTACTGAATCAATCAAATTAACATTTATTGTGGTTATTAAGATTTTTGATTTTGTCCAATATGTCCGTATCGGACCTGATATTGTGATCCGCTATTCGTATTTCTTGTACTTGTAGTAACTGCAGTATTGTAATATACCTTAGTAACTTATTATAAAAAGCTTTTTTTTTTCAATTCCCGGTCGTTAATTTTGTAAAATTGAATAAAATGGGATTTCATTTTTTTGTTTGACAGATTTGGCGCCAAAGATCTCCTCGCATTCCTATGTTCCTGGTCCGAAGTCGGATTTTCGTTTTATAAATTTTGTTGTAAAATTGAATAAAATGAGATTTAATTTTTTTGTTTGACAAATTTGGCGCCAAGGATCTCCTCGCGTTCATGTGTTCCTGGTCCAAAGTCGAATTTTCGTTTTATAAATTTTGTTGTAAAATTGAATAAAATGGGATTTAATTTTTTTGGTTGACAAATTTGGCGCCAAAGATCTCCTCGCGTTCCTATGTTCCTGGTCCGAAGTTGAATTTTCGTTTTATAAATTTTGTAGAATTGAATAAAATGGTATTTAATTTTTTGTTTGACAAATTTGGCGCCAAAGATCTCCTCGCGTTCATGTGTTCCTGGTCCGAAGTCGAATTTTCGTTTTATACATTTTGTATTAGAATTGAATAAAATGAAATTTAATTTTTTGTTTGACAAATTTGGCGCCAATGATCTCCTCGCGTTCATGTGTTCCTGGTCCGAAGTCGAATTTTCGTTTTATAAATTTTGTTGAAGAATTGAATAAAATGGTATTTAATTTTTTGTTTGACAAATTTGGCGCCAATGATCTCCTCGCGTTCATGTGTTCCTGGTCCAAAGTCGAATTTTCGTTTTATAAATTTTGTTGTAGAATTGAATAAAATGGGATTTAATTTTTTTGGTTGACAAATTTGGCGCCAAAGATCTCCTCGCGTTCATGTGTTCCTGGTCCGAAGTCGAATTTTCGTTTTATAAATTTTGTTGTAGATTGAATAAAATGAAAATGTATTGTTGGTTGCCTGCATTTGCTCTTAATACTAGTCGCAAATCAAATTAATCTTTAGCCAAAAGGTTAAAATAAAACGTGGCTCGCACTATGGCGAAGAGTGTGTTTAGAAGAACTTTATTATTAAAATAACAACCAACCTTTGAAATACTGTTAAATAATTATGTTACAAGTTGCATGTCACTCGTCGCTAACAAAGACTCGTCATAATTGAAACTAATACCAAGCACAGAACTCGCATGTCCTTCTAACGTGTTGACCAAAGCCCTATTTCCAATATCCATAGAAATAAACGTTTCAGTCCTCGCTTCTGGTCACTGAAATCCTCCAGTTAAGAGAAACGTAATGTAACTGTATAAATTGTGTTACCGACGCAAGCTCCTGGATGGCACAATGCGTTTTTGTTGTGTACTTTGGAAGCTGCGTTTTAGCTGCAAGTTCCCTCACCGTCCAACATACTAAAATGCATCAAATCAACATAAAATCAAAGCCCAAGACGAATTAATTAAACAAACCTGAATAAACACAATTCATTGTTTCGGGAATTTACCAAGAGAAGTGGATTATGAGCTTCCTACTAATCCAAGCCTCGTGATCGAACAATTAGGCGGCAGAAGAATTTTCTTCTCTCTCTCTCTCCATTTAGTTCACAGAAAAGGGACACAATTTCTCCCTAATACAATTCGCTTTACTTATAAATAAGACAAAATTAACATTATCTTACCATATCATTGCCAACCCAATATGTTTTCCCACTAATATGAGAAGTTTTTCATTTCCACCAATTCTGCATGCATTCTTCGTGAAGGGGAGATGACCACAGCTCCAATTTTGTCTTTCTCCCATTTTTCTTGTCGTCTTCTGAACACATGTAGTAGAGGAATAAGAAATGCGAGGGTCTCTCCCGACCCTACAATGTACAATAAAACTGTTAGCACTTCTCAGTGTCTGATTTGTTTTGCATTTAATCACCTGCGCCACAGCTTCTTCAACTTCTTTTTTATTCATCAGTTGGTTGCTTCAATTTGAGAAAAATTACAAACTTCTGCAACTAAATTTGGTCGTAAGTTTTAAAACGTTCCCAAATCAGAAATACAATTTGAATAACTGATACGATACGATATGAATTTATCTGTATTTAATTACGTAAAATAAGTAAAAAAGAAAAAATATTTTAAATGAGTGGGGCGACATCTTGACATTTATTCAACAAGTATCTTAAATAAAACTACAGAACACTGTTCAAAATGTTCAAAAAATTACATACTTGCACAACCATTTTCAATTGTAAAATTTTAAAACGTCCCCGATTAAAATGCATTTTTTAATAATTGGTACAAACCGATATGAATTTATCAGAATTTAATTACGTAAAATAAGTAAAAATTAAAAAAGTAACATTTTTCGATGAGTTGGCGACATCTTGACATTTAATTTATTCAACAACTAAAATAAACCTACAAGAATCTGTGCTACAAGGCAGTGTATGTTTTAAAAAATTGTGCAACCATATTTACTCATAAAATATTAAAACCTCCCCAACCAAAAAATTAAACATAATTGGTATGATACGATATGAACTTAGCAGTATTTAATTACGTAAAGTAAGTAAAAAGAATTAAAAAACTGTTTAAATGAGCTGGGCGACATCTTGGTATTTGTTCAACAACTAAAATAAAACTACACAAAACACTGTAATGTTAAAAAAATTGCAGACTTCTACAACTATATTTAGTAGTAATTTTAAAAGGTCCCCAAACCAAAAATACAATTTTTAATAACTGATACGATACAATATGAATTTATAAGTATCTATTTACGTAAAGTAAGTAATAAAAAGAAAAAAATATTTTTAAATAAGTTGGGCGACATCTTGACATTTATTCGACAACTAATGAAATTACAAATAACTGTAATGTTAATTGATGGAAAAAATTACATATTTCTGCGAACATCTGTAAATGTTAATATGACGTTCAACTTAGTAAGAAAACTTTTAAACAACTAATTATTTTGAGCGAAAAGTTATGCAACAATTAAAATAAACCTACAGAACACTGTAATGTTAAAAAAATATTACAGACTTCTGCAACCATATCAATTCGTAAAATTTTAAATCGTTCACAAACCAAAAATTATATGAAAAGGCCTATTAATGCATGATTTCATCTAAGAAATCGTTCGTTAATGTATGTCATGATTTTATGCATGTATATGGATTATTTTATAGTTATAAATGAACAATTTTCCATTAATGCATTATTTTTTCAGTGCTAACTATGGTTAGTAGCATACTATTATTTAACACTTAAATTTTAGGAAATCGTTAAAATGTTAACTCTACGATTATTTAATGCCAGTATTTGAGTAAGCAACTTACTTGGTTCATGTGGGGGGTGGTTCCACAGAACTATAATTTAATACGAACAATATCATGCAGAAGGTTAATACACTTTTGTAATCTTCCAGTTCTAAATGTAACACTTCCATCTGCATCACTCAAGACCAAATGGCTAAAACAGTATATTATTAAAAACGGAAAAAAAATTAATTGTTCACTGCGAATCTCAAACCTGGTTGAGTCCAAACTACAACAATAACTGGCCACCATGTACAGCATAAACGTCTTTTTTCTGTTAATTTTAATTATTATTATTTGACTAAACAATTAAAGGAAGACAAGACAAGAGACAAGTTGGAAAATTACAATTTTGACAGCAATGACAGCTTTAGTGTAATGACAGATGAGAGCGGGAGTAAACCACAGTATGTCCTGTACAGTTTCAGATTCCCTCCTTTTCTCTTTTCTATGATTCCTTCCATGTTTATATTTATGACTATTGACTAATTGTATCAAATGTTTAATTTGCACGTTTAAGATCGTGTTTTAGTGCATTTTTTGAGTAGCTAAAGTAGAGTTTAAGAATGCACGGTCTAGCCAAGGAAAACATTTTAAAGGTAAATGCTTTAATATGGCGCGATATTAATAATTTGCGGTTAGTATGTCTTGCTCAAACATGAAAAAATTGTTTTTAGCTCAAAGTAGAGAAGAAATCGGTTACTACAGTATACATCCCCGCAGGATTAACGCTGAGCCAAGTTCCGAACTTAATAAAAGGAAGCACAACTTCGCAAAATGTTTCGAGGGATCGACCCAACATTGACAACTTAGCAGAAAGAGTTAGTTCAAGAAATCAGTCAGTGCAAGAAGGTCGATCTTATAATCATGACTGTAACACAACCAATGGAAATTATATTACTAAGAAGACTAAAGGCGTAATTCAAGAACCAACAACAGACAGTTACTGTAGGGAAGTAGATTCAGTAAATCAGCAATTACCCCCTAAAATTAGCACGGACGCAAGTTGGGATACTGATCACCACAGTTATGAAACTGAGCAAACTACCACAAAAATTACAAATGTTAATGACACATCAAACACTCGTAAAAGTGTCAGTTCAAAATCCAAGAGCAGCTTGACAGAGATCCAGCTCGATCACTCTCCCGACACTAAAGAAACATTGAGAGATAAACTGTTCAAAAAACTCAAGTTAAATGCAGAGAAAAAGACAAGTGTGAAAAAGACAACATTGCCCAAAACTCAACAACTGGAATGCAGTTGCACCAAATGTGACAACTTCATCAAATGTCCGACGTGGTGTCAAAATAATTTAACTTTTAACGACGCCGACACTCCAAGGAAGAAGGGTCTTCCGTTACTCAAAACCGGTGCACCACAAAAGGAAACATCAATTAGGACTATTAGTACCGCCCAACTTCTTCTTCACAGGTACAAGAACTGGGTTTGTGGACATCACATAATTGTTTTGTTACAGTAATTATGTACCGAAACCCGTCAGGTGTTTGAATGACACTAGTTTTGATAAGGACATCCAAAAAGTGTTGGTATCTATGAAATGCAGCACTCCCACTCCCATGCAATCGTATCTTTGGCCTGCCATCCAACGCGGTCTTAGTTGCATTTCAATAGGTGCTGCTCAGACTGGTAAAACGTTATCATATTTACCGGCATTCTGTGGTTTTGCCATGGATAAGTACGACAGATATGCGGAGCTGGCTCAGTATAACGGACCACTAGTTATTATTTTATGTTTGGATCAGCAACAATGTGGGTCCGTAGAATGTTTGCTTCACTCGTTAGTCGCAAATTGTGCCATTGTACCTGTTGTGAAAAACTTGACAGAAACATCGACACTTGTAATTCAGTTCTTGTAGCTAATGCTCAAGTCTTATATATGTATTTTTGCAGAATAATTCCGACATAATCGTCACAACTCCACCCATTTTGGAGGAGAGTGTAAAAACCGGAAGTGTTAGTCTCAAACGATTGTGTCACCTCGCCATCGAAGATGCACACGTCTTATTCAAGAATTTCCACAAAAACGTGAAAAATCTCTTGGTCGTGATGAACAGAATACAAAATGCTCGTCCATACAACAAGAACGTTCAAATCGTGGTGAATTCCGAGAGATGGACAACTGATTTGGATACAGTTCTTGCCAAACTGTACCTCACACCCGTTGTGTGCTTTGAGGACTTCGTGGAAGCGGCAAAGTATTCTAAAGTCGTGTTCAGAAAGAAGAAACTGAAAGCAGAGTACAAGTTGTTTTACATTCAAGGTATTAGTATTAGTGTTGGGGGCTTGCAGTCACGAGCTGACATTGCAGATATTCTGAAAAAGCACTACATGACTAACAGAGTGGTTGTTTTTTGTTCGGAGAGCGAGATTTGTGGCCTTGCCGAACATTTGAACCTTGGAGGCGTCGAATGCATCACCATTTCAAAAGAAGTAACTGACGACCAAATACTGGAAAACGAAAACATGTGGTGCACCCTCAAAGTCGGCCGCCTTCAAGGTAAAAACAAGCCATTTGATTCGTATTAAATTGGTTGGTTTCAGTTTTATTGTGCACTGACGAACTGTGCAACAAAGCCGAGGGTTTAATTAACGCCGCATGGATCGTGCACTATTCGCCCCCATCCACTTTGCAACAAATGCGGAACCGTTTTAGGTGCATGGCGCAAAACTTGCATCCACCCTCTAATCTTGAAACAACAGCTTTGAGGTACTGCTTCTTCATAATGGAGGAGGCTTCAGACAACGATGTATTCAACAACTTCTTCCAAACCTTGACTTTCAGTTCCATTAAGTACTTGTGATATAAACATTTTAATTTCGCTTCATACAAGTGTTTACAAAACGACCGTTCCAGCTTTGAAATGTTTTGCGAACTTAACTCGAACTAAACAAGAAATACAATTAATTGCACCATAAAAAGAAATTCGTATTCGTTGAAAAACTACAAATGAAAAGAAATCAGGTCGTCGTCGATCGCTTTGACGCGAGTCTTAAACTGCGTCTGGGTGGAGTAGTTTTCGAGGGACTGTCTAGGCGCTTTGCCGCTTCGGGCAAACTCTGTCTTAGTGTTTTCTTGTCAGTGTACGTCCAGCGTCCGACTCTCCCGTCCCACTAAAACCAACGCAACAATTACAATTGTAGGTGCTTTTATACAGTGTGGACCAAAATCATTATCATCTAGTTACCTTTGAAATCTTTTCACATGTAAATTTTCCTGCGCCGCTCTACTATTTTTAAAGTTCATAGTTCTGTCAATAAATGACATCAATCAAATTGAGAGTTATTACAATTTATTGAAGCGAATTGAATTAACAAAGACTAAAAATGTACACTGGCAAGAGAACACTTTCACCATTGAGGCATAGTTTGAAATTTTAATATATTTTTTGAGGTTAGTATACGTCCTTTTTTTGTAGAGCGGCACTTCGTATTTTTACAAGGGTAATGCAAAGGTCACTAGCTGAAAATAATTTTGTTCCACACTGTATTATGAAACCTACAGAAGACGTTAGAATTTCGTTTCTGTACGGATGCCAGAACACGTCCCTTACACACGCTTTGTGGCCGTGAACAAACTCTTCTATTTTTCCAGTCAGAGCGTCGTATACTGAAACATGGCGTCCTAACAAAAAATTACCAAAACCACTAATTAAAGTACCTATCAAATCTCCAGTTCCGGAACCTGTATATATAAATCTCTGCCCGGTCGTTTCCAATGGTGAAAATCTACATCTGACCAGCGTTTTAATAACAACGTGGCCTCTATAGGTCATTATGGAAGTGTCTCCATCCAACTTGTCCTTGCAAGTGAACACTAAAAAAATCCATAACCAATTCGTAGCAGTACTAATAAACTCCTGGACAAAATTAACTCATTATTACTAAATCATTAAATATTATATGTGGGTGACCTAGGATGATATCCTCTATCACTCCTGATAAACAACTGCAATTGTTGGCAGTTTGAAAATACATTTTGCAATTGCTTTTTAACACAACAAATTTCTCTTGTGGGAACTCAATGTTACCTAATCTAACTGTAGCGCCGTTGTTTGTGGACCGATTTTGATAAATCAAAAATAAATCAAAAACCACAATCATTCGTCTAAAAAGATGTCAGATTTTTCATGACTTTTTTTGTTTTTCAAATTTTTACCAAAGTAGTCTTTGTTCAATCATTTTTTGTTTACTGTCATAAAGCGGCTCCAGTCCATTTGTAGTATTTTACGCACTCTATCTTCCAAAAAAATGTATAATCCATATGGGATGAATATTATACAAGTGGATTTCTCTGAGAATAAAAATTGCATTTTTGCAAAGGAAACTGATCCCATACTTTATGGCAGGGCAATTTACCTCTTTTATAGTAGATAGCAGATTAGTAAGTATATTATTAGAACGTTTGTGTATTAGCAATCATAACTGCAGTTTAAGTAGCATGGAGGGCGAAATTATATTAGAAGAATTTAAAAAAAGTGTCGGACTATATAATTTAAAAAACACGGAACTATATTGAAGCTGGAGACAGTAGCACCTACAAGAAAATTGTGGATGCCACTTGTGCCGGAATAAAAATAGAATAGAAACCACCTTCTGCGGAGTTTCAGAAATAAATTTAAAGATCCTGTGAAAAATAAAATATATCTTATTCTACAAAGAAAACTTCTTGAACGTTGTATTTTGCGTCTATCCACTGGAATTAGATATGCAATTAAACATAGAAAATAAAACGCAGACAAAAAAACTTCAGAATTTCTGAAATTAGATATTCATTCTGAATTGTGTGAAACATGTATTTGGTGACCATAGCGATTTCCCTGTATATTTTTTCCGAAAAAAGTAACAAATTTCCTACGAAGTTTTCCGGAGATTTCGTCAATAATTTAAAATTCATAATTAGAAGAATTGCAACTCATTCCATTTTCTAAGAGATTTAGTAATAAAGCCGTTGAAAGACACGATTCTATAGTAGCAAAGTTTATAGGAGGTAAAAGAATAAATTTTTACGAAGCAAAATGCTATCGTTTCATTTAATACTAATGAAGCACATAGTTAAATGAGACAAATCAGTCCAACAACCCATTAGCCAGATTGGAAATAAAAACGAAGAATAAAAGTTCTAAAGAATAAGGTTTGACGAATGGAAAAATGTCAATCCAAATTCATTTATCTAAACAACGGCCGAACCCGATTATTCGTAATTTTAAAATCACAATAATACCATTCTAATTTGCAAATATTAGTTCAAATCATTTAATTATAATATCACGTAGGTGCTATTATTTAAAACTTGGAAAAAATAAAAGTAATAACGAGACGTTTTGCTGATGCGTTGATTGTGTACCGAAATTTTAAAAAGTTTAAATGAATTGGAAAGGGAACGAAAAATCGAATCTATCTTGACCTAGAAACTACATGGGAACGCAACTTATTCTTAGTCACAACAAATTTTGATAAGGGGGTCAAACGTCCATATTTAAACAATCGTTGTTCGAGATAATATTAATCCCAAAGCAAATCCCATTAACTGCATCTGCAATGACTTTGCACAATTTCAACATTATACATTGCGCTACAAAATTATCAGTTGAAAATACTGAAGTCATCCACATAGTAGATAAAATCGACTTAAAGTGAATGATTAGTGGAAAAACCTTAAATTCGATGTCGTCTTTTTTCACACCGTGCCAGAACTAATGTCACAAAATAGAAATAGTCATTTCGTTTAATAAAGTGTGCAAGGACGTGTTGCTTATTATTTTAATTTCATCACAGTTTGTTCTTTCTGATTTAACGGGATTTTAAGATGTGCCGAGTGCCTTCAATTTTCTCACGGTCTACATAATTTACTATTATAACAATCTCATTAATAGCATTTTTTTAATTCGCTGCATTATAATACAGTTGGCGCAGAACTACCGCCAGATATTTTTATATTAAATTGTAGAATGATCATTAAGTCTAATATTGATGAAAAAAATGTTTATGGTTCAGTTATGTTCAAATGGTAGAAAACTTTTGTCAAAATTTTATCGTGTTGTATAAAAAAATTACTATTTTTCTAATAAATAAGTATTTTATTCCTATTATTATTCTTCGTCAAGGCTTCAGTTGACCCAGTCGCTAAAAAATATTTTTTTCCGAAAATATGTAAGAATGATTGGAAAACGTGATATATTTCATTATCTTATTTTTAGATCTTTAGATTATCTTAGTTTAAGATGATATAGAGAATTGTCGAATATTCTTCTGACAAAGCCATATCTCTCCTAATCCTTCATCAAAACCAATAATTGAGCCACCATTTTGAAGATTACTTTCACAGCTATATGCGAAAAATAGACAAACGATTCAAAATGTTAATGTTTCTTTAAATCGCATTTTAAAAAGCACCATCTATTAACAATCTGTTTGTAAATATTCTAAAATTTGTGCAAATTTAGATTATAAACAAAGTGCAGTAATTTAATTTTATATAACATTTGTAAAAGAAATTGCAAAGCATTTTTCGTAGATGTGGCAAATGTGGTAAATATGTAATTAAGTGCACGAAATACGTTTAAAAAAATACATTTTATTTTTTATACAATTTTAACGTGTTACATTTATTGTTGTCTTTAATGTTTTTTGTGCACTGATGATGGAGGTTGTACTCCGAAACTAGTTTGCAACATCAATAAAAACAATAAGTAGATCACCACATTCTCTTTTTCATTTTTTCTGCTTTGGGGGGACAAAAAATGACCCGACAAATAAAAATATGCATATTAATGATTACCGTTTCAAACCGAATTTTTGCTAGGAACTTCTGTTTGGTACGTACACACGTTCTCACAAATAATAGACCTTGAACTAATCAGCACTGAAAAAGGCCCACGGGCTCTTAGACTATAAATGTATGCAAACAAATCATTATTTCTGAAATTCCTTTTATCTACTGTTCGCTTAGCAATTCAAGTTTGTACAGTCTTTTGCAATGGAATTGCGACTCATTAATATACAAAAACCCCCATAAGTCCGCAATCCAAAACGCAACGGACTCTATTTTTATTCCGCTTTCTGTCACTTTATAATACGTCAAATTTAAGGTTAGTCTTCTGTTTACAAAATTGGAAATGATGGACTTATGGGGGTTTTTGTATATTAATGAGTCTCATTTCCATTGCAAAAGACTGTACATAACACCTTTAGCATTTTTTAATTTGATTCCTAATTGCTTCCAAAGTTTTATTCAAAGAAAGAATATTTCAAAACAAATTGTTTTAAAAAAAAATATGGATTTTCATAAAAATGTTATTTGATATCTTTATCCAATAACCCCTTTATTTAACAATGTAAAAAGTTACTTTGCAACTAGTCGGATTAATTAATACTAAAAAGTCGACAAGAGCTTCACGTGATTGGTCTATTATCAATTACTTGCCGTTTGAATATCTTACAGCCCTGGACATACTTATCTTTCACATTTATTGTTTATTTTCACTACAGAACTTCCCTGTATTTATTCGCATCGTTTAAATAGCACATTTTATATGTAAACCTGCACTATTATAGTGGTCGGATTAGGATTGAAATATTGTGTCCACTTACGTCTTTTGGGAACTTGCTGCCACCTGTAATCCCAGGTCTGTTCGTGTACGGCCTTGAGCGACTTTTCGGCGGCTTTCTCTCCCGAAAACACCCTAACGTCCCAAAGCTTAATGCTCTGATCCTTGCTGTTGGAGATCAAATGTCTGCTGTCCCTTCTCGAGTCTATAAAAGTGATGCCGTCCATGTGTCCCGCCAAAATTCCGACGGGTTTAACCGACGACTCGTCCAACGTCCTCCTGTCCCACACCTTAATCAAACCGTCGTCTCCTCCGCTGTAAATGATATAGGAAGAATCGTCAGCGAACGCGACACTATTGACGTCGTATTCGTGTGCGGGAATCTATACACATAAACTGAATGAAAGTGGTACGGTCATTTCTGCTGTCGCCACCTTCAGAGTGCGCCCGTGCCGCTGCAGGTTGTATATGTAGAGGCAGCCGTCGTTGGCGCCTCCCAAAAACTCCTTGCCGCACGACGAAAACACCACCGAGAAGACGCAGAAGCGGCGACTGGTGTTGGTGAGACACAAGGGTCTCTGGTGCGTGTTTTCGTGCACGGAACACAAATGAACTGAAAAAACAACTTTTTCGGGAGCCGCTTTTGGATGTTGGCGCTCTTACGAGAGGAGGACCAGGTCGAGTAGACGAACTGATTCTGATCCGGACTAATCGCCAGGTCTATTATGCTCCAGCCGATGTCTCTTGCGCTCAAAGTGTTGAACAACTTATACGAGGTGTTCTCGGAATTATACAGCCGAATCTGCCGGTCTAAGAAACGATTCAGTTCCCGCGTTTTTATCATTCCAATTAAGTTACCTTGCGACGCCGTTATGAAGGTCTTGCCGTCCCGGGAAAAAATACCGCAAAACACTTTCCCGTTATAAGCGTCCAGTACGTTCATGCTGTTCGGTATGTGTTTATTGCTTAGTTTACATTTTTGGGAGTAGGAAAAAGTTTGATATGGATACACGCCTCTCTGAAAGTGAGCACATTAGCACCGACACCACAATCCGCCTTCGGACGACTCACTTCTCGATTTGAAATCATTTGCGATATATTGCTACCGGGATTGACTCTGCGGCCTTGTTGCCCTAAACCCGATGCCATCTTTGTCGACATATAAAATTCACTGTTCTAAAACATGTTCGGTTTTTAGTAGCCGGCGCTAGAAATAAACTATTGGACAACTGAAGCCTTCCACCCAAATTTTGGCTTCATCGCATTTCAAAACACTTTTCTTTAGATGAAAGCACTGTTTTATGTCTACTAGAAACAGCAGACGGCATCAAATTTATGTAATTATGTAGGGTGAAATGTCTTGTAGCTTCATTTGATCAAGTTGTTTCCTTAAATGACAGTGCCCGATCAAGAATACCTGTCGGGTTGTTCCTGGTCATTACAAGAAAAAATCTTTGCGACGTCTTTGGTAAGGTACGTTAGTAGCTCCTTAGCAAGACGTCAGCTGATTATGTCATTTCACTTTGAATTTAGTGTAGTTATTTTCCTTTAAAGTTTAATTCTTGCTGAGGATGATGCTGTGATAGTGTGTATCCACTATCTGTGTAGATTCTTATCGTTTTATCGCTTCCGGGAAACTAAATTTCAACATTTTGACAAATCACCCTGTTTTAATCACAATACCCTCTGCACTTCCATCTAGATATAAAATAATAATGTCCGACCGAAGCTAGTTTTTACGGCATAAGCCGAATTTCGGCTTTAGTCTCAGTTTCGGCCGAAACCGAAATTTCATGTTTTCGTGGGAAAAATAAACTAAAATGTATCATAATCAGTCTTTTTTTTTAATCAATCACATTTTAATCATTCAGCTTCTGATATTTTTAACTAATAATTAACTTATCATATCATAATTATTACTCCCCTTATTTCAAAAAGCACAAATAAAAATACTTTTTTTTTAATATTATGAAATAAAATAAAACCTACAAAACAAAATTACTTTTATATTTTTTAGTTAAAAGAATTTACCTAATAAATATGTTTAGATAGAACAAAACAAAAAAAACACTCTTTCATCTTAAGAACGATAGTTATTTTTATTACAAGGCCAGAAATTCAAAAGACAGTTTCTAACCGTGTGATTAACAAAACTTATTCGGACAACAAAATATTTTAATTAAAAAAATTACATTAATTGCTGGCGGTACCTATTCCACGATATCATGAGATAAAATAATTTTTTTGACGTTTGTAAGTATTGAGTAATTTGCGTGCACAATTCTACTGATAATAAATAAAATTGGATAAAGACACACCAACACATATGCAAAAAGTAGTAGAAAATGTAACTCAGAATGTATTACCCGAAAAGTCAGTGCCGCCAACATAAAAGCTTTCATTGAAAATCCCTGCTTTCCATTTTCTTGCCTAGGCAGGTTCGTTTTCAAGACGATTTGAGCGCTTGCAAAATAACTAATTCGAGACGGAGGCCGAAAAAATTATTTCTTCTAAAATTTGGTAATTTTGTATGGTTCTGTTGTTAACGAACTACAATAAAATTAAAATTAATAAGTACCTATCTACCAAATACAAGCAAATAAAACTTCAATCGAATGTATCAAAATAAAAAAAGTTTCGCAAAACCTCCCGAATGCAGTTTCTGTTTCGGCCAAATGACAGCCGAAACCGAAACTAAGCCGAAACCAGCTTTTTTGCCGAAACTAGGCCGAAACCGAAAGTTCGGTCGGACAATATAAAATAATAAAGCAAACCATTTCGAAATCCCATGAGTGTACCAAAAGTTACACATCTTTGAAAAATATGCCAAAATTAGGTTGGAGCAATTTGTCCAGCAATTTAAATAATTTAAAACGAAATAAAAATAATGTTTGTAGCCATGAAAATGTCTGCCAAGTCTGCACAAGACACAAGGGTCCGGCAATCAGTACCAATTTTTTTGAAGAACTGACATTCGGTTTTGGGTGATAGGAGGAAAGTACTAAATAAAAATTCTTTAAACTTGAAATAATAAATTTTATTAACTCAGTTAATTTTTTCAAAATTACATATTTTAAGTGAGCACCATCACAATTTCCTCAATGCCGACAGCTTCCTATAAAATTTGGACTTGTGTGAAGCAAAATTTTGCAACAGCATACCTATAACTGCTCCAGATTTTTTAATGGGGATATCTCAAATCAGTATTACCCCATAACCAAATGTCAGCTCTTCATAAAAAGCGGTACTGATTGCCGGACC
Source organism: Eledona agricola (assembly GCA_964023215.1). Classification (NCBI taxonomy): domain Eukaryota; kingdom Metazoa; phylum Arthropoda; class Insecta; order Coleoptera; family Tenebrionidae; genus Eledona; species Eledona agricola. The sequence continues at coordinate 21,945,385 of OZ026855.1, forward strand.
CTGTGTTTTGAATTAATTTTAATACACTTATTATGAATTTATGATTCAGATTTATAGAACATGACCTGCATAGTCATATATATATACAGGCGTCCCAGAAATAATGGCATTAACTTTAACCAGTAGTAGATCTCGTCAAGACAAACACTTTTTCTAGGTACCATTTTTACGAAATCGCAATTTCGTTTTAGCATTTTACCCTCCCTGAAATTGACGAGCTGCCTATGGATTTGTTAAATCAGAGACATCGACCGGGAATGTAAGTTTTTCCTCCTTGCATAAAATTATAGAAATTATCTACGTTTTGTCAGGAAGTTTTTCCCTGCTGCGGCCGACGTAAGTAAATAAGAGCATTATAATTAATGAGTTGCTGCGTTGAATGAACCAAAAAGTAGAGAAAGTTTTCTTGCTTTGGTTTTTTGCACTTATCGGTTATAACATGGAACATTATTATACAACAAAATAAGAGTCAAATCTTACAATAAACTTAACTTGTTAACCAAAACGTTTACAACAAAAAGTTATTAAGAAAAGTTGGGTTTGACGAGTTGTACTACTGGTTGAAATAAATGTAATTATTTCTGTATAGTATCAAAACTAGCGCCCAGAAAAAACGAGAAAGATCACATCGGTACCCAGACATATAATTTCAAAAGAAACATTTGTTGCTCCATTAGTATTCAAAAAAAGACGTGTTAAATTGACATTTCGAACATTTGCTATAATATTGTTATGTTATTTTGTCATTTTCCAAATGTTGTTTTATTGATGTCTTGTTGATTTCGTTCACTACAATAAATAGAGACCCCTGTACAACATTAGATATTCAAATGTTGAAAATATGCTATTTGCATTAATATCGTGAAATTGTAAACACAAATAATATCTACAAACACCCGATGTTTACAATAAAATTAACAACTTTGTTACTAGCGAGCGATAAATCGAACATTATAGACCAAACACTAGCAAAAGCGACTTTTATTATTGGCAATAAATCGATCAGGAAACGTATGATGCAAAAGCAATATTCCTATTATCACTTTCATTATTCACAATAAATCTGACGAATTTCCAACGCTCATGTCATAATAAATTCTTGCTGCTGACCTTAAATATGCTCATGATCCACTAGTCAAATTTTTTTTATCAACAAAAATAATTAAAAATGTAATACTTATCTTAATGTAACTCTGACAATGCAAAGTACGCGCATTTCCAGATCACATAACATGAACATGCATATTTTGGAACAAGTCCATAAAACTATCTTGGTTCAAAGAACAACAATTTTGCAATAATAGAAAAGTGCACTGCGACTTAAATGTATAAAAAAAATGTTTTAACATTTGCATACTTACAGTGAGTTTGCCAGTGTTTGGCTTAAACTTAATTTTTGGCACTTTGGGTCCATAGTAATCCCTGTAGTCTGAAGGCATTATTTCCACCTGCCCACTGTTGACAAAAATGACAGTAACCCCCCACTCTTATCCCTCGATTTTGGGCCGCTCTGTATATATTCACTGAGGGCAACGACTGCTATTCCCTTACCTATTTATCAGGCTCTGTAAAAGGGCTGCATATTGATATTCGGTTTCGAAATCAGACTCGTCCTCTGATCCAGATCTCGAGCGCAGATCACTATTGTCCATTCTTCTCGAATTATATGATCCCATGGAAGGTGAAATCGATTTCTTATCACATCGACGCCGCGGCAACAAACGTCCAAATCATAGTAACGCCGCACTAATCACTGCTGATTCTAAAAAAAATACGGCTTTACAAAAGTCGAAAAACCCACTCGGCTCGGACTTCTCGAATTTATTTTGACAATTCAACTGACACTACTGACTGACAGATGACATTGTTGTAACTGCGCATACGCATTACACTACACCGATTTACGTAAATTAAAAATAAATGTGCCAATAATAAAAATAAACCAACTTTTTTTATTAACTTTGTATTGCATAATTTACAGCCTTTCTAGTCTGTGTTTTAGATGCTCTAACTTTGGAGTTTATACACATGACACACATGGCGCTATCACCGCACATCTTCTTTTTTTTTTTTTTGGTTTTAAGTAGCAAGCGTTTGGGTGAAGGTAAGATTATTTTAAGCGTGTGCACTTCTAAACGTCTGTTTAAACAATTACCAACAAAGCAGCATACACTAGAAATAATATGATGTTAAACGGTGTATTTCAAATTAGCGCCCTCAGCGACAAGCGCAATAAGCACACGTAAGATTTACAAAGTTCAAGGACATCTAGTTAGGGAATGTTAGCATTGGTAGAACTGGCCGTCAAAGTTTTGAGTGTCAAAGTTGTTAAGTATTATTGGTTGTCTAAGTGCTAATTGTTGTGGAGGGCGTAGAAGATTCAAATTTAAAATCCATTTATCCTCTAGTTTTCCGCTAAAGTGGAGTGGAGTAGTGACGTGAATTTCAATTTACAGTTCCGTTTGTTGTTAGGTGTGCTTTCATTTCTCGTTTTTACTAAACATGGTCAAGCAAAAAATCAACATAAAAGAGCGATTATCCAATGGAGAAATCGACCTTAGCATGTCTGAGTTAGAAGACGTCCCCGTTAAAGACATCGTACGATTTCCAAATTTCTCTCTGCACGTAACAATTTCGTCGTTTTCAGGCGACTTTCAAGAAAGCCACAAGCCTCGACGTGTCCAACAACCACCTGCGAACGCTTCCTGTAAGTCCCACGTCATCATCAAAAAACGACTATTTTTTGAATATTTTCTTGCAGTCGAATTTCGCGACACTCACGCATTTGACGAAACTCGATTTGAGCAAAAACGACTTGGCGGAGCTGCCCGAAAATTTCGGCGACCTCGTCAAATTAAAAAACCTGGATTTGTACCGTAACAAGCTGGAGTTTTTGCCTCTCAGCTTTAGTAAACTCAGAGCCTTGAAATGGCTCGATCTTAAAGACAACCCGTTAGCTCCCGCCGTTGCTAAAGTCGCGGGGCCGTGTTTGGACACCCAGCAGTGCCAGTCTTGCGCCAAGGACATTGTCAACTTCTATGCTCTGGTCCAAGAACAAGTCAATGCCGAGTTAGAGAGCAAAGAAAAGGAGCGACAAAAACAACTTGAAGCAAGTGAACCAAAACCAGTGGAGAGCAAAAAGAAGAAGAACAAGGCACAGCGGGAGCAGGAGGAAGTTGCTAGACTCCATAGAATATACGCCGAAGATCTGCCACCCCCTCCGAAAACGCCACTCACGCCTGCAAAAGTGGAACAACGTAAATTGAGCTTTCGGCGTTGGACAAAGATCTATGCGGTCTTCGCTGTAGTTTTTTGTATATGTTATGTTCTGATGACATTAACAGCATTCAAATTTCGATATACAGTGATATTGGAGGAAGTGTGTGTTGATCTTTTCAATAGGGTAGTGGCAGTTTTGCCACCATTTCTTCAAAAAATTGCCGAGGAAATTGGCGATTATCTTAGATCTGCCCAAGAAAGTTCCAAACGCTTCCTTGAAGATTTAGTATCTGGTTTTCATGAGGAGGTAAATTATATTGTTCATGGGTATGAATATGTGTGTGGATTTATTAGTGCTGTGTTTTATGTCATTGGCGATTTGTACACAACATATGTTTTTTAAATGTTTCATTGCATTCCATTTTTTGAATTAAACAAGTGAAACCAACGGTGCTTTTTATTTTGATACCACCAGCACCTAAAACTCTTACATCGTCTAAGGGGTATCGTTTAACGCCTTACTTGTATAAAGAAAAACTGTTTTAACATTTTTGTGCTTTTATTTTGGGTAAGAGTGATATAAAATACACGTGTGTTAGATTCTTATTAGATTCCTTCGCCAATCAATCATTTCCATGAACCATTTTTCACGATTTTCACCCTAACACCAAGAAGTAATTAAGTAGTTCAACAAAACTTGATGGACTTCTTTACTTCGATATAAAGTAGTAAATTGTTACATTTCCAGAAAGAAACACACATCAAATAAACAGTGTGTCCACGTACAGTGAGGAAAAAAATTGTTTTCTCAGAAAAATCAATTCTTGATAAAATGGCCTGCTGGCTCTCAAACTTCTGAAAACCATTTAATTTTCATTGAAACTAAATTATTGTTTATATAACTTTTTTTCCCAAAATTCTCACTACCTATCCTCGCTGTCAACATTTTTCCAATTTACCAAAAGTTCTGACAATATTTTGTCATAGTTTCGCTTACTAGTATCCTGGTACTACAATTAATTATCGATGAAAAATATTTCCCAAAAAAATTACTATTATTGTTTCAATGAAAATGGAGTGATTTTTAGAAGTTTGAGAGCTAACAAACAATTTTATCAAGAACATTTATTTCTGAGAACTTAAAAAATTTTTTTTTCCTCCGTGGACATACTGTACAATTACCAAAACATAATCTCAGAAAAAACGACATGAAAGATAAAATGTGATTTTTCGCTATTCCATGTAACTACAAACCACTCGGGAACAAAGATTTGCTTGAAAAGCAGCTTAAAATTGATTTTAAAAAATTGTAATGTTAGGATTCAAGAAACATTTTGGAACCATTTTAACCGATTGAATTAGATGCAATTTGAAGCAATTGTACGAATTTAAGCAATAATAAGCTCCTCCATATTAAGTAGTGGTTATGCACCTATAAATACACTGTTTTATCCATGGGAATACTTCGATTTGCTCTCCTACTTTATACTGATATTGCCGAACAAACAATCGATAACATTTCAAAACTCGATAAACAATCAAACAAACAAGTGATTTCAAAACTCGTTAAAGAACCAAACAAACCAGTCAAGATGGTTACGTTGCTTGTGTCATTTTTAGTACTCTTGGGCAGCGCCGTCGCCGATTACGACCCAACATGGGACAGTTTAGACACTCGCCCATTGCCAGAATGGTACGACAAAGCAAAAGTCGGGATTTTCCTCCACTGGGGCGTTTTTTCCGTACCCAGCTTTGGAAGCGAATGGTTTTGGTTCTACTGGAAAGGTTTGTAGCAACTAACAATTTTCACCTGATTAAAAACGATTTAGAGGACAAGGAAGACTATGTTAAGTTCATCACCGACAACTATCCTCCAAACTTCACCTATCAGGATTTCGCCAAAGACTTCACTGCCGAATTTTTCGATCCTAACGCTTGGGCGGATTTGTTCGTTAGGTCGGGGGCAAAGTACCAATACACCTGTGTTTGTTTTCTTTGTGATTGGTACCGTTTCAGGTACGTGGTCCTCACCACTAAGCACCACGAAGGATATACGTTGTGGCCGTCGAAATACTCTTTTAGTTGGAACGCGTTTGATGTAGGACCTCATCGCGACCTCGTAGGCGAACTTGGCGACGCCATCAAAAATACGAGCTTACATTTCGGTCTTTACCACTCGTTGTTCGAGTGGTACAACCCCCTTTACGACCGAGACCGCGACAACAACTTCACTACGACTACTTTCGTAGACAAAAAAATAACTCCAGAAATGAAGGAGTTGGTAAACAGATACGAACCGGAGATTTTGTGGTCCGACGGCGACGGAGAGGCGCTGGATTCTTATTGGAAATCCACCGAATTTCTGGCTTGGCTCTACAACGAGAGTCCGGTGAAAGACACCGTGGTTACAAACGATCGCTGGGGGTCGAATGTGGGCTGCAAACACGGCGACTTCTTTACGTGTGTCGACAGATACAATCCTGGTTTGCGTCCAAATTCTTGTTTGAACCGACTCACGAAGTGTTGCAGGCCATCTGTTACCACACAAATGGGAGAATGCAATGACCATAGATAAAAAGGCGTGGGGTTTTAGACGTGAGGCAAGCATCGAAGACTTGTTGACCACTCACGATTTGATTCAAACGCTTGCTGAAACCGTCAGCTGTGGAGGTGTGCATGCCCTCTACTGACACCATTATTTACCACACAAAATTGTAGGGAATCTTGTAATAAACGTGGGCCCAACTAAAGAAGGGACAATTGCGCCGATTTTCCAGGAACGTCTTCTCGATCTGGGCGCCTGGCTATCGATTAATGGTGAAGCCATTTACGAGACTAAACCGTGGTCCGTCCAGAACGATACCCAAACTCCCGGTGTGTGGTACACATCAACGAATTCTTCAGTTTATGCGATTGCCTTAGAGTGGCCTAAGAACAACGTCCTAAGACTAGGTGCTTACATGCACTTTTCATTTAAAGAAGTCACCTTACTAGGAAATGACGAACCGCTTCAAGTAATGGTGACGAATTCGTCGGCATATTTAAATGTTTTTTAATTTCAGTGGGAACTGGTCGACGAACAGCTCTACATCAATTTCACGGATCGAGCTTATGTCAAGAGCAAATGGGCTTGGGTTGTGAAGATCGATCCAGCTGCATAATGTTTTATTTTTAATTGCATGTTTCGTAATAATTAAATTTACAATTTTTCCTTCCACTTTTTTGAGATTGCACCATTTTATAAGTAACGTGTGTACAAAAATAAAACGAGGCTCGACGACTAATTATATTGTGCATAATGGTCCTACAAACAAAACATAAGGTACAACCGGCTTCAGTGAATTTCACCACTCTATAGTTTCTCTGCTGCTCTACTTATAAAAGTGTTTTATGGCACTGCAGGTAAACGTTGGGTCTGAAATTTGTAATGTTTACTATTTCTTGGTCTGGGTCTTATTTTTAAAATGATTACCGAATGTCCATCGAATCGTTGAATAATTAAACAAATTTGCTATAAATTAAGAGAAAACATCAAATGTCCTGGTCCTAAACATAAAGGTGTAGAGGAGAGACGATGTGGAGTCGCTGCTTTCGTTGTAAAACAAATATGTGAATGGCATTCAGTTTTAAATATAAACATGAAAAATTAACGGAGTAGAAATATTTATACCTATTACGCTAGTGTAACGTAAAAAGAAAAATTTAATACGTATTTCTTCATTGGTAAATGTGACTTATTTGTAACGTAATGGAAAATGAATTTCTGTAATAATCCAACTAGTTCTTTTATGATGCAGTTAAGATGTGTAGTAAATAAAACAAACTCTTTGATCAAAATAGGGTTATAATATTGTATCAAAATTAATTAAACGCTCGTTATTTTATTCACATGCAAAGTGTATTTATCCGTTATTTTATTCAGTTGTTTAGTAAAAATACCAATCGGTCGGTAAAAATGTTAAATGCTCAGTAGATTCATCAAATGTAGGGTATAATATATGAAATACATTCTAAATAACATTTAACAACAAAAAATAGTAAAACAATATTTGGCGGATGGATAATCACATCAAACGGGTGTTAATATCTATAACTGTGTAGTAAATTATAGTAAATGTTATACAATGCGGCAATTTTATTTACCTATTTTAATAGAGGACCGTTCTCGACGCCGTTTAACCGCATTAAAAAATAAAAAAATAAACTGAGTATAAATCACTAAGTAAAGAGAATATTTCCTCCTGCAAATCTACAAAAACACACTGTTTATGATGATACAACACAATGATACAAAATAATGAGCATTTTTAATTTTAAATACCACAAACAAAAACAGATGATTATAGGAAATTGACATGATTCGCATCCCTGTATGTTTAAAACTGATGTGGTATTAAAAATGCTCATTATTTTATATCATTTTGTTCGGTAAAAAAATACTAAATGCTCAGTATTAAATGTGGAAAACATTAACTGTTATTTGTAGATTTGCAGAATGAAATCTTGCATTTACTTAGTATGTAATTTATACTCGGTTTATTTTTTTTAAATAATGTAATAAAACTCTTTTTCGGAAAATGACAACATCGAGATCGGCCTTCAAACGCAAAAAGAACTCTTTTATTACAACAGGTAAATAAAATTGACGCATTGTATAATATTTACTATAATTAACTTCGTTGTTTTAACGTCCGTTTGGTTGGATTATCCGTTCGCCAAATTAAAAAGAGAAGAAATGTTCATTTATTTTAAAAATTCTCATTTGTGCTATGTTCTTTATTTTATAATATCAGTTATGTTTTACTATTTTTAATTTTTTATTGTTACATTTTATGTTATGTGTTAAATATAGAAATAAAGAAATTAATTTTTTACTTCACTTATACGTTCTATGTTTAAATACTCTTCAAATTATAGTAAATTAATCTCGTTTATAAATTGGATTTATTTTACAATATATTATTTATTATGGAATGTTTAATTTTGCCACCAAATGTTTTATTTTATTGATGAGCATTTCGTATATTATACCCTGCGTCTTGTTAATTTACTGAGTATTTAGCATTTTTACAGATGATGTGGTATTTTTGCTAACTAAACAGTTGAATAAAATAATGGATCAATACACTTTGCATGTGAATAAAGTAATACCGATTAAGTTACAAGTCACATTTACCAATGAAGAAATATGTATTATTTTTTCTTTTTACGGTATACTAGCGAAATATATTTCTAGAACTCCGTTGATTTCTGATGCGGTCATGTTTACATTTAAAAGTATTTCAAACTATTCACATATGTGCATTACAACAAAAGCAACAGCGTCTCTCCTCTACAGCTTTAGATTCAAGATCAGTACATTTGGTTTTTTCTCTTAATTCGTAGCAAATTACGTAACTCATTCAACGACTCCATAAATATTCAGTAATAATTTTTAAAATAACACCTAAACCAAGAAATAGTAAACATTACATATTTCAAACCCAACGTCTACCTGCAGTGCCATAAAACGTTCCCTTTTATAGGTAGAGATGCGTGCTTGTTAAAACCGGCAGCATCGAAACTATAGACTGGTGAAATTCACTGAAGCCGATTGTACATAAATATAGCGAAGCTCGACGAAGTTCGAAGGAGTATAGCAAAATTTCGACCCCGACTTAGAGACATTTGAAACTAATTATTTTGTAAATAACTGTCCCACAAACGAGTCATTTACAAACAAGACCATTAGTGTCTTTTTCAACAAATTGTATTTCCAGGTGTCGAAGACGTCGTTTGAGCAAATTTTCGAATGACAGCTCCTGTCAAATATCACGATTGAACACTTTCAAATGCCCACACTGTAAAAAATAAAACAGATTCCATGGCCTCCTAAGTCTCGGTTTTTATTTTACACGTACGATTAAATTATAAGTGTTAATTGATCCTCAACAACCTGTTTATCTCCTCCAAGTACCAAGTGTGAAAATAACTCTCACCCTTCAAGTATATACCAAAAGTCGATTGAAACTGATAACGCGCGAATAAAAATCGGCAACTCGATTTCAAGCATCAAAACCCCGCCATGAATTCAATACGCCTTGTCGTAGTTCCAATCCTTGCTCTTGCATCTCTTGCTTCTGGAGACTATGAGTCGAACTGGGACAGCTTGGATGCGCGCCCGCTTCCGGATTGGTACGACAAGGCAAAAGTAGGAATTTTCATCCACTGGGGCATCTTTACCGTCCCCAGCATATCAAGCGAATGGTTTTGGAACAGTTGGGCAGGTTAGTAGGCACTCACGCCGAAATCGAATTAAAAAAATTAACGTTGTTTAGAGGGCAGCGAGGACCTCAACAACTTCATGGCTCAGAACTATCCTCCAGGGTTCACCTACCAAGAGTTCGCCAAACAGTTCACGGCGGAATTTTACGACCCCGACCATTGGGTCGATATTTTTAAAAGATCCGGTGCTCAGTAAAAAAACCCAAGTGAAACGAACGGCGCGAATATTGTTATTGGTTTTTTAGGTATGTAGTTTTGACCAGTAAACACCACGAAGGGTATACTTTGTGGCCGTCCAAGTACTCCTTCAGCTGGAACGCCAACGATGTAGGACCACACCGCGACCTCCTCGGAGATTTGGCCCAGGCCGTTAAACAAGCCGGTCTTCATTTCGGTGTATACCACTCTTTACTCGAATGGTACAACCCGCTCTATTTGCAAGACAAGGCAAACAACTGGAACACGTCCGATTTCGTGGACAACAAAGTCATACCAGAGATGAAAGAACTGATCACTCTGTATGAGCCGGAAGTGTTGTGGTCGGATGGGAACTGGGAAGGATCCGCCGACTACTGGAAGTCCACGCAATTTCTGACGTGGCTCTACAACGAGAGTCCAGTGAAAGACGTGATCGTGGCAAACGACAGATGGGGATATAACACGCAATGCGTTCACGGCGACGTTTACACTTGCGCCGACAAATACAATCCAGGTCTGAACTGTTCATTGTCGTACCACCAAAAAATGGGGCGTTTCAGGCGTGTTGCAGCCTCACAAATGGGAAAACGCGATGACAATCGACAAGCAGTCGTGGGGATATCGACGCAACGCAAACATCGAAGAATTCCTCACAGCTCACGAGCTGATCGAGCAAGTCGTCGAGACAGTCAGCTGCGGAGGCAATATCCTCATCAACGTCGGGCCGACTAAAGAAGGAACCATCGGTCCTATTTTCCAGGAGCGACTTCTGCAGCTCGGATCGTGGCTGTCGGTTAATGGCGACGCGATTTACGAAACCAAGCCATGGACAGTTCAGAACGACACTTACACTGCCGGGGTTTGGTACACAGCGAAAGACGACGCAGTGTACGCCATTGCACTAAACTGGCCCGTCGATGGAGTTTTGAGTCTGGGTTTTGACAGTTCGCTGTTTGGCAGCGAAGACACCCAAGTCACTCTTTTAGGATACCACGGAAACGGTCTTTCGGTAGTTTTGTAATAACTGGAATCGCCCGATTTGATGTTTTATGTTCATAGTGGAAAATCAACGACGATCGAGTGGATGTCACGTTCCCGCAACGAGATCAAGTGGCAAGTGATTGGGCTTGGGTTCTTGAAATAACACTCAGTACGAAAAAATCATTGCACTCGTAATTGCATTGTATCGCTTGTCTCCAACACGTGTAGCAATTGATGTTATCAATAAAATGAGTTAAAGATATGTAAAACGTGCCAAAGCATAATAAACACTTGTTATTTTCCAGAAGTAATAGTTAATCAAATCAATTTGTTCCCCTTTAGAAGTTTTAAAACCTTTTTTTCTTTAACTTTAACTTTCAAATAAGTGTACCAAAATTTTGATCTTGGGTTGGAGAAATTTGAAATTAAGTTCTTAGTTAATAACCTTGGGCACAATATACATGCAATACTCTCTCTCAGACACAAAACATATGATACGTATCTTTCTCAACAAATTCCATCTTCAGGTCTCGGTTTAGACGTCGTTGAGCAATTTTTGATTTACACTCCTGTCAAATGCCATTATTTAACAGTTCCACAGATTAAATGAATGACTTCATAGGGCGATTTTGTCCGGAACTATCCCTTTTCTACACTTTGAAACTAGGCGCATGACATCCTTGTCACAGATAAGTGTAAGAAAATGTAGAGGCGCTGTAGTCGGTGCTAATACTTTTTACGACCGTTAGATGTCACTACAAAAACTTTTATTTAAATTTATATAAGAGGCCCAATATTTTTTCTATTTTGAATTAAACAATGTGCCAATCCGCGTTTTTTAAAAAGCGTGACTGTTTCTACGTTTGTTGCTTTTTTTTACTAATATTTTAAAAACAGCGTTTTGCAATTACAATCAAGCAAGCAAATGTCAAAACTTGCTTGCATTGCTTAAATTTGTGAATAATTTTAAGCGAAAGATGGGTCTTCTTTGCATTATTTGTGGTGCTTGTGAAAACGAAGCGGAGAAACTGCATTGTTTTCCAAAAAGTGAAGAAAGATAAAGAGGCTTTATTAATAAAACAAATCCAGGAAATCTAATTATATAATTGCAGAGCGAAACTCTGGCAAGAAGCTCTAAATTGCAAAAGTAAAAGTGGAGGGTTTGCAACAAACACTTTTCGGCATCGTTAGATATTAGGCTTCATTATTCCTTATTTTTGTGTATGAATTTGAGGAACTAAGCCAGGTTGCTCTAGTTCTCGGGCAAGTCTATTATTACATAACAACCCCAAGTTTATTATCATATGTATAAATTATTATACCTATCTTAGAAATGTAATTGTTAACATTTTGGGTATAATTTTGTTCAATTTAAATTATGTAATATAATAAATTGATTTTTATAAAATTGTTTGTTTTTATGCCATGTAAATCATAAAATATTCAAATTATAATAGCATTTTTACTGCCTATAGAGAAGAGACTATTTAAATTTGCCGCAAAATTTGACCGATGCGCCATCTGAAAACTGTTACATAATTTGAAGGTCGTTAAAGGTCATTCCGCCAAAATATTTGCATCGAGTCAGTCATCTGGAGTAAGGTGTGACAGTTTCTAAAGTCTACACTATAAAAAATAAAGCAACAGCTACTTTCCATGCCGTTTTTATTTCGACGCACATTACAGATGATTTTTAAAATTAAATTTGAACCTTGGTATAAAGACCTATATGTTTTTATTCCCCTTAAACGCACATTGTCTTTATTCCGTAGTTTATTATACAGACTGAGTCATTAGTACGGGATCGGTCCATAACTCCTGAACCATGTAAGATACAAAAATTTTTCGAATACAATTTGTACACCGTTTGCAAGGCTGCACAACCTAAAAATATTTTATCGTATACAGATTGTTTCAAAACTTACTAATGCTACACAACTTTGTTTTTTCAAATAGAACCACCTATATTTTATTTAAACCCTTTTTGACATAGATTTATGGTGACATAAGGTATTTTACATTTTGGACCACTGTTATCAAATTACAATTTTTTTTTCAATTTTTTGTAATTTGCAAAGGTTCACATAAAAATTTACTGAGGCCGTTTTAGCAGCTGGAAGACTGGAAGTTGAAATACTAAGAAAGGATTGTTACGCCCGATATGCGAAATATAATTTATACTATACAGGATCTGCAATAATTCGTCTCAAATTTTACTATTTTTCAATAAGCTCAAGTGGACTTTTTTAAATGGCACTCCCTATATTTTTATATACCATCGAATGCGTCTAGAGTCTGGCTATGTTTTTTATTCAGATTGTTCTATAGTCAAAATGGTGCCAGCATAAGATAGATGGTCTACCATGGAAAGCATGTTCTTAAATCGTTTTAACTCACATTTCAACACTGCACAGTTGTATCATCACCGATTTGTCATTTGATTATCCATTCCATTATCCACAATGAATTTTATTTTACAAGAACAAATCGATATGATTTATTGTCTATGAGAAGGCGAAAGTAATACTTTGCTTGCGGCAAGAATTTACACTCAACGTTAACTAAATTAACAAATAAATATAAAAATTCAATAAAGTAAGCTAAACTAAATAATATGATAATAGTTATAATTTGACACGAATTACTGCAGACCTGTATTGTAAAAATGATATTTCGCATATCAGGCGTAAAGAGCAATCCTTTCTACCAACTTCCAGCCTTCTAGCTGTTAAAACGGCCTCTCAGTAAATTTTTGAGTAAACCTCTGCAAAAGACAAAAAATTAAAAAAAAAATTGTAATTTGATAGCGGCGGTCTAAAATGTAAAATACCTTATAGCGCCATAAAGCTATCACAAAAAGGGTTCTAACACTGAAATAAAATATAGGTAGTTCTATTTGAAAAAAACAAAGTTTTCGTGAGTTTTCGAACACTCTCTATACGGTAAAATATTTAATGGTGTACAAATTGTATTTGAAAGATTGTTGTATCTTACAGGATTCAGGAGTTAAGGACGGATTCCGCACTAATGACTCACTCTGTGTATATTTATTTTTTATTCCTTAGTCTATTGTATGTAATACAAACATTTTATATTTGTTCCAATTTTTTTTATTAAAATTTGTAATGAATGCAATGATAGAAAAATTGAACTTACTTTAACGTGAGCGTTGCCGTCTTTGAAAGAGACTTGGAACGATAAATTATGAAATTATTAACATATCAAGTAAGATTCAACAGAATTTTAGAAGAATTAGAAAAAATGTATTCACTAAATATTCACAGAATTAGCAGGAATTGGTGGTGGTAAAAAAATATTAGTCAGAGTGCCATGGAATCACTTTGCAATTCGTTAGAGTGTAAAATATATTTATTTAAAATAAATTTGAGATTAAGTTTTCGGTTGACAACTCTTTAAGGACACGACATGTAAGATACATTTAATGTCTTTTTTTAAATTCCATCTCCAGGCGTCGGTTCAGATGTCGCTTGAGCAATTTTGTAATTGGCAGTCCCTGTCAAATGCGGTGAAATGTCAACGTCAAACCCTAAATTGTAAAAAAATAAAACAAACTATATTCCATGGTCTTCCGAAAATCTTTTTTGCGCGCTCTAAATTTTACTCGACACCTAAATGACATGATAATGGAAAGAAAAATATTCAAACACTTGAGTAATCACTCAAAAAAGTTTGAAGTGTTGTGTCACTCACATGCAACTTAAAAATATCTATAAAACAATTCAACAAACTTGAGTAATCACTCAAAAAAGTTTGCGGTGTTGTGTCACTCACAAGCAACTTAAAAATATCCAGAACACAATTTCATAAATTAGAGGGGTAAACAACATTTATCAGTTTACAAACAACAAATGTCGGTCACTCCTACAATCATGAGCGTTGCAAGGGTCAGCCGTTATCTCGATTATTCCATTTTGTTTCATCAACGCTACGACAACCATCATTATTATGCTCAGCAAAACGCTCTGGTATTTATCAATCCTAATTTGTTACCTCGTAGGATACGCACTGTCTAATGATCAAACCAACACCGTTCAAGTTCCCGAAGACACCCGTTACGACCCCACGTGGCAAAGCCTCGACACGCGACCTCTCCCCCAATGGTTCGACGACGCCAAAATCGGAATTATGCTGCACTGGGGGGTGTTTTCCGTACCGAGTTTTCGGGGCGAATGGTTTTGGATAGACTGGAAAGGTAAATTGTTGGCCGTGATATTTCTATAATTAATCTCCGGTTCAGACAACGCCGAGGACTGCGTGCAATTCATGAACGACAACTATCCACCAAAGTATTCGTACCAAGAATTCGGCAAGGATTTTACAGCGGAGTTTTTCGATCCGGCCGAGTGGGCCCAACTCTTCAAGAAAGCGGGAGCCAAGTGGGTGTGATGTTTTCATCCGTCTCTTTTATTATGACCGACTTTTAGGTATGTAGTCCTGACTAGTAAGCACCACGAGGGCTACACGCTGTGGCCGTCCAAATATTCATTCGGGTGGAATGCCAAGGATGTGGGGCCGCATCGCGATCTGGTTGGTAAGTGCAATGCAACTAACGAATATTTATATAAAAATTGCTGAAAAAATGCTATCACCAGGTGATCTAGCAACGGCCGTACGAGCACAAGGCCTCACTTTCGGCCTCTATCACTCGCTGTTCGAGTGGTTCAACCCTCTGTACCTCTCCGACAAGAACAACTCGTTCCAGACGCAAGACTTCGTCAACGACAAAATGCTCCCGGAAATGTACGAACTGGTGAACAACTACGAACCGTCGATTTTATGGTCGGACGGTGACTGGGAGGCACACGACACCTATTTCAAATCCAGGGAATTCCTGGCTTGGTTGTACAACGACAGCCCCGTCAAAGATTCCGTAGTTGTAAACGACAGATGGGGCAAAGGAATTGGATGCAAACACGGCGACTTCTTTTCTTGTCTTGACAGATACAACCCAGGTTCGACACACTTTCTTATACATATGTATATCGGAGACCAATTTACAAATTACCATTTGTAAAGGTGTAAGGTATACATTTAAAAACTTTATTCTGTCTCATGCACACATTTTGCTTATTTTTTCTTGTTTCGAGTGAGGATTCTTTTTTCAGCCCATTCTTTTCCCTTCTCGTTTAACCCGTTAGTATTTAGATACCAATAACACTAATATTAAATGAAATAACAAAAATTTCGAAAAATAATACAAAAAATCACCTTGCGTTTTCGCAATATCCAAGTTTCATTAACACTACATAGACAATAATAGATGGTCACATCTGGGAGATTATTGAATATGCATGAATGTCCACTAATAAATCAAATAACTCTCTTCTGAAATTTTGCTATTGCGAGCCTCCAAATAAAAATATTAAAAACAGAAAAGGTATCTGGGATAAAAAAAGTAAAGGACAGCGCTGCGGGGAACTAAGATTACTCTCAATTGAAAACAAATAAGATACAATGTATCACTTTGGAAATATCTGCTTGTATACAGTGTGTCCACATTCTGAGTGGCATTTCAAAGTAACGATATTATAAATGGAACATCCAGTATATTACGCTATTTTCGGATTCCTCGTCAAAAAATAATTATACAAACCAGTGAGAATTTTGGCATGAATTGTTGACCGAATATTTCCAAATATCTTCTCCTTCATAATGATCAATTCAAAATTTGATTTCTAGTCACTTAATATGCAGGGTTGCTCATGAACGGAAATTGTTGATTTAATCGAATTTTTCAAATGGAACACCCGTATATTTTAGTATCAATCCATTACATTTTTTATGAGGTTTTTAATGATACGATTAAATAGTGGAATATCGATAATTTGGAAAATAGTTGGTTAAGAAGTTGAAAAATTATGAGTCATAAGGATGTCATTAGAAAGCTTATCAAAAATGTGATCGATTGATACCAAAATATACAGGCTTACCATTCAAAAAAAATCGATTAATTAATACGTTCATAGGCCACTATGTAAGTTTGACTTGACCACTATAAACTAGACGATATTAAAAATTTTCTGTGAAAATTCTTATTTTTGAAAAAAAGCCTTTTTTTTCATTTAAGTGCCAAATAAAAGCAAAACAGATGAAGTTAGGTCCATAGAAGATTATACAAAGTAGAATAAATTTTTGATAAGGATACCGAAAATAGAGTAATATACCGGGTATTTCATTTAAAAAAACATAACTTTGAAGAGCCACTCTGTATGTGGACATTCTGTACATAAGCAGATATTTTCAAAGTGTTATCTTAAATGGATTGTCATATTTGTCGATAACCACATCTCGATATCTTTTTTCATTTTAGAGTAAGTTTACTTCCCCACAGCGCTGGGACAGCCTGCATAAGTAACATGGATCGATTTTTTCCAATGGAGAATTGTTTTTGTATGACAACAATTAAATATGATTCAAATATACAATGTTAAAAAATTATACTTTAGGCAAAAATGGGTTCATATTTCATCTAGGGTCCCATGTTTGTATCGGTTGTCCCCTTTGTTTCTTTTTCTGTGCTCTTGCTTTCGATACTTTTTTCACATTACTATTCATTATTTGTAACAAAGTTGTTTCTTTTCTATACAGTCGAGTTTTGCTTGAATATCTAAGTTTTCTCTTAATTATTTGTTTCTAATTTTATCCTTTCTTGTTATTTCTTTAACTCGTCTGAGGTACTTTATCCTACTTTTTTGTGTCTTCGTTAAGCCAGCCAATGGTTAACATAGGTCTGTAGATGTTTTTAAAAAACTTTGTCTTAGTTTTTTTGGAGATTACCTTTCTTCTAATAAATTTTGTATTCATAAACTTTCGGTGCTTTTTCTATCGTACTGTTGATTTATATTTTTTTTTTTCCATATTCTTCTTTTTCCACTTCTAGATACTTGAAATTGTTTCACTTGTTCAATATGTACGTTCATTGCTTTTCTTTCTTTACCTATGACCATTACTTTTGTGTTATTCTTGATTATACTAATTCCATATTCTTGCAGAACTTAATTCCAAATCTCTAAGTTATTTTGTAGATCCTCCTTCTTTTTTGTCACTATTACGTCTATTCCGTTTAGGCATCTGAAACCCACATTTAATATCTTCTTTCTCAGTGTACATTTTTTTGTCCATGAAAATAATGGCCCTCATTATTATGAATGCTTTTGAAATTTTGCTGTCTAATTACACAGTTTGCATTGTCTTTGTAACTATACTATACTATAAGTTCTTCTGACAAGTTTCTGTTAGTTCCTCTTTCGATTAGGATTTTCTATTGTTTTGTACATTATTAAAGGCCTTGAATCGCAAATAAACTTATCTTCTTTGTTGTGCTACCTTTCCTGTTATTTGTCAAACTGTATAAATATGGCCCTGTCCTCGCTTCGTCCTTTTCGAAAACCCCTTTCTTACAATTTAATATCATGAATATTATATTTCAGGAGTGCTTCAGCCACACAAGTGGGAAAACGCGATGACTATTGATAAATACTCGTGGGGGTTTAGACGAAACGCCAACTTGTCTTCCTATCTCACCTCGCACGAGCTGATTCAAACGCTTGCCGAGACGATCAGCTGTGGCGGTAGTTTCTACCTCACATCACCACACACTTTTTCAACATTTTAACAATTCCAGGAAATATTTTAATAAATGTAGGTCCGACAAAGGAAGGCACTATTACGCCACTGTTTCAAGAACGTCTCTTGGATTTGGGAAAATGGTTATCGATCAACGGTGAAGCTATTTATCGAAGCACACCTTGGAGGGCGCAGAACGATACACTGACACCTGGAGTGTGGTACACCAGCGATGGGCAAAATAACGTTTACGCCATCGTTTTACAATGGCCGGATAAAAATCTAATTCAGTTAGAATCAGCTTTGACGCTGTTTACAGATGCAAGGACCGGCGTGCGCTTGTTGGGAAACGAGGCAAAATTAAAGGTTTGACCATAACAACAAGGAATTATGACGTTTGTGTTTTGAAATTTCAGTGGGCGATAGGAAACGACACCGTCTACATTCAATTTCCAGACAAGGCGAGCGTTTTGAATGATTTGGCCTGGGTTTTAAAAATAACCACTGTTGGGTGAAAATTAGGACAAGGATTGAATAAAGCGTGTGATATATAATTGAGATACGTAGAAACAATCCATTATTACAATTACTAAATATGATAAGAAACCACTCACCTACACTGCAAGGGTTCCAGTAAAAAAATATATATTCTCAGTTCAACCATTTTCGTTTACAACTGACCCACTTCGTACAAATAGGCACCCAGCAGTTTGGTCTGAAACACGAAACATTTAACATGACTCACTAATTGTGTACAGTTTAAAAGTTCTACCCCTTCGATATAATTCCTGACATCGATTTTCTCATTTTGGGAATGGGCGCCGTCATCACCAGCCCCTACCGGAATCAAAATAACATTCTTTCCTGTTGCTTGTTGAAAAGTTAGGGTGACCGGAATCGATCCACCTTCTCTGGTAAAATCGGGCTCCACTTTATAGACGTGTTTCGTTGCCTTCAGTCCGGCTGTATAATGGGGATGATTTGGGTCCTCAGTCCAGGGATTTCCTCCATCGGTCATGTACGCCTTCCAACAATTGTTATATGGCAAACAAAAGTGGACCTCCACTCACCTTCATATTGTTGGGGCTCCCATACGACTTCCACTTCTTCTCCAAATAGTCGACGACATACTTTTCCGTCTGCTGGGGTGTCTGATTTGGGACGATTCTTATAGAAAACTTGCCAATGACTTTCCCTGGAATGACTGTCTTGGCGCCTGGTTCGGCAAACGCGCCTTCAATCCCATGAATTGAAAGAGACGGATATCTCCAACGGTGCTGCAAAATTTTCTCTTTCTGCTCGTTGTGCAGCAGCTGGTTGCACCCGATATCGCCGCGATAATCATTGACGTCAAAGTCGATCTTCTTGTAAATCTCCTCCTCGTTTGGCAACAACGGAGCCACCTCGTTATAAATACCAGCCACTTGAATCTTCCCGTCTTTGTCGACGAGTGTGTTCAAAAGATAAACCAAGTCGGTCATTGCCTCGTGCCTGTACAAACCACTACATTATCAACGTTATTTTTTCCCATAACACTTACACAGTGCCTCCGAACACTCCGCTGTGCAAATCTTTCGAGGCACACGAAACTTCAATGAAGAAGTAGCAAACTCCTCTTAGTCCATATGTAATGCACGGTTTCTTCGTCCCCAACCAGTAGTTGTCGGAAATGCACACAAAGTCGATGTTGTTCAAAAACGTCTGCTTCTGCGAGTTGACCAGCTCGTCCAAACCCACACTTCCCGACTCCTCCATGCCTTCAAAAATGAATTTTACGTTGACCGGCAAGTCGATGTTTAAATGCTGATAGGCTTCGATGGCGTGCAACCAGCACAATACTGGTCCCTTGTCGTCGGACGATCCTCGTCCGTACAGTTTACCAGAGCGCTCAGTCAACACAAACGGTTCCGTATCCCACCCGTCTTCAAGCAGAGCAGGTTGGACGTCCAAATGCCCGTAAATTAAGACGGTCTTCTTGTCGGGGTTCTGTCCCAAGGAGCCAAACACCACAGGGGGTAAATCAATGACTTTTCCATCAGGCAGCGTCTGCTTGCCGAGTTCCTTGAGCTTAGTTTGAATGTTTAGCTTTTCCATGCGCGCCTGGGCCCATTCGATCATCCTCCTCACTTCTGAACGCTTGTGGGGCCATGCCGACACCGACTGGATTGCGACAGCCTCGGTTAGGTTGTCGATGTACTTTTGCTTGTTTTTATCAATCTCCCTGAAAATTGTATGGGAATTAAACAACCCCGCTTTGGGTAGTGCGTATTTACCCGAACAGCTTCTCCAAAGGTTGGGGCAGCGACATTATGAACTGTTAAGTCCTAAAAATATTAGGTTAGAAATGTTGGATGTGTTTTGTTTCTTCCTGGCTATTAGCACGGCCTGCTTTATTAATCGATTATTAGCTGTTTTTGCCAACTAAAAATAATAAAATATTTCATTGCAAAAGAAGTTAAATTTACATTTCTCACGAATCTCGACAAAAACTCACTTTTTACGCAAACTGGATGCTGCAGTATCCGCCCACAAATGTTAGTTGTTATATTGCTGATGTGTCATCGAATTAGTTATCGGTCGCTCTAATCAGTTAAATGTTTAAATAGACCTATTACTAAGCAGTTAAAAGTCAGTAACTTATGACCGTAATCAACTTATCTAATTGCTATGTACACAGATAACAATTATAAAATAAAAAAACGGTGTTAATAATATGGTCATTGCCTTGATGTGTACAACTTGCAATCTTTGGCAGATTCTCTGTAAAAAGTAGTTTAGTTGTTAAAATCAAATTTTGGGCGTCATAAGTGATAAAAAATTACAGTTACAGATTCAATTAAGCGATGACGACCAATGGTGAAATCCATGGAAAGTAAAAAAAATTGAGTCTCAGGTGGCCACGGAATATTTTGTTACATTTTTTACAGTGTAGACCTATGACGCTGACAAAATTTGACGTTTGGCAAAAATTTTCAACAATAAATTTGCCCAAACATCTAAACCTCACTCGAGTTTCTGGAACGCCAAAGTATTTTTTACTACGTAATATTTATATTACCAATTAACGTAGGACATATTTCAAAAAAATTATTATGTGCGTATATTTTTTACAATTTAAAAAATGCCACAAAATATCAACCTGAATTTTTATTTATATCAATTTTATATATTTTACATTTAAAATGTAAGTGTACAAATACATAATATGTTACTGAATTAATTTGACATTACAGAATAACACTATTTGAATTTCTAACTTGAAAATTACTTCTGTTACATTTCGCTCAATTTTATTCAATTCAATGTTGCAAAATGCTTTAATTTCAAACTTCACAAACATCTTCAGGCACCTTCAACAGAGATTTTTTGGGAAATTTAAAATTATAAATTAAAGAGCAATTTTTATTGAGCTCCAAAATATATCGAGTAACATTTTAAATAGAGAAGAGTAAAGTTTAAGAATAATTTAAATAAAAATTGACATCTTGAAAAGTAATTTTATTCAGAATAATGTCTGTATTAAAATTTATAAATTAAAAAAATTATATAATTTCATTGTATACATTTAAGTCTAAAAAATCTGACGCGTTATGCATTTCAAAAAAATTATGTAAAATTCTTATTTTAGTGAATTGAAAACCCAAGTTGAATATTTTCAAATACAAGCCTTGCTATTTTTCAAACCTTAAGGCCGTCTGACACTGGCAAATTTTATATAAAATCTTATTTAAAAAAATTGTAAAATTTTATTTAAAATCTGTACGTAAAAAACTCAGAAATAAAAAAATTTATATAAAATTTGTGATCCCGCATCACAAAGTTCTGTACAGATTTTAAATAATTTATTTTATTTCAGAGTATTTCACGTACGAATTTTATATAATTTTTTTTTAAATAAGATTTTATATAAAATTTGCCAGTGTCAGACGGCCTTTAAAATAAAACAGAGCACGGCTTATAATTTTGTAAAATAATAAACCGATGCATATTTTCCATACATGCATTTTTATTTTGAATTTTTGATAACTGTAATTCGGACTATTTGTAAATTCTGTGGAAAGTGTGTAATATTTATAACAAAAAATAATAAGGTTTAAAATAATTTTGTGTCACAGGTTGAAAGGTTGCGAATAAAATTACATTACAAAGAATTATCAAAATCTTTATTTCCAAACAATTTCTGAATAAAAATTGCCAACAAATTTCTTTTCCAATCACATTGGATGTTTTATAACTTTTTTTATTAATTATTTGTTACAATATTTTGCTTTCACATTTGATATTTCAATGTCTGTAGTCCAAAGCCGATCACTGCGTGAGGGAGTTTGTTAACACGAAATACGAGTATATCCTCCGAATGTTTCAATATTTTCTACACTAACGAATTTAAAAGTTTCTATGGCCTACGCTGCCTCCTTTCAACCTGCGTACGAATATAAAAGCTGCGTAGGCTATGGAAACACTTTGATAAGCGATTAAAGTGTAGATCTTAGCCTTGATATTCGAAAACAATTTATCTGTTGACAACCGTTACGGACGCGATGCATACGTATATTTTGTGTCGTTTTTAACAAATTCCATCTCCAGGCGTTAGTTAAGACGTCGTTTTGCAAATTTATGGTTGAGAGTTCCCGTCAAATGTTATTATTTGATGGTTGCAATAGCCTGCACGGTCTACACTGTAAAAAATAAAGCAAAAGCTAGACTCCACAGCCCCCCAAGCTTTCATTTTCTTAATTTCATACTGTGTCATATTTGCCATGTTTACTTTAGTGGTTACAGTCCGGAAAATGGGACGAAACTGGGTCCGGTAAAATTTTTACCGGATGCAAATAAAAATGTCTAATAAATGTATTTATTTCGTTTCTGGTGAGTGTTTTTGCTTGCTTAGCGTGATACCCTGTTTCTTCAGAAATGCTAGGACTTATGAATTTTGAAAAATTTACGTTTTCATGAAACTAACATAATTGCATTACTTCTTCATTGGCTACATTTTCTGCATTCTCCTTCTTTCATTCATAAAATAACCTATATTATTTGTTATAATTTCTGAAGACTTTGTGGGAATAAGGTCGCTTCATTGGATTTACAAAGATCCTCGTCCGAACTATTATGATTTTCTTTGCAAAATCATGAAAAATCTATGTTTTCGTGAAACTACATAGCATTACTTTTTCATTGGCTACACTTTATGCATTCTCCTTCTTCCATTCATAAAATAACCTATATTATTTGTTATACATTTCTGGAGACTGTGGGAATAAGGGATCAGGTCGCTTGATTGGATTTACAAAGAACCTCGTCCGAAATATTATGATTTTCTTCCAATTCGTTTATCAAAAACAAATGCAACACAACAAACAGTTGCCAAAGATACTCAATTATAGATGTCCAATACTTGGTGCCTAAATTATGAAATAAAACGCATTACGACATATGTCCGATATTTTCAGTAACTCGGATATCGTCGCCTTGTCAGTAAACATTTCGACTTGTTACTGTAAAAACGACTTTACCGCACTTGTAACCGGAGTCTACCGGAATTAAGGGAATAAGTATTTTTTTGGACAAAATAGAATACCTATCTGATTTCACCAAGTACATTTCACGCACGTTTTTTTTTTTTAATTGCGCCCTACCATGAAAAATAGCCAAAATGTACTTATCATGTTGAACGTTTGAGAACCTATGACCACTAGAACTGGATTTTCAGCAGCTATATCTATTTAAATCAATCTTCCTGAAAAATATGTAATTTCAACTTTTCCCAGCAACCACGGATTTATGATTTAGTTTAAAAAACCTATCATTGATACATTTAAACATGGAAAATTATTTCATTTGTTATAAATACCTTATCATTGTGATTTGAAAAATGTACTTAAAATTATAGTTCTTCACACAATAACCATCTCTACTAATTCGCAAATATTACATTGTATAGTTTTATTTGAAATTATGGCAAATGTCCAATTTCGTACAAATAAGCGGCCAACAATTTAGTCTGAAAGAAGCCATAAACTCAACGGATTTACATAAACCGTTACTTACTCCTTCGATATAATTCCTGACGTCGATTTTCTCGTTCTGTGCATGATGATTATCGTCGCCGGCCCCCACCGGGAGGAGAATAATATTCTTTCCCGTGGCTTTTTGAAACATGAGAGTGACCGGAATGGATCCACCTTCGCGCGTAAAGTCCGGTGTTACATTATAAACGTGTTGAACAGCTCTGACTCCGGCAGCATAATGAGGATGTGACGGATCTTCAGTCCAGGGGTTCATGCTTCCATTCATGTATACTCTCATTTTGTTTGGGCTCCCATACAGCGCCCATTTTGCACGAACGTGGTCGACGACGCACTTTTCTATTTGTTCCGGCGTCTGATCGGGGACGATCCGAATCGAGAATTTCCCCACAACTTTTCCGGGAATAACAGTTTTGGCACCAGGTTCGGAAAACGCGCCTTCGATGCCGTGAATCGACAACGAAGGGTATCTCCAACGATGCATCAGCAGCTCTTCTTTGTCTTCCTTGTGCAATAAACGCTTGCATCCCACGTCGGCTCGAAATTCGTCAATGTTAAAGTCGATTTTGGCATAGACGTCGTGCTCGTTTGGCCGAAGCGGCGCCACGTCCTTGTGCAATCCGGGAATTTTTATCGTCCCGTTTTTGTCGACCAAACCGTCGAGAATATAAATCAAATCAGTCATCGACTCGTGGCTGGAAAGTGCCAAGTACAGGCTGATTTAACGCTAAAAACACTTACACTGAGCCACCAAAAACGCCGCTGTGCAAGTCTTTGCCGGCGCTCTCCACCTCGACGAAGAAATAGCAAATGCCACGAAGACCGTACGTGAGACATGGCTTGTCCCGTCCAAGCCACGTGCTGTCGGAGATGCACAGGTAATCTACATCCGCCAGAAATTTGTCTTTTTCGCTTAGAAGCAACTCGTTCAGACCGAGACTACCCGATTCTTCCATCGCTTCGAAAATCATCTTGACGTTGATTGGTATGTCCAAGTCGAGCTTTTGATACGCTTCAATGGCGTTCAACCAGCACAACACCGGGCCCTTATCGTCGGAACTTCCTCTTCCGTAGAGCTTGCCATCGCGCTGGGTCAACTCGAACGGATTGGAATTCCACCCGTCCTCGACTAAAGCAGGCTGCACGTCCACGTGTCCGTAAATCAGGACGGTTTTCTTGCCGGTGTCGTTGCCCAAAGTACCAAAAAGCACACGAGGGAGGTCGATTGTCTCACCACTTGCCAACTGTTGCTTGCCCACGTCTTTGAGTTGCGTCTCTATATTTAGCTCCTGCATTTTAATGTGCATCCACTCGACCATTTTTACTAATTCTGATCTCTTGTGGATCCAAGCCGACACTGATTGAATTGCTACTGCTTCGTTTAGGCGATCAATGAACTGTTGCTTATTACCATCGATCTCTCTGAAATATGTGTAATCGTTTTATAAATTGAAAAAATATAATTTCTTGTAATTATTTACCTGAAGAGCCGTTCCAAGTCGCTTGGACGAGACATTTTTGTAAAATTGTGTCGCACTGTTTACGACCATCATATAATATGTGGTGATCTATTGACCTAATGTGCTTTTGTTTGGATTTTCCTGGGAACCACATTTGAATTTATAAATCAACTGCTCTTTATTCATTAATTTAAAATCTACACTGTTGTGCGAAAGAGTTAAATTAGCACTATTTGCTCTGTACTTAATATACAGGGTGAGTCATTAGTGAGGGATCGGTCCATAACTTCTAAATCATGTAAGATACAAAAAATTTTTAAAGACAATTTGTACACCGTTTGTCAGGCTGCACAACCTAAAAATATTTTCACGTATACGATTTGTTCTTGTAAAATAGAATTTATTGTGGATAATGGAATTGATAATCAATTGACAAGTCGGTGACGACACAACTGTGCAGTGTTGAAATGTGAGTTAAAATGATTAACATGGTTTTCATGGCACACTATCTACTTTATCTTGGCTCAATCTGTATCACAGCCAAAAATATCAAATATCTCGTAAATTATAAATTTTAGCTATAGAACAAGCTTAATAAAAAACGTAGCCAGACTACAGACCCATTCGATGGAATACAAAAATATAGGGGGTGCTATTTAAAAAACTAACGTTAAGCTTATTTGAAAATAGTATAATGCGACACGAATTATTGCAGATCCTGTATAGTAAAAATTATATTTTGCATGCCTGGCGTAAAGAGCAATCTTTTCTTCATATTTATACCAGCCTTCAGCCTTCTAGCTGCTAAAACGACCTCTCAGTAAATTTTTAAGTAAACGTCTGTAAATGACTAAAAATGTGAAAAAAAAAATTATAATTTGATAACGGTGATCCAAAATATAAAATATCTTATATCACCATAAATCTATGTGAAAGGGGGTTCTAATGGAGAAATAAAATATAGGTAGTTCTATTTGAAAAATCAAAGTTGTATAGCATGCGGTGGTTTTGGAACCCCCCTGTATACATTAAAATATTTTTAGGTTGTACAGCCTGGGAAACGGTGTACAAATTGTATTAAAAAAATTTTCCTATCTTACATGGTTAAGGAGTTATGGACCGATCCCCCACTAATGACGCAGCCTGTATAGTGTTGTCTTTATTTCTTAGAATATACAGTCGAAATGGTCATTTGAATTTTAAGTATTTGTGCCTATGTTCTAAATCTCAGTCTTCAAAGATAAAATGCAACCAACAATACTCTCTGTAGGAAAACTAATTAAATTGTTCGAAAACCCTTTTTTTACAATGAACAGAAAGTACATTTTTATAACAATTATTACCAATCATAAAAATATATTTTTTCATTATTCCAGAAACAAAATTTTCAATTAATAATCTTCCATTATTGAGCAGAAAAAGTACTTTTATTTATACACATTTTTTTGAATGTTGATTCACAACTTTTCTTTATCGTTATCAAATTATTATTTTCAGTTTCACACTGTCTATGTCTGCATATCATTTCTCCACTATGACAACCTCCTCTCCTTCATGTGCCTTCTTGACATGTTTAAGCAAATGGTGCTTATATGAAAACCTCTTGTTACAAAGCTTGCAAGGAAAAGGTGTTTCTCCTGAATGTGTTCTCATGTGTCTACCCACAGAATTGTGTGTAAAAGTTTTTCCGCAAATCTTACAAGAATGCGGCTTCACACCATTGTGTATCCTCATGTGCACCTTCAAAACACTCTTTGTCGTAAACTTCTTACTGCAAACCTCACAACTGATCGGCTTTGCACCCAAATGCCTTTTAAGATGCTTCTGCATATTAATCATTTCTGTAAACAATTTACCGCATGTAGGACAAGGGATTGTGCGTCTACTATTGTGTCTTTTAATATGTCCAAGTAAACTACTCCTCACGCTGAATCCTCTACTGCAAATCTCGCAAATATACGGCTTTTCACCGGTATGTGTCCGCTTGTGGATCCCCAAAGCCGTACTTGTTAGGAAACATTGGCCGCACATAGTGCACTTGTGGGGTTTAATTCCTAAGTGCATTTGTTTGTGGTTGCGCAAAACACTCGGAAATCTAAATGATTTCTGGCAAATCTCGCACTTGTATGGTTTCTCGCCTGTGTGAATTCGAATGTGCATTGTCAACCCCCACCGCAATGAAAATGATTTGTTGCAAATATTACATACAAAGCGTTTGGGACAACTATGCGAGTTATTGTGCAAATCAAAATAATATCGGTACTTGAAAACTTTGTCGCACTGTTCGCACTTGAACAACTGATGCTTCTTCTGGTTATTTGTGAATTGCAGTTGTGGAAATGTATCATTTTCTGGCAAGCTACCCTTAGCTTTTTCAGCAACAGTTTTGCGCAAATGAGCGTCAGAAGTTATAATCAAGAATATGAAATCGTAAGAATTTTTCAGTTTTTCGGAGCAAGTCCCACAGATCTGTTTAGGTAACTCGTCGTCTTCAGAGGGCTACGATTTTGAGGTTAATTATAACTTATAAGCTATCTCAATTATACCTCAACCGATGCAAATATTTTTAGCATATCTGCAATTCCTTTGCCATCGACATTTTCTGTATTAAATATGCTTACAGATGAGCATTTGTTTATTTCGTGGAGACAAATTCGACAAATTAAAACCATTTTGATAATACATGAGACAATGATACCGACGATACCGTTTTTATCGAACAAGACTGTCGTAATGTCGATAAAATCAAATGCAGACGTAACAGGTAATTGAATTGACTATAGTTATAAAAGACAACAAAAGAGGGAAGCTATAATAAAGCTGCGTAATTTTTTTTTACATAAGATAAATTTAGAAAATTTGCATTCATTTAAAAATAGTTATTAAAATTAAGGTTAGTAAAAATCAATTGTCAATCGTAGAAGTCAATAGAACAGATTTCTGCTTTTTATATTTAAAACAAATGTACCTTTTACATATGCAAAAGCGCTCAGTTTCTGTAAGCAACATTAGATGTGCTATATGCGAAACAAACTTTAAACTTAAACTGAATTGGCCATTACTGCGACTCCTTATTTATCTTAATATTGAGCCACTACCTGTTATACGCTATTTCGTTCGCGTGGTCTTTATTTTAGAACATGAATTTGGTTTATATAATACAAAATTGTTACTATTAAACTGCTAACCGTTTTTAATTCTTTAAGACGATAAAATATTATAAAATTTATTTAAGCAGTTGTCTAAAATATTCTGGGAAGACTAGTTAATAATTATTTTAAACCCCTCTCAAGAATGAAAAGGAAGTAAATTTTTTGCGCCAACCCTTACATTTTGTTTAACTATTGTATAGGCAGAACTTTCAATTAATAATCTTCCATTATTGAGAAAAAAAGTAGACTATATTATAGTAGAATATATTTATACAAAATATGTAAAGAGTAAACTTTTTTTTCAATGTTGATTCAACGTTTTGTCCTTTTTATCGTTATAAAATTATTATTTTCAGTTTCACACAATCTGTGTCTGCATATCATTTCTTCACTTTAACAACCTCTTCTCCTTCATGTGCCTTCTTCACATGTTTAACCAAATGGTGCTTATATGAAAACCTCTTGTCACAAAGCTTGCAAGGAAAAGGTGTCTCCCCTGTATGTGTTCTCATATGTCTAACCACAATATTCGCCTGTGTAAAACTTTTCCCGCAAATCTTACAGGAATGCGGCTTCACACCATCGTGTATCCTCATGTGCATCGTCAAAACACCCTTTGTTTTAAACTTCTTACTGCAAACCTCACAACTGAACGCCTTTGTATCCAAATGCGTTTTAAGATGCGAGTGCATATTAAGCAAGTGTGTAAACAATTTACCGCATGTAGGACAAGGGATTGTGCGTTCATTATTGTGTCTTTTAATATGTCTTTGCAAAGCACCCATCTCGCTGAATGCTTTACTGCAAATCTCGCAAATGAACGGCTTTTCACCAGTGTGTATCCTCTCGTGGTTCTTCAAACCTCCATTTTGCTTGAAACACTTGCCACATGTCATGCACTTGTAGGGCTTAATGCCTGAGTGGACTCGTTTGTGGATGATCAAAGAACTAGGAAATGTAAACGATTTCTGGCAAATCTCACATTTGTACGGTTTTTCGCCTGTGTGGATACGACTGTGCAAATTCAACACCCACCGCATTGAAAAGGATTTGTTGCAAACGTTACATACAAAGCGTTTGGAACTACTGTGCGAGTCATTGTGCACTTCAAAATAATATCTGTACTTGAAGGTTTTGTTGCACTGTTTGCACTCAAACAATGGTTTCTTCTTCTTCTTCTTGCCATTTGTGAGCTGCAGTTGGGGAGATGGATTATTTTCTAGCTTGATCTTGCGAGCTTTATTAACATTTGTGAGCTGCAGTTGGGGAGATGGATCATTTTCTAACTTGATCTCGCGAGCTTTATCAACAACATTTGTAAGCTTCACTTGGGGAGATGGATCATTTTCTAGCTTGATCTCCTGAGCTTTATCAGCAACAGTTTTCCGCAAATGAGCGTCAGAAGTTATAATCAACGATTTGAAATCGTAGGCGTTTTTCAGTTTTTCGGAACAAGTCCCGCAGATCTGTTTAGGTAATTCGTCGTCTTCAGAGGGCTACGATTTTGAGGTTAATTATAATTTATAAGTTGTCACAATAAATACCTCAACAGGTGCAAATATTTTAAACATATCTGCAATTCCTCTAGCTTCGCCATTTTCTTTATTAAATATGCTTACAGATGAGGATTCGTCTATTTCGTGGAGACAAATTCGACAAATTAAATTCATTTTGTAATTAAATTCATCGACAAGAGAGATATAGTTAGCCATAGTAGTTAGAGTCCGTGCAAAATCTCATGACCCAAACTCGCGCAGGGAGGGGAGCCCCATTGACATTTCAAAACTCAACCGTCCCACAAACATTCGCTGTCCGAACTGTAGGCAACCACCATCGCTCACAAGTACGTTTGGTTGTGTGATACACAAATAATACAATAATTTATCATGTGGAAATGCATTTTTAATTCTACAAAAAACGACTAAAACTAAATAACAAAGTAACAAATATATAGACCCCTGCCCACTATTCTAATGGAGCGCACCCCAAATCCGCTAACACGGAGTCCTGCGTGTCGCACATCGTCCAATTTGAATGTCACATTATGTCTCGCCACATGGTTTTTGACTTGCGCCCATATCTTCTCAATTGGGTTTAATTCGGGGTGGTAGACAGGTAAGCGGAGCACAACATGCCCATGTTCACTGAGCACCTGGTCGATAACATATCTTTTATGTTGTGCTTTATGTAAACATATTGTTGCATACAACTCAGGCCGCGTTTCTAACAGGTCGAATGCAACACCTCGAGCAGATAACCATTGCCGCATGTCAGCTTTCTTCCAATTCATAGTAGGATTCCGTTCGATTGTTACATCATCCCACGCAAAAGGGGTCGTATGGGATTCGTGCAAATATGTTTCGTCCGTATAAACAATATTACGACCTTCCGCCCGATAGCGTTTAATTTGTCGTAAAAATCTTGCACGAGCAGCACGAATTTCCGGTTTTTCTATGAGCACCGACCTCTTATCCAATGTTTTTCTCCAGCGAAACCCCATTGTATGAACAAGCGTCCTGAATGACCGGATTTTACCAGTGAATTCTACTCCGGCATCCAACACTGCTTGGAATACAGCTTCCATAGTGGGTCGACGGTTTTGGATGTTAGGGAAATTATATATTATCCTCCGTATCACCTGCTCATCAAACTCGTCCACTGTTGACCGTGGTTTCGGTTTATTCACTGTTTTTCTAGGCGAGTTGAATTTGTGACCTACAAGTTACGTGATAAGCGGCACACTTCGTCATTGATGGGACGCTTACCTGGGACATATTCCCGGAGAATACGTTTCACCGTACTCAATGAAACGCCAGTGGCTTCGGCCACCTTTTTCATTGTGACGGTTTTCGTATCTGCGGCACAGGGGCCAGTGGATAGAAATGTGTATACATTTTGTACCATCTGACGCCCCTGGCTGTGGACCACTTTCTTGTTCATTTGATCTTATTTCAGAGTCACAAGTATGATAAAATAAAAGCGTATTTTTCACCGTTGGTTATATAGGTTATACGTCACTCGATAATGGCGGAAAGGCGTGGTGTCGGTCAAAACTCGAGGGTCGACAAATTTAGTTTGCGTAGTACACGTAACTTTGGACGCATTTACGTTTCTGCGCTGGTTCATGAGATTTTGCACGGACTCTAGTCAATGACCATAGAACAGTCATAGATAAGAGAAAAGTAAAATATACTAACACAGTACAGAAGGAATCAGTAGGTTCACTCTCCGATTTTTGTGTTCCAAGGCCAGTTCGACTCTAGGCTACATGCGCTGTAGATTTTGGCTCATAACCGCATATAACCTCAAATCGTATTTGATCACATTGTGTTATTTACTCTTGCTATTTGGGTTTTTCGGTATTATTGTTGCAAAATGCATATTTGTTGTGTTTCGGGGTGCTTGAACAATGACTTAAGATATGCACCACAATACAGTTTTTTTCGATTTCCACTCGATATTAGTCGGTAAGTAATGGGTTGTTTATAGCATCGTTTTGGGTTAGATTAGCAGTAAATTACGTTGGTATAATAGCAGTGGATATTTTGCAGGTGTAAGATGTGGCAGAGCTTACCTCAATTACGTCGAAGCAAAGATTTAACTGCAGCAGAGTGTTACAAGCGACTACGTGTTTGCAGCTAACATTTTTCTGCAGAACAATTTTCAAGCATAGGTAGACACCGACTTAAGAAGTACGCTATTCCAAATGTGTTTCCACAAGCAGATGGTGAGTTTCATGATATATAGATTCATAAATATAGACCTGCAAAGTTTCTCCAGATGCAGTTCCATCCACTTCGTACACACCAGAAACACAAGAAGTTCACTCTGGGGCTGTACAGGACAGTGTAACGCAAACAGTTGCTAGATTAAGTGCTTCAACACCACGAAAAGTGGCTTTGAAAAAACGTTTGAAGGGTGTTCGGTCCCAGTGAACTGGTACCGGATTGTCTGGTCCCTTTCATAAAGTTTATTACTTATAAGCAATTAGGGTAGGCGGCATCGATAGAAATTTAGTGTAAATAGCCAATTTTCTTTGTGTAAGTTTAAGACGAGCTTCCTGTCCGTCTAATTTGAAGGTGCCGACAAACAACACCGAGCCGCACTTAGGCTGGGGATTTCCAGTGGGTTGTGTGGTTTTACCCCCGGTTGTTGTCAGGTGACCATTATTGGACGGAAGGGGGTTCGGGCTTAAAAGGCCTTGACATGGCCCATTTTATTGAGTTTTGATGGTTGTTTGAGTTTGAGTTTGTGTCAGAGTTAAAGGTTTCTTCTTGTAAGTCGATCAGTGAAGTGGTCCTGGTCACTTACAATCGTGTTCTTGTCAATAGAGTTTTACTGCGAGTTGAATCAGTTGAAGTGTTCCTGATTACTCGCAATTGTGTGTAAATAAATTGTTGAGTTTTAAACGTCTTTTGACCATCATCTCCGTGTTGCTGGTGCACTACCACCAGCTGGTCCTTCGAGTGTGTGTTTTGTTCTTCTACACCATTAACGTCAGTCACACGAGATTCTGCCGTGTTGATTGCACAAAGGGTTTGCAAAGGAAGCTACGATTTTCGGAATGTAGTGTATCAGAAAGAAGTGAGCTTACAAAGAGTGACATTATGGTATTCATATCGGAACATTATCCTACAATTGCGACCTT
This sequence comes from Eledona agricola, assembly GCA_964023215.1. Classification (NCBI taxonomy): domain Eukaryota; kingdom Metazoa; phylum Arthropoda; class Insecta; order Coleoptera; family Tenebrionidae; genus Eledona; species Eledona agricola. Next base: position 21,978,923 of record OZ026855.1, read on the forward strand.
TATAAACACCCAAATTGAGCTTCTAAGTAAAGCTCCAAAAGGGGCACGATATTCAAGCGAATTTAAACAATTCGCACTTACTATATATTTTATGGGCCCTAAAGTTTACAAATTTTTGCAGACCACATTCCGTCTTCTTTTTAAATCCACTCTAAATAGAATCACTAGCAAGTGGGAAATCGGCGCAGGTTTTTCAGACTTTGTGATGGAAGTAATAAGGCTGAAAACGGATCTACTTGATAAGAATTCAAAGGATTGCACAATCTGCATAGATGAAATGTCTCTGAAAACATTTTTATATTATAATATAGGGACGGATGAAATTATTGGTTTTCATCACACTGGTAAAGAGAAGGAATATTTCCCAGAGGTATCAACAGTGACTGGAAACAACCACTAGCATATTTTTTTTTAAATTCCACTTGTTCTGTAGTTGACTTAAAAAACATTCTTGATGATGGTATTTCTCGTCTATTGAAAATAGGTCTGAATGTTTTGAGTGTTGTATCTGATCAGGGGTCAAATTTAGTAAAATTTACAAACTCCATAGGTGTTACCGCAGAAAGGCCATATTTTTATGTCAATACTCATAGAATATTATATATATTTGACGTTCCGCACTTGTTAAAATCGACGCGTAATAACTTTTTTACTCCTCGGAGCATTCACTACACCCCCGCTAATGAAACTTCAAATGGAACACGGTCCAAAATCGTTATAATTTGTGAATATTATAGTGAATATATTTTTTAACATACATTTTGTACTTTTAATAAAATATAACATTTGATGCAATGTTTATTTCTTCGGTGACCCTTCCGCGCCTACGCCTATGAGTTTTAGGACGCTACTGGCGACGCCAGGCCACATGCGCGAAACCGATTTGGAACACCGACATCAAAGGTGCCGACGCGGAGTGAACCTACTGATTCCTTCTGTACTGTGATACTAATCTCTATATAAAATAGAAAAGCACAGGATAAATATACAGATCAGTGGTAAAATATGACAATATGAAAATGACACCTGATGATACCCACGATACCGTTTTTATCGATCAAGTCTGTCATAACCTCGATAAATTCAAATTCAGACGTAACAGTTGTTTGAATTGACTAAAAAGTTATAAAAGATAACAAAAGAGGGTTCACTAGAAAATGAATCCACAATAAAGCAAACAAATACAAAAATATGATATGCTTAATTTGTTTTTCACAAAATAAATTTAGAACAAATATTTAATAATAAATAACTGTAAATCGTCAGTAAATTGAACAGAATTCTGCATTTAAAACTTTAAAGCAAGTGACTATTTTACAGAAGCCAAAGCACTTAGTTTCTGTAAGCAACATTAGTTGGCCTACATGAGAAATGAGTGGTAAATTTAAATTGAACATTACCGCAATACTTTTTTATTCATTTTACTATTGAAACATAAACAAGTCAATTAAAAAAAACACTGCTTTTAAATGAAAGTATGTAGGCTTTCACGGTGGGTGTTATTAATAATAACGATCTTATTCGGATTTGAAGACTGTGTTCCATTTGAAGATCTATTAATTACTATTTTTCAATTTTCAAAAATCATAAACTGTATTTAAAAAGATAGTAAGGGTTAATTTTAGAATCTGTTTCAGAAAAATGAAGGCTTAAATGAAGATTATTAAAATTGAATCTGATGAATCGAATACATTCATCTCAAATTAGATTAAATTTAGCATAAGATATTTTAAATAACTATATTTCGTTATTTGAAACCTTGACCTACATCAACATGAACTCCGAACATATAAGATATTTTATAGAAAGATGATTCGAATTAATTAAAATATATTGGATATTTAGAAATAATAATTTTGAAAGATTAAAAACGGTTGGCCTTTTAAAAAGGTAAACAATTTCGTACCAGGTGGGCTAATAAAGTTAGTCCCTATGTCCTTTTGAGCTTAACTTTTATCGAGATCCAAAATGAACAAAAAGAAACATATCAGAATATGTCTGAAACTTGGGAAATTCATCCTATCGCAAGTAGAAATTTATATTTAACAAATGGAGGCTATTTTCGTTGATACAAAATTGTGCCCTTCTAAAGCCATTTTAAATAACTTTTTCAATATATTGGGCATTATGATGTCAATTTCTTGTTGAGTTTAGAGGGGGTCAATCTCCCAAGTTTCAGCAATCTTCTGATCTGTTCCTTTTTGTTCATTTTTTATTTCAACGAAAGTTAAGCACAAAAAAAACACTCTGTATTATTGAAACCAAATTCAACTTCTACTTATATTCATTGCATTTACAAGAATTCAATAATATTATAAGGTGCGTACAAAAAAATAACGAGGCTCACTTAAAGCCATGGTGGTACTTTGAAAGTGAAATTTATACAAAATATGAGGAATAAAAATGTAATTTTTCAAATGTCGGTTCTACATTTATCTTTATTGTTATCAAATTATTTTCAGTTTCATACTGTTTGTGTCTTGTGTATATTATTTAGCCACTTTTAGAGCCTCCTCTCCCTCATGCGTCTTCTTCACATGTTTAAGCAAATGGTGCGAATATGAAAATCTCTTGTTACAAAGCGTGCAAGGATAAGGTGTCTCCCCTGAATGTATCCTCATATGTCTGACGACACCATTCGCCTGTGTAAAACTTTTCCCGCAAATCTTACAAGAATGGGGCTTCACACCATTGTGTATCCTCATGTGCACCTTCAAACTACTCTTCATTGTAAACCTCTGATTGCAAACCTCACAACCGAACGGTTTTACCCCCAAATGCGTTTTAAGATGCCTCTGCACATTGGCCGAGTCTGCAAACAATTTACCGCACGTAGGACAAGGGAAAGTGCGCTCCCTATTGTGTGTTTTAACATGTCTACTCAAACCACCCATCTCGCTGAATCCTTTACTGCAAATCTCGCAAATGTACGGCTTTTCACCGGTATGTGTCCGCTCGTGGTTCCTCAAACCACCAATTTGGGTGAAACACTTGCCACACGTCGTACACTTGTGGGGCTTAATGCCCAAGTGGATTCGTTTGTGGTTGGGCAAGGCACTCGCAAATCTAAACGATTTCTGGCAAATCTCACATTTGTACGGTTTGTCGCCTGTGTGGACACGTGTGTGCATTTTCAGCACCCAGCGCATTGAAAATGTCTTGTTGCAAATGTTACATACAAAGCGTTTGGGACTAGTGTGTGAGTTGCTGTGCACCTCAAAATAATATCTATACTTAAAGGTTTTGTTGCACTGTTTGCACTTAAACAACCGTTGCTTCTTCTGGTCGTTTGTGAGTCGCAGTTGTGGAGATGTATCATTTTCTAGCAGGCTCTCCCGAGCTTTATGAGCTACAGTTTTACGCAAATGAGCATCAGAGGTTATAATCAAGAATTTGAAATCGCAGGAATTTCTCAGTTTTTCCGAGCAAATCCTGCAGATTTGTTTCGGTAAATCGTCGTCTTCAGAGGACTACGATTTTGAGGTTAATTATCATTTATAACTTATATTCAATCAATACCTCAACAGATGCTAATATTTTTAGCATATCTACAACTCGTTTGTTATTGCCATTTTCTGTATTAAATATGCTTATAGATGAGGATTTGTCTATTTCGAGGAGACAAATTCGACAAATTGAGATCATTTTTGAATTTCAAACAAAATAGGCTACACAATGGTACTGTTTTTATCGACCAAGTCCGTCATCATGTCGATAAAAACAAATGCAGACGTGACAGGTGTTTCAATTGACTAATAAGTTATAAGAGACAACAAAAGAGGGAGCACTAGAAAATAAAACTGGCACCCACTGTGACCCGCCATCTTCCGGTGACTAAGAAGATGTCGCAATTAAAAAAATAATGTTTTTTATATAAAAGGTGCCCCAACGCTGCGGGGAAGTCAGATTACTCTAAAATAAAAAAAATTATCGAGATTCGGGTTTCGACAAAAAATACAATAGAATCCAATCAAATTCTCTGAAAATACGCTTATAACGTGCGTTCAAAAAAAAAAACGAGGCTGCGTTGGCCATGGAATTTATCGGCTTTCCAGTGTAGAAACCGCAAATGACAAGAACTGTCAGTCTAAAATTTTCCACCATAATAAAACGGACTAATTTTATGTAAATTGTTTATAATAAATGCCAGGACATGCATCGCTCTCATAAACATAATGCCACCCTCCTTTGCGTCCATTTATTGAAATTTGTCCCAACATAATAATTGTATACGAAACCATTGTCAACAAAGAACCCAACCTAAAAACTATCTGACAGATTCGAACTGACAGTTCGAAATTTTGCTATAATAAATTGATGCACAGTTTTTCCATCTCCAACGCAGCATCGTTTTTTTGTTTGAACGCACGTTATATAGTTTGTCCACATACAGAGTGGCGCATGAAAGTTAGTTTTATTAAATAGAACACCCGTATTACTACGCTATTCTCAGAGTCCTTGTCTTTCAAAATAATAATTATACTTTGTATAACTTATTATGAATCTAACTTCTAGCAAAAGTGGTCAAATTTGACATCACTCGAATAGATAGTTATTAGTAGAATCACAGATTACTCGTAGAATGCACATCCCAGATTTCAAGTTAACTCTGGTCAATAATTTTGAACATATTAAGCCAGTTCCATAAATAATGAAGAGCATGTATATAAAAATGAATGCTTGTTTGTATGTATATTTGGGTGTTTGTCCCGTGTAGACTCAGAAAGGTAAGGTAAAAAGGAAAAAAAAGTTTCTATAACGATTTACTTGAAACTTGGCACAAATACTCTCTTATACTTATTTTTATACAAATTCAACTTTTAACTATCGAGGGCACAGGGGTGACGGGTGAACGCTAGTATTAAAATAGGCAGAAAGTATATAAAAGGCATATAGTTAGTATTAAAATAGCAGGTGATAACGAGCGTTCAAAAAGAACGAAGGCTCACGAGCAGCTATTGAATTTAGAACGTGGAGATGAAATTCGTTGAAGAAGACGCTAAGTAACTCTTATGTATTGTGACCGAATCGGTTGTGAACAGAGAATTTAATCTCAAATTTCATTAACTCAAGGTTAAAATGTTCTACTCTCTAACGACTTCCAAAGTGCCACCATTTACTTACCGGAAAAATAAATTAGAAGTGAATGCTAAAAAGACAAAGATGCTAGTGTTTAGGAAAGGGGGAAGAGAAAGAAGAGAGGAAGAATGGATGTGGGAGAAAAAGCAGGTGATAGAAAAAGTGAAAGAGATGTATTATTTGGGGTATGTGTTTAACGAAAGAGGAACAGCAGGGGCACAGGTAAAGGAACAAGTCAAAAAGGCAAATAGAGTGGTAGGAGTAGTATGGGGAATAGGAGAAAGGAAGTTCGGGCATAATTTTAGAAGAAGGATGATGATGTTTGATAGCCTAGTGAAAAGTGTGTTGATGTATGGGGCGGAGATATGGGGATGGAAGGAATGGGAGGAGGTTGAAAGGGTGCAAGAGAAATATCTGAAATGGGTGCTAGGAGTGGACAGAGAAACACCAGGGTACATAGTGAGAGAGGAAACGAAAAGAGAAAAGATGAGAGTGGAAGCAGGAAAGAGGGCGGCAACATTTGAGGAGAGAATTAGCGAAAGGACTTGGTGCGAACTGTTGCAGGAATGTCGGAGAGAGAAAAAAAGAGACGCAGAAACTGATAGAATGAGTGAAAGGGCAAAGTATTATGAAAGGAATGGGTATAGCTTAGGAGAAGCGATGAGAATGAGTGAACGAGGGGTGAGAATGAGAGAAAAACTGAGAGACATAGATAGGGATGTGGAGAGACAAGAGAGAAAATAAAAGAGTCCAGGTACAATAACAAATATAAAGAAATAATATCTGAAAAACTACCGAAGTACCTGGAAAGAGAAAATGCAAATGAGAAAAGAACGATTGCAAGATTCAGGTGCGGGAATGAAGAGAGAGAATGCAAATTCTGGGAGAAAGAGGATAAGAGAGTATGCAGAATATGCGGAGAAGGACGAGAGACAGTGGAACATCTGATCACAAATCACCCATATGGGTGATTTGTGCATCTGATGAATGAATGTGAGAGTCTGAGACAGGATGAAAGAAGGAGGGATGAGGTATTGAATGAGGATGGAAGAGGAATAGAATGGATGAGAAGCGTTGTGAGAGAGAGAAAGAGGGGGGAGAGTGCGTAAAAGAAGGAATAAAGAAGAAATCTGTTTTAGAAGAAATTTATATTAAGTTGAAGTAAAATGTATAATTTTGTAGGAGTCTTAAGGCCGAAAGGCAAATAAAACGATTTATATACTTACGGAACCTCGTTATATTTCTGTACGCACGTTCTTGTATAAAAATAATACAAAATTGTTAATCTTTTAAAACATAACGCGTTTTTAATCCTTCAAGACGATAAAATATAATAATAAAATGTATTTATAAGCAGCTGTAATATTCTAGGAAGACTGCTAGTTAATTTTTTATACCCCTCTCAAAAATGAACAGGAAGTAACTCTTCTATGCCGATTAATTGAATATCCGACATAAAAATATATTTTTTCATTATTGTATAGGCAGAATTTTCAATTAACAATCTTCCATTATTGAGCAGAAAAAGTAGACATATTTGTACAAAATATCTAAAGAATAAAAACATTTAATTAATGTTGATTTAACACATGTCGTCTTTATCGTTCAGTTTCATACTGTCTGCGTCTGCATATCATTTCTCCACTTTAACAACCTCCGCTCCTTCATGTACCTTCTTCACATGTTGAATCAAATGGTGCTTATATGAAAACCTCTTGTCACAAAGCTTGCAAGGAAAAGGTGTCTCCCCTGAATGTGTTCTCATATGTCTACCCACAGAATTGTGTGTAAAAGTTTTCCCGCAAATCTTACAAGAATGCGGCTTCACACCATTGTGTATCCTCATGTGAACCTTCAAAACGCTCTTTGTTGTAAACTTCTTACTGCAAACCTCACAACTGAACGGCTTTGCACCCAAATGCGTTTTAAGATGCGTCTTCATGTTATCCAAATGTGCAAACAATTTACCGCACGTAGGACAAGGGATTGTGCGCTCACTATTGTGTCTTTTAATATGTCTACGCAAATTACCCATCTCGCTAAATCCTCTATTACAAATCTCGCAAATGTACGGCTTTTCACCGGTATGTGTCCGCTCGTGGACCCTCAAAGCTGTACTGTGTAGGAAACGCTTGCTGCACGTCCCACACTCATGGTGTTTATTAATTTCAGAGTGTATTCGTCCGTGGTTGATCATAGTACACTGAAATTTAAATGATTTTTGGCAAATCTCGCACTCGTACGGTTTGTCGTCTGTGTGGACACAAGTGTGCACATTACATACAAAGGGTTCGGAAACAGTGTGCGAGTTTTTGTGCACTTTTAAATAATATCTGTACTTGAAAGTTTTGTTGCACTGTTCACACTTAAACAACCGTTGCTTCTTCTGGATATTTGTGAGCTGCAGTTGTGGAGATGGAGCATTTTCCAGCTTGATCTCCTGAGCTTTATCAACAACAGTTTTGCGCAAATGAGCGTCGTATATGTGCATCGTCAAAACACCCTTTGTTTTAAACTTCTTACTGCAAACCTCACAACTGAACGCCTTTATACCCAAATGCGTGTTAAGATGCGCGTGCATATTATGCAAGTGTACAAACAATTTACCGCATGTCGGACAGGGGATTGTGCGTTTACGATTGTGTCTTTTAATATGTCTTTGTAAAGCACCCATCTCGTTGAATGCTTTACTGCAAATCTCGCAAATGAACTGCTTTTCACCAGTGTGTATCATCTCGTGGTTCTTCAAAGCTCCATTTTGCGTGAAACACTTACCACACGTCATGCACTTGAGGGGCTTAATGGCTGAGTGGACTCGTTTGTGGCTGCACAAAGCACTCAAAAATGTAAACGATTCCTGACAAATCTCACACTTGTACGGTTTGTCGCCTGTGTGGATACGACTGTGCAAATTCAACACCCACTGCATTGAAAACGATTTGTTGCAAACATTACATCCAAAGCGTTTGGAACTACTGTGCGAGTCATTGTGTAATTCAAAATAATATCTGTTCTTGTAGGTTTTGTTGCACAGTTTGCACTCAAACAATGGTTTTTTCTTCTTCTGCCCATTTGTGAGCTGCAGTTGGGGAGATGGATCATTTTCTAGCTTGATCTCGCAAGCTTTATCAACAACGTTTGTGAGCTGCAGTTGGGGAGATGGATCATTTTCTAGCTTGATCTTGCGAGCTTTATCAACATCTGTGAGCTGCAGTTGGGGAGATGGATCATTTTCTAACTTGATCTCCTGAGCTTTCTCAGCTATAGTTTTGCGCAAATGAGCGTCAGAAGTTATAATCAAAGATTTGAAATCGTACGAACTTTTCAGTTTTTCGGAGCAAGTCCCGCAGATCTGCTTAGGTAATTCGTCGTCTTCAGAGGGCTACGATTTTGAGGTTAACTATGATTTATAAGCTCTCTCATTAAATACCTCAACAGATGCAAATATTTTTAACATATCTGCAATTCCTCTGCCTTCGCCATTTTCTTTATTAAATATGCTTACAGAGGAGGATTTGTCTATTTCGTGGAGACAAATTCGACAAATTAAAACCATTTTGATAATACATGAGACAATGATACCGACGATACCGTTTTTATCGACCAAGTCTGTCATAATGTCGATAAAATCAAATGCAGACGTAACAGGTAATTGAATTGACTATAGTTATAAAAGACAACAAAAGAGGGAAGCTATAATAAAGCTGCGTAATTTTTTTTACATAAGATAAATTTAGAAAATTTGCATTCATTTAAAAATAGTTATTAAAATTAAGGTTCGTAAAAATCAATTGTCAATCGTAGAAGTCAATAGAACAGATTTCTGCTTTTTATATTTAAAACAAATGTACCTTTTACATATGCAAAAGCGCTCAGTTTCTGTAAGCAACATTAGATGTGCTACATGCGAAATAAACTTTAAACTTAAACTGAATTGGCCATTACTGCGACTCCTTATTTATCTTAATATTGAGCCACTACCTGTTATACGCTATTTCGTTCGCTTGGTCTTTATTTTAGAACATGAATTTGGTTTATCTAATACAAAATTGTTACTATTAAACTGCTAACCGTTTTTAATTCTTCAAGACGATAAAATATAAAAAAATTTATTTAAGCAGCTGTCTAAAATATTCTGGGAAGACTAGTTAATAATTTTTTTAAACCCCTCTCCAGAATGAAAAGAAAGTACATTTTTTGCGCCAACCCTGACATTTTGTTTAACTATTGTATAGGCAGAACTTTCAATTAATAATCTTCCATTATTGAGAAAAAAAAAGTAGACCATATTATAGTAGAATACATTTATACAAAATATGTGAAGAGTAAACTTTTTTTTTCAATGTTGATTCAACGTTTTGTTCTTTTTATCGTTATAAAATTATTATTTTCAGTTTCACACTGTCTGTGTCTGCATATCATTTCTCCACTATGACAACCTCCTCTCCTTCATGTGCCTTCTTGACATGTTTAAGCAAATGGTGCTTATATGAAAACCTCTTGTTACAAAGCTCGCAAGGATAAGGGGTCTCCCCTGAATGTGTTCTCATATGTCTAACCACAATACTCGCCTGTGTAAAACTTTTCCCGCAAATCTTACAAGAATGCGGCTTCACACCATTGTGTATCCTCATGTGCATCGTCAAAACACCCTTTGTTTTAAACTTCTTACTGCAAACCTCACAACTGAACGCCTTTGTATCCAAATGCGTGTTAAGATGCATGTGCATATTATCCAAATGTGCAAACAATTTCCCGCACGTAGGACAAGGGATTGTGCGTTCACTACTGTGTCTTTTAATATGTCTTTGTAAAGCACCCATGTCGCTGAATGCTTTACTGCAAATCTCGCAAATGAACGGCTTTTCACCAGTATGTATCCTCTCGTGGTTCTTCAAAGCTCCATTTTGCTTGAAACACTTGCCACATGTCATGCACTTATAGGGCTTAATGTCTGAGTGGACTCGTTTGTGGGTGCACAAAGAACTCGGAAATGTAAATGATTTCTGACAAATCTCGCACTTGTACGGTTTTTCGCCTGTGTGGATACGACTGTGCAAATTCAACACCCACCGCATTGTAAAGGATTTGTTGCAAACGTTACATACAAAGCGTTTGGAACTACTGTGCGAGTCATTGTGCACTTCAAAATAATATCTGTACTTGAAGGTTTTGTTGCACTGTTTGCACTCAAACAATGGTTTCTTCTTCTTCTGGCCATTTGTGAGCTGCAGTTGGGGAGATGGATCATTTTCTAGCTTGATCTCGCGATCTTTATCAACAACGTTTGTGAGCTGCAGTTGGGGACATGGATCATTTTCTAGCTTGATCTCCTGAGCTTTATCAGCAACAGTTTTCCGCAAATGAGCGTCAGAAGTTATAATCAAGGATTTGAAATCGTAGGCGTTTTTCAGTTTTTCGGAGCAAGTCCCGCAGATCTGTTTAGGTAATTCGTCGTCTTCAGAGGGCTACGATTTTGAGGTTAATTATAATTTATAAGTTGTCACAATAAATACCTCAACAGGTGCAAATATTTTAAACATATCTGCAATTCCTCTAGCTTCGCCATTTTCTTTATTAAATATGCTTACAGTTGAGGATTCGTCTATTTCGTGGAGACAAATTCGACAAATTAAATTCATTTTGTAATTAAATTCATCGACAAGAGAGATATAGTTAGCCATAGTTGTTAGTCAATGACCATAGAACAGTAAAATACACTGATCTCTATCACAGATTACTCCAGATGACTGACTTCATAGGGCGATTTTGTCCGGAGCTATCTCTTTTCTACACATTGAAACTAGGCGCATGACATCTTGGTCACAGATACCATAAGCAAATGTAGAGGCGCTGTAGTCGTTGCTAATACTTTGTACGACCGCTAGATGTCACTACAAAAACTTTTATATAAATTCAAATAAAAGGCCCAATATTATTACTATTTTAAATTGAACAATGTACAATTCCGTGTCTTTTAAAAAGCGTGACTGTTTCTACGCTTGTTGCTTTTTTTCTGACTAATATTTTAAAAATAGCATATTGCTGCAATAACATTTTTAACGTGTTTAATGTCACAGATTACTCCAGATGACTGACTCAATGCAAATATTTTGGCGGAATGACCTTTAACGGCATTCAAATTATGTAGCAGTTTTCAGATGGCGCATCGATCAAATTTTGCGGCAGATTTAAATAGTCTCTCCTCTCTTTATAGGTAGTAAAAATGCTATTTTATTTTGAATATTTTATGATTTATTCTACAAAACTAATGTAAAAAATTGTTTTGTAGAATAAATCATAAAATATTCCTTCATTATTTACACGTCATACAAACAAACAATTTTATAAAAATCAATTTATTATATTACTTAATTTAAATTAAACAAAATTATACCCAAAATGTTAACAATTACATTTCTAAGATAGGTAAAACTTACACATATGCTAATTACTTGGGGTTATTATATAATAATGGAAATTTTGAAAGACTTGCCGGACAACAAATAGAGCAACCTGGCTTACTTCTGCAAATTCATACACAAAAATAAGGAATAATGAAGCCTAATATCTAACGATGCCGAAAAGTGTTTTTTGCAAACCCTCCACTTTTGTTTTAGATTGGAATTTTGGACGTTTAGAGCTTCTTGCCACAGTTTCGCTCTAGAATTATGTAATTAGATTTCCTGAATTTGTTGTATTAATAAAACATCCTTACCTTTCTTCACTTTTTGGAAAACAATGCACTTTCTCCGCTTAGTTTTCACCAACACCACAAATAATGTAAAAAAGACCAATCTGTCGCTTAAAATTTTTCACAAATTCAACATACAAGCAAGTTTTGACATTTACTGGCTTGATTATAATTGCAGCAAAATGTTGTTTTTAAAATATTAGTCAGAAAAAAAACAACAAGCGTAGAAAAAGTCACGCTTTGCAAAAAACACGGAATTGTACGTTGTTCAATTTATAATAGTAAAAATATTGGGCCTTTTATTTAAATTTAAATAAAAGTTTTTGTAGTGACATCTAGCGGTCGTACAAAGCATTAGCAACGACTACAGCGCCTCTACATTTGCTCATGGATATGTGATTAAGATGTCATGCGCCTAGTCTCAATGTGTAGAAAAGAGATATACAGGGTGAGTCATTAGTGAGGGATCGGTCCATAACTTCTAAATCATGTAAGATACAAAAAAATTTTAAAGACAATTTTTACACCGTTTGTCAGGCTGCACAACCTAAAAATATTTTCACGTATACAGAGTGTTCCGAAACTCATAATTGCTACACAACTTTGTTTTTTCAAATAGAACTACCAGTATTTTATTTCTCTATTAGAACTTCTTTTCACATAGATTTATGTTGATATAAGACATTTTACATTCTGGATCACCGTTATCAAATTATCAATTTTTTTTCACATTTTTTGTCATTTACAGAGGTTTACTTAAAAATTTACTGAGAGGTTATTTTAGCAGCTAGAAAGCTGAAGTTTGATACAAATATGAAGAAAGGATTGCTCTTTACGCCCGATGTGCAAAATATCATTTTTACTATACAGGCTCTGCAAAAATTTGTGTCAAATTATACTATTTTAAAATAAGCTTAACTTAATTTTTTTAAATGGAACTCCTTATATTTTTGTATGTCATCGAATTTGCCTGGAGTCTGGCTACGTTTTTTATTAAGGTTGTTCTATAGCGAAAATTAATCATTTACGAGATATTTGATATTTTTGGATGTGATACAGATTTAGCCAGGATAAGGTAGATAGTGTGCCATGGAAATCATAGAAATCATAGAACTCACATTTCAATACTGCACTGTTGTGTCATCACCGACTTGTTATTTGATTATCCATTCCATTATCCACAATTAATTCGATTTTACAAGAACAAATCGATATGATTTATTGTCTGGAAGAAGGCGAAATAAATTCTTTGCTTGCGGCAAGAATTTACGCTCAACGTTGAATAAATCAACAAATAAACATTTAAAGAAATAAATATAAAAATTCAATAAAGTAAGCTAAACTAAATAATATATTCAATGTTGCGGCCACGTCTCTGTGCACACTTTCACGCGGTGGGTGAATGATCTTCCAATATTTCGTAAAATTTGCTGGCAAACGCTTCTAAATGCATTTTAGATTCTTATTTTCATGTTCTCTTTGGTTGTTACGCTTAATTTCAGACAATAAATCAAATCGATTTGTTCTTGTAAAATATAATTTATTGTGGATAATGGAATGGATAATCAAATGACAAGTCGGTGACGACACAACTGTGCAGTGTTGAAATGTGAGTTAAAATGATTAACATGGTTTTCATGGCACACTATCTACTTTATCTTGGCTCAATCTGTATCACAGCCAAAAATATCAAATATCTCGTAAATTATAAATTTTAGCTATAGAACAAGCTTAATAAAAAACGTAGCCAGACTACAGACGCATTCGATGGAATACAAAAATATAGGGGGTGCCATTTAAAAAACTAAAGTTAAGCTTATTTGAAAATAGTATAATGCGACACGAATTATTGCAGATCCTGTATAGTAAAAATTATATTTTGCATGCCTGGCGTAAAGAGCAATCTTTTCTTCATATTTGTACCAACCTTCAGCCTTCTAGCTGCTAAAACGACCTCTCAGTAAATTTTTAAGTAAACCTCTGTAAATGACAAAAAATGTGAAAAAAAATTTATAATTTGATAACGGTGATCCAAAATGTAAAATATCTTATATCACCATAAATCTATGTGAAAGGGGGTTCTAATGGAAAAATAAAATATAGATAGTTCTATTTGAAAAATCAAAGTTGTATAGCATGCGGTAGTTTTGGAACCCCCTGTATACATTGAAATATTTTTAGGTTGTACAGCCTGGAAAACGGTGTACAAATTGTATTAAAAAATTTTCCTATCTTACATGGTTAGGGAGTTATGGACCGATCCCCCACTAATGACTCACCCTGTATATATATAGATATAGAGATATATTTATAGCTCCGGACAAAATCGCCCTATGAAGTCAGTCATCTGGAGTAATCTGTGTAATGTAAAACCTATGTTCTCTAGTTGAAAATGAGATGTCGCTGCCGAGCAACTTTTCGTTTCTAAATAAACTATCGGCAAAATTTATTTCCAAAACTACTTTGTACAACGAATACTACGATTCATTGTAATCTTTGAGGCAAAAAACTAGGGAAAATGCTAAAATTTGTCCTGCCTGCCTTTGATGGTGGCCCTGAATCGTAACAAATGAAACTGCCTTTGGAAAAGTTTAGTGCACAAACTCATTAGGTTCCGACGCAGATACAATTTGCCTCACTTTTCATTTACACGATTGCTTATCCCGTTTGTATATATAGATCAGTGCATCTATCCCCACGGGAACATTTTTCCGGGATAATTAGTAGCCTCATGTGCTATTCCAGACTAAAATCTATCTCTGTGCCAAATTTCATCCAAATCCGTTCTGGCGTGATTGACTAACAAACATCCAAACTTCGCATTTATAATAAATAGTATTATAGATATGCAGAAAAGGCACTTCCTGTCTACCCGCCGAAACGACGAACACGTTTTAAGTTGTGTAAAAAAATTCAGTTTAAGTTTGGTATTTTATAGTTTGGTAGTATAGTTATTGAGCTACGGGGGATAGCTCTCAAAAATGTACAGGAAGTAACTTTTCTATTCCGATTAATTGAATATCCGACATAAAAATATATTTTTTCATTATTGTATAGGCAGAATTTTCAATTAACAATCTTCCATTATTGAGCAGAAAAAGTAGACATATTTGTACAAAATATATATTTAAACAGTAAAAACATTTTTTCAATTTTGATTTAACACATGTCGTCTTTATTGTTGGCAAATTATTGTTTTCAGTCTATCTGCGTCTGCATATCATTTCTCCATTTTCCGGACCTCCTCTCCTTCATGCGCCTTCTTCACATGTTGAATCAAATGGTGCTTATATGAAAACCTCTTGTTACAAAGCTTGCAAGGAAAAGGTGTCTCCCCTGAATGTGTTCTCATATGTCTACCCACAGAATTGTGTGTAAAAGTTTTCCCACAAATCTTACAAGAATGCGGCTTCACACCATCGTGTATCCTCATGTGCACCTTCAAACAGCTCCTTGTTGTAAATCTCTTACTGCAAACCTCACAACTGAACGGCTTTGCACCCAAATGCCTTTTAAGATGATTCTGCATATTATCCAAATGTGCAAACAATTTACCGCACGTAGGACAAGGGATTGTGCGCTCACTATTGTGTCTTTTAATATGTCTACGTAAACTACCCATCTCGCTGAATCCTCTACTACAAATCTCGCAAATGTACGGCTTTTCACCGGTATGTGTCCTTTCGTGGACCTTCAAAGCTGTACTGTGTAGGAAACACTTGCCGCACGTCTCACATTCATGGGGTTTAATTCCGGAGTGTATACGTCTGTGGTTGATCATAGTACACTGAAATTTAAATGATTTCTGGCAAATCTCGCATTTGTACGGTTTGTCGTCTGTGTGGACACAAGTGTGCACTTTCAACTCACATGGCGATGGAAACGATTTGTTGCAAACATTACATACAATGGGTTTGGAACCAGTGTGCGAATTTTTGTGCACTTTTAAATAATATCTGTACTTGAAAGTTTTGTTGCACTGTTCGCACTTAAACAACCGTTGCTTCTTCTGGTCGTTTGTGAGCTGCAGTTGTGAAGATTGATTATTTTCTGGCGCGCTCTCCCGAGCTTTATCAGCTATAGTTTTGCGCAAATGAGCGTCAGAAGTTATAATCAAGGATTTGAAATCGTAGGCATTTCTCAGTTTTTTGGAGCAAGTCCTGCAGATCTGTTTAGGTAATTCGTCGTCTTCAGTGGGCTACGATTTTGAGGTTAATTATCATTTATAAGCTCTCAATAAATACCTCGACAGATGCTAATATTTTTAACATATCTGCAATTCTTTTGCCAGTTGCTGTATTAAATATGCTTATAGATGAGGATTTGTCTATCCCGTGGAGACAAATTCGACAAATTGATATCATTTTTGAATTTTAGACAAATTGACCCAAACATAGAACACAAATTAGGTTACAAGATGATACCACAGATGATACTGTTATACTGTTTCAGACTGATTTTCATCATGTCGATAAAAACAAATGCAGACGTAGCAGGTGTTTGAAATGACCAAGAAGTTATAAAGGACAACAAAAGAGGGTACACTAGAAAATAAAGCCACAATGAAGCCGACAAATAAAAAAATATGACGAGCGTAATTTTTTTATCTATATACAGTGTAATGATAAAGCGTAGCCATCGTAAGAAGGCTACCGATAAAGTAAGAAACAACCACAGATTACTCCAGATGACTGACTCAATGCAAATATTTTGGCGGAATGACCTTTAACGACCTTCAAATTTTGTAACAGTTTTCAGATGGCGCACCGATCAAATTTTGCGGCAAATTTAAATATTCTCTCCTCTCTTTATAGGTAGAAAAAATGCTATTATATTTTGAATATTTTATGATTTATTGTACAAAACTAATGTAAAAAATTGTTTTGTAGAATAAATCATAAAATATTCCTTCATTATTTACACGTCATACAAACAAACAATTTTATAAAAATCCATTTATTATATTACGTAATTTAAATTAAACAAAATTATACCCAAAATGTTAACAATTACATTTCTAAGATAGGTAAAACTTACACATATGATAATTACTTGGGGTTATTATATAATAATGGAAATTTTGAAAGACTTGCCGGACAACCAATAGAGCAACCTGGCTTACTTCTTCAAATTCATACACAAAAATAAGGAATAATGAAGCCTAATATCTAACGATGCCGAAAAGTGTTTTTTGCAAACCCTCCACTTTTGCTTTAGATTGGAATTTTGGACATTTAGAGCTTCTTGCCACAGTTTCGCTCTCGAATTATGTAATTAGATTTCCTAAATTTGTTGTATTAATAAAACATCGTTACCTTTCTTCACGTTTTGGAAATCAATGCAGTTTCTCCGCTTAGTTTTCACCAACACCACAAATAATGTAAAAAAGACCCTTTTTTCGCTTAAAATTTTTCACAAATTCAATCGACAAGCAAGTTTTGACATTTACTGACTTGATTATAATTGCAGCAAAATGCTGTTTTTAAAATATTAGTCAGAAAAAAAGCAACAAGCGAAGAAACAGTCACGCTTTTAAAAAAACACGGAATTGTACATTGTTCAATTTAAAATAGTAAAAATATTGGGCCTTTTATTTGAATTTAAATAAAAGTTTTTGTAGTGACATTTAGCGGTCGTAAAAAGTATCAGCAAAGATTACAGCGCCTCTACATTTGCTTATGGTATCTGTGACAAAGATGTCATGCGCCTGGTTTCAATGTGTAGAAAAGAGATAGTTCCGGACAAAATCGCCCTATGAAGTCAGTCATCTGGAGTAATCTGTGGAAACAACATTTATAATAGCGTTATTTAATGTTTTCAAGCAAAACGCTCGGACAGAGGTCAATTTTAATTTTTAATGTTCATGTTCAAGCAATCAGTGGTAAACTTCTTGGGCCATGCCCTACAGTTGCTTCGATGCTAGAACGTGCAATCGCTGATTGAAGCTAGCAAGCAAATAATAGAAATGACTGCTTCTTATAAGAACGATCTTGTTTTGCTTTATTTCAATCTTAATTTTTCTGAAACAGACACGATCTGGTCGGTCCTCACGATTTTTTTAATTGCAGTTTATGACTTCAAAATATTTAAAAATAGTGATTCTTTAAATTGCGTCGTTAATGTCTCAAAATTAAAATAAATAAAAAGGGGCTGTTAACGATCGTTTAAAAAAACGAAGGTTCAGGAGGCTATGGAATTGAGCTTTTGTTTTATTTTTTCCAATGTAGACGTATGAAACGTCAAATCTATACATCAAATCATAACATCTGACAGAAGCTATCACTCAAAACTGCGCAAACGACGTCTAGAGACAGAATTCGTTGAAGAAGAAAAAATCTGTCCGATCGTGTCCGAAACGGTGTGAACATAGAATTTAATCTTAAATCTTATTAACTTAAGGTCAAAATGTTCTACACTCTAACGACTTCGAAAGTGCCATCATTGCCTGACGAAGCCTCGTTGCGCACCGGCACGTTATAACAATTACTGAGTTCTTGTATAAAAATATAATACAAATTTGTTACTTTTTTAAAATGCCACCGGTTTTTAATCCTTCAAGACGATACAATAGAATTACAAAATGTATTTATAAGTAGCTGTGTCTAAAATAATCTAGGGAGATGTTAATTTTTTTAAACCCCTCTCAAAAATGAACAGGAAGTAAATGTTCTACGCCAATTAATTGAAAATCTGACAATATTATATTTTTTCATTATTGCATATCCAGAATTTACAATTATTGGGCAGAAAAAGTAGACATATTTGTACAAAATATTTGAAGAGTAAAAAATGTTTTTCATTATAGATTTAACATTTGTCGTCTTTATCGTTATCAAATTATTATTTTCAGTTTCATACTGTCTGCGTCTGAATATCATTTCGCCATTTTTCGGACCTCCTCTCCTTCATGCGCCTCCTTCACATGTTTAAGCAAAAGGTGCTTATATGAAAACCTTTCGTTACAAAGCTTGCAAGGAAAAGGTGTTTCTCCTGAATGTGTTCTCATGTGTCTAACCACAGAATTGTGTCTAAAAGTTTTCCCGCAAACCTTACAAGAATGTGGCTTCACACCATTGTGCTTCCTCATGTGCACCTTCAAATAGCTCTTCGTTGTGAACTTCTTACTGCAAACCTCACAACTGAACGGCTTTGCACCCAAATGCGTTTTAAGATGCGTCTTCATGTTACCCAAGTGTACAAACAATTTACCGCACGTAGGACAAGGGATTGTGCGCTCACTATTGTGCCTTTTAATATGTCTACGCAAACTACTCATCTCGCTGAATCCTCTACTGCAAATCTCGCAAATGTACGGCTTTTCACCGGTATGTGTCCGCACGTGGATCCTCAAAGATGTACTTTTTAGGAAACACTTGCCGCACGTCGCGCACTTGTGGGGTTTAATTCCAGAGTGTATTCGTTTGTGGTTGATCATAGTACATTGAAATCTAAACGATTTCTGGCAAATCTCGCACTTGTACAGTTTGTCACATGTGTGCATCTTCAACACCCACTGCAATGAAAACGATTTGCTGCAAACATTACATACAAAGCGTTTAGGACTAGTGTGCGAGTTTTTGTGCACGTCCAAATAATATCTGTACTTGAAGGTTTCGTTACATTGTTTGCATTTAAACAACCCTTGCTTCTTCTGGTTGTTTGTGAATCGTAGTTGTGGAGATGTCTCATTTTTCGACAAACTCCCCCGAACTTTATCGGCTACAGTTTTGCGCAAATAAGCGTCGGAAGTTATAATCAAGGATTTGAAATTGTAGGCGTTTTTCAGTTTTTCGCAGCAAGTCCTGCAGATCTGTTTAGGTAATTCGTCGTCTTCAGAGGGCTACGAGTTTGAGGTTAATTATCATTTATAAGCTATCTCAATCAATACCTCAACAGATGCTAATATTTTTAAGATATCTGCAATTCGTTTGCCTTTGCCATTTTCTGTATTAAATATGCTTACAGATGAGCATTTGTTTATTTCGTGGAGACAAATTCGACAAATTGAGATCATATTTGAATTTCACACAAATTAGCACAGATTAAAGCATAGGATTAAAGATGTATATTCGCATTTTCGCATGCAAATTAGGTTACACTGCGTTCAAAAAAAAACGAGGCTGCGTTGGCCATGGAAAAACTTTGTTATTTTTTTTAAATGCCACCGGTTTTTAATCCTTCACGACCATACAATATAATTACAAAATGTATTTATAAGCAGCTGTCTAAAATATACTAGGAAGACTAGTTAATTTTTTATACCCCTCTCAAAAATGAACAAGAAGTACATTTTCTATGCGAATTAATTGAACATCCGATATAATTTTTTTTTTTCATTATTGTATATGCAGAATTTTCAATTAACAATCTTCCATTATTGAGCAGAAAAAGTAGACATATTTGTACAAAATATATATTTAAACAGTAAAAACATTTTTTCAATTTTGATTTAACACATGTCGTCTTTATTGTTAGGAAATTATTGTTTGCAGTCTATCTGCGTCTGCATATTATTTCGCTATATTTCGGACCTCCTCTCCTTTATGCGCCTTCTTCACATGTTGAATCAAATGGTGCTTATATGAAAACCTCTTGTCACAAAGCTTGCAAGGAAAAGGTGTCTCCCCTGTATGTGTTCTCATATGTCTAACCACAATATTCGCCTGTGTAAAACTTTTCCCGCAAATCTTACAAAAATGCGGCTTTACGCCATTGTGTATCCTCATGTGCATCGTCAAAACACCTTTTGTTTTAAACTTCTTACTGCAAACCACGCAACTGAACGCCTTTGTATCCAAATGCGTTTTAAGATGCTTGTGCATATTAAGCAAGTGTGTAAACAATTTACCGCATGTAGGACAAGGGATTGTGCGTTCACGATTGTGTATTTTAATATGTTTTAGCAAGGCACTCTTATCTCTGAATGCTTTACTGCAAATCTCGCAAATGTACAGCTTTTCACCAATATGTATCTGCTCGTGGACCTTCAAACTTGCACTGTGTAGGAAACACTTGCCGCACGTCGTGCACTGGTGGGGTTTAATTCCCAAGTGCGATTTTTTGTGGTTACTCAAACCACCTGAAGATTTATACGCTTTTGGGCAAATTTTGCACTTGTACGGTTTGTCGTCTGTGTGGACACGAATGTGACCTTTCAACTCCCATGGCATTAGAAACGATTTGTTGCAAACATTACATACGAATGGTTCGGAATTAGTGTGCAAGGTTTGGTTGTGCACTCTTAAATAATATCTGTACTTGAAGGTCTCTTTGCATTGTTTGCACTTAAACAACCGTTGCTTCTTCTGGACGTTTGTGAGCTGCAGTGGTGAAGATGTATCATTTTCTGGCGTGCTCTCCTGAGCTTTCTCAGCTATAGTTTTGCGCAAATAAGCGTCAGAAGTTATAATCAAAGATTTGAATTCATACGAATTTTTCAGTTTTTCGGAGCAAGTCCCGCAGATGTGTTTAGGTAATTCGTCGTCTTCAGAGGGCTACGATTTTGAGGTTAACTATGATTTATAAGCTCTCTCAATAAATACCTCAACAGATGCAAATATTTTTAACATATCTGCAATTCCTCTGCCTTCGCCATTTTCTTTATTAAATATGCTTACAGAGGAGGATTTGTCTATTTCGTGGAGACAAATTCGACAAATTGAGATCATATTTGAATTTCACACAAATTAGCACAGATTAAAGCATAGGATTAAAGATGTATATTCACATTTTCGCATGCAAATTAGGTTACACTGCGTTCAAAAAAAAACGAGGCTGCGTTGGCCATGGAAAAACTTTGTGCATCAATTTAGTGTAGCAAAACTTCAAAGTGTCAGTTCATGTTTAGGTTAGCTTCCTTGTTGACAATGGGATAAGACATTATGGGATTAAAAAAAAGTGCAAAACATTTCCCGGTATCGTTGTGAATCCAAACATCAATCTATTCATTGTTACAGCTTCTCCTCTGTTGAGGAGAATATCGGCACGACCAGGACGGTCATTAATTTGATATAACTGTAAGTCGTGAATAGATCGATGAAGAAGAATCAGTCTCAAAACCGAAAAATGTCTTGAGAATATTTGGCAGCACTCAGTTACCCGTCAACCTTCATGGGTCATCAGTCTCTATGCGCAACTCGAGACCTACCAATTCAGTTTAAGAGCAACTGCATTCTCAATTAATATTTCAAAAATCGTTGTATATATAGTTAAACACGGACGTCGACCGTTAGGGAGTTGTATTACACAATATAACATTATTAGAAAAAAAAAAAGGTTCGGGTTTGCTTGGATTCGAAGGTTTATTATTTTAGTAGGCCAAAAAATTTAGACGAGTTACGGCAAAAAATCGAAAGCAATTGCGATAAATGTTGTTTGTTTTTGGAGTTTAATTACGGATTGTCTTTCATTAAAGTTTACATTAATTTTTTTTACATGCCTTCGCCATTTTCTTTATTAATTATGCTTACAGAGGAGGATTTGTCTATTTCGTGGAGACAAATTCGACAAATTGAATTCATGCTGGAATTAGGTTATACCAGAGGTTGATTATACTACAATGCCATAGAAAAGAGAAAAGTACAATGCTACCATAGAAAAGAGAAAATGCTACAATGCCACTTGATACTTGATGTTGATGCCACTGATCCATAGATAAATAATGTATGTTCAAAATAATTTTTTTTGTATTTTTATGATTTTGTAATTTCGTACTGAATTTCATAGCATTTTCCAAAAGTTAGTACTGACGTACTGAAACAATCAAGTCATTTCGTACTGAATTCAGTACAATTGTGCTGAAAAGACAGCGGTGCCATGAAGTCTATCGCAGACGTAACAGGTATTTGAATTGGCCAAAAAACAACAAAATAGAAAATAATACCCCAATAGTGCCAACAAAAAATAAAAAATATGATGTGCTTACTTATTTACATAAAACAACTTTAAAACAAATATTTGCATAATCTATATATAATCTAAGAATAAAGTAAATAAAATTATAGTTTGTTAAAATGGGTTGTTATTATGTCAATAGTCGAACTCGGTAGAAGTGATTTCTGCTTTTTATATTTAACACAAATGACCATTTTACAGATGCCAATGCACTATTAGTTTCTGTATGCAATATTAGATGCGCTACATGCGAAAAAAGCGATAAATTTAAATTGCCCATTACTGGGTCACCTTTTTATTTATTTTAATATTGAGACATGAACGAAGCATTAACGAAACACTATATTTTTAAAGTGTCCAAAATCACAAACTGCATTTGAAAAGATAGTGAAAATGAAGATTAAAACTAAAGCCAAACAAAATGATTCTTATAAAAAGTAGTCATTATTATTTGCATACTAGTTTCGATCAGCGGGTATTAATTACAGATTACATGTTCTAGCTTCGAAACGACTGTATTAAGTATGCCACTGGTTGTCTGAACATCTCTCTTCTAAAATGATTCACTAATTAAATTAACCGTTAATTCAATCGGATCGATTTTCTTGTAGGCAAATGGGCAAACAAATGGAGACGAAGATTGACTCGAGGGACTTTTAAATACGCTTACTGATGATAACTGTTTCAAACCGAATTTTTGTTAGGAACTTATGCTCGGTACATACGTACACAGGTTTTTGTATATATTATTGCGATTGAATGTGTTGTGAAAATTGATAAAAAATTCAATTATTTGAAATATTTGTTAATAGTTGAACATTTATACAGTGTGGATCAAAAGGTTGGAACTAATTCGATAACTTTTTTATAGAGATCGACAGAAAAAATCGCTTGGACATGTGAATTTTTAATTTTAAATGCGCTAATTCTGACATAAAAATTTGCTTTGTTATATCATCTCTTTCAAGGCCATGACGTCATTTTAAAGAGCATGGTTTTTTGCATATAAAACAATAAAATTTGTAATAGGTTACATAACAATATTTTTGAGAAAATATCAAAATTTAAAAATTATAAATTTTGGTAATCACCCCACAAATTGTAAATAAATTTTGAACATCGTCTTAGTCATTGTCAACTTGAAGAAGGTAGGCAGTTTGACCATTTAATCTGATTATTTTGTAAATTTTTCATGTTATTTAAATAAACTGCAATTGTTAAAATCATAAAATTACTAAATAACAAACAAAAATATAATTTTTTTCTCAAAAATATTGTTATGTAACCTATTACAAATTTTATTGTTTTATATGCAAAAAACCATGCTTAAAATAACGCAATAAAAAATAAGGGTTGTCATTAAAAAAAAATTAAAATGACGTCATGGCCTTAAGAGAGATGACATAACAAAGCAAATTTTGCGATTGTTTCTGTCGCTCCCTATAAAAAAGTTATCGAATTAGTTCCAAACTTTTGATCCACACTGTATACTTGATACTAAAATAATTAGTATATGGGTAGTTGATAACATCGTTTAAAAAATATAGTTTTCAAAAATTATGCTTTAATGATATAGATCTGTGACATGATTTCATAATAAGCACTTAGATGACGATTATTGTATAATTGCTCAAGATCAATTTACACCAATCTATAAAATTATTAAAAAAGATTCTGAATTGATGAACTCTGAACATACAGGGTGATTTTTTTCAAACGAGCCACTCTAAATAACTTTGAAAAGACAAGAAATATGACAATTTACAAAAACAGGTCAATTTTTGTTCAGAGGGGGACATCTTCTGAGGTTATTTTGAAATACGTTGCACGCCCCCCTTTCGTGGGGTGAACCGCCCTTCGAGAATTTTAAATGGAATGACCCCTCTTGTGATACCTAATTTGAAAGCTACTTTCACCAGGAATCGACCTGTGAAATTGGTTGTTTATTTTTTCTGTTACCCACTGGAGACTGTCAAATGTGTGCAAGCAGGTTTGGCAAAATTTTAACATTTTTGGCTGTACAAAGTTATTCAGAGTGGCTCGTTTGAAAAAAATAACCCTGTATCTAAAAGTAAATTATATTTATTATAAGATATTTTATCAAACGATGACTTGAATTAATTAAATTATATAAAAGATATTGGATATTCATAATTAATCGTCTTGAAAGTCTAAAAACGGTTGGCATTTTAAAAGCGAAACAATTTTTTATGAATGAAACCAAATTCATGTTCTACTCGTATTCTTCGCATTTACAAGAACTCAATAATTGTTACAAAAATATAAGGAGGCTCCGTAAGGCAATGGTGGCACTTTGGAAGTCGTTGAAGTGTAGAACATTTGAGTTAAAAAAATTTGAGATTAAGTTCGCTGTTCATAGCCATTTCATGATACATGTGATTCACTAAGTGTATTTTTAAACAAATTCCATCTCCTAAAATCGGTTGTTTAAGTCAATTTTTGAATGACAGCTCCTGTCAAATATCATGATTTGACAACTTCAAAGGTCTACACTGTAAAAAATAAAACAAAAGTTAGTTTCCATGACCTCCGTTTTAATTTGTGTGTACATACATACGTTATGATGTGTACGACGGGTCGATTGATAAAAAATGAAACATGGATTCCTGATTAGATCTCATACGTGCTGAGTTTTGTTGGGAAATAACATTATGCAAACATTCTATTTGCAGTTTTTAAACTTATCCTTTCTTATGCTTCGAAACGCCAAATGCACTATTAATACTTCATAGAACAACTCAAATAAACGAATCATCAATTTGTTGTAGCATAAATTGAGTTAATTGACAGAATTTACGATTTATAATATAATCCAGTCTCGCCGTTTAGATTTAGACATCTTCAACTGAAGTGTTGATTACAAAAATATGAAATGCCGAGATTCTCGATTAGATCGCGTTATAAATAATCAAGACAAATCCTGTGCTGAGTTTTGTTCGCAAGTAATATTAGAATGAACGTTCTTTTCTCGGTTTTCCTCCTAATATTTTCGTCCGCGCCGATATTTGGCGATGAACACGTGCGCTATGACAACTTCACAGTTCACCGAATCGTCCCCGCAAGCAAGGAATCGGCCGAATTTTTACGGCAGCTTGAAGAAAGCGGTATTTACGACTTCTGGACTTCCGTGAAAGGAGTCGGCCATCCGGTGGACGTAATGGTAGCCCCACACCAGAAGCACCGCTTCAGCGATCTCGTCAGAAACGGCCACTTCGACTCGAAAATGTACATTTCGAACGTCCAAGAACTCATCGATAACGAGCGGCCGAAAGTGCGACCAGCCGACGACGTCTTCGACTGGACTGATTATCGTACACTGGATGAAGTAACACATTTCACAGCAAGGCATTTGCGACTCTAACGTGCGCTATTTTTACAGATCAACGACTGGTTAAGAAGTCTGGCTGCGACGTACTCCCAAGTGACACTTTTACTGGTAGGACGGACCTACGAAAACCGCGACATCCTGGGAGTTAGGGTTTCTTTCAAGCCAGGAAACGAGAACCGCTCAGTGTTCATCGAATCGAACATCCACGCCCGGGAATGGTATATTATTTAGACGCGGACGGACCCTAAATTGACATAATTTTAACAGGATCAGTTCTGCCGTCACCACATGGATTCTCAACGAACTTTTGACCAGTATAGACCCGGTAGTGTGGACGATTGCATACAGACACGACTGGTACTTTGTCCCAGTGTTCAATCCCGATGGCTTTGCCTACACCAAAAACCAGGTTGGTTCAGTTTGCATCGTATTTCGCGTTTTATAAAGCGTTCCAGGATCGTTTGTGGCGCAAAACGCGCACGCCTTATGGTCTGTGTAGTGGGGCAGATCCCAACAGAAACTGGGGTTATTACTACAACAGTGGAGGTACCAGCGGTTCCTCGTGCTCCGAAACGTATCGAGGACCTTCCGCCTTCTCGGAAGCGTCGACTAAAACCTTGTCAGAGTTTATTTCGACGATTGGGCCCAACTTGAGGGCCTACATCGGCTTCCATTCTTACTCCCAATTACTGTTAATTCCATACGGGTACTCTGCGCAACACCTCGACAACTACGACGATCTGGTACATAAAACAATTACGATTTATACAAACTAAATATTTTTTAGTACTCGGTAGGTCAACATTCGGTCCGAGCTTTATACCAAAGATATGGTACTCGCTTTGATGTTGGTAATATCGTCGAGATTTTATGTAAGTCGATTAGATTTGCAGCAAGTTAAGTTTCGTCGTGTGTTTTTGCAGATACTGCCAGTGGCGGAAGCATGGACTGGGTGAAGGGAACTTTCAAAACTCCCATCACTTATACTTACGAACTGAGAGATACGGGACGGTATGGATTTGTTTTACCAGCGGATCAGATTATTCCGTCCGCACAAGAGACGTTGGATTCTCTCATTGAAATTTTGATCGGATTCGATCAGCTTGAGGCGCAGCGAAAATAATTTAGTAAATCACTTAAGAAATACATTTTGTTAACACAGGTTCAGTTATTAAATTTGACGATTCGATCAAGGATTACACGTTTTTAGAACTTTTATATCCTTGTCTCTAAACTCCTTGTCTTTAAGCTCGATTGCAATTGCAGGATTCTAGAGTCGCTTTTGAGAAAGGTATGACAATAACGCATGACATTTCTTCGACTGGACTGATTATCGTACACTGGATGAAGTAACACATTTCACAGCGAGGCATTTGCGACTCTAACGTGCGCGTGAAGATGAAAGCAGTCAAAATGCCGCATTTGAAGAATAAAATTATGTTCCGCTTCTACTCACCTTTTGACGATTGCCATGGCCAAAATTCACGAACAGTTCCACCCCATTCCTCAGATTTGGTTCAAAAAACGATACTAGGCGCCCATGTTGTAGACCAAACTCCAACCATTTGGAAAAGTTAAAGATGCTAGATCACTGGAACAAAGAGTATAGACTTAAAAAAGAAACAAGTTGAAAAATAAAGTAGTTTTGACCGAAACTTGGATATTGGGCTTAAAACATTCAAACTATTCACGCATATTGAGCATTTCTGTCAATACATAATGAAATTTTAAAATTGAAGCCCAATTTTTGTTTTTATTGCATTTAAAAGGATACGAATGGTGCAAAAACTTATAGCAAGGTGGCCTGAAATAACCGATTGATGGGACCACTGTTATTGTGGCCAATTACATTAAACTTTTGAAGTAGGTTTCGAAAGAGCCGAATATATTAAAATAGATACTTATCAAGATTTCAGATTACATTTTTGTATAAATAGAGTAACTTGGAGCGGTTTGTGAGTTTCTCTTAGCTGTTAACGAAAATGAAACTAATCGCGGCAGTCCTCTTTGTGGTGTTAACGTCCCAAGCAATATTGGGGGACGATAAAGTACGCTACGACAACTTCTCAGTCCACCGATTAACCCCCAGAAGTGAGAATTCTGTGGAGTTGTTGCGATCGCTTGAAGATAACGGTGTCCTCGATTTTTGGACTTCCGTCAAAGAAGTCGGACATCCAGTGGACGTTATGGTGGCCCCGCACCACAAAAACCGCTTCAACGATCTTATAAGAAACGGAGAGTTCGACTCGAAAATCTTCATTTCTAACGTGCAAGAACTCATCGATAACGAAACGCCCAAAGTGAGACCAGCTGCCGATGGTTTCGACTGGACCGACTACCGCACCTTCGAAGAAGTAGGTTCAAATTTTGGAAATCATGTATTTTTTAAGCGGTTTGTTGTTAGATTAACGAGTGGTTGAGCTCGCTGGCCGCGACGTATCCGGACCAGGTTACTCTTGTGGAGGCTGGAAGCTCTTATGAAAACCGCACCATTTGGGGAGTTCGAGTTTCTTTCAATCCTGGAAATGAAAACCGCACGGTTTTCATCGAGTCGAACATACATGCACGTGAATGGTCAGTCTTTGTACAATATTTTGTTTCATAATTGTTCAATACGTGATTTTATTGTACTTTTTCTTTCATTTTGTCATTATTTGTAGACGAATTAATTAATGTTCTTATAAGAATTTCTTTGGTTTCGTTTTGTAGGATCAGCTCCGCTGTGAGCACGTGGATTTTGAACGAAATTTTGACTAGTACCGATGATTCGGTTCGAGAAGTTGCAGACAGTCACGACTGGTACTTTGTTCCAATTTTCAACCCTGACGGATT
The DNA here is from genome assembly GCA_964023215.1 of Eledona agricola. Taxonomy (NCBI): domain Eukaryota; kingdom Metazoa; phylum Arthropoda; class Insecta; order Coleoptera; family Tenebrionidae; genus Eledona; species Eledona agricola. The sequence continues at coordinate 22,007,770 of OZ026855.1, forward strand.
TGTCTACACGAAAACAACGGTAAGTGCTGCGGAACCTTCAAAACTTGCTCGTCACTGTTGTGATAACAGCCCGTCTCTGAAGATTCTTTTTTGTTAGAATTATCTCAATTTTTGTCAGTCATCGCCATGAAAGTGTCTCATACTTGTGTAGCCATATCGTCATATTGATATAAAATCTTTGAATGTTGATAAAATCGCTATAAATTGAATTGCACTTCAAAATCAATGATGGAAACTATCATTGCAAGGTGTCACCAATTGAAATTTCATAGAACAAAGTTCAAATTTAGTTACGTGATTTTCAACGCTGCTATTTTCAACGTGAAGTGGAATATAAAAAAACTCCTAGTCAAATCAACTGACTTCTTGTACAAACTTAATATTCGGCTATACTATTTTTTTTTGTGCTCACAAGAAATTATCGTATGCCTTTACTACGGCTTGTATTTTTGCCGGCGTGGTTTGGATGAGATATCTACAGAAATTCGGACTAATCGTATTCCATATCTCTCCCAATTATTCCTTCAGCCCACAATTACCTTAGATATTTGTTTCTTAAATGTTACTCTTGTTTTGTTTGTTTCTTGAAGCCGCTCTGGGATTCTTCGAGTTGGCCGTCTTTTGTGATTTTTAATCTACTATCTAATAATCTTTCGTACATTCTGGCTACCGTACTTCGCAGCGTTAATTTATGCCTCTGTAGTTATTGCAGTGTCTATTATTACAATTTTTATGTAGTTCCCAATCCTTAGGTACAAAATGCTCCCTCCAAACTTTATTGAGAAGACTTGTTAGTACTTCTAAAGCATTGTTCCGTAGCGTTTCAGGAGTTATCCCGTCATGTACTGCTGCTTTACCTCTTTTTAAATTTTTCAAATTACTTGGTCGAACCTTTTTATCCTTTGTCATGTATTACTATTTTCACTTTTTTCTTCTGTATTTATTTATTCTGTATTCTGTTATTATTTATATGTAGCGTAACTCTGATTATTTTTATTGCTTACGTAGCCACTAGCTCTTTTTATGCATGATTTCTATTTTTATAGCTTCGTTTCACCAGCTCGTTTCTTTTTAATTTTATTCTATTTTTTTATGCCGCATTTTGTCTTTGCTGTCAGTAAAACTGCACCTTTGAAACTTATCCATAAGTTTTCTAACTGTATAACTTGCAAATTTTTCTTTGATTTTTTCCATTGCGTTTTCTATTTTTTCCTATATAGACTTCCGCCGTTTTTTTGTCCTACTTTATATGTTCGTATTGTTGCCTTATCTATTTAGTTAATCCTCCTTGGCACGCTTTTAATTTTGTTTTAATCTGTTTTTAATTTTGCTATTACCATGTAGTGATTTGTAAATTTCTATTTCTGGTCCTGAAATATCAAATTACCGGCAGTAATTACACTCGAAATTATCTTCAAGAACTGTTGGCATTACTGTTCCTTCAATTATAGTTACATGTGTTCCAGAACTGCCGCATGATATTTTTATATTAAACAGTAAAATCATTCAGACTAAAATTGAAGAAAAAAATGTTCAGGGTTCAATGATGTTCAAATGGTAAATGTTTTTAGTTGACCAATCAAAAGAACTTTGTAAATTGCCTTCTCAAGAAAAGGCATTGCCTAAACCTAATTAATTTCCATGGTTTCGTATCAAAAATAGCTGCAGCTCAAAAAACTGGTTAAATGTTTGCTCCACTGCCCTTACTTTGTGATGTTCAAGTCGTTCTGCCAAGGGATTTATACTGATATTTTAGTTATGATAGTTATATAATAAACAAGTTTATTAATGAAGGCGATTAATAGTTATTGAGATTATTAATCGCTCCCATCTACATACGAGTTGATTACAAAATCTTTTCGTTGACCGTAAACTCTTTTAAGCTTTTTATAAGACAAAAATTTGCTTTTAAAATAACAATTGTTAAAATAATCGTGTCACCTATGCTAGTAACCATAGTTACCACCGAAAAAATCATGCATTAATGAAAAATAGATCATTAATGAAAATCATGCATTAATGACCTACATTAATAGGCCTTTTAATAAAGGTTGACGGAAATATTATATTAAAAGTTGAAGCTTGATTGAATAATAAAAATTTCGTCATGCGCACGACATGTTTGGGGTGATCTGCAACCCTTTTATTACCGATTAACCGATCTGCCAATTTTATGAGATTTCTAGACTAGTAAATAAATAGCTCGAAAATTTGCAGCCTTGAACTAATAATAATTGTGTATACTATTTTTTACATTTTACCATTGATTATATATAATCAATGATTTTACTTAGATACCGCTATCAGGGGTAGTCCTTATGGATGACATACATAACATTCTCACAAAAAAATCACCTTGAATAATTACTGAAAAATATCACCAGCTCTTAGACTTTAGACTATTACATCACTTCACTCATTTTTAAAGGCTCAAAACAGACGCGAAGACACTTATAATATTAAATTTGATCTGGAGACGCTTTTGTTTTTAGTTGTCTAAGGCAACTATGTTTTTCAAGAAAACATAAAATAAAATTTCTTTTATGGCCAAATATCCTGATTTTTGAATTCTTTTGTGATCAATGCCTAAAAAACGTTGTGTGCACCTCGGCCTCAAGTGCTTTATTGGCCTCATCTGAATTGTGGGCAAACAACAGATTCGGCCCAAAGAGATCACTTTTCGGGCCTTGATCGTGATTTGTGTCACGATTATTTTCCTTCGATTATTTTACAATAATATGAAAAACGTTACAACCCAAATATAAGCACATATTATAAATAATTAAATAATAATTAAATCACACGATTTATGATTTTTTTCGTTTCATAATTGTCACTTTAACAGTATAATTTTTGCGAGAACTTTAAAAGTAAAAAAAAATAATTTGTTTAATTGTTGGTCTTAACCACAAGCATTATCTTTGAGTTTCCTGCTGTTTAATCGTTTATTAATTATTATTATTCCTTTTTTTATTTTTTTTATAAACAACGCTAAAATTTAGTTATTGGTTCGTGTGCACAATTTCAAATCGTCGATAAATCACAATTTTATAATGTACAAAAAAATCAATTTTTCTATACAGGTGTTGATGAGATGTAATATTGACATTTATAGAGTTTTTCATAGTGGACCAGCAAAGTTTTGAAAAATTTGAAGAAAAATATAAAAAGTCGTTCCATGGCAAATAGAGGGATTAATTAACATACCTTAGCGAAGGTGGAAGGCAGCACTTGGTTAGTTTGAATTGCTTGCCGTTTGAATAACTTACAACCATGGACAAATTCGTTCTTCCAAATTTAGTTTATTTTCACTGCAGATTAAAATTGGCTATTAAAATATTATGCGATTCTGGGACATTCAGTATATTAAAAATTTCCTGTCGCCCAATTATCTCACCCATGGAAAAATTACTGTCTGCTTAGACAACCTTTAAAGGTTTTTGATTTAGATCTTATAACTCTTTTTCGTTACTCGCTCACGCAAAATCGATGTTCGACTTGTCATTGAAAATATAACTCTCAACGAATCTTCTTCTGTACAGTGGATTCTCTCTTTGTACCATAAAAATTTCATTTGTTGTTCCCATGCACAAACACAATTGTATAACAGGTCATTGTATGCTTTTGGAGAGTTAGTCTTACTTGTCTATTGTCTATGTAGATTATTTTGATTTGTCCATCACTTATCTGCTGCCTCTAGCGGTTCTTCCTTACATTATGTCTTCTGTCTGTTGCTTCGCTTTCGCTGATTTGTCGAAGAGAGTCCACAGCCCGTTCCTTCCGTCATTTGATTTTATCAATCAACACTGATTCAATAGTTAATATTAAAAAAATGCAACGTACTCACGTCATTATTTTACTTTTCTTTACTCTTCTTAAGGATCGCTTGTGGCGCAAAACGCGTACTCCTTACGGTTTGTGTGCCGGCGCTGATCCCAACCGAAACTGGGCATATCACTTCAACGACGGAGGTACCAGCGGCTTCTCCTGCGCCGAAACCTACCGCGGCCCCGAACCATTTTCCGAAACTTCAACCAGAACCTTGTCCGAATTCATAACCACGATCGGACCAAACTTGCAAGCTTACATCAGCTTCCATTCCTACTCTCAACTGCTGCTGATTCCGTACGGGTATTCTTCAGATCACCTGGACAACTACGACGATTTGGTAAGTGGACAGTCAAACATTTAAGTTTAATAATACGATCAATTTTGCACTTTTCTTCAGTATTCGGTGGGTGTCCAAGCAGTAAGCGCCCTGGCCGAACGATTTGGCACCAAATTCGATGTGGGAAACATCGTTGAAGTGTTATGTGAGATTTTTGAGAGGTGAGATCCATGTATGATGACTTGTTTCAGATGCTGCGAGCGGCGGCAGTGTTGATTGGGTGAAGGGAACTTTTGAAACTCCCATCACTTATTCGTACGAACTTAGGGATACTGGACGTTTCGGATTTGTGTTGCCGCCAGATCAGATTATTCCATCCGCGCAGGAGACTTTCGATTCGGTTTTGACTATTTTGCGCGAGTTCGATCAGCTTGAGGCCGGAGAAAAATAAATACTATGTAGCTTTTAACAGACTTACAATAAAAAGTCACAATTAAATAATAATCTACCTTTCTATCTTCATTCATTCGTCCATCCGCAATTCGAAGATAAGATTCAATCGCAAACAATTAAATAATAGTGTACCTTTTTTTCTTCATTCGTTCGTTTTGGGTCCGCAAAATAAGATTCAGCAGAAATTAATTTTTTGCAAAATCGATCATCTTGAGGCTGGAACAAAATAAAAACCGTGTTTAGTGCACAGAGCGAAACTGTATTCCTGCTCTACTTTCAAGGACCATGAAGGATTATTTTGGAGCGGCAATGCAAGAAATGATAAAATCCAGGCGAATGAATTTTAACATTATAAAATACGTATTTAATGAAACATTTCGTAGCATGTTTACATAAATCTGTCGTGTAATACTGTTGGAAGTAAAGACAGAACTAACAAAAAATAAAATCATTAATAAATATAATAATAATATAACAAAATCGCAACAATGAAAAAAGTTCGTCCAAACAGCAGTCGCACTTAATCGGAAAAGATTGAATACATAATATATTATAAATAAGAAAAAAATAAAACGAAAATTTACAACAGGTACCTGAAATAACAATTGTAATTTTTTCATGATGACTACGTATATATTTACAGCGTTGAACAAACTAGATTGCCGAATATCTGGTTTGTTAAGACTAGCTCTAATTTTCTTCGTGTTGGGTGTTGGATTTGCTGTTCCAGATCCATTGGATTGCTCGGTTAAAGCTCAATAAAATCCAAGGAAAAAATCCGCCTCCGCTCAGTACCTTGCTGCACATAAACTTCACATAATCAGTAAGCATAGTTAAGGACCAATAACCAGATTCCATATCAAATACAATTAAAAAATCACCACTGGCTTTAAAACTACAATAAAATGAAAAAGTTATGTTTCGGCCTTGGTTTGTTTTATGGATTTTCTCCACACTTTTGTAGCCAGTTTGAAACATCTTATGAAGCGATTAATTGAAGAAAGAATAAATTTTAGCAATTGTCATGATTCAACATAATGAAAAAGCTATTTCATCCAATGTCTGCAAAAAATTCCAATATAAAAAGCAAAATATTAGCAGTGGCTTTAAAACTACAATAAAATGAGAAAGTTATGTTGCTGCCTTGGTTTGTTTTATGGATTTTCTACACACTTTTGTAGCCAGTTTGTAACATCTTATGAAGCGATTAATTGAAGAATGCAAAAAATTCCAATGTAAAAGCAAATTATTAGTAGAATAAACTCTAGTTTGTTGAATAAAATTTAACCGAAACGTTTGTCAATGATTTAATAAAACCAAGACAGCTAAATTTGACGGCAAAGGCGAATAAATAAAAGGATATTAGATGGACCAGGGTGGATGTCCGCCGTTGATGTACAGGACATACATAAACCCATCCTTGCACCGTCCCTTGATGGAGTAGTAATAAGGCAAAAAACTGTGGAGTCTAAAACTGTAACAACGAAATCGTGAATTGCAAAATAAAAAGTGGAACAGAGGACTTTTTGTGTTCGTAGAACTGAATGGCAGGAGAGTTCGTTGTGAGCACGTGCAGGAAAACAGCCTTGACTTTCTTGCGTTCGCTTGTGGTGAGATGGGTGATGAGTGAGTCCAGCAGAAGAGAAGCGATCCCGTTCCGTCGATACCTCTTCAGCACGCCCAGCGACAAAATGTACGCGATATCCGATCGTTCGGCGAACTTCTTGGCGAGTATTCCCGTGTCTTCCTCGTTGAGACTGGCGTACGGTTTGATTTCTGCAACGATCAGGCCGATTATGGCCTGGTTGTAGACGGCAGCGAGCGAGTAGAACCTGCTGCATTGCACAAGATGTTGGGGATTCGGTGTCATTGTAACAAACGATACCTAGTGCTCGAGGTTATCTCCTCGTACCAATAGAAAGGGTATTCTATAGGGAACCAGTCTTGGCACAAGGCACGTACTTCGTCCAGGTCGTCCGGACAGAGGAACCGCAACTGAACGTCGCCTAACGAGTACACAGGTATTTGATCGTCGCCCATTCCCTGCTCCCCGGCCGAGCATTTTCCGTTCGATTGGTACCTGCATTTCGATGGGTTTATTACAAAACGGGGGGCATTCGCCGATGGGTGGGCTAAATGGTACGAACCAGCTTATCCCGGCCATTAAAGCTTCTTACGAGACGACCCACTGACAATTGTAATTTCTTCCTTTCATTTTTAAACTCGAAAATTTTTCTAAACCCATATATTTTGTCATTATTTGCATCGTTCTCGAGCCATTTGTTTTTAATTGAACGAGCGATTCGAGCCAGTCGAAATAGGTGGCGCCACTTTGACGCATTCCCACTAGTTCTAATTGGCAATGGTTAGAATAACGCCTACTTCAAATATTGGAGTTTCATATACAGAGTGATTGATAATTTTTTCTAAGTCAACCCCACTATTTACTCCAGAGAGTAATCTGTGGTCAACCTTAACTTGGCATCAACTTGCAGTTATCTAATTAAATGTGGGAAGTAAATGATTAAAGCAATCGCCGACACTAGCCTTAAAATCCCCGATTTTACTATGAGTTATTATCAATAATTTTATTTCTTTTGATTCGCAAAAATTCCAATTGAAAGCATATCGCATCTCTTATCAAATGTTGTTGATTTTAAATTTTTATGAAACTAAACAACTAAACCAAACCTGTTTACATTCTACAACTGCAGTATTTACGAATACTTTAATATTTATTTTTTCTAGCCCTGCTCCTTTTTTGCATTTATTTAAGGGTGGGTTTTTAGGTGCATATCAATGGAATATATCTCAAGGATTCCCATTATGTGACTAATTTGTGTTCGCCCGCTACAAAGTGTTAAAATAACAAAAAACAATTATAGCAACGATGGGCTACAATAATTGATTTATTTTCGATTGCAAGGCAAATGAATTCTTCACGAAGTTACCATTAAATCGTTCATAACTTGTTGTTTTTTATAACATTGAACATAAATGTATGTAGTTCTAAAAATAATATTGACAATTTTTGAACAAATCCTTTAACACACAGATTATTTAAAGCCCTTCTAGAAAACGGCGAAGCATACAAATCTAAGATGGTTAAGTAAAGAAAAAGCATTTTGATCATTTCGAAGATTTTTTAGCGCGGTCTTAACATCTTAAAAAGCTTTTGCATCAATTAAAGTAGATTCCAGTAATTTACCATTAACAAACCCGTGGTTACAATTTGTCGGAAATCCTTTTACTACACAGACATTACTGAAATTGCTAAATCCGTAGCTGAACTTCTTCAAGAAGCATCATAAAAAATTGATGAAAAGATTGTGGATTTTCAAATTGACATATGATTTCACAGTACGGACGAAAACTTTTGGAATCTAAGTAAGACCATCAAAGGTACACTATTTTGAAGAAAGGAGACTACAAAATCAAATCTTGTTTTGGTGTGAATATTTTATTTTTCACCAGCAGCATAATAAAATCAAAAATCAGAACTCAACTCAACAACTCCATCTTGATGATTTTTGACGATTGGGATTATCATCTTGGGCTGAATTAGCAAGTTAAATGCAATCTCAAAGATCGCATTAATTGTACTTCGTTATTTCTACATTTTTAAATCTTCGAAACCTAGGCTCTCTTTCGAATTTTCCATTATATTTGTGGTTGGCCTCGGTAGAGAGTTAGAAAATATTTAAATTAAACTCTTAAAGACGAGAGTGTTTTGTTTGTTTTTATATAAATTTTTTTTTCTGTTTAATATTTTCCTTTCCTTGTTTTATTTAAATTTTTTATTACACTTTTGTTATAAAACCTATTTGATTTTTAGTTATTATTTCTTACTTCAGACTGTACTACTAAATGCAATTGAAATTATTCTTTCATGTTAAATCACAGTTGTAACTTCCAAGTTTATCAGTTATCGTCGAACGAAGAGACGAAAGTAGAGATTTTTTTGAAGGGATATCTTTATTGGAGAAACGTTGAAATAAGTGTGTAAGCGTTCAAGTACAATATTATGCAGAAACTTTTATTGTTTGTTCCCTGACTCGTTTTCTTCATTGCTAGGGATATAACTTTATAAACTCCTTTCGTATAACGGTTTACAAAAATTCTGCAAGTGGCATAATCTATTCAAGTAAGGCAAAAACTTGATGGAAGTCGATCCTCGTTCGAAACCACTTCACAAAAATCGTACACTCTCTCACTCACACAAGAAGCAATGATAATTTGAGTAACATTCGCACACCAAGAGTTATTCATTGAAATATTTTTGTATCATAAATATTTTATAAATGAAATGTAATTTGTAAAATCATAGATATGGAATTTTTCCAAAAAAGACTTATCCCCTTTTTCCCAGAAACCACGGAATTATAAGTGACATAATCTATTCAAGTATGTAAAGACTTGATTAAAGACGATCTTCGCTCGAAACCACATCACATAAACATCACTCTCGCACTCGAAGAAGAAGCAATGTTGGGTAACTTTCGCACACAAGAATTCTCCATTGAAATAATTGTGTATCATAAATATTTTATAAATAAAATTTTTAAATGTTAACTACAACGTTTTACATTCCTGATAAAAACATTTACATATTTTATATGTGCAAATACTACCTCTTTCTAACTTTTTTGTCATTAATTTTATTATTGCGGGTTTAAAAATAAAATAGATTTTTACATATTACACTTTATTTTATTTAACAAGTTTATGTATAAAAAAATTAATTACTCCAACGACTTTAGTAGATCCCCACCTCATTTTGCTGTCTTTTGACGCGAGTAATATTCTTCAAATTTGGAAACTGCTTCAAACACATCCTGCGTTAGAACCTCTGGAAGTTGGAAAGCGGCAAAATGGCCGCCGTGATGGTCTGATAAATGAAGCAGATTTGTATAAATCTCTCTTAGAAGTCCATCCGACGTGTAGAAGTCATTACTGAATCTCGCACAAGCGGTCGGAATTTTTATCGGCATTCTAACAAGAACATTTTCTGCAATTAAGAAGCTGTCGGACCAAATCTATAAATTTTACCTGCTAATTTCAAGAGCAAAATGCGCTTTACTGAACGTTTCAGCATACAAACGTATTGCCGTGGGCATCGATCCAGTGATCCAATACACCATGATATTATCCAAGAGATCAGCGTAATCAAAATATTTCTTTAGACCCCCATCAACGTGACTTTGATACGTTATATTAGTTCCCGTTGTGAATTTTTCGAGAATATAGGCGGCCAAACCAACTGGCGAATCTCGCAAGGCGACACCTACAACTTTTTTAACACACAATTTGCACCCATTCCATGCATACCAATTGTGTCGGGTTTGGTTGCTTGCAGATGAAGATATCCTGTTTCCAAAATTCGGTTCGCAGCGCTCTTACTTAAAGGATACACTCTTTGCACGTGTTCCGGTCTTGTGAACCAAGCGGGATGAAGAACTCCAATTAGCGTTTTTATGTACGAAAGAGGCGTAGTCACGGTGCACATGTTTGAATGAAATCCAAGCACGACTTCCGGGTGCAAAACCGACAAGTGCTGCAAAACTATAGCGCCAAAATCACCACCTTGGACGTAGAACTTCCCAAATCCTAATCTCTTCATGAAGTTTTTGAAGACGATAGCCATTTGTGCAGCGCCTAGACCTGGACGAACTGCAGCATCCGAGAATCCGTATCCCGGAAGTGACGCAACGATCACTTCAAACACAAAATTTTGGTCTTTTCTGGGTGTGGTTAATAGGGGGATTGCTTCGAAGAACTCGCGGTACGATCCCGGCCATCCGTGAAGAAGAAGAAGCGGTAGAATTTTGACGTCAGTAGATTTGGGTTTAACATGGATGTAGTGGATGTCCAAGCCTTGGATGTTGGTCAGAAACTGGGGATATTTGTTGAAGAGTTTCTCGCGTTCGCGCCAAGTGTAATTGGTCTTCCAGAAGTCTACCACTTCTTTAAGCAGGATCGTGTTCATGCCATACTCCTGAGCGGTGCCTTCCAGAGGAGGAGTAAACTCCCGAGCGTGCTCCAAGCGATATTTCAAATCGTCGAGTACCTTCAAGCGGCAATGACTTTTCAAAAGTTATCATAATCGCTTATCGTTTGATAAGAAGCAGATAAATACACAGAGCATCAATTACACAAGTGATCAAAACAATAACGTGAACAAATATCGCATCAAGTTTCATCGTCCCACCGAAGACGTTCAAGAAACGTTTAAGCAATTGCGATTAATCCCGTCAATTGTTGTTCAAATTATTATTTATCAGAGTGATAGTTTAGCGTTACAGTTGAAAATACAGACCTCATCGGACACTGTGACCCGAAATTGTCTGATGGATTTGTCTTGCTTTTCCGGGTTTACTTTGCCCCACCATTTTTCTTCTAATTTAGGCGGCAGTCCTGGTGTTAATAACTTGTTCACCTTGTACCCCACAAAAACAATTAGAAGCGCACCAAATAGGAGCGACTTTTTAGGAAAACTCATGTTCCCGCATCAAGCGCAAATATTTTTAAATCGTTGTGGGCTTAATGATGTAACTTTTATACCGTGTCAACAACGAAATAACACGAAAATGAACGAAAACAATCACACAAATTTGTTCGCCGGTTATCTTTTAATGTTTAATGGTTTCATGTCTTAGTTTAGGTCTTTTCATGCAATACTAGCGCAACATTTGGGGTACTAGAAACTAACTACTAATGAATTGGTAACATAATTTGATAGATAGTTTGTATTTATTTTCGGAAATGGACTTTGATTGGACACGACAAACACCCAAGTTTTGCTGAACTTTGAGTTGATATCTACGTCACTTATTACAACCAAGGTCTAGACTACTTTAATAATCCATGCTCTAAAATTATGAAAAATGAGTCAAGATAAAAATGTGTTTATATGGTTGAAGAATTATTTTCCTTAATTATTTTATCACCACTTTTTATAGTCGAAGGATATTTAAAAGAAGCAAATTCGTTTACGAACTAATTGTTTAGGAATCTTGAGGTGCGAAACTATACCGTCTGATAAAATTTTTTTCGAATTTTGGAATTTGGAAAGTCAGTGATTTACACGTAATCATAAGAGGTAAGTAAAATGTTGTATTTTTTAGGTTGTTCCAGTGCTTCAATGTTAAAAAGATTATTTTTCTTATCAGTTGTTCAATCAAGAAATAATAATTTTATTATATCTGATACCATAGACATACTATAGACTTATAGCAAAAGTAAATGTTTTGTCTCTACCTTACATTTAAGTTGCTGGAGAGCTTTCAAATTAACCCTGCAATAGTTTTTATGCTAAAAATTATTTTATTAATTGCTAAACTTGAGAATAAAAAAATTTAACTGTTATAAAATTAGAAATATGTGTTTTTAAGTAAGTGAGAGCACATGAAGTGACTGGAGAGCTGAGAAAAGAACTAAAATTATATATCGGACAAAGATGGTGGAAAAGCCGTAGTTGTAATTTTGTGCGCCATTTTTCAGATACCTTTTCTCATTCGCATTTACACTTTAACACTATACCATAACAAAAAAAATGTTCAAAAAATGACTTATCCCCCTTTTCCCCAGAAACCACGGAATTATAAATAACTAGGTGCTTAATATTTTTAATTTGAATTACCATTCCTACTTTTCTTAAAAAATTGTCGTCAATGTTTAAATAGTGCAGGACTTTGTTGGAGATATATTTTTAAATTGATTTTATTTGACGCTCCAACATCGGTAAATTTTGCTGCTACTGAAAACGTCTTTGATCGGTGCGCTTTTGATGGCTCAAGAATCAATAAAAGGATCAATTTCATATTATTTAATGTCCAAAAAGCCAATTTTGGTTGCTAATTATACGTCAAATACGCCACAAGCATTTATCTACTACACACACTATCCGAAATAGGTGATTTGTTAAATGCAGTAATATTTAAGAGTTATGAGGAAAGAAGGATGATTGGATGAGACACTGGATAAAGAATAATACACAAGTGAAGTAATAAGAAGGGAACTTGGTTTATTTTGCGGAATATTTGTAATTATATTTCTTTTTTGTTAGTTTGTTTTTTTCCAACATTATTTCATCGACCAAACTGCAGATATTTTAATCTGCTGTACAACCGTGGACAGTCAAAAATAACACTTTAGCCGGCGGGTGTGATGCAAATATCGACTCAATGACAATATCTCATAGAGTCGATATTTGCATAACACGGGTGTTATTCTTGTGTGTCCATGGCTGTACTAATTCCTTGAGGATATTATTACTATCGGTTGGACTTGGACAATATTTCTAGGACGGTGAATTTTAAAAAACGCCATTACATGCAATGGAATTTTAATTTTTTCCAGTATATCTTCAAACCTCTTAAGGGTTTTAACTTAACTGAGACAGCAACTAAATCGTTGAATCATGACAGCACAAATATGTTGCAAATGTACATACATACCAGTAGAACATTCGCATAAAAGAAAATCTGAATATTCTGCATATTTTATGCAAGGCTTAGAACGTGTCTACAAAAATTAAACGAAATTGCGTAGGCCATGAAATAATTTCGCCGTTCGAGTGTAAATACGGACTAATTCGAAATTAAGTTTTCTGTTGACACCTGTTTCGGACACGATACATTTAATGTCTTCTTCGAAAAATTCCATCTCCAGGTATCGGTTTAGACGTCGTTTGAGCGGTTTTAATAGACAGCTCATGTCAAATGCCATTATTACACTGTAAAAAATAAAACACAAGCTAGATTTCATGGCCTCCCGAGCTTCTGTTTTCATTTGTACGCACATTAAATCTGCTCAAATAATAAGATAACATTTCATAGATTCTGCAATCGCTTGTGGTCATTGTAGATAAAGCAAAACCATTTCTTACACAATGAGAACACTATTTAAACTCATCGAGAGATTGAGCGTATGTTAATCAGGGCATACGAAGAAAATTAAAAGGGATACTTTGTAGTCAATTCAATTTAAAAGTGTTCGTTTTTTGTTCAAATTAATGACTCCGGTCAAGCATATGTAAAGGGAACGGACTTTTTAAATATACCTGTATATCTACAAAAAGCGTGGACGCTAGCTGTGTGTAAAATGTGTGCAATTTGTACAAATAAGAAACGAAAAAATTGAATTTAAAAAGGGGTTTCGCACATAATGGTTCCAACATATGCCTCGGGACATTTTTAGAAGTGTACATGTCTGTTTTCATTTTTGACGATTCTGAAACAAATGATTGCAGAGTAATTCTTTATCTCTATTAGGTATATTATGAGGCTTCTTAACACACTTGTCGTTTGAAAAGCTAAAAATGATGTGACTTAAATGAATAAATAAGTTAGTTGTAGTGTTCAAATTTAAATAGCCTGCAGAGTTTACTAATGCGAACAACTTTCTTGTCGTAGTATTGTTTTCGTACTATTTCATCGCAATCGGCATAAAGCCAAATTTGTTGGAAATTTTTGGAAAAAATTGTAAAGCCAATACTCAATTACGACTTGAGGATATGTTTGGAATACACACACAAAAAGCGATTGGGAGCTCTTTCTATTTCTGCTAAAAACAGGTCATTATTTACCGAAATTAGTTTTAATCAGCCACGATACTGTCGGCAATTAAAACGCTGTTACCTCTCGAAACAGCAATGATTAATTAAAAATAAATAAAGTGCATAATAAAGTTAATTGCTGTTTATTCGGTTTCGTAACTGTGTGCTTTATTTAATAGCAAAAGTAATCGTCTCGAAGCTATTAATATATGATGCGGTTTTTAATTAAAAAAGAGAATGTTTGCTTGGCTTGCTTTATTTTGCAACATTGCACATTTACACATCGGTACATAGATAAATAATTTAGCGTGTTTTTCTTCATTTGATTGTCAATCAACATTATAGGAAAAATTTCAATACAATATAATTAAGCATCAACAAATTGATAACGCTCTACCGCAAACATTTTTTAAACGTTGTGTTTTTGATCGCAACCCTGGACAGATCCAATAAAATATATAATTTAATATATCACAGCAAATACAATAAACATTTACAAAATATAGGAGACACACGCGCGTGTGTATTGTCAAAATTGGTCTTGTAAGTGGTCCTCTATTACTCAACATACTTTAAAATAAGTACATCTTATAATAATTTAATGACGTAATAATCGTTGCCGGTCGTACAATAAATATATCGCAATTACTTGGTGTGCACTAGATTCAAGAACTCCTCTCGGGTCTTGGGATCGTCCCTGAAGACCCCCAACATTGTGGACGTCACCGTCTTGCTGTTGATCTTCTGGACTCCTCTCATGACCATACACATGTGCCTGCAATCACCACGCTAGGACAACGTCTCCGTATCGTTTTGCAGTACTTACACTCCCTCCACGACGACGGCGACTCCTGCAGGTTGTACGGCTTTAGTGACGGCCACGGCGATTTGTTTGGTGAGACGTTCTTGCACTTGGAGCCGCCTGGAGTAGATTTCCACGATGCGAGCCAGCTTGCTGAGCCCCAAAATCTTGCCGCACGGAAGATACCCGATGGAAACTTTTCCATAGAAGGGAACCAAGTGGTGCTCGCACATGGAAAACATCTCGATGTCCTTAACCACGACCATCTCGTCGTGATCCTCGTCGAAAATCGCATCGTTCAACACTTCTGCAAATGTGAAAGGCGTGTAGCGCGTCCGGGTTGATAAATTATCGCCAAGTTCGAGGGAATTTTTATAAGCACTCGAAAAAATTACAAGGGAGATAAAGTGCGGCTTTAGTGTTGTAGGGCGAATCGATAGTGAATATATTTATTTGTTGTAAGGTTCGGACGAAGGATGCGGAATAAAAGGCGGCTACGCCTTATCTGAGGTTGGAGCATTTTCGTCGAGATATTTCCAGGAGCTAAACTTTAAGCGTTTGAGCTTTTAAGCTCCGGAAACTGCTCCAGTGCTTTCGCCGCAGTTCACTCTGCATTATAATCATCCACGTCTCGGCATTTCGCCGAGACAATTATTTCAAGGGTCAAGTGTCGGCAAAGTTAGAAGAGGGATAATTGCTATTGGAGCGAAAAGCTGCATTGGGTGCTAAATTGGCAGCGAGTAATTGGCTGTCGAGGAAATTAACGCCGCTATACAGAGGCTTCAGTGATCGTCTCCGTCTCGTGAAACCCCCATTCAACAGGTAACTAAGTTAAGTTGGCGCTCCAAGATAATTCAGTTAGCATTTTAGCAAAATGCACAGCGTTTGGAGGAAATTGAAAGGAAAGCTGATTTCCCCGGCGGTCCGCGATCCGGACAAGAACAAGAACAATGAGATTCAGGATTGTGCGATGATGATGGCAGATTTAGTCCAGTATCCATGGAGACGCCACGCTCGACTTGCACAAAATACAGCGTGTTTTAGGCGTCGATAATCATAAAGACGGGCGTCTAATGGAAAACTAATTTTCTTCGGAACGACCGAAATGATGTTGCTACTGTTGGAAATACGCTTTTTACAGTATATGAAACGACGCAATTAAGATCGAATGGAAAATTGCGGCGCGTGGTAATTTCGATTCCTCTCGCTGATGAAGAGTGTCAATCGCATTTGACGTCAACGGCTGAATTGATGTAAAATTCATGATTCATGCGAATGGCAAGCCGAGTGTGAAGCCAAACCCTAAATAATGCCATCGCAAGGAAAACCCATTTTCAGTGGCAGCTTGGACAACTCTATTCTGGACCTTTCAAAGGGTGTCCTTCGCAAAAATCGTCAAAAGTCAAGCTAGCAGGAATCGTGCCGCAAATTAGCGGATTTTGAAAGTATAAAAATTATTTAGCATCAGCAGCAGCAAATAACGTGCCCACGAATAAATTCGCAGAGGTAGAAAATGTACCTCTGAAATTTAAAATTGAGTTTTTGTTGACAATAGTTTCGATTGACGATATAGGAGAAGTAAACGCGCAAAACTCATCAAATCCAATAAAAGTCATTTTACAAAAACTGCTTGTAGTGTTATGTTAAAAAAGCCAGTGGCGGCTCGTGCTAAAGGGCACAGGGACACGTGTCCACTGATGCTAGAGAAATTTTTTATAGATTTCAATTATTAATTTGTTGCGATTGAATTATTTTGCAGCAAGAAAAATATAAGAATGAACTAATGGAGTAAGTTTTCTTTGCCACTTTTTTGTTTTGTGCCCATCTGTTTGATTTTAAGAAATAATTTTGGACAGGACATTTACAGTTAAATAATCCACAGATTTCAACATTTTGACTCCGAAAATGCGCTTAGCGCAAAAATGCATTTCAAGATGTTTTGCGTGGTTACGTGGTTAATACACCAAAGACGCATATAATGTCTTGTTTAACTAATTCCACCTTCAAGTGGCGGTTTAGACGTTTTTTGAGCAACTTTTTGGGTCACAGTCAAATGTCATGATATGAAAATTTCAAACATTTACACTGTGAAAAATAAGACAAAAGCTAAATCCCCATGGCCTACTCTGAATCCTTTTTTATTTTTACGCACGTTACATGTCTTTTTCATCAAATTCCATCTCCAAGTCTCGATAGACGTCGATTGAGCAAATATTTGAATTACAACTCCTGTCAAATGTCATCATTTACTACAGTCTACACCCAATCCTCCGTTATTATTTGAACGCACGTTACAAAGATTTTTTTTTTTTTTAATTTGACCTTCGCTAATAAAGACCTTATGTTTTTATTCCCCTTAAACACACATTGTTTTTGTTCCATAGTCTATTATATTTATTTGTATTCCATAGCCTATTGTACCGGGTGACTGTTAATGATTGACAAATATTTTATTATGTTGGTTACAGATTTAAAATTTTAAGGTGGCAACATTGTTGACATAGCCCTCTTTAATTTCAAAAATGTTAAGCAATAGAGTTCAACGTTGTTTACAGCTAGGAGACCAACACTTCGAACACTTTCTATAAGTTTATTTGTAATTCGTTAATTAGTAACATTTGTTGACTATTTTAAAACATTTTATTTGTTCCAATAATTTTTTCAATTACAAACTGCAACAAATGGCCAAGAAAAAAAATTGAATTGCTTTTAAAAGAGACTTGGAACGATAAATTAAATATTTTTTTAAAGTTCGTTCAGGCAAGAAATTGTCAGAAAATGTTACGCCCTCCAAGAAGTGTCAAAGATTCGTATACAAGAAAAAAAATGATTCAGAGTAGGCCACATTGGAATTGGGCAAATTTTTTATTGACCCTTCCTGTTAGATGTCAATGTCAAACGTCTACACTTTAAAAAATAAAACAAAAGCTAGATCCCATGGCCTACTATGAATTCTTTTTTATTTGTAAGCACGTTACATGTCTTTTTCATCAAATTCCATCTCCAGGTCTCGATTTAGACGTCGTTTGAGTAAATATTTGAATTACAACTCCTATTAATCTCATTATTTAACAGTTTCTAACCCGAGCCTCCGTTTTTTTAAATGTACGTTACAATGATATTTTTTTTAAATAAAAATTAGACCCTCTATACAAAATACCTTGTTTTTATTCCCTTTACACGCATTTCGTCTTTATTTCATAGTCTATTACATTTATTTGTATTCCACAGTCTATTGTATTTACTTTTTTACAAACATTTTATTTGTTCCAATAATTTTTTCAATTACAAATTGCAATGAATGGCTAAGATAAAAAAATTGCATTAAATGCAACGCTTGTGTTATTGCCTTTAAAAGAGACTTGGAACGATAAATTATTTTTTTTTAAAGTTCGTCCAGGCAAGAAATTGTTACGCCCTCCAAGAAATTACAAACATTCGTATACAAGAAAAAAAATGATTCAAAGTAGGCCACTTTGGAATTGCGCAAATTTTTTATTCACCCTGTCATATGTCAATGTAAAACGTCTACACTGTAAAAAATAAAACAAAAGCTAGATTCCATGGCCTAGTCGGAATCCGTTTTTATTTGTATGCCACGCTACTTGTGGGAATGTTAAGACAAATGAATAAGATTATGATCCGAAATGAAGGAACAGGAGGATACGAGAGTCATTTGCGTTTGAGAAGTTCTGGGAATAGATTCAATGACCTACCCTGAATCCTTTTATATTTGGACGCACTTTAGAAACACTTCCAAAAGACCTCAAAATAGTAACAATTTTTACGTTTCATTGACTTGCACAGCTGCAATTTGGATCTCGAACAGCTCCGCAGAATTGCATTTGGCTAAACTTCCAAGACACATGACAGTTTGCACGATTCAAATATGGTTTTATAATAGTTTTAAAAACAATTTTGAATCAGCAACGATTAATTATGCAATAGCGAATAGATACCTCGTCCTAAACTTGACCCACAAAACAAAACGACTTCGAGTTTGCAGGAATGCACCTGCAATTATGAAATCGGCCGTAAAGTGAAACCATGTTTTGTAACACCTAATCACTGAAACAGTTGTGATTTACCGTAACATGATGCAAGTCTGAGCCGAGTCATTTTCCCCGAAAGTGACATTGATAATGAGTTATCTGTGGCATTAACAACCAATTTTCCCAAGGATGGCGAAACGAATCAGGAAACACAAACAACAAATAGTTACCTTCAAGGTTCTGGTCGTATCCTTTGGTGAAGAAGAGCATGGCTTTGGCGGCGCGTTCCGGCGTCTTCAGCAAGCCCTGTCTGTCGGGGTTCTCTCCGAGCGATTGCAGGAGCAATCTGTAGGACCTGGACATCTCCGGAAGCATGGCTTCGCGAGTGGGGGGTTTGTGGTCGAGCTCCAGGTCGTGGTGGAAGGTGCACTTCTCGTGTCCTGGAAAAAGGCAACCGTAACACTGGAGTGTGCACTTGGAGTCTACCTGGAGTCGTGGAAGTTCTGGGAGTTTTGGGGGTGCCCGGAACCTCCACCTCGTTTATCTCGTAGTTCTCGCTACAACTCCGCGACAAAATCGGTTTCAGTTTCAGCTTTCTGACGCCGTTTGTGTGACAATCGCCGTTTGTGGACATTATTTTATGTATGGGAAACCGTCACGTGTACATTCACTCCGGGTTCCGGACAACACTACGCTCACCTCGTCGGTTGCGTACTGAACCGCTTCTCGAGTCAATGTTGATTTTATATGAAAGCGGGCGCCGGAGTTTTAGTATTTTACAATTTCGCTTCGACAATGACCTGTTGCGAAATTTTCTTCCGATAAGGATGCTAATTAGGGAGAAAATATCAACAGTGAGCCGACGATTAGAGCAGATTCGGTGCTGTTGCTGCAATTTGTCATCCCGCTTATCTCGCATTGCCTAATTACTTCTGTGGCACAATTGCCACCTTCAACAAGAAACTTATTTTTATAAACCCGGTGTAAATGGCGCTTTTTCATTTTAATTAATATGGTTTACATCATTTAATGTTTGGAAACACTGATGATTCCGAGTAGAACAATATTTTTGTTGTTCCTCGGACATCGGAGTATTATCTGAGTATCGGTTTTAATGATTGCAAAATTTCGACCATCTCTGTAGTTTCAAGCCTGAACGTTTCTATTTATGTATTTCTAACTGCTTAATGTTATCTATTCCTAGATGTGCATATAGCACGCATCAGACATATTTTTGAGGTTTGTAAGCGCAAACATGATAAAGTCGAATCATACGTGCCTCGGCAAAAATGTGAAGCAATTTACGACACATTTTGGGATGGTTTGATAAAAGAATCCAAAAGTACGTTCAGACAACATTTTCAGTTGTCAGAAAATGATACGCCCTCCAAGAAGGAAGATAATGTTTTAGACAAAACTTCTCGTGTCACCTAATATTTTTAGTATACAGTGTGTTTTATTTATTAGCCCACACGCAACTCCACCTTCTTATTTTATATGGAATACGCTATACATATACACTGCCTCAATAAAGTTGGGGATATTGCTGTTTAGACTTGTTACAATGAAGCTAAAAAAATTATAACCAAAATAGGAAGTTTTTGGAATCCGCCAAAAACCCATTTCATTTAGGCGAAATGAATACTAAGAAAATGTTAAAGTATCCCATCACAAAATATTTCTCATTTTAATTTTCTAATTCAAAAATTTAGCAATATCCCTAACTTTATTGGGTCAGTGTATTTATTATTGCATTTTTAGATTCCTTGTTTCATTTTAGGCGGCGTTTATTAATCATAAGTGGGGACTAAAAACTTGACTCTTTTCGAGTTGTTTAATTTTGTGCATTGAAATAGACTTTTGCAACGGTCTGAAAAAAATGCGGTTATTTCTGGACCTAACTAAGCTAGAGAGATGCGGGTTGAACTGTTGAATTCAGCAGAAATTGCTTTATTTATTTATTTTATGATTTAAAAAAATGGGAATCACACCGCGTTAACGTTGAACAATTGCAAAGCTACATAACTCAATTTTTTCAAATAAAATTTCCAAGTTTTTTTGCTGTTTTCGATTTCTTTTTTAGTTGTCCATTAAATGTCTATTGTACATACCTCTCATTTATTTAATTTTTTCAAATATATTAAATATTTAATAGTCGATTAAAAAAGTGTGGAAACCAGTAAAAAAATTGGGGGTCCCATTTGAAAAAATAGAGTTAAATTCATTTGAAATTGTCCAAATTGAACACGTTGTACTTAGCGCCCTCTAAGAATAATACCACATTTTTTAAACGTAAGATGAATTCAACAATTCAAGGTCCAGAGATATTCGCATATTTTCAGACCGCTGCGAAAGTCCATTTCAATGAAAAAAAATGAATAAGTCGGAACAGTCAATTTTAGGCCTTACTTATGATTAATAAAATCGACCTAAAATGAAACGAAGAACCTCATTTGCATGCATATTAATTGGGAGTTGCGTGTGTGCTAAATGGAACACTCTATATACTCAAAAATATTTTTAACTGCGATGAACTTTTCTTTAACAATTTTCCTACGTTTGTACCTGTACATTAAAATAAACGAATGCAAACAAATTCGTAAATAACTGTTAAATTCAATTCGATGTCGGCTCAGACCACAAATGGTCAATAAACAACTCTGAAAAAATCACAGAATCACACTACAGAGATTTGGAATGAATTGAAAACATGCAAAAATCCCAAACTTCACTATTCCTGCAATTGATGAGTCAGGCGAAAATATGTCCAGACAAGAAATAGTCAATAGGCCACTCTTTTGTAAAATCAACAGGTTTAAAAAATAAAATATCGTTAATTTGATTAAGTCAGTCCGAAGAATTGTTTCGAAAATGATGATGGCCTTTTGACCATTTCTTGCCTTAAGACATCCGAATTGACGTTCAAATTTACGAATCTGAAAGTTTCAGGCGCCTGCATTTCTTTCGATTCATGATTACAACAAAATTACAGATACGTGGTTTCTGGAACAAAGGTATCAGTTGAAATTAGATATTTTTCTGGAAAATTGATGTAAATTGATGTGGCAAATCCAGTTTTAGTGGTGGGGTTCCCAAACTTTCAATACTTTTTGGCAATTCATGATGATTGTGCGCGAATTTTAAAAAATCGTGCTTTTTATGTATTCTGTGAAATGATAGATATCCCAATTTTCCAAAAAAGACCCTTCCCTTTTTTTCCCAGAAACCACCAAAATCTCCGTAGGTTCTTGTATTTTTAACAATTTGTTCGTTGAAGAGGTCGTGAACGCAAACAGCTGCTGGGCCAAAACTGCTTAATTAGTCACTTTAATTGCGGTTTTCCCGCATCAATCTCTTTCCGTTGAAGAAACCGCCGCTTGGATAATTCTCCTGACGTCAGAAATGCTTGTAATTTCTTTCGCTTATGCAAGTGAGGTCAATCTGGGATTTACGTATCGTTAAACCAGGTTCATTGCTCACCTGCTAATAGTGCAGTTTTTGTGTAAATAATTAAAGTGCGTTAACCCTTCGATCCACTCCATTTATATGAAGCGCGTTGGCAGACAAACATCCCAAATCGTGTCAGTATTGTTAGATGATCACGACACCTTCTCCGCAAACGCGGAAAATCGATAAACGGTGATTGTAATTTTTCTGATTAAAAGTGGAGCAAGTCAAGGCCACGTGATTGCAACTAGTTACAAAATCTAATTGGCGATGGCAAAAACGCTAATTGTTGAGCCCTTCGGGCTTGGGATTTCCCGCTTTTCCGCCGGTACGATAGACGTCACGGAAACGTGACCGTTGCGGCTCAATTCGCGGGACCAAACGCTTATTGTCCTTTCTAGGCGCGTTTTGTCCAACACACCCCGTTCTTGTTTCCGCATTTTTAGCCAAGAACGTCCGGCACTCATTGCCACTGATTAGAACGAAGCGAGATAAATGTCGGAGGAAATTGCTTTCGGGGGATCAAAGAGAATAGATGTCGAGGACGGGGGAAGTTGTAAAAGTTGGATAATTGAAAGATGGAGAGTGATCATGAAGCAACGCCGTGTCTGCTTTATGCATTATTAATTGATTACAAGGTTAATTAGTCCGACTTTTTCTTGTCGCTTTTCGCATGCTTATGTTCGCGAAGGAGCCGCGAATTATTGTGGAATGCGGAGACAAGATAAGTGAAAGTTTTTTACGATTATCCATCACCGATATCACTGATTGAAGTTGAAGGTAGCTTTTCAAGCACACCTTGCCCAAAAATCTCTTTGTTTTAACACAACTTATTATTATTTTATGTATTTGGCGGCAAAAATAATACATTTCATTAAGCATACCTATATTTTTTATTAAAAATGTTAAATTGTATTCATATTTAGCAAGTAAATGTCATACATGTGACATAAAATTTTTGATTGTAACAACAAGTACTGTTCAAATGAGAGCCGGTGCACAATAAATTAATTGTTAAAAAACACAAAGAATTAGTGGATTTATGTTATGTCAAGGATATATTTTTTTAAGTCTAAATACCATGTCAATTCGAAGCGACATTGTAAAATGTTTTAACAAAGGCATGAAATCTGAAAAACAAATTTTCAAAATATTGATTGAAACAGAATCGTTGGTTGAGTAATTAAATAATAAATCGAACCGCTCATTATGTCGTTACGTCGCAATAATGTTTTTGTTAGTTATGAATTAGGAGTGACCCCCCTGTATATGCCGATTTAAAATGTTTTCCATATTTGGTTTTCCAAAATCAAATATTGATGCCGCAAACATCAACAAGTCCAATATTATCCAATTAATAAAGTGTCAAAATCGGACACAAACAAAAACGTCTACGTGAAAATCGATGGGCGAAATAACGAGCCCAAATTGCTGTAATACGCAGCTTAATTAGAAAAAACGAAATACGTCCCTGAATTTTTCACATTTGGACACGTGGCAAGAGCTAAGAGCTAGAGTCAACAGTCACGAGGTTCCACGCGAATTCGAGTAAATATTTTGGCGGAAGCCCTTACCATTTTTGGTCTTGCAGAGGCAGCCGATTTGGGTCTCTTGGCCGATTCCGTTTTTCGCGAGTTCTTTCATCGTCACCAAAGCACGTGTTCTGAGAGAGGAGAGCGTGAAGATGCACCCTGGCCACCGTTTGATACTAAACAAGTTGGTTTACATGATCCTGTGTGTTATATTTCATTCTACCAGTGACGTCACGGCATTGATTAACTCCTCCCTTTTCTAATTTCTTACTATTATCCTTGCTTTTTACGTTAACTCTCTCGCTCATAACATTTTTGCAATTAATTCGGCGGAGTTTGGCCCAGATCCGGACCCACTTTCGAAATCCGCAGGAGCTCCCTTGTCTTTCGGACGTCCGGACTAGGAGTCGGGCGCGTCCTCGCTCCAGGACTTGACATTTTTTCACACAAAAATTCTAATCGAGTCCCAAAAAAACCATAATAACGCGCCACTACGTGACTCACTTTGTGCGGCGAGGTTACCTTTTGCAACGTTTAACGGAAAAAAGTAACCTTGACTTAAGAATTGTAATGAAAATTGTGAGTAAATTCGAATTTTGTGTAAAAAAATGGGCTTCCTGTAGCTTCAGACGGTTATGCAAGGGAAGTTATCAGGGCGTGATTAATTTCGGAGAGATGAGGACGAGTCATTAGGCATAAGCAGCGCGGGGATTTCCGCCTCTGGATTTCCCCGATGGTCCACATTATCCGATTTCCCGCCCGTTTATCGAGAATTTTCAAAGTTAAGCGCGAATTGCGCGGTTTCGCGGAGCAAAAAAACAGACAAAGCGGCAAATCGCGTTCCGGTTCATTGCAGACGCGTTTTTTGCGAAATCAAATTATTCCAGACCAAGGGACCAGATTTGTTCCGTGGAATACCACGAAGAAGCGGATTGGCGGAGAGCCCCGCAGGGCACCCCTCTGCGAAGAAAATGACTCAGATTGTAAAAACTCGGCAATATTTGCCAAACAACGTAAAACTGTACTCCGTGCAAAGGAAAACGCAATTTTAAAGGGTCTATTTTTAAATTGTTGTCAACAATCGCTTCCTTGACCTTCGCAGAGAGACTTGCATGAAACAGTTTTCAGATGCAAAGCTCAAATCGCCAAGGAAAATTCAGTTCTAGCTGACATCATCTATTTGTTGTTACTCATCTGTTCCAGTTATTTGAACTAACACTTTTGTACAAATATTTTATTTTCCCGCTAATTGATCATATAAAATTGAGTCCGAAGTTCTTTGTTGTTATTACTCGGCCCTTATCCCGTCGTTATTTACAAATTGGCACGAAATCACTTTTGATTTTGAAAAACATAATTTGTGAATGTCTTTTAGTCTGTCATTTCGATATCTCTTCGTTTAATCATTGCTGACCGGCCTGTAACTAGGCATAAATCGGCTGCCAATATCTTGAGCATGCTAAATTCTGGCAATAAACAAATATCAAAATTAAACTTTAGCTAATTTGACGCAACTTTCGTAGGTCATTAAATCAAATATTAACTTCATTGTTATTCATAAAATTTGCATAAGTCAAACGTGGTCAACACAGCCGACAAATATGGACTACAGAAATATCTCAGTACATCTCTGAAACCGTCACGTTTTCACATGTGCCGCGAGTCATAATAATTGTTTGATTTTTTATTTATGAGCACTGTTGTGCCGAGTAAACATAATTATTTGTCATAACCCATAAAAGAAAAGATTTGGATTCTCTTCGGTCTTTTTCAGCTGCACACTCACTCTGTAAAAAATTTTATCCACTAAATAGACTTGCTTGCAATTTTCTGAAAATTGTTATAAAGCCATTAAACGAAGAAGTCTCAAACGAAGTTACCAAAACCAGAGCCAAAACAACATGAAAACTACTAGAGAACGTGCTCGTGCTGAAACTTCCACGGAAAACAATGTGAATGCGGTTAAAATTTCCGTGCGGTTGGAATCAATCCGATGAATGGAAATTTCATCAACAAAAGTTATGAAAATTTCTTCGAAATCACTGTGCTTCTAACACTTTTTTTTCCATTCTAACGCGTATACAATTAAAAACGGAAGCTCGGGAACACCCGTATTCTAGCTTCTGTTTTATTTTTTATAGCGTAGATTTTTGAAGCTTTCAAATCATGACATTTTGACCTTGCTCAAACGACGTCTAAACCAAGATCTGAGAGAGAATTTGTGTCCGAGACGATTTCAAAAGTTTTCAACTCGAGGTCGATGTTTTGCTGCTACACTCCTTTGAACTTCAAATTTATTCCATGCCCTATGCAGCCTCGTTTATTTATGTGGTACGTAAGAACCAGTCTCATAAAAGTCGTTTTTATTTTCATTATTATAACCACTGTACCATGAAAAATATTTCTCTGCACTTGCTAAACAGGAAATTAGAATAATATAACAACTTTCGGCAAACCGAATGAAAAGTTTTGCTTAATTTTCGCTATGAAGAAATATTCTTGTAATCATATAATGTGTACGGTTTATTTTAGCAAAAAAACTGATGATGAGGGCAATTTCTGTACCGGATGAACATATATTATTATATTTATTATAATGGGATCAATACAAAAATGTTATAGAATGATTATAAGCAGTTTGTAAATTTATTTATTGAAAACGAAAACAACATATGACCTCTACAAGTGTTTTGATCAAAATAAACTTCACTTCTTCATCCACTACGCCACGTTTCAGCTTCTCCGCATTTTACCAAAAAAAAGCTGCGTCGCATGCCATGGAATAACTTCGACATTCGATTGAGTTGAAGAAATTCGAAATTACATTTTCCGTTGCCACTATAATATTTTTAATCTTTTTTTCCAAGTAATTCCATGTTTACTGGTTTAGGCGTCATTTGGTAATCTTTTTTTTGGAAGTTCTTATCATATAATGATTGAAAACTGTACACTACACTGTAAAAATAAAATAAAAGCTAGTCTCCATTGCCTCCAGAGCCTCGGTTTTCCCAGGTTTTTATTAAATTGTAGGCACGTTCTTTGCCGTGGTGGAATTATACAGAACGTACACCAAAAAAATGATACAGAATACTCCAACGTTATGGTGACAAGTAGGCAGATGTTTTCATCAACTATAAATTTTTATTGCAAATCTATTGCGTTTTTATCCAAATAAAAAAATTGGTGAAATTATAACTTTTTAATTTGCCGTGGTGGAATTATGGCTCAACGTCAACGTGCAATTTGACAGGTGTCAAACTGAAACTAACCTCAAATTGCCAGCGGCAATAATTTCCAAAATATGCACAAAAAAGGCTTGGTAGTAAATAATAGCTGAATAAAAAACGAACAATGACATTTTTGCAGGACTCAATAGTAGTGCTACTATCACAGGTTTGAAAAAAAATTTAATACCCTCAACTTAGAGTTTATATTTCAGGTAACATTCTTCGTAGGTGCTTGGATTTTCTTCGTGAAGAAACTCTTCAAAGACTATGAAGTCCGACACATTATGGTCCAACTAATCTTCTCGATTACACTCACACTTTCGTGTACAATGTTCGAACTCATCATATTCGAAATATTAGAATTACTAGATCCAAGGTAAAACGTTTCATTAATTTCACATTGTTTTACAATAATTGATGTCAATTTTTAGCTCTCGCTATTTCTATTGGTGCCTTATGCTGTACTTGTTGCTGTTTGTCGTAATTGTGTTGAATCCATTTTACATCGGCTATTACTGTGTCAGTAACATTCCATACGGTAAAAAAAAATACATTTCATGCTCTCGTTCGTTTATTAGTTTTTGTAGTTAAGCCAGATTACATAAAACACCTTACATTGTTGGTGTGGATGGTATTTATTGTAATTTTCTGGAAATTTGGCGATCCGTTTCCCATTTTAAGCCCCAAGCAAGGGGTCCTTTCAATGGAGCAGTTAGTGTCACGAATCGGTGTCTTTGGAGTGACTGTGATGGCTCTCCTTTCTGGTTTTGGTGCCGTCAATTATCCTTACACATCCATGGCGTATTTTATAAGGTATTGCATTTATTATTTATCCAAAAAGTGACGAATAGATGATTGGGAACATGTAGAGAGGTGTCAATCACGGACGTTATGAACATAGAAAAGCGACTGATGCAAGCCATGGACATGATCGTGATAAAAAAGAAGCGCATAGCAATCGCCAAGCGACAAACCCTTGAAAAAATTGGGGAAGGACTGGGGCGCAGGACCGGAATTTGGGGGATGATCTACCCCACCGGCGGTAACCGCAACCAAGAAAGTAAATTATTGCAAACTTCCAATACGACGAGTGTTGAATTAAATTTTAGACATATCGCAGCTTAAACTGGAAATTTCGGGCTTGGAAGAGCTGAGCAGGCAGCTGTTTTTGGAGGCCCACGAGAACAGGAACATGTTCGAACGAATCGAGTGGTCCAAAACTTGGAAAGGCGTTTACTTCAATTTTTTGGGATACATCTTCTCGGTGTACTGTACCTGGAAGATTTTTATTGTGAGCACTTTCTCGGACGTAACCACAAATGAATTGCGTTTTTAGTGCACGATTAACATCGTATTTGATAGAGTGGGTAAAAAGGATCCAGTCACGAGAGGAATCGAAATCGCCATACACTGGATGGGGTTCAATTTTGACGTTAACTTCTGGTCGCAGCAAGTCTCGTTTTATTTGGTTGGTTGCATTGTGGTGACGTCAATAAGGGGGCTGCTGCTGACGCTTACTAAAGTATGTACCTAACTAAGCTCGATTTGTCTCAATTCGGTTTTCAGTTCTTCAACAGAATGTCGTCAAGTAAAAGTTCGAACATCATAGTGCTGATTTTGGCACAAATAATGGGAATGTATTTCGTGTCTTCGGTGCTGTTGATGCGAATGAACATGCCGCCGCAATATCGCACCATAATCACTCAAGTCCTCGGAGACTTGCAGTTTAATTTTTACCACCGTTGGTTTGATGTTATATTCCTTGTGAGCGCTCTGGGCAGCATCGTCACTCTATACTTGGCCCACAAACAACCCGTTCATGAAAGTTTATAAATAACTTATAAAACATGTGATATGATTATGTTTGTGAAGGAAACCATTTTTTCTTTGATACACTTTTATGGAATATTATTTAAAACTTATAATTAACCATTATACTTAGTACAATTACTTTAGTCTACTTTCCTGACACGAACTTGGAGAGCCCTTCCAGCAGTCCTATGTAGGCCGAGTGTTCGTATGATGTGCTAAATTCAGACAATTTCTCCACAAACTCGTTTGAGATTCCCTTTTCTTCCAAATAGTTAAGGATCAAGTCGTACAAGTCCTGCATAAGGAAAATTGTAATTGTAAACCGAGTTCTTGTAGAACCAACTCACAGAATCCACAACTTCTCCCGATACTGCATACACATTCTCAGACCATTCCTTGTCATAAATACTAATTTCATCCAAACCAAACAAGTCCTCTAGAAAATTGTACGTTGAGGTTGTCCCAGCTTATTTGGTTACACTTACGGTTCTCTTCCCCTTCGTTCAAAAATGAGCAAAGCAGATTTAAGGTGGTGTTTCCTTTAATTAGTTCGATTTTGAATGCTGGTTTAGATGTCAGCTCGCCCAAATCAGGATCCCCGTCGGTGTCCACCGTGTGATTTACATTAAATGTGATTTTAACTCTACAAAACACGTCTATAACGTCTTAACTAGAGCCCGGCAGATCATACGTTTCGTTGCTTGCTTGTTTGGTGAGGGTGACTTCGGCGCCGTTCAGTTTGACCTGAAATCCGTTCAGTTCGGCTGGCAACGTCTTGGATTTTTGTGCTTTTCGTTCGGTGAGGATTTCTTCTGTGAGGAATCCCACCAAATCGCTTTCCGCTAAAATGAGGTTATGTTGCAGTCCATAACCTAGATTTTACGATTTTTACAATTTCTCACCTTTGGAATGTGCATGGTGATGTGGGGCCGAAGAGCCGCATGCACACAATTTACAGGATGCATTTTCGGGCAGGCTATTTCGGGAATTCGATAAATACCAAAGGTTGCGTGCAATTTGCCGCTGCTGTAAGTTGGTGTTAATTGATGCTGCGGTTTTTACAGATTTAAGCAGGGAACGACTTGCGTTTACTTTAAATGCAAATCTGAGTAGATTATTCATTTTAACACTAGAGAAAAAGACAATTTTTAGTAATACGGCACGTGCGTCAAGCAACCAGAAGATAAAAGTGGAACTGTCATAGTGGCCAATTGCATGACACCAAATTTTCCTAGATTTCCTCAACCAACATCATCTCATTTAGCTGGTTCCCACCACAGATCTACAAAATTGTATAGATTCAATACTGAACAGACTAACCCAGCGGTTCCCAAATTTTTTCTGTTATCCACACTCTTGCCGATTTTTTTTTTATCCAAGGCGCACAATTCTATAATAAATGAATTGAAAATGAAAATAAAATTATAAAAATTCTGTAATCTCTGTGAGGTAGCCCTCTTGAGAAACATCTGGACCAATTTATCAGATTTATCCAGTCCATAGAACACAACTAACTAAATCGGGCGTACAAAAAAAAAAGGTTAGAGTAGGCCATGGAATCAAACATTTGCATATCATGACATTTGATAGGAACTGTGGAACTGTCAATCAAAAAGTTGCTCAAAAAACGTCTAAACGACATTATATCTTATTATATGTAGTGTCCGAAATATTATCAACCGAAACATTAAGTTCAAATGTCTACATCTCATAGTCAAACATTTTCCACACTTGAACGAATTCCGAAATGATTCCACGGCCTATACAGGTGAGTCATTAGTGCGGGATCGGTCCATAACTCCTAAACCATGTACGAAAAATTTTTTAATACAATTTGTATACCATTTGTCAGGCTGCACAACCTAAAAATATTTTTACGTATACAAAATTCACGCATATTTTACTCTTAGAACCCATTCTGACATAGATTTATGGCGATATAAGATATTTTACATTTTGGATCACCGTTATCAAATTTGAATTTTTTTTTTACAATTTTTGTCATTTGCATAGGTTCACTTAAAAATTTACAGAGAGGCTGTTTTAGCAGCTAGAAGGCAGAAAGTTGGTAGAAATATGAATAAAAGAATGCTCTTTAAGCCCGATATGATTTTTACTATACAGGCTCTATGCAGTGTTGAAATGTGAGAAAAAATAATTTTTCATAGCACACTATCTACCTTATCCTGGCTGAATCTGAATCACAGCCAAAAATATGAAATATCTCGTAATTATAAATTTTAGCTATAGAACAACCTTAATAAAAAACGTAGCCAGACTCCAGACACATTCGATGGAATACAAAAATTTAGGATGTGCCATTTGAAAAACTAAAGTTAAGCTTATTTAAAAATAGTTAATGCGCCACGAATTATTGCAGACCCTATTGAATATCGGGCGCAAAGAGCAATCCTTTCTTCATTTTTTTACCAACTTTCAGCCTTCTAGCTGCTAAAACGGCCTCTCAGTAAATTTTTATGTAAACCTCTGCAAATGACAAAAAATGTGAAAAAAAATTCTAATTTGATAACGGGGGTCCAAAATGTAAAATACCTTATATCACCATAAAGCTATAATAACCCGTGTTTGTGTAGCATGCGTGAATTTTGGAACAACCTGTATCGGTTAAAGTATTTTTAGGTTGTGCAGCCTGGCAAACGGTGTACAAATTGTATTAAAAAATTTTTCTAACTTACATGGTTCAGGAGAGTGGACCGATCCCGCACTAATGACTCACCCTGTATACTCAAATATATTTTTGTACGCCCGTTAGTTTTAAGACTTATTGCTTGTCCAATTTTATCTATATAGCCCTTCTAAAACGTTAAAATATCAAATATGTAGCTCGTAACTTCTAATAATACGCATTAAATTACAACGGAAGAAAATTTAATCATAAACAATTTGAACAGTGAAATATTGCTTTAATTATTTAATATGATTATTCTTATTTACAAGTGCATTTTAATTGGGCTCAAATAAAAATATCATTATATGTGTGTCTCAAGTCGTTGTTAAAGCCTTATGAAATAATTTTTAACTGTGCACTTTTTAATTTGAGGCCTACAAATGCTATATATTATCCAGAAGAACATACTTTTGATTAACCCGTTTGAAAATATCTCAAATAGTTTGTGGTTAATTAGTACTAGGATAAATTAAAATTTATCCAACATACAAAAAATACAAAATATTATTCTTAAAAACAAAATAAAACTACTTGGTGAATCCTAATTCAACGCTTCTTCGTCACTCCCGCCGAATTCTAGCCATTTCTGAAAGCTTTGGTTCTGAAACAAATTAGAGTTAGTTTAAAATACTTTCTACCGTTATTCCTCACGAGATTTTTCTTCTGGCCCGTATTTTGACTGGAGTTGTCACTGCTGGTCGGAGATTTAAACGAGACAACATTGTTGAATTGGACTTTTCTGTTGGCATTCGGCTTCATTCCAGTTTTCAACAGCTTTTCCTCCTCGAGTACTTTCAGATCAGCTAACTTGCTGGTAATCTGGCGCTCTATCGCGAAATTCTTGTCTTGGACTTCTTTTATAGACTCTTCCAATGAATTCGACTTAGTGCGCAAGTTGTCTGCCTTTTCCTCTAGAAATTTCAGGTTAGCGTTTTTATAATTCTTCGCTTTCTGCCGATTCGCAAATTGTCGATTTAATTTAGCCTTGGCGTCGTTCAACTCATTTGTTTGTCTCTCCGTTTCGTTGCTTATACTCTCATCGAGTGTTTTTAAGGATTCCGTCAGAGACTTGTATTCATTGTTTACTTCATCGAATCTTAAATGCTTGCTTCTGCATTCCATCTGTTTTTCCAACTGAATTATTTTTATTCTGTGTATACTTGTTTGATGCTCTAAATTTTTGTTTAGGGTCCCCATTTTAATCTCACATTGTTCGACATATTGTTCTTTCACACTATTTAAATCCTACAACAAAAAATCAATGCAAACCATTTACTCGTTAAAAACACTTACTTTCCGTAATCTGTCATTACTTTCCTTAAATGTGTCCACACTTGTCGACAACTGTTTTAGTTGTAAAATGCTCTCTGTACAAGAACCTTGTAATTTATTTACATTTTCATCACGCGTTCTAAACGCCCCTTCGAGCTCCTTAATTTTCGTTTCATTTGAAGACTTTAAAGCCCTGCATTCGGTAAGTTGCGCTTCTAGTTCGGCTGCTTTGCTTGAAATTTCACTCAACTGTTTTCGTAACACTTCTTTGCGTTGTACGAAGTTGTTACATCTACAAAATGGTCAAAGTGTAAATGCAGAAATCTGATACAAGTTAATCAACCAACACATCTAATTGTATTTCTTTTTTTCTTGACGTTTCAAGACTTCTATTTGCGTGTTCCGCGATCTCATTTTCCATGGAGTTCTTTGCACTTTTAATATCAATCAGTTTCTCTTCCAACAAACGTTTGATCGTCGACTGCTTTTCGATTTCATCTGCAATTGATGTTATCTTATGTAACTCGTCCCATTTCTTTTTTAAATCGTCTACAGTCGCCCGCTTTTGTACCAGTTCTTGGGTCAAAAAACCCAGAACATCTTTGTCGTGTCCACGTGGACTTGCACTAACGTTATTCCTTTTTTCCAATAGACACACATACTTTTCTCTCAGAGACTGGACACAACGCTTCTGTTTTTCGGTCTTATCTAGTAAAACCCTAATGTCAGTTTCGCTCAATAGCTGCTCTAGTTTATCCACGTCTCCTTTCAAGAAACAAATCATTTCTTTTGCTTTCATTACTTGTCTATCTGATTCTACCAGTTGAATCAAATCGGTTGCTACTTGTTCATCTAACCGCTGATTTTCATTCGATAGTTCTCCGTTCTTGTTTAACAGATGCTTTATTTGATCTTCCATATCAAAAGCCATCTCTCTCATCACTTTCACGTGTGTTTCCTGTGTAACTTTCGTCAGTTTCATTTGTTTAATTTCGGTTTTAATCGACGCCTCCGTGTTTATGTTGTGTAGGGCGTATAAGGACTTTTGATTTTCTTGCGATTGTTTTTCGCACTGTTCCTGATGATGTCCTTGAAGCTGTTCTTGAATTTGTTTTTGATTTTCGACCCGAACCTCAGTCTCATATACCATTTCCATGTCTAGAACCTTTTCACATTCCTCCTCCATGGTAATCAAGCTTCTGGAGCAAAAAAAATAATGAAAAAAAATTATAGAATTATAACTACTATTTTTTTAATATTTTTTTTCTAATTGTCTAAAAAGTATAATAGCTCGGTAAATGTAACAAAAGGGATTGTTATTTCAGAAATGTTTAAGCATAAAATATTCTCTCAATATTCAAATAATTACAATACGAACTTTAAAAAAGAATTCATAATCCAGATGTCTGTAACAGATGAAAAAAAAATGTATTTGATTATCATGTAGAAGAACCCGTTTCTATACAATATTAAATTCAGATAAGGGTTTTTAATATCCTCAACATTTTTCATTAATGGGTTTAATTTTATTTATTCGAGATGAACGCATTAAAATTTCTGCAGATGAAGATGTCATAAAATGGACAGGAATTTATAAAAAAGGAAACGGGGTTTACTTTTTTTTGGATCCTAATAATGTACGGGTTGTCTGTCTTAAAATTTTTGTAGAATGATGATATTTAATTGAAATTATTTACCCATGCATGCATTCGCTTTCGACGAATAATATTAATAAAATACGACATCCAATTTATGCAACTTATTATACTGAAATGCAAGACATATTTTAGAATTACTAAACCTGTGTCTACATCCGAGTTTGCGCAAGTGTGTTAATGAGTTTGTTGTCATGCTTCCGTTTTGTTTTTATTATTCGGAACAATTCAAAAGTTCGCGATAAGTACGTTTAATTAGTTTAGCAAAGTGTATATGATGTCAAAGTACCACATTACTTAATTTCAGTAGTAAAATATGGGTGCATCTCATCAAATGTCCTAGGGAAATCCTAAATATTTCCTTGACTTCGTACCGGCTTCGTACCTCCAAACGCAATATTAGCACATACAAGGGTTCATGTTAAATTAAGAAAAACGACCTTGCTGATATCAGTTATCTTTTGAGGTAATATCTTCAACATTTAGTTTTAAAGTAAATGGAATTAATATTACATGTACTTGCAGATGCAAAAGAAGATTACGAAAACAAACAAAAAAGATGTGACCTGAGAGTACAAACCCCCGGATACAAAACTGTTGACAAACATGGCCACATCAATTGAACCTTTGAATATGAAGAGTTATGCCAATGAAACAAAACAATAGGTTTTTAGACCTGAGGCGTCATCATAAAAATTATTCAATTTGACTTAATGCAGGTGTTAAAATATAAGTTAGCTCACTAAAAGTGGTAACTGTTGTCTATTTTTTTGTATAAAGCAGGCATTAGTTATAATTTCTTAGGTAGTGGAGTTACAATTCCTTGCATTGAGGGGAACAAGATTGTTGGATACGTTTATTGAACATGCATACTGAAAATTCTTAATATTACTTTATACATATGGGCGCTGCTCGGTGCCCAATAAATCATCTCTGCCTCTATATCCTCATGTTTTTATGCTGTAAAATGTAATTTTTTATGTCTTTGTATCTCTATTTGGAGAAAATTGCCAAGCGTGTGTGCAGAAAAACGAGCTTTACAAATGGATGTCAAAGATTGATGATACACGATGAAATTTATATTTTTATGATTTTCTAATTTTCAACGAGGAAACGAAACGCCAAGTACTTACATAACACAAATTAAAAGCACTTAATTACAACAACAATTCACAATTTGTATGATAACAGAAATTTAATGAATAATGACATTTCAAACATGGCCTTCTAGATTTTAAATTATTCGATTTTAGCGCCTCTAGTGACTTTAGGTTCGGCAAGTTTATCTAATAATAATATTTAACATTTTGAATGAGTCCTGCCAAATGTAATGTTTGGACAGTTTCAAAGGTCTACACTGTTAAAAATAAAACACAAGCTAGATTTCACGACCTACTGATCCTCCGTTTTTATTTGTATGGACTTTGAAAACCCAATGAGGGGTCCAGCTTGTTTAAATTCTGATACCTATTTTCATTTACTTTGTTATCGCGGATAAATTACGATATAAAGATAAAGTAATTTTCAGAACAAGATTTTTTTACTCACCACAGAGTATTCTGTATTCTCTCCGCTCTGTGCTTTCACTGTTACTAGAGTCCGTGCAAAATCTCATGACCCAAACTCGCGCAGGGAGGGGAGCCCCATTGACATTTCAAAACTCAACCGTCCCACAAACATTCGCTGTCCGAACTGTAGGCAACCACCATCGCTCACAAGTACGTTTGGTTGTGTGATACACAAATAATACAATAATTTATCATGTGGAAATGCATTTTTAATTCTACAAAAAACGACTAAAACTAAATAACAAAGTAACAAATATATAGACCCCTGCCCACTATTCTAATGGAGCGCACCCCAAATCCGCTAACACGGAGTCCTGCGTGTAAGCCTCACTATCACTTTCCGTTTCAGAGAAATCGCTGTCACCTTGGTTGGGCGTGATTATTAGTTCCTCTATTTCGTCGATCACCGCTTCGCGTCCCAAAAACTCGTCCTCCAGTTGAATCACATGCTCACAAACTTTTTGCCACGCGTCCGCACCAATTGAGTTGAATTTATTTACAGCCAATTGTCGCACATCGTCCAATTTAAATGTCACATTATGTCTCGCCACATGGTTTTTGACTTGCGCCCATATCTTCTCAATTGGGTTTAATTCGGGGTGGTAGACAGGTAAGCGGAGCACAACATGCCCATGTTCACTGAGCACCTGGTCGATAACATATCTTTTATGTTGTGCTTTATGTAAACATATTGTTGCATACAACTCAGGCCGCGTTTCTAACAGGTCGAATGCAACACCTCGAGAAGATAACCATTGCCGCATGTCAGCTTTCTTCCAATTCATAGTAGAATTCCGTTCGATTGTTACATTATGATATGACGCGTTATCAATTACAAGAACGGAATTGGGTTCCAAATTCGGAATAAGTTGTTCGGTCAGCCATTTCATAAAGTTGGCATGATTCATGTCGTCATGATAATCGCCCGTCTTCGATCCTGATTTAAAGATTAACAGTGCCTGCGGTACAAATCCATGTGCACCACCTGCGTGCACGATAATTAATCGCCTTCCTTTTCCAATTGGTGATTTCAGACATTTTGACGACCCATCATCCCACGCAAAATGGGTCGTATGGGATTCGTGCATATATGTTTCGTCCGTATAAACAATATTACGACCTTCCGCCCGATAGCGTTTAATTTGTCGTAAAAATCTAGCACAAGCAGCACGAATTTCCGGTTTTTCTATGAGCACCGACCTCTTATCCAATGTTTTTCTCCAGCGAAACCTTATTGTATGAACAAGCGTCCTGAATGACCGGATTTTACCAGTGAATTCTACTCCGGCATCCAACACTGCTTGGAATACAGCCTCCATAGTGGGTCGACGGTTTTGGATGTTAGGGAAATGATATATTATCCTCCGTATCACCTGCTCATCAAACTCGTCCACTGTTGACCGCGGTTTCGGTTTATTCACCGTTTTTCTAGGCGAGTTGAATTTGTGACCTACAAGTTACGTGATAAGCGGCACACTTCGTCATTGATGGGACGCTTACCTGGGACATATTCCCGGAGAATACGTTTCACCGTACTCAATGAAACGCTAGTGGCTTCGGCCACCTTTTTCATTGTGACGGTATCTGCGGCACAGGGGCCAGTGGATAGAAATGTGTATACATTTTGTACCATCTGACGCCCCTGGCTGTGGACCACTTTCTTGTTCATTTGTTCTTATTTCAGAGTCACAAGTATGATAAAATAAAAGCGTACTTTTCACCGTTGGTTATATAGGTTATACGTCACTCGATAATGGCGGAAAGGCGTGGTGTCGGTCAAAACTCGAGAGTCGACAAATTTAGTTTGCGTAGTACACGTAACCTTGGACGCATTTACGTTTCTGCGCTGGTTCATGAGATTTTGCACGGACTCTACTACTACTACTACTACTACTACTACCACTAAATAATTAAATAAACATCTATAGGAAACACTGCATTAGCGTTAGTTGATTTAAATGAATTTAATTTAAGCCTAGTTTTCGTCTTAAAAACAATAATAGCAATAATTAGACTCTTGCTTCTTATTGGACAAGAAGCGGCGTCCTAGGTTGTTGTGACTGTCAAAAAATTAACCTAAAAAAATACATGTACCTGGTGCACGTGTTCGTCTGTTCGAGTGAATCAATTCGTTAGAATGTCGGTTTTGGGTAAGTACATCAAATAAATAACCAAAATTTATACTAGAACTAATTTATTCCTTATTTTTTTATAATTGATACATTTCTAAATGCACTTAATTGCACGTTGTTTATAAAAAAATTGTGGACACAGATCCAAGCGCGCCGATACGTGAGAAGAAAAAGAAGAAAGACAAAGACTTGGGGTCCATCCAGAAAAACTCAGATTTCCTCGTACAACCATCGAGTGTAGTCACAAAGTTGGACAGCTCGGAATGGCCCCTGCTGTTAAAGGTACACCCTCAATCACCAGTCATCACCTTAAACTGTACGTTTCATTCTAGCATTTTGATCGTTTAAATGTCCGCACCAACCACTATGTTCCTCTGCCATTCGGTTCGTCTCCTCTGCGACGCGAAATTTCAGAATACGTAAAGACCGGCTATATAAACCTAGACAAGCCCAGCAATCCCAGCAGTCACGAGGTCGTGGCTTGGATCAAACGCATTTTAAAAGTAGAAAAAACAGGACATTCCGGTACACTAGACCCCAAAGTCACAGGTAAATATTAAAACACTGCCGACAAAACATCTAAATGGCTTTATTTAAGGTTGCTTAATCGTTTGTATAGAACGAGCAACGCGATTGGTGAAATCGCAACAAGCCGCCGGAAAAGAGTACGTGGCAGTGTTTAAATTGCACTCGGGCGTCGATGGAGGCATTCCCAAGGTGCTGCAAGGCTTGGAGAAGCTAAGAGGAGCCCTATTTCAACGCCCCCCGTTAATATCGGCCGTTAAGAGACAGTTGCGGGTTAGGACAGTGTTCGATAGCAAGCTGTTCGACTATGACGAGGGCAGAAATATGGGTACGTATTAATGAAGCTAGCGCTATTTATGTTAACTGAGAAATTGTCAGGCGTGTTTTGGGTAAGTTGTGAGGCGGGATCGTACATCCGAACCATGTGCGTCCACTTGGGACTAGTTCTCGGCGTCGGTGGTCAAATGTTGGAGTTGAGAAGAGTGAGATCAGGGATCCAGTCAGAACACGATCAGATGGCCACCATGCACGATATTTTGGACGCGCAGTGGCTCTACGAAAACCACAAAGATGAGAAGTACCTGCGGCGAGTGGTAAAGCCGCTTGAGGGGCTTTTAGTAAAACACAAACGCATTATCATGAAGGACAGTTCGGTTAATGCTGTGTGTTACGGAGCCAAGATTTTGTTGCCGGGTATTTTGCGTTATGAGGACAATATCGAAATGAACGAGGAGATCGTTATTGTTACAACAAAAGGTGAGGCGATTGCGTTGGGGATTGCGCTGATGACGACGGCGACGATAGCCAGTTGTGATCATGGAGTCGTTGCCAAGATAAAGCGTGTAATCATGGAGCGCGATACTTATCCCAGGAAATGGGGGTTGGGGCCGCGGTCCAGTCAGAAGAAGGTTCTCATAGCCAAAGGCCAGCTTGATAAGTACGGAAAGCCCAACGAAAACACTCCCAAAGAATGGCTGAACAGTTATGTGGACTATGCGTAAGTTTCGTTATAAATTCCAAAGACTTAGATCGATGTTGTGCTGTTTTAGCGTAAAGGAGGCGGACACGGCCAAGTCTGAAAGCACTGACGACACCGACGATGGGAAAAAAGTAATATACATATGAATCATAAACGATTTTCTTACGATTTATTTTAGCGAAAATTGAGTGCTAGTGCGGACACATCTGTTCAGTCCGATGCAGCGAGTCCCAAGGAGAAGAAAAAGAAGCGGAAGAAGATGGACGTGGAGGAAACGACTGAAGTTGCTGAAACCACTTCAACTGAAGATGGGGTATGCATACGTATGAATATGATACAACAAGTCCTAACAAATATTTGCAGGAGGATAAAAAGAAGAAAAAGAAAAAAAAGAAGGATAAGAGCAAAGACAGAGAGCAGGAAGAAGCCGAGTAGATTTTTATTTTCATGTATTGCAGTTCTCGATGGTTACAGCTGCGATAATGTATAAAAACGTGCAACTTTTCACCTATCGAATGTTACATAATTTTGTCAGCATTATGTAATTAACAACAATAAAGTTTTTTTATTTGTAATAAGTCTACTTTGGGGGTGAGCAAGTTGAACTAAACATCAAATTGTGTCTCCTCATTGTGAAAGTGGTTTAATCTCGATTTGCGCTGGTGCACATCTAAGAGCAAATGCCCGAGGGCTTGTCGAATGCGGCGGTTTTCTTTCTTCTTCCGAACCCAATAAGTTCCTGTCGACTTCGTGGAAATCAATCTGTTGCTCCTTCATCGCCCTCTAGTAGTTATTTATTATTATACGTTATCACGTCCCGAGCGACACTCACCTTCACACATTCCTGATAAACTTTGAATAGTGGGGCACACATAGAGTCATTGGTGTGGCCTTTTAAAAAATGCTCCGAGAACCAGGTGTTAAAACATGCGTCGTAATCGCGCTTCAGATCATTGCAAGCCTCTCCAATACTGTTCATTGTGGGAATGCGAGTAAATGCGGACTGGAATCGTACACGGGAATTAGGAATTGGTCGATATCGAATTTAATAATTGGACCGGAGTAAAATTTTGACAATTTTGAGGTTAAGTCGAATCCATATAAAGTCAAATGCAAATCGATTACCAATTGTTACGCGGCGTCGACGTTGCCATTTCTTGCAAATAATTTTGAAACTGCAACAAATATGAAATTAGTTTAAACAACCATAAAAATACATTTTCCATATTTACAAATAATGGGTTTTTCTAATAATATAACATGCGTATAAAAACAATCGAGGCTCAATAGGCCATGGAATTTTTTTGTTTTATTTTTATACATGAAACTTTTAAACTTCATAATTTGTCGTTCTAAGATTCTTGAAGATGAAATTAGTTAAAAAATTACTAGAATATGTCGAAGCTATTTTATGGCCCGTGCAGCGTTGCATTATTTTTGTACGCACTTAGAACATACACAAATTGGGGCTTAGGATGGCATGGAATCTAGCTTTTATTTTCTATTTTACAGTGTAGATTTTGACGCTGACAAATCATATGACACATGTGACTCAAAAATTTACCCAAACGGTTTATGGTTTATCCGACGCCAGCGATGGTATTGTTGAAAAAATACAAGATATATCGTACCTAAAAAGGTTGTCAACAACCTGCGATACAACTGTTTCTACACTGTAATGAATTTCACAATACTTCCTGTGGAACTTCATGGTCCTGATCTTTTATTTTCGAACGCACCTTAGTTACTGCTCTGGGCCCACAAAAAGCAGCAAATAAAACTGTTCATCTTGTTCATCTTTTTAGAATTTTGAATCCACAAAAAATAGGGTTTTCGATGTCACTAAAATTTCGACTGTGGTTATAAATAAGGCAACAATGTTTTAGCCATTTGTAATTAAATTTTATGAAGTGTCAAAAAAACATAACCTTTATTTCGTACTTATCTTAAGCCTTTTGAAATTTGTTAATAATTTCATAGGTCAATCTAGAAATTGTATCAAATGTCGTCTATGACATTTGGTCAGAAAGTTTTCACGCCGACGCCACCAGCAAAAGGAAGTTTTCCGCTAGACCACGAAGGAGTGTGCCGCAAATTAATGATAAGTTATATGAAGTGTTTGAACGTGCACAACAACGACAATTCGGCGTGTAGAAGCGAAGCGAGGGGGTACTTGGACTGCCGCATGAACAACAATCTTATGGCGAAAGAGGATTGGAAGAAACTTGGCCTGGAATTGGAATAATGGTCAATATTCTCATCGGCTGCACGGGCAGTGTGGCCACAATTAAATTACCATCATTAGTTAGTAGTCTACGATCTCTCGGCTCGCACGTCCAAGTACTAACCCGAGCAATTTTTAAACACTTTAACTCATTTCACCGTAGATTAGAGCTGTGGTAACTGAACACGCCAAACATTTTTACGACAGGAATGACGTTCAAAACGTTGAAATCTTTGACGATTCAGACGAGTGGGCAGCTTGGGGCAAACGTGGGGATCCTGTGTTACACATAGAGTTGGGAAAATGGGCTGATATTTTTGTTATCGCTCCACTGGATGCCAACACCTTGGCTAAATTTGCAAATGTAGTGTGTGACACTTGTATATTTCATATTGTATATTATGAGTTTTTTGTAGGGGCTGTGTGATAATTTACTAACTTGCACGGCCAGAGCTTGGGAAATTTCTAAACCGCTAGTATTTTGTCCTGCCATGAACACAAAGATGTACGAGCATCCCTTAACTGAACAACAAATCAGTGTATTGAAGTCCTGGGGGTACAAAGAGGTGCCCGTTATCGAAAAGACTCTTATGTGCGGTGACACGGGGGCTGGAGCGATGGCAGAAGTGGACACGATCGTTGAATTCGTCAAAAGTTTAATAAAAATATAAAGTGAAACATTTTGTAAATTGGAATCTGGTAATAAATATGTAGTAATTGTAAATAATAAATAATAACAATATAGACTGGTTAATTTCGCTTACGCTTTTTCGGTTTTGGCGGTATCATGCGTTGCAAAATTTGCTCTCTCTTTTGGTGCAGCTCCATCCTTTGGGACTCGCTCAAAAATATTAGTTCGTCGTCGGAGTCGAGTTCCACGTCTTCACCGCGTCTGTACCTCTAAAAATCATTAAAAAATAGCTGCTTCGCATTACTTTGCACCTTTCGACTACCTCAAACTTATTCAAACGAAAGCGTTCGTAATTCTTGGCCCACTCCACCAGCACTTGATAAATCTCCATGAGGATCTCAAAGATCCTGTTATCGGTCACAGCGAAACATTCTTTGTCATAAAACAACTTGTAAACCTTCCATTTGCAATTCACGGGAAGCGAGTCTCGTTTCATGCGCCAATATCTGCCCACAAATCGAAGCGAAACGTAAAAAGTCACGCGCGGGTTGACATATTTCGTAAGTTCGATGGGCCGGAATGAAAGTTTGATTTTGTTGTAGCGGAATGTGAGGAATTTGATTCCCGGCAGATCAAATATAGCCAAATCGCTCCGGGCGTAGTCTTCGTAGACGAACTCCCGGGCTTGGTTTACCTCCGCCACGCGGCGGTCTTCCAGGTTACGTTCCTTAAGTTGTTGTTTTGCTGCAAAGAGTTGGCGTTATATCCGTGGCTGAAGAGCGCAATTTACCGATTCGTTCGTCTTGGCTGTAGGTTGTAACGTAATAGGACGATGAATCAGAATCCATGTCTCCCAATAAAGGAAAACATGACGAATGCTAATTTTGTGTTTTTTTAACGGCCTTCGCCTCACTAATTACGCAGTTACCTATTTATCTGACCGGTGATCGTTCTTGGAACTGTGACTTGAAGGATGTGTTTTGAAATGCATCAAGGCCCACGATGTTTCTGAACAATATATTTGCTTCAACATCTATAATCAATTATACGGAAAAAAGTATAAAAAATAAAAAAAAATTGCGGCAAATAAAAATACGCGTGGACAATAAGTATTGCATGTTATCTGCTTATCATAGAAAGTCCAACTTAGAAGGTATCACAATTTTTTTACGAAATTGGCACACCTATGCTTGTTTACTTTTCTATAAGTAATTGAATAATTAGATATTGAATAAAAAAAAATAAAAATATGTACCTTTAATGCTCTTTCGCATTCGCACAGGCATACTTCTAATCAATCTCCTTTTAGAGGAAGGGTAGTTAAAAATGTCCAATTCTAATGCTCGTTTGCTCCTTTTCTAATACTCAGGTAGGCTTCCAATCATCTTCTTCAATTGATGAAGGGAATCCAAAGCGACTGTGTCCTAAATTGGACACTTTTGGGGGGTTTCTCCTATTTACCGAATATATAGCCAAAAAAAAAAAAATTAGCTATAGAGATGTCTAGGGCTCGATTTTTAGTAACCGCACGTTGATATCTCGATTTATTTAAAGCTAGAGAGCGTTTCTCGGTTTTAACATTTTCTGGAAAAACTCGTTACTTTATTGTCTGAGTATATTTATTTGGCGAACATCATCTAAGCTCCCACCTTAAACTCGTCAATGAAGACGACTGAATCCTGTTTTCTATTCCAGTGACATCGTTTTTCTTTTACCTTTTTAACTTTTCATTAATCATGCTTTGTAAGTTCGCATAATTGTGGAAGGGCAATTTAGTTTTCTGTCCATTTTTGAAGCCGATTCCAGCTTCCCACACATTCACTATTGGGCTTTTTTTAAACCGCGTTAATTAATGAAAATTTAGTCGTACTCTTACTTTGTGCAATATGTATGTATGTTATGGTTAAAATGTTTACTTGGTTCGTTTATATATTGTCCAATTAGTTTGTAAACTAGCCGGGAACGTTGGTTAAAGTATAAACCAAAAGTAAATAAATAAACTAACCAATAATGCTTCTTGGCTAGTTTATATACTATCCGAAGGTATTCTTGATTATATTGTAAATCAATCTAACCTAATAATTTAACAGTTTAGTTTATATTTATGTTGTTTTGTGCTGAATTGAGCCTATTAGGATTTTTTTTAAATTATTTTTGTTAAATGATTGTTTCGCTTCTTTGTGTAAATAAAATTTTTAGGTTTCAAGAATTAGTTTTTTCGTCGCTCAAACGCTTTATTATTTAACAAACGGTTTTTTGTTTGCAAACAGGTTAACGGAACTTTTTTAAGTATGATAAAAAGGCAGAATTTTGT
This sequence comes from Eledona agricola, assembly GCA_964023215.1. Taxonomy (NCBI): domain Eukaryota; kingdom Metazoa; phylum Arthropoda; class Insecta; order Coleoptera; family Tenebrionidae; genus Eledona; species Eledona agricola. The sequence continues at coordinate 22,052,688 of OZ026855.1, forward strand.
AAATGGCACCCCTCATCAATTTAATATTATTGTAAACATTTTATTCTGAATTCAGTAATGGTAACATAGTAATATTTTATTTTTAGTTGAGTATTCATAATTAAATTTTGTATATTTGAATTGAAATGGAAAAATAGTTTATGTTTATATATTAGCCAAGAACTTTGTTATTTTACTTTACTAGGGATTAAGTTCACACTTTATCTAAATAATTTCGGTTAGTTCATAAACGCACTGGTTATTTTATTTACTTGCTTTTAATTTATATATTTTAACCAACGTTCTTGGCTAGTTTACAAACTAATTGGATAGTATATAAACTAGCCAAGTAAACACTTTAACCGTAACATGTGTTTTAATGATAACTTCTTTGTGTTGCAACTTCTAACTAGCGTTAAAAAAAACGGAGGCTCAGGACTCTATGGAATCTAGTTAGCTTTTGTTTAATTTTTTCCAATGTAGACGTTTGAAACTGTCAAACCATGACATTTCACAGGAGCTGCCATTCAAAATTTTGCTCGAATGACGTCTTAATCGAGACCAGGAGATGGCATTTGTCGAAGAAGGCACAAAAAGTCCTAATGCTTTGTGTCCGAAACGGTTAACAAATAACTTAAATTCAAATTTCTCCAACTCAAGGTCAAAATTTTGCAACACACTTTGGCAGTTATTCCATGGCCTATGCAGCCTCCGTTTTTTTCAACGCTCGTTAGATAAGCTGTGTATGTTTTGTACAAATAAAAAAGGATCGAAGTAAGCGTAGGCCATGGATACAAGCACAATACAAGCTTTTTGATTTATTTTTTACAGTGTAAACGTATGACATTTGACAGGAACTGTCAACCAAAAAGTCAAACATTTTCTACACTGTTCCCGATTCCATAGCCTACTATGAATTCTTTTTTGTTTGTACTTAGGTTATGAGTTTGGAAAGGATGGAGATGGAACGAATAGAGTAAAATATCTGTTTATTTCAACAATGTATACGAAACCAACATTGATATATTTTTGCAACTACAAACCATCACAAGTGTGTGAAATGACCTACAGCTATGTTCGCCCCGTTAGAATCATCAGTGATAATGCGGTGAAAACACTGACAAGACAAATCGGACAACTTAAATTCGACCACTTGAAGAGTTATTGTTATTGTAGGCAAGACAGTGACAGTTTTCCGCTTGCTGTCCGCATCTGCGACAGCCCTAAAAGCTCACAATATTCGGTTGCTTCAAGTCGTACAAATTCTATCACAAAGAAACACCAATTCCTTGATAAATAATATACCGTTCATGAATTTTGTCATTTCTCTATAACCTCGTACGATAATAATAGTGGTAATACAAAATCAACAATATTTTACAGTTAGCAACTACATACTCGATCGAGCCGATTCTTGCGATCCATAAAAAAATGTAGAGTATTCGCATGAAAGTTGTAGACATTGTACATTCGTAACAAAAATAGATCTCTAGCTAATAATTTAGTTTAAAACACTGCATCCTACTCGTTTATCACAAATTAAAAAATGGAACTCGAACGCGCGACTTAATCAGAAAGCGATTCGTTACTTGGCACAATATACATACTTCGCTCCGCTTTCTCATTAGATCGCGCTGACACTGCGGCGCAATCAATTAAAAAAAAAACACCACCGTGCGAATATTTACAAACGGAGACGACCCACCCACGTGAACAGTCATTAGAATGTGTGTTCCACTAAATACACCGATTTATATTAAAAATATCAGAAAGTTCTAACGTTTAAGTTATAGATAAATATGTATAAAGAGCAAGTCAGTAAGGCGCTACACATTTTTATCACATGTAATCAAATTTGATAGAGTCTTCTGCCACACACACTGCACTAACTATCCCGGCTTTTCGAGTGAAACCGACGCGGCCACGGCAGCGGCCAATCGAACTGTCTGGGTATGGGCCCCCCAACATTTCCCTCGAAGTAGACGAAGAAGCAGAACCACCACTCCCGTCCCAAGAGGTTGCTCGGTGAACTTTGCTGCAAAAACAAGTCAAACAACGCACTTTACCCACCAGAGAAACCTACTTTCAGATTCGCATTATTGGCCAACGTGTGATACACCCAAAAAATTCGCGTTGTAACAAAATATGCGATGATGACGTCCACCGAGTAGTGTCCATGCGACAGTTGCAACATCGCAACGCCCACCAGAGCCAGGACCCAGTAGAACCAGTGCAGTGGGTACAGCTTCTTCGGCGAGTCTGTAAAAATGTGACTTGGGGCGGAAATTAACAGAGTTGGGCGTGCTCACATTCCGAGATGAAGAGGTAACTAAGTACTAGGATGACGGTGTGCCCGCTGTAGATGAAATCTCCGCAATACACGTGCTTGCCGTTGACGGAGAGACCGAAGCCTGACATGAGGCTGAGGACTCGTTTGGCGACCATCAACGGCGTTGTTTGGTTCGACTTTGGCGAACAGAAGTACGTCTTGCTCGACACTGGCAGTACCGTGACGTATATGGTAATGGAGCGGTACAAGTATAACAACGACATTATTAGGAATATCCTCCTAAACACTATGAACCTGTAAGATAAAAAAGAGGGAAGTGAATATTTCGTTTACTATTCATTTTGCACTGAACTATTGGGAATTCAAACTAACTTTACCGCCTGTCGGTAAAACAGGTCGCGCGGCTTCTGTGACGTCATTGACGGGATAGAGTGTGACATAAACGTTACAATCGTGAAATAAATAGACGATGGGCACAGATTACTCCAGATGACTGATTTCATAGGGCGATTTTGTCCGGAATATCTCTTTTCTACACATTGAAACTAGGCGCATGACATCTTTGTCACAGATACCATAAGCAAATGTAGAGGCGCTCTAGTCGCTACTAATACTTTGTACGACCGCTAGATGTCACTACAAAAATTTTTATTTAAATTCAATAAAAGGCCCAATATTTTTACTATTTTAAATTGAACAATGTACAATTCCGTGTTTTTTAAAAAGCGTGACTGTTTCTACGCTTGTTGCTTTTTTTCTGACTAATATTTTAAAAACAGCATTTTGCTGCAATTATAATCAAGCCAGTAAATGTCAAAACTTGCTTGTATATTGAATTTGTGAAAAATTTTAAGCGAAAGATGGGTCTTTTTTACAATATTTGTGGTGTTGGTGAAAACTAAGCGGAGAAACTGCATTGTTTTTCAAAAAGTGAAGAAAGGTAAGGATGTTTTATTAATACAACAAATTCAGGAAATCTAATTACATAATTCTAGAGCGAAACTGTGGCAAGAAGCTCTAAATGTCCAAAATTGCAATCTAAAGCAAAAGTGGAAGGTTTGCAACAAACACTTTTCGGCATCGTTAGATATTAGGCTTCATTATTCCTAATTTTTGTTTATGCATTTGAAGAACTAAGCCAGGTTGCTCTATTGGTTGTCCGGCAAGTCTTTCAAAATTTCCATTATGACATAATAACCCCAAGTAATTATCATATGTGTAAGTTATACCTATCTTAGGAATGTAATTGCTAACATTTTGGGTATAATTTTGTTTAATTTAAATTATGTAATATAATAAACTGATTTTTATAAAATTGTTTGTATGACGTGTAAATAATGAAGGAATATTTTATGATTTATTCTACAAAACAATTTTTTACTAAATCATAAAATATTCAAAAGATAATAGCATTTTTACTACCTACAAAGAGAGAAGAGACTATTTAAATTTGCCGCAAAATTTGATCGATGCGCCATCTGAAAACTGTTACATAATTTGAAGGTCGTTAAAGGTCATTTTGCCAAAATATTTGCATTAAGTCAGTGATCTGGAGTAATCTGTGATGATGGGTTTGTGTTATCTCTGCCAAAATCTCTAAGGGCCGGTTTTTCAATCGTTGATTAATGTTAAACCTCTAGTTAAACTAAAAATGCAGCATTTTGATTGGTTAAATTGCAAAAATTTCCATAGAAACCTACTAACTAGAGGTAAACCAACGATTGAAAAACCGGCCCTAAAAAGAAATATCGTCATTCAGTTGAACATCATCGCAAGAGAGAAAATTTAAAAAAGTAACTTACAAATCTTCCTAATCTTGCCATTCATATTATTTGTGCATTATGACTTTAAACGAGCACTCTAACATCGGAGCCACATACTATACAAGAAATTTTCCACACGCAGGAAGATAAAGTGACAATTGGGCCCAGATATGCAATAACAAAACGACAAAATAATATTGACATAGTTGGTTCTGCTGAAAGCTCGGATTCCATATTTTTATTTTGCAGTTGGGCTTTTCGTTTCTATAGAGGGCTAATAAATTTTCACTTGATTCTTTTTTGCGCAAAATTGATATTTGGGATTCGAACGTTCACCAGAATCAGCTATCTCAATATTATTTTGTCGTTTTGTTGGTTCCTTATTGCATATTTGGGTCCAATTGTGAAAATTATACCGAGAATTAAAAAAAAACGGAGGCTCAGCATTACCATGATCAAAATACGGTTTATAATAATTTTAAAAGTAATATTAACATTTTGAATTGTTTGTTTATTTTTCGCATTTAGCGGTAATGATAATTTTCAAAATAACGGTTCAATCATTGGTTGTGATGAAGTATTAAGGGAGATACGGCGCACAGACAAAAAAACACCTTTGAGAATTAATATATCAATAATATATCGTGCAGATGAAAAGGTTGGAATTCATTCGATATATTTTTTATAAGGAGCAAAAAAAAAATCGCTGAGACCCTCAATTTTTAATTTTAAATGCCTAAATTTTGACATAAAAATCAGCTTTGTTAGTTAGTTCATCACTGTCAAACATATGCCGTTATTTCTATTTTTTTAAATGGCAATATTTATTTTTGATTGCATTTTTTAAAGAGCATGTTGTTTGCATACAAAATATAAAATAATCAAATTTTAATAGGTTACATATCAATATTAAAAAAAAATTGTTTGTATTTGGAAAGTTTACTTAAACTACATAAGTTGATATTTACTCCTGATAATTTAATTTTTTTCACGTTATGTAGATACACTACTTTTGATTAATGCATTGAATTACAAAATAACAAACAAATGTAAATAAATACATTGTACCAACGACGATTCATTCTACAAAAATACAAAAAAAATCTTTAAAATATTGTTTGTTATGTAACCTATTACAATTTTTATTGTTTTATATTTTATGTTTTAAAGCTGATTTTTATGTCAAATTTGCACATTTAAAGTTAAAAAAATCGGGGCGATTATATTTTCGCTCCTCATAAAAAAAATTATTGAATTAATTCCGACCTTTTCATCCGCACTGTTTAGAAATGTTACATTATTTATGGCCCATCTGTCATTTATAGGTCAAGCGATTTTTGTACTTGTAGAACACACAAAAATGTAGTTTCTGTTCTTTTTCTGGGGTTGTCTAATTTTTTTGGATTTTTTCACTTAAAACACGAAAAAATCAACCAATACGACCGGCCATAATGCGATTATCCCGTCAATTGCGTCACGTTCAATAGTGCACACTTTCTCCGCACTATTCCCAAAAAACTAAGGATTTTTGAAGATGATGTATTCAAAACTTGCAATAAAGTGAAACAAAAATTAGGATGCTTCACTGTCAAAATTTTTTTAGAAATAATACAGTATTACTGTGGTATTACTGAGAGGGAAATAAACTGCATTTGCGTAATTAGACAGTTTTATCTTTCAATATGTAAATTCATTCCATCCAAGACGCAAATATTTATTGAATTAAAACATTCCAAAGTTTGAAGCAGAAACAAATATAAACAAACAAACCCGCTATTACTGATAAGCCCAAACACTTTCATAAACAAATATTATATTTAATTGGAGTTTTATCAGAAAATAGTAAAATAAGTTATTTAATGTTGTTTCATCCTGTAGACCTTTTTTGGCCTCTTGCTGCCTTCGGAACCTTTCAACAACACAAGTCCTAATCATTTGATTTAATGTTTCTCACAATTCCAGTTGAAGTATGTATCAAAAAATTTAAATTATTGGGTTGGTGTATAATTATCAGGCGTTTTTGCAGGCGGTTTTTTAAATAACAATTGCTGTATTGTTTACTTTTTTATATAATAGTATTATTTTATGTATAGGTTATAAAAATGCGTTTCGATAACCATAGTCATATTTGTCATATTATGATTTACCACTTTGAAAAAGGATGGAAAGGAGCGCAATCATTTCGCGATCTCAACGAACTTTTTAGCCAAGGAACAATAAGTGAAAATCGATGCAGTGAATGGTTTGCCTATTTCAAACCTGACAACACTAGCTTGGAAGATAAGCCAGGAAGAGGTTGACCATTAGATTTGGACAACCAGGCACTTTTTTCCAAAGATAATTTTCTAAGATTTGGTTAGCTTGGTGGCCGATGTCCAAGAGCCCTGACTTTTTTGCATTGAATCGACCGTCTTCCAAGGAAATGGGAATCAGTTATTGAAGTCAATAACTAGGCTCCGGAATAATCATTTAACAATATCATTGTAGAATTATTTGCTTTTTTTTCAAATAAATATTGTTTTTTATAAAACGCCTAATAATGATGCACCAACCTAATACAAAATCTGTTTCATTGTTATCAAATTTTGTCTTCTTACCTATGTTTATGGAAAAAGATGGATATGAAGCACGAATTCACACACACTATGATGATGTACTCTGATACATCTAAAGCCCAGTCTATAGCAGGTACGTTGTCGAGGAACACATCTGGGAGAGGGCCGTAGGTTTTCCTATCGGGTAATCGTTCGTGGACGAGAGATAAAGACGTGAGCGTCAGAACGAAATTAAAAGCCATGATAATCGAAGCTGAAAAAATCCATCGTTTTGCTTCGAACGCCAGAGTTTTTGAACCCACCTAGCAGAGTTTTCCACCGTTCCTGAGGAAACCTGGGCTCCTCCCTGACAGGAGGCGGCATGGTGATTTTGATGACACCATTGCTCTCGGTGGTTTTTTGTCCGACGTCGTCTTCGTCCTCGAAGTACTCTTGGCCGGAGGAGTCGTGTGCGTTGTGGCCCCATTTGTCCGACTTTCCCGGATTAGGCAATAAAGGCTGTCTTTGATATAAATCTCCTGTGAATCAAACGAGAAACATGATAACGCTTCTTCTTGTACTCCAAAACCGACATACCGTCGTCTTTCATTTGAATTTATAATCACACTAAAATTCCACACGTTTTTATGCTTATCATTGCAGGAATGTGAATGAGAATTTATTAAAAATGGGGATTGTGACGGTAAATTATGAATATCATTTAGCCCGTAATATCTAATCTTTATTGCAGAGCTGCGACTAGTAAATAGACGTCCAAGTGAAGAATGCTAATTAATGTGAAGTCTGATAACAACTTTTGCTGTAAATATTGTGACAAACGAAAATTGGAGTTTCGTGGTTCATTCCCAAAAACGAATTTCATTTTTAAGAAGTGAGTTTTTTTAGTAATCTCTCGGAATTTTTAATTAGACGTTCCGGCTAATATCTAAATTAAAGTTAATTTTTATTTGTCATGGATCAACCGCTGGAAAGTTTTGCTACGGAACGTCATGCACTATGCTTGTGGTATCCGCTTAATCAAGGTGAAATGTAAAGGAATATATAACGTTGTGGGTTTTGGCAAATCAAGTGTTTCCAGTAAAGTGCACTTTTATTATTTGACCCTCGATTCGCCGTTTTTACACTGGTCTCGTTGTTAGAATGTCCATACAAAAAATTGTTCCAAATCTCTTGTTACACTGTAGTTTATTTAAAAATAAACAACATTTGGAGCCACCCAGTTAATAAAATTACTAGTCCTCTGTTCTATAACTCAAGTTCTTCAACATTGTAGTTTGACAATTTAACAACAAAATTAAAGTAATAGTTTCATAAATTGAGCGACTTTAACAAACTTAAACTCTGCATTGAATCACCATTTATTTAATCAACTTTAACATATTAAAAACAAAAAAAAACATTATATAACAACTACCACTACTTTTATATACTAGTCGTAATATCCCCAAAAAGAGAGTGGTTAAAATCAAATAAGAATAAACGAAAGTCTATTGATTTATATTTCTACAATTTTCAATTAAATACATAGTTTCTGTATAAGTGCTGCGTAGCGCCGTAGCTTGCTACGAATAAGTTTCGAAAGTCTTCTTGTGGAAAATTATTCCGTTCTTCAATTAGAGCCTGTATCATTCTTCAGCTGTAATTGGAAGATTTGGACTTCGTCGAATACTGATCTGTATTCCTAACTGATCCAAAACGTGCTCGATCGGATTTTATTTTATCAATATTTTGATGAAGATACTGAGCAACATGAATACCCTTCCTGAAGTAATATTACAGCTCTATTAACTTGTATCGTTGTTAATTGATGATGATGATTATTATTTCGTTGAGTTATTGCTTCTTTCGAATTACAGGTGCTGCCAGACTGATCTACTATTGTTTAGCACTAAAATGACTCACATCCTGTTTAAACATTTACATATTCTTAAATCATTTTAGTTTTTGTGGCAATTGAACATCTCGCATTTCTATAAGCTGATTATAACAGACACCACGTGTACCATTTTGTAATTACTTAAATAAATGACAGTACAATCATATTTTTGTTGTTTGATTTGAATCTCTCATAATAAATACTGAAGGTCAAAAAAGTGACGATTTTATTTATTGAGTAGTGTTTATTTCAATTTTTGTTGATCAACTTAGGTTGTGATCCCACAAAACACTGACCGAGTCAAAGTTCATAATTCAATTTATTAGCGAGTCTGAAAGTGTTAGAATCTGGTTTTTGGAATTACGAGTATATCGAGTGCAACCACACATTAGGAATGCTAAAGTAAATGCCCTAATACATTTTTTCTTAGTTATTGGTTTAATAATTCACAAATAAAATTGTATGAATACTTCATGTGAACAAAACTAAAGTACCTACATACAAATAAAAATATGTATATGTATATTTTTCACAGTGTAGACTATTGAAATCGTGACATTTGACAGCAGTTATCATAATTTTGCTCAAAAGACGTCTAAACCGAGACAGAGACGAAATTTGATAGAAATGTTACGGTTAAAGTGTTTAGTTGGTTAGTTTACATACCATCCAATTAGTTTGTAAATTAGCGAAGAACGTTGTTAAAAGTATAAACCAAAAGCATGTAAATAAAATAACCAATGCTACTTGGCTACTTTATAAACTAACCGAAGGTATTCGGAAAGTAGACCAACAAGTTGGTTATTTTGTAAACCAATCTAATTTTTTTAGTTTATATATTTGTTGCTTTGTGCTGCATTAGTCATACTCATAAGAATTATTTTTTGTTTAATGAAAGTTTACGTTTTTTAGTGTAAATAAAATTTTATGTTTCCAAGAATTAATTTTTTATTTAACTGCAGCGTCGGTAAAACGCCTCAATATTAAATTTAGCAAACGGTTTATTGTTTGCAAACAAGTTAACAGAACTTTATTAAATTTGGCAGAGACATGTTTTTGTAATTTAACATTTTTGTAAACATTTTATCCGGAATTTACTAGCGTAACATATTCATATTTTATGTTTAGTCAAGTATTAATAATTGAATTTTGTATATTTGAATAAAACTGAATTAAAATACGAAATTTTGTTTACATATTAACCAAGAAGTTGGTTATTGTCTTTCTAGTGATTATTATATTATATTCACACTAGTCAAATAATTTCGGTTAGTTTATAAACTAGCCAAAACGCACTGTTATTTTATTTACTTGCTCTTGGTTTATACTTTAACCAACGTTCTTGGCTAGTTTGCAAACTAATTGGATCGTATATAAACTAGCCAAGTAAACACTTTAACCGAACATTTTATTCTGAATTCACTAACGTAACATATTCATATTTTATGTTTAGTTAAGTATTAATAATTGCATTTTGAATATTTGAGTTGCAATCAATTGAAATAGGAAAATTAGTTTACATATTAACCAAGAAGTTCGTTATTGTCTTCCTAGTGATTATTATATTATATTCACACAAGTCAAATAATTTCGGTTAGTTTATAAACTAGCCAAAACGCACTGTTTATTTTATTTACTTGCTCTTGGTTTATACTTTAACCAACGTTCTTGGCTAGTTTACAAACTAATTGGATCGTATATAAACTAGCGAAGTAAACACTTTAACCGTAACAAAAACATTAACGTGTCTTATGTACGAGTATTGTGTCCGAGACTGTTACAAAGACTTAATTACAAGGTCGACAATTTACTACACTCTTTTGAACGTCATTAGATAACAAAGACCTGGCCTGGTTATGTCTTAAATGGCATAAAAACGAAAATTGTCGTGAAACATGACATTATAAGACCAAGAAAAAATTTAAAATTGACCTGAACTAAACTTATTTGGCCAAAAAATAATTCTGCGACACCTATCTTGATTTCACACGTTCCAATTACACAAAAAAGTGCTGAAATAATGATATTCGAGACGAGTTGCTTGAGTTCACTCTACCACCTTCAAATTTGGCAAATTAATATAATAAAGTTCGTTTTTAATTGTACGTATAAGTTATTTTTTTGTATGTGTACTGTTTTCGAATTCCCGTTCGTTTTGCAGTATTTGTTCTAAATATGGGGCCGAACGTGGTCAAACAATATTTAATATTTATCTTCGCCGGTTTGAAGTTTGATCAAGCATTTGTCACACGTCTGCTCTGCATACTTTTCCATATATTTGCTTATTTACAATTACCACCGCGTGAAATTGGGTTCTATTTAAAACGCCGACGTCTTCCCGAATCGGTGTCAACAACAATTGTGACGAAACGGTCGTCGCGGAATTACCAGAAGCCGGTTTCATCTGACTCGCGGCTTACCTTGCGTCATATTCGTTCCCTTGGAGGTATTTGGCGGTTCCTCGTCGTCGAGAGGAGGCAGAGATAGGACCGAGCGTGGGCTCAATAAGGCATGTGAAGAGTTGTGCTGTTGAAGCTGAGGCACGTCTGCTGTTGGATGGATGCTTCCATAGTCGACGAACTTGGGCTCTAATACCATTCTGCAACAAGCACAAGCATCTAATCAGCGAAATAAGCTCCTTGGGTGCAAATTAGAAACAGTCCACGATGATTTAGATTACAGGGGAGTTCCGGTTATGCCACAGGATGTGTCTCCGCGTGTTATCTTTCAATAAAATATGGACTTATCCGCAGACACGGAATGTGGAGCATCGAACCATTACATCGCTGACTCGCTTTGTTTTCGATTCCCGCACCCAGCGTAATTTTGAAGTGATTGCAAAAACAACGCTAAAAATACCCGTACAGTGCGTGGAATTACTTGTAAATGTTTTAATTTCAGTGCTGTTTACCTAAAACCGGACGCTTTGTCCCTGGAGCCGTTGTTTTGCAGCTTTCGTCTTCGCAAAACACTATCTAAAATTCGTATCTGAATAAATTGATTCAAACACCCGCGGCCGTGGAATGAGATGTTGTTGCAGATTTTTGGCAAATGCTTAGAAATAATAAAGGTGCTACGATGACTGTGTGCAAATGTTTCGAACAACGTACACATTGCAGTCGATCCGGGACAACAACAACGATGGAACTTGTTGAAAATCAAAGAGGAAGTTTCTGAATAACGTACGTCACATCCCATGTTTTATCTGATATGGAACATGCAAAATGCGTTCGTTCGTTGTCTGCGTCGCACACTTAACGACAAATACATATTTAAAATGCACAAACTATCGATTGCGGCGGCCACGAAATCAAATATGCAGTATTTGTACGAATCAGAAAATGAAAAAGTTTTGACGTCTTTTAATTAGTAATATGTATCGATTGGGGTTGAATAAGATACGTGGGGCGGTTCTATTATTTTAGTAATTTCTTCAACGATTAAGTTGATGAGTTTTTTCTGGGAAATCGGCGAAAACGTGGCGGTTATTCCACGATTATTTCGGTCGCGGCAGATGTGGCCACAAAACTAAATAACAATGAAATGAAAATAAATATAACTTCTCGGTCGTATTTTGGCTTCTTCCGTATCTTTTTGTCACGCTCGAAAACTCGGACATGAGGTAGTAAATGTATTGGTTATGATTTGTGCTGTTTGCAGGGTCATTTTACTAATGGAAAGTATGTTGTTTACTAGTGAAAAGGTCACTAGAAATTGTTACACTTCCAATGCACTTCTTTGTTTTCGTGTCTAATGTTTATCATAACAACCTGTTTATTTAGTTAAACTATTCGTTATATGGCGGTAAAATCAGTCGAATGTTGTTGGAAATATTTACTAAAAGAAAAACGTTTCAAAATGCCACGTTGTTATTAGTTCGGCGTCTTTGCCTCGCTCGATTTGTCTATGTTTATGGTAATAAATAACTTGTAAAAACATTGCTTTTCGAGATTACAGCCACTGGTCAATAAATTTGGTCGGGTTCGTAAGATGGGTGGATTCGATTTAATAAAAAAAGCAACTTTGCTAATGCAATGTTTGATAATTTCAAGGGGTTCACGATTCGTGTATTCAGGTGTACATACTGGCCTGTATTCGGTAATGTGTGTGCATTCAAAACGTATTCTGTGTATTCTTTGTATTCACACCTATACCTACCATTGGACGAGGAAATTGCTCTGTTTTTGAAGCACCAAAGCAATCGCTGGAGAAATGTTTAGTAGATTATACATTAGAATGTTTGAAAATGACTTTACCGAAATTTAGTCAAGTTTTAAAGAAACAAAGAGTGGTTTTTATTGTGATGATCCCGAGGATATCCATGATCAATTCTGACAGCGATATTCAGGATACAACTGACGCTCAAACTCGATTTTTTCTTAAATGAAAGAGCTTCAATCCATTTATTGTGGTGTTAAATTTCAGAAAAAAATGTTTTTCAAAAACTACAATTTTTTTCAATGTAAAAAATAAAAAAGAACGTTAGAAATTTTATTATCTGTAATCTGACCACGCCACTTAATTTAGAATACGCTCAAATGGGTGGGTGGTGAAAATTATGGACCCAAAAGTGCACAAATTGAAATCAATAGAATAAAAGTTGAAATACATTAAATATAGTTATCATTCTACTTCAATTTCATTTTTCAAAAAGAATGAAGTAAATTTTAATTAGTTGCCTGTTGTAAAAAATGAAATTGGCACCATATAACGAGTAACTGTGTAGTAAAAATAGTTAAAATTGTAATAATATGCTTGCCCTTTGAATCATTCTCCATTATTCCCTTCGTGGTTTATCCAGAACCACACATTCACCCAAAATCCCTCACTTTTATTTGAAGGTCTAATAGTATATGTATTGTTCTATATTGAATTGAATTGAAAATTATATTTATATTGAATCGTGGCCTATATACCTACTATTATGCTTCCATTCGAGCAGGATTGATCAGAAAAAAAAACGTTTCTCCAAAATGCTTCAATTTTTTCAAATTCAATAAATGGCTTTCTTATCATCTTACTTATAATAGGAATTATATATAAGTTTTTAGATCAAATAGCAGTGGCGGCTGGTGCTAAAGGCCACAGGGGCACGTGCTCACTGATGCTAAATAATCTTTTTATTAATTTTAAATTTTAATTTGTTGTGATTTGGTGTGATTGAGTTATTTTGCAGCAAGAAAAATATAAGAATAGACTTCATATACAACTAAAAAGTGTTGGTACGTTTTCTTTGTCACTTTTTTGTTTTGTGCCCAGTCTGTTTCTGAACCCACGAGCCGCCACTGTTTTAAGTAATAATAGTGATAATCAAAACGAAAAAAATTGTATTATTTCAAAGTTATTCTTGTTGTTATTTATTCCGATTGGACAATAAGTTTCTGAGAAAAAATTATACATTTTTTAAAGATCATTATTTTTTATCTTAACCCTGGGGATTAGAATTTTTTGTGTGTGCTAATTTGTGATACGTGACTTTTTTTCATCGCATCTGCTCCAATCCCCATTTGGGATTTTTAAAAAGATGTACATAAAATATTTTGATTTATTGTATAGTTATAACGATAATCATGGTTTCACATTTAAATAAATCTGTTATCAAAAATGTAATAAATAAAAATTTGGCAGTTCATGAGTTAAAAACCATCGGGCAAGATAATGTCAAAAATAGACAAAAAAATCGCAATGCAATTGAGTTGCCATAACTTTTCAGATTTTAGATTTATCAAACAAATTTACCTACCGCAGAAAAAATTAGTTAGATAAAGATGTTTTTCTGATTTTAGTTTTAATATTTAAATTTAACAATAATATGTATTGAACAAAATTAGGTGTATAAAGATGCCCGGCGAATTGCTGTTCTGCAATAAACTCATAATATAATGTCTTCTGATTTTTGGGCAAAAACCTAAAACCTTGTATTCTCAAAAATGTATGTTGTATGAATCGACGTATGCTCCTATATTTTGGTATATTTATTTGTATTATATGTGCTCACATATTCATCCGTATTCACTTGAATTTATATGTATTCTTGTGTAATGCGTATTCGGTACTTATAAATGCGGTAACCCCTCGGATAATTAAAAATAAAAAAATAAAATACCGACTCAAGCAGGGGCTTGTTGGAATGTTGGAGCCACGAACACGATCTGGTTGAAGATGATATTACAATTTATCGCGAATATAAGAAACGAAAGGAATAAAACGTGTCAACGGTATAGGGTTTCATAAAAAGCAAAACTGACTTGAAGATCACATTACATACAACGTATTGTTTATAAACAAACTTCTGTAATTTACCCGACCTATGCTTTAAACAAGAAAGAGAAGCCCACATACATAATGTTCATTACAATTAGGTTCTTTAAATATTGCGTGTTAACAGTTCAAAATTAATAATTAAAAACAGCTACGAAGGAGAAGGAATTCAAAGAGTACAGCCATGGACAGTCAAGAATAACACCCGTGTTATGCAAATACCGACTCTATGAGATATTGTCATTGAGCCGGTATTTGCATCACACCCGCCGGCTAAAGTGTTATTCTTGACTGTCCACGGTTGTACAAGTGCAACAGCCACGATACCAATTATATTTTGCACAAATGCGGTTCGTTTATGGTTATTTGCAAACCATGCGTTGAACAACAATACGACAATACCGTGTTAAAATCTCTTATCATCAGTCTTGGATGTGGTGTTTAATGCTTACTGTTTTAATAAACCCACAAACGGTTATCGCCGAGATGGAAAATTACAACCGCGACTGCTGACGACTTTCGCAATCAAACAATTGGCTTTTGGAAGCGTTCCCGAGTGGTAAGTCACGTGCCGCTGCCGCTTCCAGCAACTTGTTGGTCCGTACGTCTGATAAAAGAGAAATCAACCCAGATTGCGGCCTGATTGTAGCTCCGGCCTTGTACAAGAATTTCTCGACCTAAGCCCTACGACACCCACCTAAATCCAACTGATTGTCAACTGGTCATAGTTGGAGCGCAGCGGAAGTAATTCTCGCCAGCCGCTTTTCCAATAGACCTTTGCCCTCGTCAACGAACCCTTCTTCTTCGCTAACGTCCGTGCATCGGGCCCAATTTCGCAGTCGCACATAACCCAAATTTAGTACTTTTTGATTTGGACGTGACACTGACACTTTTAATTGAAGAACGCCGAAATTTGGAGATTTGGACACGCGACTCGGAAGAAGCCAACCATCGACGCGACCGCCTCGGCTTTACTCACAGACTACTGACGTTTACGTTGCGTTACGGCTGTGGAAGCCACGCGCATGAGCTTCAGATGCCGGTGGTGATGGCCACACCATTCAAAACTCAACTTTCAACCCCAAAAATATTCATCGTCAACATGCGTTCCATTTCCGTACAATGAATGGACGAGATAAGCGCGGCGTGAATGAAACGCCTTCTATTATTATTGATTATTGATAACGATAACGTTGTTTACATTGTGGTGTCTAAGGTTGCGGAAGGACGACAGGTGTTTCCCCAAATGGCCAGGTGGACAATTTTTACTTGGCCAGTTCCTAAACTAAGTGGTTAATGTAACAAACAACGATAACGGGTTGGCTGTGTTTAAATTATTTTTTAAGCCACTTTGTTAGTTTAAACAGTAACCAGGTAGTTTATAAACTAGCCAAAAATCTTGGTTGGTTTACACACGAACCGGCTGAAACAGGTATCGCGGTAATTATCACTTAGTTGGCTAGAATAGGCGAAATTGATGAAATAAATCGAGGTCTGATTTAGTAACGTCGATATAAACATACCCAAGTAAACATTTTTTAAAGAAAACAAATATTAGATGTTAAGTTATTTACACGAACATTAAATTTGGAATAAAAATGAAGCAAACAAATTTTATAACCGATACAAAAACCGAATACTAACGGGTGTTTTTTTTTTAATTTAGCGAAGTTGGCCATTAATGTGTAACTGTGAAGTGTGAACCTACCATCAAATCAAAGTGACAATTGTGAATTTGACAGCTGATCTTTTAACTAATCTCACTTTTAATTTAATTCGTTAATGCGATTAAAAGCACTTGCAAACGAAAAAATAAAATTTAAAGAGGAAATACCGTTTATAACAAATAATCAGAATGTGCGTCAATTTGACATTTGAAGCAATGGTTTCAAAAATTATGGTGCGTTCACACGAACTCATAGTCACCGCCAACTGTGACGCCAAATTAAAAAACAACTCATCTGGACTGACCCTTCTTTTCATCTTGATAGTTTGGTGCTCTAGTCAATTATGTGATTATTACGCCTTCCCCAGGTTTGAGAATTGTGTTCCTAGCAGGTTAGATTGTAAACCTAAATTTCTAGCTGTGTGGTTTCTGTAGGAACTTCCCTAACTCGAAATATTCTCAAAGTCGAATTTTTTGTGAACAGGTTAACGTGAATCTTACCCAGTAATTTTGACCCCGTAAGTCGAATTTTCCCTAACTCGAAGTAAACTTTCGATCCCTTGGAGAGTCGAGTTAGAGAAGTTCCACTGTAGCAAATTAAACAACGTTCTTGGCGAGTTTATAAACTTTCTGGTAAATTTAGTAGAAATGGTGCTACTTGTCGTTTGGTGAGTTTATAAAGCAATCAGCTACTTTTTAAACTAGCCAAGTAAACACTTTATCCGGAACGCATGGTCTTTCCTCGATCAGGCTGAGGAAACTTCATGAAATATCCAATAAAGTAGTACTCTTTGCAAAAACAACTGCTTTAAACTGCTTTAAATAGCATGAAGCAGATTAGGGTTTCAAGATTCAAAATTGAAGAATAAAGTCCACTGTAAAGTTGTTGTGGTTCAAATAAACCCAACAAAGAACATTAAATCAAATCTCCTGAGTTTAAATCAAATGTAACTTGATTATCAGTTATTGGCGTTTGATAACCAGTCTGAAAGAAATAAGCGTGTATTAAATAAAGCGAACCATGTAACAGAAAGGGAGGGAAAAAAATAATTTCTATCTCTAGAAATTAGAACTGATTAAAAGTACAAAAATGTAAACAATAAATGGATTGTGTTCCTTCTTTTGAACGTTGCCTTTTGCGAGTAGGTATGCGTACATTTTTTAAAACATACATGTAAAACACATTTACATATTTACATAAATAAGTTAGAAACAAAGGAAAAAAGGAAAGTGAGTTACTTAAAAAATGTATAGAAAGAAAGATTACATAAATGAAAACATGTAACAATATTCATAAAAAATGATATTATTTTCAAGTAAAATTTTATAGAAAGAAAGACTAGAAGGAATTCTTACATTTTATGTAACTGAAACACAAATTGCTGCAGTTACATCAAAATATAGGTCTGACATTTAATGCTGCCAGGACCAGTAAGAAAGCGAAGACGATAATTTTACATGAAACCAAACGACACGATACATTTTACAAAGTTTCGTAATAACGTCATTAACGAATAAAAATAAAACAATATTGTTTTTAAGTAAAATAGTTAAGACGTTGTTTTTTGTTAGGCTGATTGCAAGGTAAATACCATCTATAATCTCCCGTGTCTTTATGATCATGACCATTGAAGTTTGCCCGTTACCGGTCGTCATAATTACGATATGTGTTCAAAATAGCATTTTTTCGACAAATCAAAATAAGATGTAAGAAATCAAAAATAAATCGAAACGCAAATTAAAACATGACTGCTCATGTAAAATTATTCGTCGGTTTTGTAATAAATAAGCTACGTAAAAACCACTACGGTTGGGTCGAAACTGTTAAAGATTATCAAAAGTAAATCTAAAAAATTTAAAGAGGTTTAGTTCATAGATAATAATCCAGCCGTTCCACACAAAAAAAATTCAACAAATTTACAATATGCCTTTCAATCTGTGAAATGAAGACAGCAATGGACTGTAAAATGACACTGAAAGTGCACAGTTTACATATTTCAAATCAGAAATAGTTTCATTGTTACAACTTACAACCACTGTCAGTTGTATTCCAGTAAAGCCTTGAATAGCATTTAAATTGAAAATTACATTATTAAACATTTTAAAAATCAGTAAGAATACAATAGCACAGCTTAGCAACAGGAAACGTATTTTTAAACCTTCTAAATACTAATAGGTCTGACATTTAATGATGCCAGGACCAGTAGGAAAGCGAAGACGATAATTTTATATGAAACCAAACGACACGATACATTTTACAAGGTTTCGTAATAACATTATTAACGAATTAATTTAATACAAAGTTACAAAGGTTGCGTGTAAAAATAACGCTCAGGTGTTATGCTTATGCAACTTGTGTTTCTGTTTATTCGCGCCAGAAGATATAACAGGTGTGTGGCGGGAAATCCTTGAAACTTTTAAATTACACACGAAATTTAGACATTTTTTCATGCTCAGATCATGTATGCTGACAACATAACCGTATCAACATTTTATTATTTTATAGTTATCCCTACTGCAGGTCATAATTCTCTCAGATTTAGGAAGATTATAAACTATATTTACAACTTCTATTAGTCAACAAAGAAAATAATGGAATTGATTTAAATTTAAATTCTGAATACAAATTTATATTTAATGGTCGCGACTGGGACAACGAGAAGAATACTTCTACCACGTTCACACTGCCACTGAAGATGTCTACCGTCGTTGTAGATGAAACGTTTGGGAGTAATTCGGTAAAACCGACCGTGAAAGCTTGCACATTAAAAAAAAATGTATTGTGTATCATATTTACGTTTCAAAAAGAAGATAACAATAGTGTACCGTTTATTTTTTGAATTCCGAATATTAAACACACAAACAATAATTCAAGGTGAAGGCCACAAATAATTACATATGCAGTAAGATAAAATATACCAGACAGCTAGAACAGGATCATTCAAGGAAAGGAATATGTGTTTTAAAAATTACTTAGAACTAAAGCAGTAAATGATTCATTCTAGAAAACGACGATCACAATTCCTAAAAGTAGTCGTGTGAGCAACAGCTCACGCTATTATCACATTTGCAATTTACAAGTCAAGGATGTTTCAATAATAATCATTGATTTCTCGAATAATTAACAATTGAATTGGAATCGGCCTCAATTATTTAGCGAAGCTGGGACCTTGAAGGGACCCGCCACTAATCCAACCAAATAATTCAAACTGTGGCGCGCGATTCGCAATTTTGGCAAATTTGGGAAAACAGACGCGAGGTCATTGAATATTCGTGGTTTTTGTTGTTAATGCGAAATTAATATTTCTACTCGTATTGTTGCAATCAGCTGTGTGGAGGCCTTGGTTTGAATGTCGCGTTGTTCACACTATAAATATTTGAAAAGGTAAACTTTAATCGCAAGGTGGTTAGAAGAGAATAAAGTGAGTGATTAGATCGAAGTCGAAATAGTTATAGAGCAGAAGCGGCTTTACTCACTCTCCGTCTGCAACAATTTCAGTTGCGTTTTCGTTTTCCTCTTTTTTTTCGGCTTCATGTTCGTCCAGCGTCGATGCACCCATTATCTCAATCGGTTAAAATGTAAGTCAACTTTGAGGAACGGCCATTCTCCACTTGCACACCTTTAAACATTTACAATAATCTGTTGATATTTTGCATATTGGCAAAATTTGCTATTGTACGCTACGAGAAGCTCGGAGATCTAACCGCGAGCCGATCTTTGTCTCATTTTTTTGCACATGAGCACTAGTTTGCAATTAGGTGCTACGAATTACCGACCGGGTTAATTGACACTTACGCAACATCTGCTGGAAAATTTGGGGCTGTAAGTAGATGGATTTTCAGCCGGCGGCATAAACATTACGCAATTTACGACCAAACACGGATCACTTGTCCTAATTCATTCTTGAAACCGGGCATGACTAACTTGTCGGTCTGTGCAGCGTTTAATTTGTTTATAATTATCACTTTCGCTTTCGGATTTGTTTAGATGTCAGAGCGATTTAATTTTTCAATTATTTATTATTTTACAACACCGCATGGGGCTGCCACTAAAAATGCCATTAAATTAAATGTTTGATTTGACGTAAAAATATCTATAAATATTTTAGGTTTGACGGCGACATGAATGAAGATGTTATGAAGATGTTTGGAAGCTGACGATAAGAGCGCTTGAATAAGTTAAGAACATCAAGATTATATGGGCTGACATGTTAGCTATGTAAACAGCACGAAATGTGGATCAAAGATTCATATCTGTTACCTTCGCCCCAGGAATTCTCATGTAATAACGCCTAAATTAAATCAAAACTCTTATTTTCAGTTCAAACCCACAAACAAGTCACAAGACAGGAATTATACAAATTATTATACTGAATGATTTAAATTTGCTTAAAAAGAATGTGCGAGACAACTTTTAAAAAGGCCACAGAAGGAATCATAACGGGTGTACAAAAAAATGTATTTAGAGTAGGTCATGTCACTTTTGAATTCTTTACAGTGTAGAAAATTGCTGACATTGAGGTGGACAAATTCCAAATTAAATTTTCGATCGACAACACGACCATTTAATGTCTTCTTCGACAAATTCCATCCCCAGGTCTCAGTTTAGACTTCGTTTGAGCAATTTCTTAAATGACAACGCCTGTCAAATGTCATGACTTGACAGTTTCAAAAATCTACACTGTAAAAAATAAGATAAAAGCTTGTTTTTTTTGTTGGAATTAGCAATCAGAATCGAAAAGAACATATTCACAAGTGTGAATCTGTTATGAATGATGAATGATTTACGTAAGTACGTAAATCAACGATCGAATGTGTTTGAACTAAAATTTGAATCAAGAAATTTTGCTTAGGAGTAGGTGCGGGGATCGTCTTACTGCCCTTATGTTGTGAAATTTTATAATTGAAAGAGGGGCAGAAACCATACAAAATGTTTTCTCACGAACTACCTCTTGAAGGTTATTTAAAATTAAATTTAGAAGTAACGTAATAGTTATAAAATAATGTCGTGAGAAGTTTAATGAATTTTGGATTCGTGTGAAAAGTTTCTGGTCAAGCGAGGCAACAAAAGTACTCGTTTTGCAGATAGTTCAAGGAAAACTAGTCAAGCAGGATAAACTAGAGGATGTACAAAATTTATTAATAAAACATTTGTCCGCAAGATCCGGAGTTATGGGTTTATCAAATATCCTCCCAAATGGCCGTGGGCACGAGCCAACCCAAGAAGATAATGAAGATAACGAAGATGAAGTCCAGAATTGTTTAACAGGACCTGAAATTCATATTTAATAACTACAATTGATAACATAATAAATGTTATTTTTAAAATAAATTTCATATCAAATTATTTAACCTCACATTGACACTTTGACACTTTCTTTTTTTTTAACTCTACAGATACAGTTGATCTTATACTTTATCTTATAGTTTATCAAAAACCCACAAAGCTCATAAAAACGAAAAAAAAAATTTAAAAAGAAGTAAGTGCCTGTCAAATTTATACTTGGTATATTTTAAACTCCTCAAGCAGTTTCATTTGTTAATTTTAATTTTGCAAGAGCAAAAACCTAATCCATTGTTATAGTTTTTGGCTATTTTTGAAAAGTTTTAAAAACCGATAATTACTAAGAGAGATTCTGAACTAAAAACACTTGAACGTAAAATAAGAATGTTCCAATGAGCCTGAAGTTTTGCCGTTGTCTGCTTCTTTCACTGAGTTTCTTATGAAATCTCCGAGATTTGTCTATGTTTTGTTTAGGTTTTGTGTAAATATTAAATGTAATCTTACGGCAAGATTGAGACAATACTTACAATAATAATAATGATGTTTAGTGAAAAGTAATTCAATTTCAATGAATTAAAAAATATTTAGCATTAATTTATGCTGGTGCACTTTGCTCAACAGAGACTACCAAAAAGATTCCTGACCGGAGATTGAGTGAGAGAGATTAATTGACTGATCTGTAAATAGTTATATGTGGCAGTTCCAAAAAGTGCATTTTCAACTTTCTATTCGCAAACGGAAACATCGCTTCCAAAAGTTCTTAACAAAAGCCAATTTTCAATAAACAATTACTCAATATTGAATAAAAAGACAGCTGAAACTCTGACCAAATGTTATAAAAAATATGTATGTTGAGAAGCTCAGAAGTACCAAACAGACAGAAGAAACAAAATCATAGTTCCATCCCTATTATATTTCAAGGTATTTTTCCTATTAGTTATTTTTCAAATTTGGGCCCAATTAAAACGTTATTAGATCTTCTTTTATATCAACCTTTTTTTTCCAAAAATGCATGTTCAAACAAAAATTTTTTTGTTTGAATCTTCGTTTACAATATTTTTACAAAAATTGACAGACTTGAAGAGGACCAAAGCAAGTCGAAAACAGCAATGGAACTGAAAAATCAAACAAAGCAAAACTGAAAAGTATGCGTTAAAAGAATGATTTAAGTTTTTTCCACGAGGACTTGTGCATTCAAATGAGAATAAAACAAAGTGATAACTGAAATTAAGCTTCTTATTCCAGATTTATTGTTGCTGTTTGTGTTAGAAAATTACAATGTTAGTCGCGATTTGCACATTCCAACCGTTTTTGCATCGTGATTCACGTTACAGAAATACGAATGACAGATAGTCTTGCTATCATTTGACCTCTCATTCCGTGTAGTGATTCTGTGCGCTAATTCCCGCCAATTAATTGAAACAAACAAACCAAGTTCAGCCATTTTACAGTCCATCACCTAAAAATAAATCTCCGTTTTGTTTGCAGGCATCGATCTTGTAGTGAAAATGTCAACGTACGATTTCCCCACTCTACCGTGACATTTTATACACACAAAGCCCTCAACAGGATTAAATAAGCTCAAACCTCATGATCTTAATAACCCGGAAATGCATCGCGTACAGTTTTTGAGCAATCTTCATCGATCTCTACCGGCACTTTCCTTAATATTTTATGGACCATTTGGTAAATTGAGTTTCCCAATAAAACGGTTAATTGGGTTCATGGGGGCGATGAATGCCTATTAAAAATCTTTTGTGAATTTAGGGGGTTTGTTACGGTCGATTCCCATTGCCATTTAACAACCCACATGGCTTCCCGACAATCGTGATAAGACGGGAACTGTGTAGTTGAATTAATAAAAAATCTTTAAATTTTTTATGCGTGATTGTAGTTTGACTCACGCGATTTCCAGTAATTTCTATATAAATAAAGTCGTCAGGCGGTGATTATGTGAATTAGCTGGATTATCAGCGCCTTCTCATCGTCCTGTAATTGATTTTCGCGGGCACAGAACGAAACGTTTTCCTGGAATAAATTTACTTAGAAACTATCAATTACTTCATGAAAAACAAAGAATTTTGTGCCAGATTATAATTGGTAGTAAAAAATGATCCGAAATTAGTCGCACACCTTGACCAATAAAGTTTCACTGGCAGATGTCTGCAATAAAATTTCTCGTGTCCTTTTTTATGTTAATGGGTAATTGCACTCTACAGTGATCACATGCAACCAAGAAAATCAATTGCATGGACACCATCAACTTTCTTATTGAAACGGCTCTTTGATTTTTTGACGATACAAAAGCTGGAATGTGAATGTGAATGTGAAAGAAACCCAACAATGTAAGAAATTAGTTAAAAAATTCAAACGAAGCAAAATAAATTAAATGGGAAGTGAACGGGAATAAAACACAAAGAACAACAAGATGCATATAATTTATAAAGATGGCAAGTTGTAGTTGGTGGAAATATTTAAAGAAACTCATAGAGAGAGGTTGTTTTTAATAAGCCATTCATAATGGTAGAGTTCCTGCAGTAAACAGGAACATTTGGTTTATAGTAAGTATTGAGAATAATGGCTTGCGCACTTCCCGTTTTAAATAAAATAGAGAAAAAAATTGTGTTTAGATGACGATGAATAAGATGAAAATTTTTACGTAAAAAAATTGAAACATATTCAGAACCAAAACACAATTCTAATTTACGAAGATTGAAGATTCAAAAATTGATAAAATGCAGAAAGTAGTTATAGTAGTAGTAGTAGTAGTTCTATAGTTGTCCCACATACAAGACGAATATGATTAAACAGGATGCATTAGACCAAAAAAAATACAAAATTTGCCGAAATTCCAAAAACTGCCCCGCTAAATTAACGCATTATTTTTTCTTCATTCGGTTCTTTTCGTTGTATTTCTCCTAAACGCAATGGTGCCAGATTGATCAGTGCACTGAAATGTTTCCAGTTTAGCTTGAAGATATAAGATTTATAAAATAGTTGTAAATATACACTCAACCAAGTAAGATCTGAGCTAGTAATTCATATTTAATTTAATCTTGGTCTTTCGAACAAAATAAATTTCAATCATCACCACATTTCCATACATTTTAATCCTTCTAACCGCATTTATAACGTACATTTTGGTCCTTCGAACCGGATAACGATACAGATTTTCAAAAATAAACTTTATTGTCAAATTATTCAATAAATAAAAATGTTTAGCACTCAATTTATGATGGTGCATAATGTGTTTGTAAGACGCTGAAAATGAACTGACAATTTTGCTCAATAAAGAGAACCACCAAGATTTCTGACCGGAGATTAAACTGATGTACAATAGTTCAAAAAAAGTGCATTTTGTACCTTCTATTTGTAAACGGAAACGCTTCTAGCAAATTTTCAACAAACAGTTAATGCATATAAATAAAAATTTAATGCTGTTCGTTGGTAAGCGAATCACTTGAGAACGGCTGGACCGATTTGGCAATTTTTTTTAAATGTTTTTTATAGTCCGAGTAAGGTTTTAAGCGATATAAAAATTGGAAAAGTTGCCCGAAAATTTTGAAAACTCGGGAAAAATTGAAAGTGCTTTCTTCTATGGGATTTGTAAGAAGTGAAGACCATAACTCACGATTCGAACGATGAATATGCGTAATTCTTTGTTTGTTTTGTTCGTTATGGTGCTGGAAAAATTTTCAGAAATAAAAATTCGAGACAATTACAAAGGTAAGTCGGAAATGCTCGTTATGCTCCCGGGATGGAAATAACTCAATGTTTTGAATTGAAAACAAAATCGGGAAGATCTAAAGAAAAATATGAAAATATGTTTTTACTTTTGTGTTGTTTTGCAATTTGTCCCACAAATGTAGTTATTTTATTTATATTCTAATTTATTTCGCTATGTGCCAGTAGTGTCAGATGTGCAATAAATGCATTTGCAAATGCATCAACATACGTTTTTTTCCTATTTTTACTTTGTTTCACAAACAAATTTATAGAAATTTGGACAGAACAACGTCTGTCGGGTAAGCTGGTAATTAATAAAAAAATATTTCAAACTCTGACTAAAGGTTATACAAAACAATAAAAAATTTCAAAAATATGTTGATAAGCTTAGAAGTAGTTACAAAGAGACAGAGGAAACAGAATCATTCTGACATCCCTATTTTCATTCCAGCTCTTTTTCCTCTTAGTTATTGTTTAATATTGTGCGTAATAATTCGATACTTTTTTATATCAACTTTTTTTTTCCAAAATATCACTTTGCAAATACGAATGTTTTTCTTTGAATCTTCGTTTTCAATACTTTCACAAAAATTAAGAAGACTTGAATAGGACTAAAGCAAGTCGGAAACAGCACTGGAACTGGAACAGATTTTCAAAAATAAACGTTATTGACAAAACCATTTGTCCTACATCCAAACAATAAAAATAGAAAACTTTTAATAATGTGTGCTTCGATATGTGGCGTTTTTTACAGCCTGCTTACAGTATCTGCTGCTTATTTCTCGAATTAAAAACGCGCTACGGACTTATTTCCAATTTTCACAAGCCTCTGACAAGAGCAGCATTAAAAACAAGTTGTAGGTTGTCTCGTCTCAAATTTGGGTTAAATTTTACTTCTTGTCCTTTGTCGATTTTTCCATTTTTTTAAATGAAACAATGCCTTTTCTGAACAGAAAGATTGTGCAAATGTCTCTAAAACACGTAAAATCAAAACAAAATTTCTCGCCTAGTTCATCATTTCTGCTCACTGTGAATGTTTGGTGCAGAACGAATTACCCTTTCCTTCTTCTATCCACTATAATCACTTCACACACCAATAATAGTAATAACTTCGTAGGTACTTTTGCAATTTAACAATATAAGAATTGATTTTTCTATAAAATAACAGTTAACATTAAACGCACATGCGCTCTTAGCAAGCCCGTAACCAGGATTTTTTTTTCGTTGGGGGCTGCAATCCTTTTGCTAAAACTACCTAGTCTTTGTTTGCGTTTAAGCTAGAGGAAAAAATTCCTTGCATTTCAGTACGAAAACAAAATGATCCATTGAAAATATTTTTTAAAAATGTCTGGAAAATTCAATTCTATATAGTGTGAAGCCAAGAAATTTCAGGGGGGGCTGAGCTCCCCAGCCCCCCCCCTAGTTACGGAGGTGGCTCTTAGAACAACATACAACATACGTACAAATCAAAAACAAAAACAAATATTCATTTCGGCACTTCTTGCGTGATTTAAAAAAAATGCCGCTCAGCTCCAGACCAAGATCTAAAACCGACGCATTTTTTATATCAAGTTCAATAGGGACATTCTCTAATCATGTAAGAAGCAAATTTCAAGACGCAAATCTTCTAGTATCTGTGCTTCTAGTCACACTATGCTTCCTTGATTCGCTGCTTGGCACATGAAACGCGCAACCGCAGTAGCATAAAAACAATTATGGCCGACTCCAACCAAAAATTTAAATTTTATAGTAGTGATTTTATCGTAGTTGTGTCGTTATGAAAATTTTGCCCAAAGTTTCATTAGTGAATTCGGAATTTGGACATCGCAAATTACAGGTTAGTACCTCTAGCTATAGTGAAATGATTAAGGACAAGAAGTAAACAATTACCACCTTTTCGGTACTTCAATTTGTTCTTTTAGACTTAAATCAGATATTCTTGTAGGCCAATCCAGTTTATTGAGCTGTGGGCCTTGCAAAGCTCGGGCTTGCTTTGTGATCTCGTCCCAAAGTTGTTCTTTAAACGTCATTCTCAGGATGTTGTGCGGTTGAGCATTATTTTGCTTACTTTTCCATTTTAGTAACAAACGCAGTGTTCAAGCACTTTATTTGAAAAACAATTTCCCATTTAACAATTATGTGTTAATTTAACGGACGGTGTGTTTGTGTAATTAAATCAAAATACCTAGAACCATGGCATACCTGCAATGCCATGTTTTAATTAGTAACTGTGTAAATATCAATGGTTAATGATAAATACTAATCACCGAAGAGTTGATGTTTTACGTAAACAGTATCCTGCTCTGACATTTAAACACACAAACATCCGACATGTTTATAATTATTATTTTCTGTTTATGTTAAAAGCTTGCCCGCAAACAGGCATTCGAAATGTATTTATGCAAAAGTGACGTTTCGAGCGATTGTTGGAGCGTAAATCGACATCTGCATCAAAACTGGCGCCGATTTCCATTACATCTCCTCGCGGCGACCTCTAACAACTCACATTCTTTCTAACTGCAGCAAACAAGTTTCAAAACCAAAATTTGCCTATTTCTGGACCGAAATCGCGCAAAATTCTAGTACTGGCACGTATTTACCTGGACCAAACAGTCAACTGGCACCACCACACACTTGCACAACTTTGCAGAAAGCAAGAAAGATCAGATCAGTTATGAATCATGCATGGACCCTACCACAATATCCCCGAGCGCGTAATAATCATTGAAAAATAATTGAGAAGAGCCGCACGTTACTTTCACTAAATTTAGATCACGTCGGTTGTTTACAGAATGCAGACAAACGCCACTGTTGTTGGTTATTGTGCGCTGTAAAACAACCGCGACTATTTTTAATGTTTATAGCTTGGTTCAAAGGTAACCATCATCACTCGGAACGCACGCCTTCGACCAAATGGATTAGTCAACCGTTATAAATATACCACTTATAATCATATTCGAATAGCAATTTGTTTACGGCGTCTGCTATTCTGATAATTTCCGCGACAATCGGTTTACGTCAAGCGTTCATGGAAGCTGCTAGAAATGTACTCACCTCGAGATTGGTTCTTCGCTTCTGTTAAACTGACGAGCAAGGCGAAACGGCAGCCGCTTTTTGTGGTCGTTGATAACGACAGAAATGCTAAATGAGGACGCGGTGGCAGTGATAATGAAGAACAATTTTATGTGGCGATGTGAAAGTGTATCTGAGATTAATTCAATGACGATTTCTTTGTAATTTAATAGAACCTAACACATGCTAGCTTCTGTGAAATTTTGAATTGAAATGGAAGCGTGCATTGAAACAATTGTGAAAATGTGAAATGCAAGTGCGGTTATTTTTTATGCTCTCGTGTGTTTTGACTTGTAAATGCGTATACAAATCAAATATCCGTTGCTTTAGCAAATAACTATTTGGGGTACAAAAAAAACATAATCGAGCTTTTGTATTATTTTTTAGTGTTGGCGTTTGACATTGACATATGACATCAAAACCAAAACCGTCACCCGGAGGATTTAATAATCGATGAATTTTGATAAAGATTAAAAAAAATACAATAAATGTATCTTATGCATTATGTCCGAAACGATTGTCAACCGAAAACTTTATTCCAAATTGCTATTCGCTATTTATTTCCGATTGGTTAAACTTATAAAGATTTTGTGAATTGTTCAACAACAGTAAATGCGTGTCTCCGTGTTGATTATTCATAATATACAAATAGGTTAATAACTATGGATTCGATTAGATATTTGAGTAAATACCGCCACAAATTAAAAAATGCAGCAAAAATTAAAAATATTGAGATGTATCAAAAATCGCCGGGCGATCATTTACATCAATTACTATTCAAAAACGGCCGCAGGGCGCCAGTGTGCCGGATATCCGCTCTTTTGAAAATTAATACTACATAATACAATTGGAGTTAGCAAAATAGCAAACGCGTTATCGGTTCTGGAAATTCTAAAACATCGTTTAAGATATCCGTAAAGCGGTGCGCCAAATAAGTTTTTGTTAGCGAGTCAGTGACCCTACGAAACGACCGAATGTAACTTTTCTTTTTCCCTGGGAACGTCTGCATCGAACCAGTTCGGGAAATTGGGGAAACTTCTCATAATTGCACCGTTCCTGCAGTGTTTTATAAATATTTTACTGTGTCAGTGTTGTAATGAAATTAGCTTTGAGTAAAAAACCCAGCGCTTTCTTGGAGCATAAATGTTATAATTTAGACAGTTTTGTCTTTAATTAAAAGCTGAATGAAATTGTTTTCTTTACGATGTGCTGCAGCATAATTCGGCGAGCTAATGAAACAAATTTTGAAGAACCGGTGGTGGGTATTTTAAATTTAATTTGCAAAGTTACAGTTCTGCTGCACCTTTTGATGATGCCCGTGATCCAAATTTTTATCTTGGATTTTTTTTGTTTGTTTTTGCGAACGGTAGGTAGTTAGGGCTCGTATGTGGATCTAAAAAATGGGATACAAAATCATGCTAAATTAGACCTCACTAACGAATGATACAATAAATTGAAATATGTTATACATATTCGAAAAGTGATTAGTATTTCTAATAATAAATGCGATAGGTTTAAAAGTTTAGCTACAATCACAATATCTGTTCATTAAAATTGAACCTACAGTAAAAAATTCGAAATTTAACATAGCTCTATACTACATTTGTTTTTTGTGTGTTTCTAGAGTAAGTCACTGTCACTGCTGAAATTTTTCTGCAGAGATGAGTGACAATTTCGAAAATTTTAATATTAGCAAATAACTACTTGTAGCAGTTAGATTTTGCTAATAACACTGAAGACGTCATTGTTAACTATAATAAATAGGAGTGGCCTCACATTGGAGCCTTGAGGAACTCAATGATTTAATGATTTATGTCTGTTGCTTACATGTGATCGAAATATATTTGAAGAGGGGTTGAAAAACCAAAGGAGCAAAACTTATGTAACATGTTTGATGGTCAATTTGATCGAAAGCTTTATGAGAAACGACGCACATCGAATCCACTTAACTATTAAAATGAAGAGTTGAGTAGTGGTAGCTGTAGAACGTTTTCCCATAATGCCACATTCTAACTTAAAAATGTGAAGTTTAAATAAGGATAAACTTGTTTCAAAATTATCTTTGGCAAAATTAGACAGGTGGTGAATTTTTCGAGGGCCACATTGGTATCTCGAAATCTATAAAATATAGAGAGTTGATAAAATTTGAAACAAGTTGTGTTATTTTATGCTGAATATAAATCTGAAAAAATTTACAAATATTCCTTTTCATTTGTGTTTTATGACAAAATAACTAAAAATCGTTGTATTATATAAACATTAATAACCATATTATTATGCATGCAATTTCTATAAAACTGGAGACCTTGATATTGTCAATGACTACCATTCGCATGACGTCGTGAAATTTTTTTACGCCTCCTAGAATTAGAGTAACGACATTCAGCATGTAATTTTCTTATAGACGACATATTTATTTGGAATAAAATTTTAGTCTCGCAATATAGTAGAACACTTTCTAATTTTCTGGGAATAAGTGGGTTTTTCTTAAATTATTATTTAATAATTTAGTCTGCGGGGAAAAAATATTGAAAAAGCACACTTTGTCATTGAGCGGAGTTCTTCTGTTCTAACCAACAAAATTGAACAAATTGTGTTAAAGTTAACTTATAATGTATAATTTTGACAAATTAAATTCTTAAAGATGGTAAATACTTTATTCGGATATGAAAGGAAGGACAAAAAGATATATTAATTACTCACAATTGGCAACATTTTTCTGTACACAGAGACGCATATTTATAGTTTCATATAAAGTGCACCCATAATAAAAGGTTATTAATTTTTAGATAAAACAGCAGTGGCGGCTGGTGCTAAAGGGCACAGGGGACGTGCCCACTGATGCTAGGGAAATAAATAATCTTTTTTATAGATTTTAATTTTTAATTTGTTGTGATTTGGTGTGATTGAGTTATGTTGCAGCAAGAAAAATATAAGAATGGACTTTATGTAAATAAAAAAAAGAAGTTTTGGTAAGTTTTCTTTGCCACTTTTTTGTTTTGTGCCCATCCTGTTTCTGAACTCACGAGTCGCCACTATAAAATTATTCGGATTATTCGTATTTTTTCCGATTTATCATCGGAATGAAATAATGCAATTTTTTTATTCATTTAATCGACCCTTTATTTCTTATAGATTCCGAGATAGCTATGGTGGCCCTTGAAAAATTCACCAGCATATTTCGTAAATTATATTCTACCTCCTTTTATTTAAATGTGCTTATATACATATTAATGCATTTTCCCACATTTCGGAAAAACACAATTTTCTATTATTAGGTTAAATACATAAAAAGGGGTTTATCTAAAACATCTGGAAAGTCTCAAAAGAAAGCTGGGAATGTTATCGACTTCCATAGTTAATAATACATTTTTAGAATATCTTAGGCTTTTAAAGTGTTACCTCGAGTTATGTGAGACACGTAATTGTTATTGCATAAATGATCTTTTGCAACTTCTGCAATAAGAGAATTTTGGAAATTGTTCACAATTCTAGGGGCAACATTATTTCAATTTAGTGGCCACAAATTCGTCTTTTTTTGATTTATATTCATTTGGAGCAAGACAGAGTGAAGTAGATAATTTATGATTTATATTAAAGATGCGAAAGATCACATGTAGAACTCTAGCAGAAGTATTGATTCAAATGTGGGGAGTCCCATTACTATCAAACAATGTATAATTCTATACAATTAAATGATACCTGTTGTGCGATGCAATGTTAATCTTTAATTCGACTAATTTTCTGTTCTTGTAATATTAATTTTCTTCATCTTTTGTAATCGGTGCTCAAAAGTGTTATTTATTTCAACGTACTATAATTATACTCGTATTTAAATAACTTGAGGTGTCCTGCATCAATCAATAACATTTTACTTACTAATAGTCAGTTGAAAATGAGTACAGAATATTGATTGTAGCAGTAATGGCACGGATGAGTCAGTCCTGTCGACTTGTGCGACTCAATGCACTACCGATTATTTATTTCTATCTAGCCAAGAACCAAGAACCAAAAACACAACAAAACTGACCTAACTAACAATCTCACCTTAACAGTGCTCGACGCCACTTTTCCCCCGTCTCGACGACAATCAGCTGCAGTTTCATTCTTTCGCACTCAACACTTTACTTAACCGAATTGTCAATACCGTCAGGTCTGCAAGAGATGATCGTTACAAGTGCTGAATTATTACATCCGTTGCGATCTAACGGTCGAAGCGGAAGTCGCACGATTTGCAATTGAATTAGCGAAGTCCATTTCAACTTAAGACCATTAGTTATCGGACTGTTTACTGCACGGGCTAAAAATAATGCGACCCATTTATGCGAACAGAAATGGGCGAAGAGACTGGAATGCCGCTGCATGCCTTCCATATTTTGTGGGGAAAAAACCGATAAAATTATCATCGTGTGGTAGGAACAATAAATAGACGGGTGTATTTACGTATGTGTGGGGGTGGCAGTTTATGGACGCCAGTTAAAACCATTTTTACTTTAATATAAACAAGTAAAAGTCCACCGATGAGGAAAAAAGGGGACGCGTCTCGTGGCGCGTTTTGCAACGATGCATTTTAAAAATGGGCCAAGTCGAAGAGGCGTGGACAAACTGTTCTAATTATTTTGAAGGGACCTAAATAAAAATGGGATGGGAAAAGTAATGTTGCGCCATAGTGTCCGGAAAATGTGTAGGTATATAATACAAGTGTGTACCTATTAGAATAAAGCGGTTGTAAAGCTTCAAAGCTCGGATTGATTTTTTAATTCGAAGGAGAACAGTGTTTGTAATTGTAACGTCGCACGGTTTACGATTAGTAAATAATTATTCGGCGTCTTTGGCAGAAGCCAGCAAAGCAGACACGCCTGAAAGCCGGTTGCTTTCAGCGAGGCGTCCAGCGCCGGAAATAATTCAGCGCTTGTAACTGCACTTTCAGCACACAAATCTAAAACATCGATTTACCTGAATCTACAACGATCGAAATTGTACACTGGCTTAATAGCGCTAAAGTAAGGTTAGGTTCGTTTCAGGATTTCGCCTTTTCAGAGCGCTGGCTGAAACTGAATCATTCAGGACGCTGGTCGAATCAGCAGGAGCGCATGCTCTCGACGTTTCATTGAAGAAAACACTTCTTTTTCGCAGAATTTAAGAAACACACTGAATCATTCCGCCCACGTCGTCGCCTCTGAAACCTTTTCGGATTTTTTCAGTAATGTTTTTGGGAATGCGGCTGTGGACGAGGGTCGCCATTTGACGCTATTGATTTTAAGACAGGGGATTTTTACCGGGTTTGATGAAGAGAATTTGAGCTTGAAACGACGCTTGCGTCTGATTTTTAACAACAAATGGTTGTGACAGTTTTATTTGTCTCGGTTTCTGATTTGTTTTTTGTTGTTGTAATAAACACGGGATAGTTATTGTTGCCGTTAACGTCACCTCGTATTTGCCGGATTATAGTTAGTTTTATCTCAAATTAAGAGATAGCGGTCATATGAAACAGTCCGTATTTACGACCTCGCAGCGGGGTGCCGTAAAATCGCAAATAGATTGGATTGAACAACATTTGTATTTTTAACGTTCTAACGTAGTTTTCCCAAAACGGCAAATTCCGTGGTTGTGGGAAAAAGGGGACAAGTCTTTTTTGCACAAAATACGATATCTATGATGTCACAAAGAAGTACAATGCCTCCTAGCACAAAAAAATAACTGAAAAGTACATTTCATATTGAAAGTTTGAGAACCCCACCACTAGAGCCGGATTTGCAGCAGCATTAAATCAAATTTTCTGAAAAATATCTAATTTCAATTTATCCCATTATATCAAAAACCACGGAATTAGTGCATTTGAAAAATATTTGGTATCAAATTACGTATGTCAGCGTTGTAACTTCCTGGTTTTTCCAAATCGGTGATTATTTTTTTTGTAAAGCGTTAACAATTAGTTACTTGAAACTCTTGCACAAAAGCGTCATTAAATTTTTGACGAGAGAACATCCGCTCATGTACCTCTTCTTTTACTATTTTTGCTTTGCGGACTCCGTTTATGCTTAGGTAAATTTTCATATTCATTTTTCAGAGTCTCGTAAAACACTTCCTTATCTTCATCTTATTTCTCTTTTAAGGGGACGCGTGCGTTTATAATACTGATGTTACTTTCCGTTCTATTCAGTCTTAAGGAGCACATTCTATCCGACTTCATCTCTTCCCCATTGGAAATCCTGTTCCCAACATTTGGTTCCTTGCACCACTTTTAAACAGCATTATGTTATCTATTTCCACATTGCCCGATTCCAGCATTTCATCCCATTAAAAAAAAAACTTTCACCCACAAGACGTGTTTCTTTTTTGTTTGTCATTCAATTATTTCGTATCATTTCGTTCATTTTTACTTAGTTTACAGCTTTTACCTTTTATTTTTAGTTTTTTCTTATTTTTCCCGGTCCTCTTTGCTCCTTTCAACATTTATAAAATATACAATTAAATTTATAATTAAATGTCTATTTTACTCGATGATACTTCTTTTCTAAAATTTTGACTGCATATGAGACGTGGGTGCATTACTCGAATCAACGAAGCAGGATAAGGACCCAGTTTTCTAAACGGAAGCTGATGGCGAGAGTATAGGCACTTATTTAATTATTACATGAACTCAAATTTTAAAAAATTGCAACAGAAAATCCCACATATTAGAAATATGAGAACTGCACAAGTTTTTGCATGTAAATAACAACGTGAATATTTTGTAAATTGTGAAAAAATATCTATTTGGACGTTATAGAATAAAAAAATGCTTTGGCATTAAAATATTACTTTCATACGTCTCCTTTACATTTTCAATTAATTTTAAGTACACAGTGTTAGTCCCCAATGGGTCTAATAACTTTGTTATTTAAAAAGTAATTTTATTCAAATTTGGTAAGAATATAAAGTTGGAATTAACTAATTTATTTGCGATTTTTAATTTTTTTCACTTTATGTTTAACCGGAATTGCTTCCTACTTATCTATTTTTAAATATGCCACTTTAACATTTTATATTAATTTTATTTTATATTGTATATTTTTAGATTTTCGAATGCAGAATAAAAAATTACTTTCACAAATATTAACATATTTTGTTTTATTTTTAGAAGCAATACAAAAAACTAGATGACTGAAAATCAAAATATATCTTGAGATTATTGTATAAAAAATGTTCCAATTGTGCTAAATGCTGCAGAATTCACTAAAACATTATATTGATCGGATACATCACTGCCAAGTTGTAAACAGATCACAATTTAAACATTTTTTGTAGTCTCATAATAGTTTTAAAGTTATCTTGATTTGCGTTTTTTAAATTTTTGTATGGCTTTCTTAGGAATAAAAAAATGTAAATAACTATGAAAGAGTTTTTCATTTTGCAACCGAAAATATAAAAATATACTGGGTATCCCATTTAAAAAATATAGTAGGAAACATTTTCTGTTAAATAAAAAGTGAAAAAAAGTAAAATATTAAAAAGAAGTGGTTGTAACTGCAAATTATCCATTGTATATTCGTGCCAATAAAAAATGTTTTAAATAATAAAGTTATTAGTATTATTGATAATTAGAATCTGTTGGATTGTTTAACATTTTTCTTCTAAGTAATGAATGATATTAATTTAATTTGATCAGTATATGTAGCGACTAATTTTTTATTAATAACTCCTGCTACCTGTCACTAATTACTAAAAAATAATTTGATATACTTGATATCATTTATTGCATCACGCAAAATTAAAATATCTTTTGAAAACGAATACATATTTTGAGATTATTGTTCAAAAAATGTTTGAATTGTGCTATATGCTGCAGAATTCATGACATTATATTGATCGATTATATATATCACTGCCAAATTGTAAAGGGATTATATTTAAACATTTTTTGTAGTTTGAAAATAGTTATTCTGATTTGTGTTTTTTAAATTTTTTGTACGATTTTCTTAAGAATAAAAAAAAATATGTTAATATTTCTGCAAGTTTTTTAAATCTGTATCCGAAAAAATAAAACTCCTAAGTAAAAAGCATTTTTTATTAAACAAAAAGTGAAAAAAAAATTAAAATATTTTAAACAAGTTTGTTGGTCGTAACTAAAAATTATCTATTGTATATCCCAACTTTTTAAATAAGAAAGTTAGTCGACCGTTATTTTTACTAACCCTGTTTAATGTTTTACATTTATTTATTTTCATTCATATTATTTGTATTATCATTCATATTATCAGTAAATTATTTGATAATTAGAATCTGTTGGATTGTTAAACATTTTTCTTATTATAACAACATACAAATCGATAATTTCTAAGTAATGAATGTAGTTAATTTAATTTGATCCTTA
Organism: Eledona agricola; assembly: GCA_964023215.1. NCBI lineage: Eukaryota > Metazoa > Arthropoda > Insecta > Coleoptera > Tenebrionidae > Eledona > Eledona agricola. The sequence goes on from OZ026855.1 coordinate 22,089,516, forward strand.
CATACGTAGCGACTAATTTTTTATTAATAACTCGTGCCACCTGTCACTAATTACTGAAAAAGAATTTGATGTACTTGGTATCATTTATTACATCACGCGATGAGTTTTAGTATTAATTAACCGACACGGTTTTGGCGGATGCGCCGGATTAGCAGCATCCACAAATCTCGGTTCGCTTCTCTCTCTAACTTAGGACGAGTAATTTTAGCACGCCACTTTTTATAATCACCACCATAAAAAATTGGGTCAATCGAATAATGCCCTCGTGTCATTTAAAGCTTGCGCAAGTCTTTGGTCGATATTAAGCACGTACGGACGCTTTTTTTGCTAGGACATTCCCTTGCAATTCGAACTAAAATTTGATAAGGTCAAGGCAATTGCGTGGATGTGGAAATGGGCAATATCTTGAAACATTGATGAAATTGTTATACTCACCGTCCGAACTGGTTATTGGGCTTTCGTTTGACCGCCAAATCTTTGACGTAATTGTAATGGTTCTGAGGCACTGGATACGATATGAATTGTTCAGAAGCGTGGGTCGTCCACAAGGCTCCACTATCTATTCGTCCTGCTTCAGCTGCTGATAAACTCTCGGCGTCGTTTCCGCTGAAAAAATATTGTGTAGAACGAATTTCGGTCAATTTACATAAATGAAGGGGTTGCCAATGAAAAGATAAAGGGTGTTACGAGACGATTGTTTATCGGTTTGCGTGTCGGTTCGTCCTAAGAATATAGAGCGAGCCCAATTTGAGGAACACACCCGGATTTACGTCTTCAAATTTTCCTTCTCGTCTGCTATACTTACTCGTCGTTTGGTTCACTTCGACTACATTCTGTTAAACAAACATTGCGTTAAAATTTGTACTGTAACATAAGTGAAAAATAAGCGTAAGCGTTGCAGTCGATGCAAATCCAGTTTTGCTTGATCTATCTTCATTACCCAAAAGCCACGACCAACCTCGCTAAGTATGATGAAGTATCGGACATTACACTGTTTACACAGTTCGTCTTAAACAAATATGTCTTTCTTGGACCAATCCCGTTTACCGTAAAGGAGTGGTTGCGACAAAGAACATGTTTTATGTAATTAAGAGTTGTAATAGTGTCCATGGGCGAAATGGTGTTTTGTTAATTGTTAAATCGGTACCAAGAAGCGGTCGATGTGGAAGACAATGGCCTCACGTATTACTTCTTATCGATTATAAAATTAAGGAGCGGTTTGGTGGCGAGGAAACTCTACAAAAGTGGTATTCATTATTGGAATGGAAATTCTTACAGGATTTCTTTTAATGCCACGCAACGCAGTTAATGGCCAAATAATTTGGGCTCTGATAGTGGTTGTCGATTCCACGAAAGCATTAATGTAATGGTTTGACATCGCTTAATAATTTATAAAGAGCTGCGGGGTTATTTTGACTAAGCCGAACGAACAAATTAAAACTAACGGTACGATCAATATTTGTTTCCCATTAAAGGAAATTTTGCAACGATGTATGATATTTATTATATTTTGGAATATGCGTGAATGTTCCATGTTCACATTTTCATTGGAGCTTTCAGGGCAGCTTTGAAACTCCATTTGTAGCGGTTGCAACCAACTATTAACTGTTAGATAATAAATAATTCACCGACTAATGGAGAGAATTTGAAAAAGTTTAGTGCTCTACAATGGTGCGCATAAAAGCAGCAAACACAAACACAATCAACAGCGGTAACGTTTTCCGCGTCTTTGAGGCAATGTCTGCAAAGATAATTTAATTTCGCATGAACATATCATATGAAGCGGCTTCAAAATAGTTGTTTGTTAGGCAACACAAAATCTTTGTTTGTTAAGATAGCGACCAGTGAGAGTGAATTAATGTTCAATCACACGCTTTGCAATTAAAATTGATAGATAGTATTTTTAAAATTGAGTAGGAATTTTATAACAAAATAAATTTATTGATGTCGAGCAGATCCAGGTGTTGTGAAAATGTGTCGAAATAGCCAGTGTGAAATATCTTTTATGAGTGCACCCACAAGCGAATGATAACAACACGAAACGGTCGCCAATTTAAAATTGTCATTCTGTATTGTTTGCAAGCACCCACGCTTTGAAAGGCCCACGATTATCTTCATTTAAGTGTCACTTACCGCCGCGATCAGCCATCTCGCCAATCTACATTAAACGTCCTAGAATAAAATAAATAAAGAGAGTGTCTTTCGTGAGGTGTCCTATTTACAATATCGGGTGCTGTGTGGACTAGGAAAAAAATACCGGTATTTACTGTGTCATGCTGTAGGGTTTCCTGCAGCGCTGTCGTCGCGACACTGGCGATGGTCTGCTGGGTCCTGCTGGATATGTCGACGACCACTAACCGAGCTTTCGGCTCGCGCTTGCGTTCCACCAAAGCAAACAGGTGTTGTCAGGCACGCAACTAGGTCGAATAATTTTTTACAACAATTAATCATTTAAAAGGCAAATTATCGGGAGGAGGCGATCGCGACGTTTTTGCGCGGACGAGTTAATTATTCACGAAGAGTGTTAACGTGGTGGACGGTGGCGATGGGCGGAAAGGAGTTGGGTGAAAATTACCTGGTCACGTGCTATGGGAAATTGGCGGAATTGTGCCAAAAATGCTCAACACTCGGCCAGGTCAGAAGAGCAGATACACGGTGAAAAATTGCTTGAAATTTGTTATCGTGGGGGTCTTTATGGCGATTTTTAAGAGTGCAAGAATGCGTTTTAGCGTTTTTATCATTTTTTAATAATTTAGGTTCAGTACACTCACGACGCCACCAACAATAAAAGTATATTCACGCATGCTTTTAGCACTTTGTTGATTTTTATTTAAATTCGACATACTTAAATAAATAGTTAAGTAAGTCTAGGTTATGCTGTTTTACAGGAAAACTAACAGTTATAATTATATAAAAATATTTTAATAAAAATTCATTTATACAAACATGTTGAATGAGCTGTTGAACTGATTCATTTAATTAATTAGTTGATCAATTAATTCAATTAGTGGTTATTTTCAGGGACCTGCATACACTCCCACTCCGAGCTTTGAATCGTCCATGGATTTAGCTTTGTCACTGCCATTTTCATCTTCCACATGAGGCAGTTACGAATTCGTAAGAATTCATTAAGAATTAAAACAGCGATGCGTCAAAAAACACAATGGCTCTCGCAAACTATTAAAAGTCGCGATTGACGTGGTTGTGTAAAAGCATTTTTTATTTCTCGTAATTTGAAAATTGGTGACTTACGAGGGTCCTTTGAAAAGTTCTCGGAATGAAGCAGAAAAAAACGTTGTCGTGTGATATATACATATTTTTATTTTTCAACAATCTTTTTTTTTTTTCAATACATTAAAGTTTGGTCTAACAATGCTCAACAGCCAGTTTTCTGTCTCGGAAGTGGATTTCCGGGATATAGGGAAAGTGTTGTTCAACCGCGTTTTTAATCGCATCCTCAGAGGGAAATCTTTGCCCGCCAAGAAATCATTGGAGTTTCGGGAACAAGGAGCTAAATCTGGTGGCAGGATTTTGTAGCCTATTTTGTTTGATTTTGCCATAGAAACTGCACAGATGTGGACCAGGAGAAACATGAGGCAGAACCTCCCCTGTATATAGTGTCGAATTATTTAATTCCAGGCTTTGTCATTTTATGATTTTTTCAGCTTTCAAGTTGTTAGAATTTAGATAAAAAATGTATTTGTTTGGAGAAGTCTTTTTCAGCTTTAGATCTTAACAATTATTATTTCAACTGCAATTTGAATGAAAAGACCGGCCCATGGTTTTTACGCATTTTATGCTTGATAAAATGCACTTCACTGCGCTAATCATAGAAGAGGAATGGCTTCGGCGCTATAACTTTTTTAGGACTGTTCGTAGGTGATTAGGTACTTTTTTTGGATGGGGTATTGCCCATCATCATTGTTTAATTGCTTCACTTTACAGTTGATAAACTGTGGATACGGTCTTTGATTATATTTCTATTAAAATTAAAATTTTACAATTTAAATAAAATTCTAGAAAATGTTTTGCTCTATCTAATGGCGCATTTGTCAAGGGAAGCAAACAGATAGGTCATTTGATATACATAAACCATATAAATTGTACCATACAGGAAAAAAATCGGATCAGTCGGGCTAATCAGGGAAAAAAATCTGAAATGTATCTTCTTCAGACACTACACTAGATAAATCAGTTGTTATGTTTGGGACTTTAACACTATGTTGACAACGTCATTTCAGCAAATAAACGATATTCAACAGGAAAATGTGATTTACTCAAATTTGAAACAATGTGAGTGAGCCTTTTCTTTTCCTGTACCCTTTTTTTTCGATAATTTTTCAAAAGACACACTTTTTGGTTCTAAATGGTAGAAAATGAAGGTGACAAATCCCCCAATGTATCCTTCTAGCCAGAATGAATCTTCATTGCTGACCAACATTTTTTTACAAAATATTTGATAACGGCGCGCCACAATTTTATTTATGTTCAAAAAAAACCTTACGATTTTTTTTATACAGCTCTAAGAACAAAACTATTCGACGTAGTGACATAATATGTATTTGACTCATGGCTACTAAATAAACAAAAATTTGATGCCGTAAGAACATTGGTATTTAAGTGGCTGCCAATCTGTAATATCGAAAATTTAACAAATTGTTTTCGTAATATTAAAAAATATGGGATTTTGTGAATAGTTACCATCCATCCAAGAACCAAGTTATCTATACTTTGCTGGTTCCACTCTTGTGGTTTCGAGTCATTCGACATTCTTTTTTCTGAATTCAGGCGTTCTGCCAATAAATTATAATGATAATAGATAATATTCTGATGGTGCTAATTGGAACTATATGTACAGGACTATATGAAAGTTTACCCACATTTCAGTAATTATCAATAAAAAACTGTGTGAAGTACCGGGTGACTATAAATGATTGACTTAAATTTAGTTGATTGGCAACAGTGAGGAATTGGTACCAGACTAACTGTCGTGATTTATGTTTATTAACTTTTCAGGTTAGAATATTGTTAGAAAAGTGTAACTTACTGAATAATAGCGAACTAAATCTCACAAATAGTGGAGAAAATGGTTACAGCGAGTGATCGAAAAGATCTTCCAGTTGTAAAAAGAATTTTGAAAACAATTTTGATATGGGCAATTTTTAAATTTGACGTTTATTTGACAATTTCAAATTGGATAATCAGTGTACCCAATGGAAGAGTTAAAAAATATTGCCAACCTAACACAAAAAATTTCAATCATTTATAGTCAGTCACCCGGTATCGTAAAATATAAAACCACAGTATGAAACCTTGGAAATTCATAGGTTTTGATGCACTAAATATGCAGCTGAGAACGCTCCAATTTAAGTTATTTAATTTCTATATTGTATAAACCCAAAAATGTATTTGCAACAGAATTTTAAAGTAATTGCAAGCAACAGTTTGCTAGCTATAAGACACGTCGTTGAGCGGCAGTAATGAAACCGTCGTAAACGTTTTATAATAATAGTAGCGATATCAATTTAATAACAGTCGCGATTAAATTTTAATTGGATTAATGCAAAACAGCATAAAAAGCAATTCTGGAATATTTGCTTGATAAAACGTCGATAGTAATTTATTATTTATGGAATAATCAGGCGACTATCGACAGATTCTTCGTCGAATGGATACTGAATTCATTATGAAGGTGGTCGACGAACTGCTTAGAATTTTTTGCAAAAACAAGTCGAAGCTCTTTAAAATATATCAATTTATTAGAATACGATTATTGTCCTCTTGTGTACATAGACAGGTCTTACAAATTTCCGACTAGACGTGGTGAAAAAGTATAAAAATCGCTACGATGGTAGTATTAAAATTCCAGGTCCCAGTTGGAGAATTCGTCCGGAGGAATGTCGTTATCTTTACCGAAACAATCGAAGTTGGTGGTATCGCATGGTCCTCGAACTGGCTGCTTGATGGGTGCCGGCATGGTCTGCGTCATCAAACCGTTCCAATCAAACCCTTGGAACCATCTAAAAACACCACTTAAATCCAACACACCCATTTCGTTCCCATTTACTTGTGCTTCTTAATATCCTGAATCCCGCCTTTTTGATATCCCAACCGCTCCGATGGCGAATCCCGGCACAGTTTCTTTATTAGACTCTGAGCGGAGCGCCCTATGTGGTGTCTGGTAAAATCTATCATATCTATGCCTTTCAGGATCAGGTTGTACGTTTTCATGGGGTCAGACGCCGTAAATGGTGGGCTAAAAATTATCAAATTGTTTTATTTACTATAACAATTCCCACGAAGGAAAACACCAGAGAAACGAGAGATGTAGTAAGATGGCGGAAAACAAGAAAATAATATAGATATCATATCTACCTTCTACTGATACATAGTCACAACATGAAAACAGCATCGATTCATTAAGTACTCACTTTCCAGTCAGCAATTCGTGCATTAAAATTCCCAAGGCCCAATAGTCTACAGCTCTATCGTGTCCTTTGTTTAGAATCGTTTCAGGTGCCACATACTCAGGAGTTCCACAAAACGTCCACGTCTTACTGCTATAACCCAACCGCTTCGAGAACCCAAAATCAACAATTTTGACGTAACCGTTCACATCCAGAAGCAAGTTCTCAGGCTTGAGATCTCTGTAGATGATTCCCCTGCTGTGCAGATAATCGAACGCCTCCAGCACGCAACCCGTAATGAATTTGGTCGTGTCTTCGTCAAAGCATCCTCTGTCGCGCAGAATAGTCCAAACCTCGCCTCCGAGACAACTTTCCAGCAACATGTACACGTATTTGGCGTCTTTGAATGTCTTGTACATGCGACAGATGAAGTCGCTGTGACAGCCCATCATGATATTCTTCTCGCTGAAGACGTGGTCCTGCTGTTGCGTGTCTACAATGTGCTGCTTCTTCAGGCACTTGAGGGCGAAGGTGAGCGACTTGTCGTGGACGTACTGGACTAGTTCCACGCGCCCAAATCCTCCGATTCCCAAAGTGGCGATCACTTCCAAGTCGTCCAAGTTGATGTAATCGTACTCTTGCTGCTCGAGAGTGGTGCCGACTTGTTGTCTGTTCATTCTCTGATCATCTCCGTAATCTTTCTCCTTGATCTCGCTCAAATCTCCGATGAGCTGCTTGAAGGATTCGCGGTCCAAAGTCAAGCACTCGACTCCGGGATGCATCGCGATGATGTTGGCGGTTCGACAGTCCTCCTTCAACAAAGCCTGCTCGCCGAAGTAGTCACCACGTTGCAGGATTCGTATTTCTTCCTCGTCGTCCATTGAACCTGCATCCTCGGATTAGTAACTTAAAATTTGCTAAATGACTCACCTGGTTTGCGCTGTGTGACTTTCACCGATCCGCTGCTGATTATGAAGAACGTGTCTCCGTTGGCGCCTTGTCGAATTATGTACACCCCAGCAGGGTAGAATTCCTTAACAGTTTGTTGAGAAAAACTAGGAATGGAAAGACGCACAGTTACTTACAACTTCGAGCACGTCCGCGATTTTGGCCAGCACTTCATTGCTGAGGTTCTGAAGAAGAGGCACAGATCTAAGGAAGTTGATATTGTCTTGTAGTCTTTGCAATCCGGTCCTGACCATTATTTGCTGGAACACTTTGCGGTCCAGAACCCACACCTTCGAGTCCACAACCACTGAAACCCAACAAAATTAACAATAATTTAAGTCACTTTAAGTTACAGCCACCTCTTATGGACGCGGTTCTGGTGCAGTTGTAAAGAATTGCCAGCTCTCCGAACGCTTTTCCAGGTCCCATGTGTCCCAGCACTTTGTCTTCCTTCATCACTTCGAAGTCACCATCTGCAGAGACGAAGAGATGGGCTCCTGCTTCTCCTTCGCGAATCACGTACGACCCCGCAGGGAACTCCTTCATGTACATGCAGTCGACGATTTCTCTAACTTGTGACGTGTCCAAATTTTGGAGGAAGTTGTTGTCCATGATGGCATCCTTGATGAGTTGCTTCGATCTGTTGCAGGATCAACATTAATAAGAGTAGTAGTACTTTGGAATTTGTTTAAGCGTAGAAAATATATGACCGTGACGTGGAGATTTGAAATTAATTTTTCTGTTTATAACCAAACGGACACAACATACAAGATGCAATTGATGTATTTTTTAACAAATTTAACATCCGGGCGTCCTTAGTCGTTTTAGAGCAATTGATGGTTTACAGTTCCGGTCAAATGTCATGTATGTTAATGTCAAACGTCTACACTGTAATAATAAAGCAAAAGCTTGATTCCATGGCCTACTCCGAGTGTGTATAAATTAATATTGTACTCGGATGTTTACCTGAAATCCTTCTCATGTTTCGTGAGAGTAATGTCGCTGGCTTGTCCCGTGGATTCGCTGGATTCAGCCGATACTCCTTGCTTCTTTAAGCTGCTGTTGCTGTTCAAGGACTGTTGATTTTGGGGCGCCCGGTTGGCCATTGCGTGCTTTTCCTGCAGACTCGTGAGAATATCGCCATCTTGGTTAAATGTTGTGGTCTGCTGGAGGACGCTCTGCAATGTCGATCAATGAAAATCGGGCAAAGTCGATTTGCGTTTTACAACATTGAAGTAACTTTCCTATATTTTTGCGTTTTCAATGTCATTATTAACACGGAGCAAATTAGTTTGTTAACTACCATTGGGATATAATTGTGTAAATTTGAATGTAACAGGTATATGAGGCTTCAATTAGCAAAACTGCAAAAAAATCAATACAAATACAGCGGTCCCATCAGGAATTGCTTCAATGGATATATGAAAAAGTGGTAAATTACTATGCAGGATCTTTCATCCCAGCTCCTGTCTTCTGTAGCTTATTTACTTAAGTTATTAAGTTATATTCATATTAGAATTTTGATATTTTGCTGACTGTAGTTACATGGTAGGGCCCATTTTAGGAAAATATTTTTGGATATACACAAGGTCCCAAAAAAGCGTGACGTCATAATATTTTAAATAGCATGCTATATATTTTTTGTGCCTATTAGGAACGTTTTTATTTACTTACATATCCCCAAAAATTTTTCAAATCGGTTTACAGATAATTATGAAAAAAAATGGTTTTCCACCTATAGTTTTAAAAATTTATAAAAAATACAAATAGTGCCCTTTGATAAAATTAGTACTAAACAATGTTTAACAGTTTTGTTATTGAAGTTTGATTGATTCGAGAAATTGCAAGGAGTGCAAACTTTACTGTGAAACTTTTCAAAATTCAAAGCCATTTATTTCTTATATTAAATTGAAACCCTCGTTTATTGTCATTCGATGTGGAATTAAAAAACAAATCTTTTTTTTAATTAAAATCATATCGCTAATCCTAACTCAATCGATGTTATTCGCCAAAACTCGTTTTGTAAACTATTTCAATGGCAATTTTAATTAATAAAATTGGCAGATGGCTTAAAACACAATTGTTGCCAAAACATATTTTGTAATTATTATTCTGTAACCATTATTTAATAAGTACCTGGTACTAATTTAATCAAGGGGGCACTATTTATATTTTTTATACATTTTTAAAACTAGAGGTGGAAATCGTTTTTTTTTAATTTTATTTCACAGTTATTTCTAGACGGATTTGAACATTTTTTGGGAATATGTAGGCTACGAAAACTTCACCCTAATATGCATAAAAAATATATAGCATTCATTTAAAAAATATATTATTATAACGTCACGCTTTTTTTAGAATATTCTGAATAAACAAATATATTTTCCTGAAATGCCCCCTTCCCCCGTTCTAGAATGCAACTAAAGTCTGTAAAATATCAAAATTCCTGCTTAGGTAATAACTGAGCTACAGAAGACGGGAGCTAGGAGGAAGATCCTGTATATTATTTTTCAAAGGTTGTAAGAAATTTGATCAATTTCCGACCAAATCTCTTAATAAATAATACTTCTGTCTTCAGTAATATTGATATATTGAACTCAAGACATTTATTATTTTTCAACTTCTTCCAACTCAACTGTTTTTTCCATGGTAACCGGAACCATCTTACTAGATTATTTTCTATGTGGTCTTCGCGTTACAAGGTGCTTTTTTGTCAGTATGCTGTATATCTCTTAAACTTTATCAAAACCAATAATTGGGCCATCATTTTGAAGATTACCTTCACCGCCAGATGTGAAAAACAAACAAACAATTCAAAATGTTAATGTTTCTTTTACAATAATTAAAAATCGTATTTTGTCATAGCGCGATCCATCTGTTTAATTAAAAACCGGATTTTGGTTACAGCGCCATATATTGACAATCTGTTTAACTAACATCTTCTAGGCCCCAACTTATTCTATGGAGCAAATTGAAAATTTACAGACATATCAAATTTTCTATAAAATAATGGCAAGCTTATGTCACTTCCGATTATTCCGGAAATTGATAGCAATTCCTTTGCTTATTGCTTATTTTAAATAAAACACTATAATTTTCCGTAGATTTAATATTTGATAAAAAAATACGGCGATGTTTACATAAAGTAGTCTTTAAATTTAACGAGGAATCACAAACCGGTGTCCTTTTTAGAACATTCAAGTTGCTATCGATCTGAGGTATAAAAGGAAGTAACGTACACTTGTAATTATTTTTATTTTATTGGTCCCACTGGTATTCTCATCACCACGAATTTACATAAAATAACGTCATATAACAATAAAACGAGGCTGCGTTGAACGTTCAAAAGAGTGTAGCAAAACATCAACCTTGAGTTGGAAACTTTTGAAATTAAGTTTTTTGATAATAATCGTCTTGGATCCAATACATAATGTTTTCCTCGTCGTTTAAGCAAGTTTAAATGTTATGATTTGACACATTCAAATCTACACTGTAAAAAATAAAACAATTCAAAAATTTTGAAATTTAGTTTTTTTGCAATAACCGTTTCGTTCACAAATCATAAAATACATTTAATGTCTTCTTCAAAAAAAAATCCATCTCCAAGTTTCGGTTGAGAAGTCGTTTAAGCACATTTTTGATCGCTCAGAAGCCTACACTGTAAATGATAATAATACAACTAACAAAATACGTCAGTAGTTTACTATTCCTATATCGATCGGTGCAGTTTTCGCTGGAACACTCTGTATAGGCGAGAGGTCGTATTAACGGCGCGGTAATAATAGAAATAATGATTCAATTATTTGTTTAAAAAATATTGTAAACACATAGAGACTCATCATTAAAGCTCTACCCATCATTTTATGAAACATCCAACTTGGCACTAATTTAAACAATGTCACCCTTATTCTTCAAATTACAACCAGTCTAGGTTTTAATGGGTACACGCAACCATTTGGCCCCAAAAATGAAGGGCAACGACTCAACAAACACCGATGGCGTGTCTTGGATCTTGATTTAATTTAACATCTTGGTCCTTGCTTTGTGGCGTTATCTGATTTTCGTGTATTATCTTGTCGTCCTATTGAATTAAAACAGTATTGAACGAGGTGTTTTGTAAGGGACTTATAGAAACGCGTTGACGTTTAAATAATAACGCCGATAACATTGAGAGAATGTATGTAAAGCGACAGAAACATGAGCATTGTTCTAACAACGCGACCGATATTCACTCACCTTGAGCTTGTGCACTTCTCGCTGCAACTTAACAACTTCGTCTTCTTTTCCGGTGAGATCCTTCCTCGCGTCGAACAGTTCCGACTGGAGTGTTCCATATTTGACTTCCAGTTCAGCGAGTTCCTTCTTTAATCTGGCCACCGCAGTCTTGAGATAGTCGTGCTCTTCTTGCGAGAGGCGGTGCCTGGTCTCCACCAGGTTCTTGGAGTTCTTCCGTATCTGGTGGATGGCATCGCCGTCGAGCGAGTTTCTTGAGCTGCGGCGGAACGTGGCGGCCACTCCGTTGCCCATCGGACCGAAAATGCCGAAGTCGCTGAGGAACTTCTTAGCTTCTTCGTCCTTGCTGGCGCTGCATTCGTAGACGAGGGCGTTGATTTTGTGGTAGTCTAGGTTCGACTTCCTGATCTCGGCGTGGTCGATGCTGGTGGGGAGGGACTTGGCGAGGTCCTGATGCACCTCCACGGGAATGGGGAAGGTGATTTCTGGGTGGTTCAAGTAGACGTTTGCCTTAATCACCGACTTGTTTATTTCGGGATTGGACAGGCGCTTGGCGCCGGGGTGGACGGTGGTCACGAGTGGGGTCGAGCCGCGCTTCGGGGACGGCCCCGCGTACTTCTGCACGAGGGACTGCTGCCCATCTTGGCAGCCGCACTTGGCGTAGAGGCTGCCGCACGTGTGCGACTTTTTGAAGAGGACGCGTTCGTCGGGGGCGGCTGACGGGGGCGCATGGCCGAGCATGGCGGGGTATGGCTCCAAACTGTACGACTCTTTCAGCACCAGGTTATTTATCTGCTCCAGCGAGGACTCCACGCCCGACTCGGCCATCGGGAAAAGTTCGCCTTTCGTCACGCTGAAAAATAAATAAACACATGGAAGTTTTCGGGATTCCCGTCGCGTGTTACGAAAATACGGACAGTGCGTATCATATTTATATTAGCTAAATTATATACAGTGTGGATCAAAAGGTTGGAACTAATTCGATAACTTTTTTATAAGGAGGGACAGAAAAAATCGCTTGGACACGTGAATTTTTAATTTTATATGCGCTAATTCTGACATAAAAATTTGCTTTTTTATGTCACCTCTTTCAAAGCCGTGACGTCATTTCAATTTTTTTTAAATGGCAATCCTTACTTTTGATTGTGTCATTTTAAAGAGCATAGTTTTTTGCATATAAAACAATAAAATTTGTAATAGGTTACATAACAATATTTTTGAGAAAAAATGGAAATTTTAAAATTAGAAATTTTGGTAATTTTAAATAATGTCAAAAAAATTTGAACATTGTCTTAGTCATTGTCAACTCGAAAAAGGTAGGCAGTTTGAACATTTAATCTGATTATTTTGTAAATTTTTCATGTTATTTAATAAACTGCTACTGTTAAAATCAATAAATTACTAAATAACAAACGAAAAAGTAATTTTTTTCTCCAAAATATCCAAAATCTCATTACAAATTTTATTGTTTCATATACAAAAAAACATGCTCTTTAAAATAACGCAATAAAAAATTAGGGTTGCCATTTAAAAAAAATTGAAATGACGTCATGGTCTTGATAGAGATGGCATAACAAAGCAAATTTTTATGTCAGAATTAGCGCATTTAAAATTAAAAATTAACGTGTTCGAGCGATTTTTTCTGTCGCTCCTATAAAAACGTTATCGAATTAGTTCCAACCTTTTCATCCACACTGTATATACCGGGTGACTATAAATGATTGACTTCAATTTAGGTAATTGGCAACAGTGAGGAATTGGTACCAGATTAACTGTCGTCGTGATTTATGTCTATTAACTTTTCAGGTTAGAATATTATTGTTGTCAAAAAGTGAATCAACTTATATACCGAATAATGGCGAAGGAATAGTGACAAATAACGGAGAAAATAGCTACAGCGAGTGATCGAAAAGATCTTCCAGTTATAAAAACCATTTTGAAAACAATTTTGATATGGGCAATTAATAAATTTGACGATTATTTGACAATTTCAAATTTAAAAATCAGTTTACCCAATGGAAGAGTTAAAAAATATTGCCAACCTGACACAAAAAATGTCAATAATTTATAGTCACCCGGTATTATATTATGCAAAATATCTAATAAATAACAATAGTGTATCGATTTATTTTATTGTACAGAGGCGTGGGGTAAAGCGCTGGGGATTTATGGTGCACAGTGTGAAGGAATTATGGGAATTATTGGGGATTATGGGGATTTAGTGAGAATTATAAGGATTTATAAAAAAATTATTGGGAATTACAAGGGAAATAATAAATTCGCATGCGTTTCAAGATGCCCATAGATGCAATAAAACGAAATATCTCTTTTTTACCTTAGTTCCTTGAATATTGAATATTCGTTAAATATTTTCTTAATTTACTAAGCCACTCAGACAAGTGTCCACATAATATTTATAGTCGTCTTAAGTGCATATGATATGCCTAATTGAACTTTTGTTATCCTTAATAATGTAAAATTATTACGTTCAATTTTTGTTACTTAACTTATTACCTAAATATTTACGCTATATTCTCCAACTCGAATCTCCAAGAAACTGAAAATTTACTTAGAGTTAGAGAAAATTCTACTCATAGACAAATACGCCGAATTAAGTTGGGAATTTTTTTATTTGTTACGATTCACGGCTGCTAGATGTCACAAAGATCGATTATTTATCCATCAAAGGCCGGCGGCAAAATTTTAGCATTTTTCCTAGTTTTTTGCCTCAAAGATTACGATAAATCGCAGTAAACGTTGTAGAAAGTAGTTTTGAAAATAAGTTTTGCTGACAGTTCATTTAGGAACGAAAAGTTGATCGGCAGCGACATCTCATTTTCAAATTGAGAACGTACGTTTTACATGAAACACGTTGAAAATAATGCTTAATCTCAGTTATTAGGCAATTTAGGGCATTCATCTTTTGGTAAAAGGTTTTGGTAAACTGAGGCATCTTCATCATAATCACATTCCAAAATAATCTGCTTTGGTGTCATCTTTTTCAGCATTATGTAAGGGCCGTTTAATTAATTAATTAATTATGAAATAACTACTATTACGATGAATCTCATATGATGTTAATTTAAATTGAACGCAATACCAAAAAATAATGAAGTTAAACCCTCAAAACCCTTTTATGGAAAAATTGCATGTTTTTTTTCTTAAATAACTAGTATTAGGATGAATCCCAAATGATGTTAAGTTCAAGTGCAATGTTTAATGAATGCTATACTAAAAAATCAGACGAATCTGTTGGAAAATTAGGAAATTAAATCCTCAAAACCCTCTTATGGAAAATTTGCATGCTTTTTTCCCACCGTAAGACTTAAATTTAAATTAAGGCATTGAAAAAAACACTGATTTAGATATGTACATAGTACAAGATTCATACCTACATATGTACTTACATACATACACCAACCAACAAATTAAAAAAAAACTATATATAAGGGACGGACGGGCAAGAAGGATATTAAAAATAAATAATAAATATAAATTTTAATTATATTTATTCGTACCTTTGTATTTATAATCTTTGGATATTATTCTATTAGTCATTAAGATCAAATTATAAAAAAAATATTATTCCTTGATTTATAATTATTAAAAAAATCCGTATTGCCCACCTAGGGCGCGCAAAACGAATATTGAGACCTAATCAAGACAATAGTCACAAAAATATGATCCCCGGCCTTTATATGCTGAACAAGCCTCGTGAGTCCAT
Source organism: Eledona agricola (assembly GCA_964023215.1). NCBI lineage: Eukaryota > Metazoa > Arthropoda > Insecta > Coleoptera > Tenebrionidae > Eledona > Eledona agricola. The sequence goes on from OZ026855.1 coordinate 22,104,828, forward strand.
TCTCCAAAATCTCCACATTGCATCCAGTCTTCAATAGCCACATAAGTTGGTTCCGGTGATCTCAAAGTCAATAATGGATGACGTCCCTTGAAATTATTGAACCACCCTTTTCCAGCTATATTTCCAGAAAAAACTTTAAATTTTCCTTTATTGTTATCAAATTCTCCAGCTATCTGTATAAATTCTGTTCGTGTGAGGCTATAAAATAATGAATACATTTTTTGAGCATATTGAAAAAGCTCTTTTTCTTCTTCCGACGTAAAAACGGTTTCGAAACGACCTATATTTTTTTTGAACCACTTTCAACATGTCTTTAACGTTGCATAAGGTATACTATACATATAACTTGCTTTTAATATGGACGTTTTTTCAGCTTCATTGATAGCTTTTGCTAAGTCGCCTTCAGAACAAGAAGCTCGATCGGTCTTTCTTTTATATTTATTACCATCCGCAATAGAGATAGTTATTCATTAATACAATTTTTTTATATGCACATTGATCATTAACAGACTAGGCGTAAGGAGCGCAAAAAGAACGGATATTGTGATTTCGTTTTCCCCGCCTCGTAATTTATTTACAAAAATGGTAAAGTAAAAACTTAAAATGAATGTATATTTATACTTCTATTTACAGCAAAATTGACTAAAAATATTAAAACATCGCTAGCCCTGAATCAATGAATTGGTCAAATTGAACCATTTCGAAAATTTGTTCTTATTTTCTAAAATAATCGATAATGTGTTGGGGGAATTCGAAATTGTACTGCAATATGTTTCTTTTTCTTTTGGCTCTTTTTCGACCTCAGCAATTAATTTCAATTTTTCTTAATTGTTTAAAAGGTGGACTATATTACATTGGATAAGTAAACAAAGACTAGAATCAACTTCAAACTGAATCCTGTTCGAAAACTTTTGCAGAGAAACGGCAAAAATTTATATATTTGTTGGAATCCTTGCCGGTTTGGAATCACACGACTGCGGAGCAACTGCCACAAAAAAATATATTTTACCGCATTTGGAATCAAAACAGCACTTCATAATTTTTACAAAATAAAACGTACATCTTTTTTCCATCGCTGGCTTTTACGAGGTATTTAACGGTGAAAATTATCGATTTTTCCTAAAAAGGATTAATGTGAGAAGTTTAAGTATCACTATCCGAAGAAAAATATTTTCAACATCAACAAAAGAAGGAAGGAAGAAAGTCATTGCGTTTTCATATTTAGGAAATCTTCATCAAAGTACAACAAAAATCAACGATAGAAAATATGAAGATTTGAAAAATGCGATACTTGAAAGTTACCGACATTCTATGACAATTTATCTCACGATTGAAAATAAATTTTATTTTTCATTAATGTTATGTTAATTTAATTAATTGATTGTTGTTATTTTAGTTATCGGTTTATTAATAGTAAAACAATAAAATAATAAAACAAAAAGTAAGATTATTTGATTTTTTAATTTTCTTGGAAACATGTTGAATCCATAATTTATTTATCAAAATTAGGTATAAATAAAAATATACCATATTTTATGTTTTATTTTGTATTTTGCAATACGCAAAATTTAAAAACAGAGACAAGTGTATTGATCTGAAACTGATTATCTTCCAAATTGGCAGACTGCTAACCTTTTAAACCAGTTAAACCGAAATATTAAAGGAAAAGGACCGTGATTAGCCAAGAAAAAAATCATCTTCCACCAAGATAATGCAAGAGTCTATACCTGTGCAGTTTCAATGGCAAAATTAAACGAATCAGACCACGAATACCTCCGTGGTTGATAAAAAAATAAAACTGCTGCAATAGATAGATCTGTGGACTGCTTACAAAATCGAATGCAAGGATTGTTTAATACTGTTGGCATTATTGGCTAAATATCAAAACCAACTGTGATCCTATCTTATCATTCCTAAATGTTCCTTCTACTGCATATTACTAAATACGAGCATATTTTTGTTTTATTTGCGTTATTTTTTTTGTTGAATTCTCTCTTGCTTATTTCCATCTTTTTTCGCTTATGTACTTATACTTTAAATGTCGCTCTACATTTTGATCTGTTACAAGTTGCAACTGTTAGATTCAGCTGCTGGCAACTAAAAAATATGTTATTAACGAAAATGAATCGATACTCGATTATCATCAGCGCACACAAATTTTAAAAATTTATTACAAAAATGATGAAAATTACACAGAAACAGTTCTTAAAGTGCTTTCAAGTTGTTGATTTAATCAAAAAATAATAATATTCCTAAAGTTTGCTGATGTGAAAAGCCGAATATTGTCCTGAAGTGCTGTTCTGGTTTCTGGGAATCGGCGTAAAGTTTATTCTTCACCCAACCCCAATGAAAAAAGTTCAATCGGGCAATTTTTTAGTACTACCAATTTATAGGGACAATAGTATTTGCAACTTTTCATTTGACTTTTGCATTCCTTGAAGTTGCTTGTGTTTTACAAAATTATATGATGAAGATAAATCAACTGTTTTTTTCTTCTTGGATTGTTTCCCTAAGTTTTAAATAATTTAGAAATTTACGTTTTAACTCGATTGTCTGCCATAATGCTTATCTTATTTTTTTTCCACAATACTCGTTTAGTAGAACATTGAACGAAAGAGTCATTATTTGAAACCGTCTACATTTTTAGACTAGTATTTGTCTGCACACTGATAACAACTACAAAGAATCAAAAACAATCATTCCGACAACTTATGTACTTAAACCTTTATATAGAGCAAATAAAATAGTTCCAAGAGATCTACAAACGTCATGGAATGCTTTCCTCCTGCTGAAAAAACTGAAACTTTCGTCTGGAAACGAGCACACGCGCCTCATGTTTTCAATCAAAACAGCTCATCGCGATATGATTATAATTAGTCGGGGCAGGTGTTCAATAATCAATTCGCACATAGGTTGAAAATAATATGTTTATTTTCCTACTTGTGGCGTTTCTAAGACGTCCCATTGTTATACACAAAAACGAAACATGAAAACGTTTGACCCGAGGTTGGGTTAAACTTGTATGTTATCTGTTTGCGGTTCGCATTTATAATTTTTTGTGGAAAGCTTCTGTTGGTTAATATATGGAAATTTACCGTCTGCATTAAGTATCGAGCAGGAGGAAAAGCAATGTCAAGGCGAGGTCTGGTATTATTGGTGAATTACCGAACGGTGCGCAGGAAGGCTGAATTGAAGCTCACCTTTTTGCGGATCACATTTGATGGAGATGAATAAACGAAAAGCACACAACTCACTTTTTACCAGTAACCATTGAACAAAAAACGAGTGCTTGGTATGCACCAACAAGCGCTAATCTGCCAGTGCTGATTTCATCTAATTCACTACTCCCATCCGACCTTGCTCTTCTCATTATAGCCAACATTATCAGATCGCTGTAATCTTATCACTGTTAAAAATAGCACCTAATATGTGGATGAAATGTTTGTGTTTACATTTTTAATGCTTCCCGTATCTATTGTTTCGTGTGGGTGAATTTTAGTGCTGTTTGTATTGCTCCCGACATTTCACCATCACGTGGCCGCAATCTTTCTTTTATTAACTGTTTTTCGACTTTGTTTGATTTCAGTTTTGTCCAAATCAATTCATTCGTGTTACAGCTGTCGATTCAAGGAACTCTGGACCTAAAATAGGAATAATCGCCTCGTTTTCAGTAAAGTGGTGCATGGAGAGACTTGTCAATATTTATGTACCCCAATTCCGGAAAAAGTGGATTTTCGATTAATTTATTCGCGTTATTTGGTTAGATTTAGAAGTGTTTGTCTGCTGAAAACATGGGTAAAACACTTTATTCGAACACACATGTATTCTTTTGCTATTTTACATTTAATTTCAAAAGAACTTATCATATTTTTAATAAATGATAATTAAATACTATTGATACGGTAAATAAAAATATATTTCGTTATATTTTTTATTTTATGTTTTTTTGAAGTTATGCTTCTTTAACAGCATTTCAGTGTATATTAAGTTGCCTAGACATTTACAACTTTTGCTGCATGCGACACCAAGAACATCTTTAAATTGGTATAATTAAATAGTGAATCATCGTATTTCAGCTTTTTGTCCTTGAAATCAGAATCTTGGTGTTGAGTAGTTTCATTGTATAGTGTACACAGAATGCTTCAAAACGACGACAAAATTTGAACTGAAATGACGCAAATAAAAACGTCTAATAGTGGAAGAAGCTGGATTCACCTGAAGAATAAACTGTAACGCTTCCACAGTTGTGTGAATTTACAGATCGTGGCCCTGTTACAACTTCTAAACCAGAACTTAATCCAAAATATTTTTAAAAAATGCTAAAATACATATCAGATGAAGATGCCAATACTGTGCAACTCAAAGTTTCAATTTAATTAATGCCCTTTTTTATAACTTGCCTAAAAATCAATCACGGAACATCAACGGAACATATACAGAATTTGACTCGAATTGTGCCCATCAGTGTCTGAGGACGAAGACAACGAAGGCTGCTGAACTTGAACAAAAACTTGATAGCAGACCTGAACGAAATAAAAAAAGTGTCTTTTTATTATAGATACTGTTAATCACAAGCAATTAAATGAGAGAATGGGCGAGAATTGGTGAAAAAAAAGTAAAATGAAGACTTAACGGATGAACAAATAATTGAAGAAACTTTAAACAATAATCACGAGAACGATGAAAACGATGAATCAATGAATGTAGAGAAAAAGAAAATATTTCGAGAATTGAAAATAATTAAATTGTGTGAAAAGTGAACAATGGTCAGAAGAAATAGATTACTCCTGAAAAGACTGGAAACTGCTGCATATTTTAGTGTCCAAATTAACCGAAAACAAACAAAAATTATATTGAATGCATTATTTTTCCTTGTCTCAAGATGTCAAAAATTTGTTAACTGGTTTTTGTGTTTTTATCTGTCCGGATTATGAAAGTTGTACTGTACTTATATCAAAACAATTTAAGTTTTGTTAAAATAAATTGATTCCTTCATGAAGTTGCATTTTCTATTACATAAGTACATATTTTTAACTACCTAAGCATTTTTTATGATAGAATTGATTACAAATTGGTTTAATTTAATTCTCACGCCCAAGCGATTGTGATTTTGGAAACGTTCAAAGCAAAATTCGGAAGGAAGACAGAATGTTCACACATCATCAATACATTCAAATAATAAAAACTTCTGAACTGAAAAATCTCAGTCCACCAGCAAAAGCCAAAGACCATTTTTTTAAATCTATTATTTTAAAACAGGGTCTTTACAAAATTGCATTACATCGATATCACAGGAAGTTTTATCACTGTTCAGAACCAAGACGTGTTAACATATGTCCACTGTTTTAAATAAAAAATATTACACTGTTTGATTTTAACAAATTTTCCATACTCTTTCCCCATAAATATTAGTACGAGTTTCGAAAAGGGCTCATTTCAGAGTATTAATAAAACAAAAATTGTTTTAATATTGTAAGAACTTGGTATGATATTCAGTTTTTATTTGTTCCAAAAAAATTTTTTTCCCCAATATGAGTCTTTTTCAACACTGCTACTTTAATTTTGACACTGTGGCAGATGATGGAAGGAATGCAAAAAAGATAATAATTGTGTTGGCATAAATTAATAACGGACGTTCAAATAAGATTCAGAGTAAATTGGATTCACTTTAGAATTAGAAGTGTAGGAAAGCTTTGACTTTACCGTAGATGAAGAAGTTTGAAATTAAGTTTTCAGTTGACATAATAAATTCCATCTCCACGGGTCGGTTTAGATGTCATTTGATTTTGAATTTTTTATTAAGACTTCTTGTCTAATCTTACGATATGTGAATGTCACACGTCTACGCTGTAAAAATTAAACGAAATCTAGATTCTATGGCCTACTGCAACAAAACACAATATCCAACGTAATTATCTCCATCTATTATTTCTAAAAGATGTTTTTGTCGGTACATAAAATAGGCCATATTTCCTTAAAACTTCATCCAAACAAATGATGATCCCATTATTTTGAAGACTACCGCTAATGGCGAAAAGTAAGCAAATAATTTAAAATGTTAATGTTGACGTAAGATATAAGTTTTTTTAAATAATTAATAACCGTACCTTTGTCAGAGCGCCACTTATCGACGATATGTTTAATTAAAAACCGTATTTTGGTCGGCGCCATCTAGTGACAATCTGTTTAACTACCATCATCTATTCCAAACAATAGTGATTGCAATGCGAATTATTCGCACGGGAACCAACTAGTTAAAATCTAGTTTTAAAATTAATAATTAATCAAAATAAAAACATAAATACCAAACGTATGCAGGATTTGTAAAATCGAAATCTGGCTGGCAAATCAAAATAAGAAAAATGATTATAATAAAAATATAATGTCAAACTAAGTAGATAACTAAATTCAAGCCGCAGATATTGGCATTAATGAATGTTGTACAGGAATTTGGCTACGAAACTATAATAAACAATTCTCGGTTCTGAAGTGTTTTGATTTTATTTAGTGAAACAATTTGTGCACTAGTCAAAAACATTTTCCAAGCTATTGCATAAGAAATTTGGAGCTTGGATTACGAGAGACACTTCGAAGCTGCATTTGCGCGACTTCAATCAATTATTCTGCTGCGCTCCAATTTTAGAGTGGCGAGAAAATGAATAGGCCCGACTCAATCTGGCGTTGCGCACACATAAAAATATTTATTTAAATGCGGCTTGCACGCAAAACCGGCCGGGGAGCCGGCAGATTGCAAATGAAACAATCTAAGACCGCACTTCCCGCGCCCGAGTCTAGCTGCTCTCGAAATAGCGCAAAAACAAATGTGGCGACTTGTGTTTCCACAAACTAAAACAATAAGAGCTGCAAAATTGCCGAAAATATTGTCGGTTGCTGGCGGGTGGCATCGGCGTCGATCGGTTTGGACGCCGGTCAGCACCGACGCCGCCACGAAATTAGTCACTCGCCGGCGTCTTAGCTTAGACCAACAGAACTGTGACCGTTTGCAACAACGTAAGTCACCACATGCCGCTTACTGGAGCTCATTTACAAAATAAAATTTTCGCGTTTTTGTGTGCTGCCTGCGTTTGGGACCAAATTTTTTTCCTAACACTATCCGACGCCTTGCATTATATTTTTTAGTTGGGGTGAATCGCACCAAATTGTGTGATTTTATTACCGAATCCGTGTCTGGGTCCCGTTCCAATTACATTAACCTTTCCAAGAGATTTTTGGCAGACAGATAGTGTTTACCTGTGACGTCTTCTATGACATCCTGCAACTACCAAGTATTAGGCGATTTTAATCTGATTTCTCTTTGATGCAGCAAACGGTTCTAAGAATAATCTAAAGTAAATCGTCGTTTGCGTTTATTTTAAATGTCTGCTTCTGCTCTGGCATTTCTGCAAAAACAACGACAGACTTATAACAAACAGAAAGATGTTGGGGATGATGTAAGACTGCGACATGCGCTTCCTGCAGAATCCCGTTTTGGCGTCCGATTGCCTTCTATTTGTGATGAGTCCCAGTTGTGTGTGGACAGTTCTTCATGTGGAGGAACCGCGAATTTTTGCTCTTTAAGGACTTGGTTCAGGTTGCTGCATTTGTCATAGTGGAAGTCCCACTTTTTAAGTGAAATTATGGCAAAATGTTGATGCAATGGTTCGCGTATTTCCAACTGCTTTTCTATCGATACTTTGGAGGCAATGCCTTACCGGGGTAAGTTCAAAATGTGCCTCCAATTTCTCGGCTTAAGTCTAAGTGTCAAAATATACGGTACACGAACCACATTAAGTAATCGTGTGATTCTTGTTATTGCAGAAATGATGATAGATTTTCCACCGTTTTTCTGCTTGCATATATCTTGTGGGATATTTTGACAAGGTAAATTGTATTCTCGTCCACAAGCACCATCTTATCGTTCTCATATGTGGATGGTTTTCACAAAGTGATGTTTATTTCGGCTCTCATGTCTTCTGCTTCATCTGAGCGTGAACTAATTAACGCGATGACGTTCGGGAAATTTCACGGTTTTATGCCAATTTGTTTTAATTTTGACGCTTTACGCATCAAAATCAAGAAAATGGACAAAAATATTCACGACGCGTGGGACCTTAAAATTACAGCTTGTAATGTGTGACTTAAATTCACTCCTCGAATTGAATATGTTCGTTTATATCGCTTGTCTAATCGGTTCTGCCAGTACCCTAAATAACCCACTTAACCTTCATTATTTAATTCCTAGCATTGTACTCCTGGCAGTTGTATTTAAATAGCACAAACATTTTTTCGTGTTTTGAAAATAAATTTAGCAACGCAAACGCTAAATCAGTCTCGCTTGCTGAAGAACGCGGATTTGCGTAATTTCGGTTCGATGTTTGGCAGATTTTATTGTTACAAGCTGCTCAAGAGTCCCGGTTTCGTGCGCTGATAGATTAAAGGCGAGAGAACAAGCGTTTTTCGGTTTTGGCAGCTCTTTACGAAAATGCCATGGACAGCGTATAGAGCCACTACCCAGTTTTATTTACGGGCGTAGCTGGATCCAGTCTGGAAAACTGCCAGACGACAGTTGTGTTTTTTCGTATGGCTAAAACGTCTGAAAAAATCCTATTCTTAGCGGGCGTAATTAGGATAGAAGTCTTTTTTGTTAATGAACGAGGAGCAATGACCTTTGGATTATTTTTGCAGAAACCCGGCTGAAAGCGGCAAGATGTCTGACACGCGGGTTTCACTTCTTGGGTCCGGAAGCAGCGAAGTCGAGCAGGAGTCCACGGAGGAGACAACTCTGTCGGAGGTAGGTCGAGATCTATTAAAGCGGACTTGGCACAGCCGGTAAGAGCCAATTAAAAGGTGCGTTAATGTGTCAAGTGGAAAATGTATGGTGCCGCTTAGCACTTTGCTGTAATTTACACGAGACAGATGTAAGAATTTGCTTGTGTTTAGGTCTCGAAAGATCTTGGCCACACAAAGATATCGGAGAAGTCGGCTCAGTTCGAGGGGACTTCCAAAACGTCGATTGTGCAAGAAAATGCGTCCAAGAACGTAGAAAGCAGTTGCAGCGTCAACCAGTCCCAGTCCATCACCCAAACTGAGAATCGCAAGGTAACCACATCATCCTTCTCTTCTTCATTCTCCTCCGAAGAGTCAGAAGAGTACGTGATCGAAGGCTAATTGCAAAAACAATCCAGACACGTCCATGTAACGTTCTCAACCGCATTTTTGACACGAGAACATTTTTTATGAAGGGTTTTGACTTTTGAGGCATTTATCGATCTAGCGTGTAGCAACCATGTGATACAAGAAGAAAGACACTAAATTTTACATTTGGTCACGAGAGTTATATAGAACTGACGCTTTTTCGTATCACTAGGATTGTTTGCTGTTGTATGTTGTATGATGACGTTTTGCAATAAACCGATTTAAAACCTGTTTGTTCGTTTATTTCCAGACACTGAGCTTCAAAATGTTATTGCAAGAGCTTCAAGCGCTCAGTTCTATATAGCTTCTCATCATTACACACAAACAAAACATAACGTTTTGAAGCTTCAGTTGTTCAGTTTCGTCCACCTCGCGCAGAACGGTTGCTGACTGAAGCCTTGAAATGAAATCCATGCAAACTAAGCTTAAAGCAATCTCGTAGGAAACCGACGAGAAAACAGTCAGCAACTATTACAAGCCTCTGGAACCGATCAAAACCTTCGAACCGCTCAAACCTTTCGAGCCCTTGAAACCCTTCGAACCTCTTCAACCGTTCGAGCCTCCCAAATCGTTCGAACTTGTCAGTCAGATTGAAAAAACAGCCGCTGAAAATATTGAAACGCGAACAGAACAAGAGTCGGTCACTAATAACGGACTTCCGAGTGATTATATACCGGTTGAAGCGTTGGAACCTTTGAAACCGTTTGAACCATTTGAACTGGAGGCAGCGATAACGAACGGTTACGGCAAACACCCCAAAGCGGAGATAAAGGAAGAGAAAATAAAAAACTCGCTCAAGGAAATCATTTCGGACCTGGACAGCTACGCCGAAGACAAGGAGTTGAAGGAGTCGTACGAGGAAAAGGCCAAACTGAACGAGGTTTGTGCGTTTTGCCGATTTGTTGTACAGCTTTGGTCAATCAGTTTTAATCTAATCATCATGACACGTTTTAACCATTCGTCATCAATAATGTTGGCCATCTCTGTACAAGTTAACCGAGTTTTGTCGTGTTGCATGTAAGTGTTTTAGAAGGAAACGCGATCCATCAATGACAATTGGATTGCCCATTTGCCTTCTGTGTTGCCCAAACAACAACGACCCTTGTCTTTGCCTTCCGAACACATTTTCAAATACATCGACTTCTCCAAGGTACCGAGAATTATCATTCATTTCATTGATGGTGCTCTGGCCTGATTAGTCTAATAACCTGTACTATTTCAGGTGAATCAGGAAATTAGTAGTGGATCGCCTTTTCAGGTAAGCTTCAAAATCTGTGATGTCTCAATGTCTCTAAAGATAGATGATAAGTCCGGGAAACTACAAATTCTTGATCTCTGTCATTTACGACATACTTAAATGTTAAATTTATTTCCGACCGTCGTTTCTATGTTTGCGCCTTTATGAGATCGTAATATGTACTATAAGATATAAATTATTAGATTTCGTTGCGTATCAGTATCAGTTTCCAATATTGTAAATGAAAGGGTCAAAAGCAAAAAGGTTCAAGTGCAAATTTTAAAAGTGGAGTTAATCATTCTCTCATTTTTTACAAAATCCGTGGTTCAAATTTGGAAATATCGTTTGAAAAATATGAATAATATAAACATATCTAAAATTTTAGTATTGAAACTTTGTTCAGTTTGCACATTGTTGTTAAAAAATGCAGTTTCAAAAAAAGACCAATTTGCCTCCACAAAAATAATTTGCATAATTTTAAAATAATAGAATAATATTTTATTAAAGTAGAACAAAGTTCAAACTCATAAAAAAGCACAAAATATAAAATACAATAATGTCCTTATTCATCATAATCTAATTCAACCCGTGAGTAATCCAAATCAAAATTTTCTTCAGTTATAATATTATCAACTTTTGTTTTTTTTACTTTTTTATTTTAATTTCTTTGAGATTTTTTATTAGTAGTTTTATTTTCGTGCGGCAAAGACTTATAATATTCGTGGCAAATTGATGTAAAAGGGTAAAACGTTGTTTCAAATGCGATTATGTCCTACCAAGTGCGAATTATTAGTTTTAGTTTCTTGTCACTTGAACCTTTTTGCGTATGTCATTTACTACATACTTATATGTTAAATTAATTTCCGACCGTTCCTTCTATGTTCGTTCATTTATGAGATCGTTATAAGATTATTATATTTCGTTGCTTCTGTTGGAAAAGTACCATTTTTCAATATTGTAAAGCACGAGGGTTGAAGAGAAAAATTGTAAAAGTGGAGTAAATGGATCTAAAAATATCTCCTTTTTTATAAAAGCCCTGGCTGAAAATTGGAAAAGTCGTTTAAAAAAAATGTGTGGTATCCAATTTTAGTATAAATATTTATTGAAAATTTTATTAAATTTACACATTGTTGTTACAAACTTTTTTGTCTCCAAAAAATCATTTGCACCGTTTAAGATACTAGAATAATATTTTATTAAATTAGAACAATCATCCAAATCAAAAAGTTTTTCAGTTATTGTAATATCTATTGTCAACTTTTAATTTTTATCTTGTTTTTTTTTAACTTTTTTGAAAGCAGTTGATTAGCAGTTTAATTTTCGTGCAGCAAAGACTTATAATATTCTTGGTAAATTCAAGGTAAAAAGGTAAAAAGTTGATACAGATTTTACCACTGCGATTTTTTTTACCAAGTGCGAAAATTACTTCATTCGTCTGATGCAAATGATTTTTTGCAGGCAAAAGTTTCAAAGTGCATTTTAAAACAATGCGTAATAAAGTTTTTAATAAATACTTTTGCTAACATTTATACATTTATATTTTTCAAACGACTTTTTCAACTTTGTGCCACGAATTTTATATTGAAAAAGGAGAACAAAATTTTCTTCAATTATAATATCTGTAAACAAACTTTAATTTTTTATTTTGTTGCTTTTACCTATTTTTTCACTTTGTATTAGCAGTTTAATTTTCGTGCGGCAGAGACTCATAATATTCGTAGGAAATTCAAGGTAAAAAGGTAAAAAGTTGACTCGGATTTTATCACTGTGATTTGTTCCCACAAAGTGCTAATATTACTTAATTCGTCTGATGTAAATAATTTTTTTGGAGACAAAAAAACAATGCGTAATTAAGTTTTCAATAAAAACTTTTACTAACATTTCATATTCATATTTATTTATATTTGCCAAACGACTTTTCCAATTTTGAGCCACGGATTTTTTTTAACTCCACTTTTACAATTTTGCACTTGAATCCTCTTGCTTGTGGCCCCTTCAAATATAAAGAGTTTATGCTTAGATTTTCAGAGTGGGCAAATCCGGTACTCTGTGCATTAAGACTAATTTAAGTCGCATTTTAAAATGCTATCCTAGTTTTTCAGATTTATTTATAATAAAGTTTCAAGTGGTGTATTGTTGGTTGCGTCCAAGAATATAATTTTTACAACTTCTTGGCGGAGGCAATGTAAAGAAAACAACAATTATCCTAAAATGAATTTTATTAGACACATCTTGTGAAAGAAAATGAAATAAATCTTAAAAGTCGTGACATGATTAAAATTATCGGCGCCAAAGTTTTATAAATGGTTCATCGTCTGGACGACATTATTGCAGGCACAAATAATCTCAACTCTTTCTTCTCGTGTGGGCCTTCTCTGACCAGAGCCCAAATCGAACAACGTTGATCGTTGATAAGCACATGCGATATTTTTGGAAGTGATCCAGACACTTACCAAATTCGTTCTCTCTCCTGGCAGATTATTTCTAGCCGCGTACTTTGTCGTAATTTCATGCCCAGCCTCTTATCAGCCTGAAAGCCTTTCGAACACATTTCCCGACAAAAAGCGAGTGTTAGTGATTTGTGACCGCGTCGCAGCACTAGAATTAGGACAAACTATTTTTAAATATGTAAATATGTAAATATATGATTTCGCACTAACACACGCACCGTTTATTTTCCTTTGCCGAAGCAAAATTTAACCGCTTTCCAAATTTGACTAAGCAAGATGAGGCTGTTAAACAAAATCGTCGATAGTAAGAGCGAAAGCATGTATTCGATGAGTAAAAAGACATCGTACACTTTGAACAAAACCGCGAGTTCTAGTTACGTGCCGTCGTCCGTTCCTTCAAGTCCTTCGGGCCCTTCGCGCAACAACTTCCTCCTGAAGAAGTCGCACAGTTACACCGACGACTCCGAGCGATGCTTCAAGCCCTCCGACAGGAAGGACCCCCAAAAGCGCGAGTTCCTCAAAAACCTGACCCAGAGAGTGTTCAAGGTCAGATTGGTGAGTTGCTCATCTTCGATCTCCGATCATAAAAGCTCGGAGCTTGCGTTTCAAACGCGAACTCTCCAGATTTCGGTCAGTTTCGTCGAAACGTTCCAGCGCTTCAGTTTCGACAGTTCCGAAATCACGCGTTCGGGCTTGAATGTACGCCAGTTGTCGTTTATTTCTGTATTTTTCTATGAAACGGAATGTTTCTTGGAGGTCGCATTTGTTATGTCGAGAGAAGTGAGGAAAGGCGAGAAGAAAGAGTCGTTCGCGAAAATAGCAAACTCAGTAACAAGTCGGAAAAACACGTTCATTTTGAAGTAACTGCTCGAAGCGGTTTCGGGGCGGATTTTAACGGTTTGGGTTTGTTGCAGGACGAAAATGCGCCTCCACCGAAACCGATCAATCTGGAAAAGATCTTCACTCCCGCTGATGGCGAGCAGATTCAGCCTTCCAGAAACAGTAAGTGGAAAGTTTGCGTCTGCACGGCTTTAAAAATACAAAGGACAATTCATCGTCAAAAAATGCGTATTTTTAGGACGTTCAGTCATTTCATCGGAGGAGTTTTGGATTTACTTCAGTTCTGCTTTTTTTATAACGCAGCCAACAGATTACAAAACATTACGTGCGCATTACATTCTGCTTCTACCAAAATACTTTTTTTACAATTACGAGATGGTCCAATAATAGAACAATATGTTTGCAGGATAATCCAAATGCGTTTATGACGTCTGCCTAATTGTTTATCTGATCCATTTTATTCTTGTCGTGTGGATGTAATGCCTCGAAAATTTCGATTTTTTTTATATATTTAAACACGATTCCATTTTATGGATTTACTTTCCTATTCCATTCTTCATTTTCCTTTATCTTGCACTGTTTTGGCCATTCCAATTCTCGTCTATATTTATTGATTTTCTATTTCCCGAGAATTAATCTTTATTTTAGTCTCTTTCAACCATTTTAGTTACAATTTCATTTTTCTCGTTAATACTTTATATTTTACTTCTTTTCCAATTTTCTTATTAATTTCTTCATTAATGTCACATGTATGTACCAAATCATACAAAAATGATGATATGTTATATACAGGTGGAACAAAAGTATCAAATAATTTCTGCAAATTTTTACTTTATAAACTTAATAATGAAAAATATTATTAAAAAGTTACTGCCATTATTTAATACTTTTGTTCCAAAGACACAAGTAAAAAATTTCAGTTTATTTGCTTTTCTCTCCTTACTTATTTTCTTCATTCTTATATTGTGGAATTTATTATTTGCGTTATCTCTTTCCACATAGTTTACTAGTTAATTTCCTTTTCGTTCGTTGTTCTCTTGTCTGTGTGTTTTATCGTCGTATTTATTTCATAATTTTTTCTGTTGTATGCACAAAACTCGCAAATACTGTAGCGGCTGGGATGTTAAATAAAAATACCTTCCTAAATTAAGGGTTTATTTACTAAATAACTTTGTGTAGCAAAGAGACAACAAGAACTTGAAAACTGAGTGGTTGCATTCGTCTAAAACTCGATTGATTACATAAATGAGTATCTTTGCAATTTGGGGTGCAATTATTTTCTTTCGTCTCCTATTGTCTTTATTTTTCTTTGTTCTGTTTCTGCTATTTGGGCTATCCTATTTTGCTTTCGTTGTAATTTACTTTCGTTTTCTTATTCATTACAACTGTTTCTGTAATGCAAATACATGTTGTCCCAGAAATAATGGCATTAATTTTAACCAGTAGTAAATCATCTAACCCAACTAGTTTTATAAATAACTTTTTGTTGTAAACTTTTTTGTTAACAAGTTAAATTTGTTTGAAGATTTCACTCTTAATATGTTACCCGCTTATGGATAATAATGTTTCAAGTTAAACACAAAAAACAATTGCAAGAAAACATTCACTACTTTTTGGTTCTTTCGACGCAGCAACTCATTAATTTGACCGTTGCTATTATTGTAAAATTCTGGAATTCAAATTTGAAAATGTCACTGATTTATCAAATCTATAGGCAGCTCGACAAGGAAAGTAAAATGCTAAATCAAGATAGCGATTTCGAAAAAATGGTACATAGAAAAAATGTTTATTATGGCGAGTTCCACTGCTGCTTAAAATTAATGCCATTATTTCTGGGACATACTTTTTTCTTAATAATATTGTGGATCTAAAAACCGCTCCACTCAAATTTTGGGATGCTTTACAAATAGGTAACTTTCGCAGAACCTAATTATTGCATTTTGCGGTTTTCTTTAAATGGAAGTTGCATATTATATCTATCAAAGTCATGTAATTACATAAGACAGTTTCCAACTTCAGGTAAGAGACTCCGATCATATACAGGAATAAGAAATAAAAGACATTGGTTCTCATTCAGAAAATGAATGTGATTTTTGAATGACGCACTCGAAAGTTAAATGAAATAATACAATAATTTACCGTCCTTCTTGAAGCCAAATATCTTTTTTAGAACGCTTTGTTATGGACATATCGGCTTTATCAGGTTAAATGGACCAACCAATATATTATTACATTTTTAGATTCCTCGTTTGATTTTAAATGGAGTACATTAATTATAAGTGCACCTCAAAAAGGGACTATTTTCGAGTTGTTCAATTTTTACTATTGAAATGAACCTTTTCAGCGGTCTGAAAATATGCTAATATTTCTGTACCTAACCAACCAAGAAGGGTGCGGGTTGAACTGTTCAATTAAGCATAAATTGCTTATCTTATTATTTAAAAGGATTGGTATCATACTTAGAGGTGGCTCAAGACAACGTCGTGTTCAATTTGAACAATTTCAAACGTACATAACTCGATTTTTTCAAATGGAATCTCCATTTTTTTTTATTTTCTATCAATTTTTCTATACTTAGTTTTAGCGATTTTATTGTCTCTACAACTTTTTTTTTCCAATAATTTTTATTACAAATGTATTTTCTTTATTTGATGCAATCAAGTCAATGGCTTCTTTGAGCTTTGAAGACACAATATAGAACCATTATTATGACACGTCTTCCCTTTCCAGAGGTTGCGAAGGTCTAAATTTCGACATTTTTACAACATGTTATAATTCATTTTGTATAAAATGTACTGATTATATGAACTTGTAACAATCTGCACCTTCTGGTTGATAAAAGATGCACAGTAAACCGATCTGAAATCAATTGTGTCCCGCAAAACATGCTTCAGTTTATAAAACACGCAAAAATTTGAATGGAACGTTTTAGTTGTCCCGAATTGATTTCCATCCCTTTCAAAATCTTTTCAACGACTTTGTGTCGTAACGATTATCCATTATATGTTTTTTCTCATTGCATTTATCATTTTTTGCTTCTGAAATTCCGCTTACATCTACAACTCGTTTACAACACGAGTTGTAATTCTTGATTCAAATCGTGTTTTTTTACTAATTGGATTCCACACCAATAAATGACTCAACAGCATCTAAATTAGTGGCTCTTAAAACCGTAGCATCAATTTGCCAACTTTATTTATTTGTAATTAGACACGACCCTAAATGCACTTGCTGACGTCAAAAGAAGCCCGTCCTGACGCTACCATCCAACAGCTCGATGATTTATTAGAGAATCATTGTTCGGAAGGCAAAAACGTGCGAAACGTAAATTCTCTGTACGCAAATTCGGGCCAACATTAAACGCCGCGCTCATTAATAATTTCATGCAGCCGCATTTGCCACACAAGCTTAGCACTAATAAATGTGGCGTAATATTTCCAAATTTATTTTGAGAGTGTCGTAAATTTTCCCGTTTATTCGCTCTTTAAAGGGAAGATGTTCGCTTCGTCGGCGTTCTACTCCAAAGGCATCCATCCGACGGTGGAAGAACAGGTAGAGCTGGCGAAGAGGATCTCGAGCTCTCTGAGCGACATCAGCAACCAGAGCAGCAAGGGCCAGTCCATGTACGTCAACAGGAAGAAGAGATCCGTGAAGTGGGTGCACGAAGGAGACGGTAATAATTCAAGCTGTGTGCGCGAAATTGTCTGATGTCCCGTCTGAGAACCTAATTTCTCTTCATCT
This sequence comes from Eledona agricola, assembly GCA_964023215.1. Lineage (NCBI taxonomy): Eukaryota > Metazoa > Arthropoda > Insecta > Coleoptera > Tenebrionidae > Eledona > Eledona agricola. The sequence goes on from OZ026855.1 coordinate 22,122,291, forward strand.
CCGGAAGTAAAAAACAAACGAGCTCTACTGGCACGGTGCCACATCCATCAGGTTATTGCGTAACGTTTTCGTACGAAAATATCTTCAGATTATGTGTGGCTGTTTATACAAACAGTTGGATCCACTCGGAAACTGCGTCTCTTTGCTCTAAATCAATGATACGTAACACTTGTTGAGGTTAGTCCGTTTCATGTCTCTGTAACTGTCCGAAAATTGAAACTGCGTTTTTGGTGCATGCTTTGCGGCGTTGGTCGACTTGGCCAAAAATTTGACCACGCAGTCATGCCACCACTCTTGGATATAAATAAAAATTTATTGGGACAGCGATTCTTACAAGTTGTGCTCGTTTCGTGGTAGGTTTGCGAGCGGAAAACAGTTCCGAATACATTTCGGAAACCTCCGAGTCCAAGGATCCGCTCAAGCTTGTCATGAACCCACATGGACAAGTCCAGGATATCAACTCGTTAAGACGGCAAGGCTACAACATCGAACCCGCTTTATCACCCGACGTGTGTCTGAACATCGTCAAAGACCTGAATTCGCCAAAGGGCAAAGGTAACCATTTTGCTAATCCTCGCCAAGTTCAAACATTGCCTAAACAGGAGCCGAGTTGTTTGCAAAGAGACGCAAACGGTCCGAAAAGTGGGTTGTGGGTGAGACTAACGGAACGAGACAACCTCCAATACCGGACATCGCCCCATCACCTACACCTCTTCTGTCACCTCTTCCTCCCATCAGCAGCTTTCCCCCACCTAGTTATCTTCCAGAGACGGCACAAAGAATACAGCACAAGGAAAAACTGGATGAGATTCAGGTAAACTAAACGTTATATTTAATTAAGGGGTGATTCCGGCAGATCGATGTTAGAAACTCGAAGGGATTTCAGGGTAGTACAGTCTTTTGCAATGGAAATGAGACTCATTAATATACAAAAACCCCCATAAGTCCATCATTTCCAATTTTGTAAACAGAAGACTAACCTTAAATTTGACGTATTATAAAGTGACAGAAAGCGGAATAAAAATAGAGTCTGTTGCGATTTGGATTGCGGACTTATGGGGGTTTTTGTATATTAATGAGTCTCATTTCCATTGCAAAAGACTGTACAATTGCAGCTCTCGGTTCCCTTCCAAACCAGAGCCCAATATTATTGTCAGTAATAACAGTGGTCCTCGGGTTCGGGTTTTACAATTTTATTGGACCCAGATGTAGTTGGGTCTTTCATTTCTAGAGAGGCTAATATACTTTCAGTTGGTTCTTCTTTGCCCAAAATAGACATTATTGGAATCCAAGCTTTCAGCAGAACGAACTATCTCAGTATTATATTATTATTATTGTGCCTGGCTAGGATTGTCTGCATGCTCGCGATCGCCACACGGCTGATGTATAGAAATTCACAATTTATTTAAAAAAACTAGTAAAAATTATAACAAATAAAATATTTTCGTATTTCTCTTTGTAAACCTTTATTTCTATTGAATCATCTATCAGTTATTTCTGAAAGAAAATGATAAGAATTTTTGCAGTTTGTGTAGGTTTTTACAATTCTCTTCATATTATTATTTTAAAGTTCCTATCATTTTGGATAACAAAACTCGTTTGGTATCCACACACAAAAAAAAAATAATTTTATTGGTGACTTCAAATTGTCCCTGAATTTGATAACAATAATCGTAATGGTTATTTCAATGCGACACTGTTAATCCGAACTTGTGATTTTACCTATAAATGTTGCTTCGAGAACCATAGTCTTTTGCAGCAAAAGGACATTTTACTAAATATCTTACCCCAATGATCCCATCATTATCTACTGGTGCATCTAAAGAAGCACTTAAATATGACTCAGACGGATGTACAGCCATGGACAGTCAAGAATAACACCCGTGTTATGCAAATACCGACTCTATGAGATATTGTCATTGAGTCGGTATTTGCATCACACCCGCCGGCTAAAGTGTTATTCTTGACTGTCCACGGTTGTACAAAAATCCACATTCACAAATTGACTTTTGAGACACCACGTATATGTTCCAGAGCAGCTAATTCATGATCTTTACCCCATTTTGCTGAAAAGGTCGAAGCATTTTTATACAAATAACAGTTTTTGCACGAGGGGTTTTATCTCTCATCTTGAAAACACGACCAAAATTGCTCGCTGTCAACTTCTTCAATCGCTCACTTCTCCAAATAACATTCAGAGATTTTCCTCGACTGTTCTCTCTAATTCAATAATTCCTTTCCAGTATTATTCAATTCTTCCAAACATTTGTCTACTTATAATTTATATGTTTCAGGGAGGCGTAAATTATCCGTAATATCTGCTTGTGCTTTTCCATAATTTCTATCAGATCCAGTAGAATGCTTGTTAGTTTTCTGCTTCCGTTCTAATTTTAGCTTCCTATAACGCCATATTCTTGTTTCGAGTTTTTGGACAAGAATGTGCCAACATATTCGAGAAACCGACTCTACGTACCATTTAAAAAAATTTAAATTGTGAAGTTTTGTTTAGGGCGTTTTTATTAATCATTGTATTGTTGATACCAGCAATAGATTTTACAAACTTTCGATTATCTACTGCAAAAAACAGTTTGCTCTTTTTCCGGATGGTTACTGAGAAATCGTTTTATTTATAGACATTGTAAATGCAAAATTTTGTAAAATAATTAGCATATATCTAAAATTATGACAAATAGACAGAGACAACATAGGTGCACTAGACTAAGATAGAAAAGGGGGACTCGAAAATTGAATAAAAACTGGGGTATTCCGTTAAAATAACAAAGATGGCGTCCATTTCCGGTATAAGAAAAAGTGCCGCCATTTTGAAAATAATTTATTTTGATTCAGAATGGTTAATTTCGGCTTTATTCCAAATTTCAAGTTTATAGCCCTATAGCAAGTTCAAAATTTCCTAAAGACCGCTTTAAAAAAACAGCCTGTATGTAATGCAAAACAAATCGATCTGATTCATGTACAATTTATTTATTTCTGAGATTCACATAACGTGGTTGTTATGCAAACCGATGAAAAATTAATATTTGTATTATTTAAATCAGAGTTTCTTATATCGCGGTCTCTCCATATAACGCGGTAGGAATTAATCGCGATATAGGAGAGTTGACTGTAATTGCAACTATTTACATAGGTCCATGGTATCAGTAAATAAAAGCAGAAAATAAAACAGATAATAATAATTCTGGGTTGAATATGGCGAGAGCATCGGTAATATTCCCTCTTTGCTGACGGCCGATGTTCTAAGAAATTTGTCTTGACTGAATTTCGGAATTTCCTAGAGAAGTGTGAATTTTAATCTGTATTGTGAAAGCATGCCTTTAGGGCGGTAAGATTTCTTATCCGTTGCGTGGTTTATTCATGTTGAAAATGTCGTAATTTTAAGCAACTTTCGTATTTTTTATAAAGGTTTCCTTAAAGAACTTTGGAAAAAATATTCTGTACCGCCCTAGAATCAAAGTTCCTTTATACAGTTGATATCTCTTTAAATAAAAGAGAAATTTATCTACGAAAAAACGTCACTTTTAACATGATTTGCCTGCCGAAATCTTCCCTTAAAACAAAACTACGATTTTCAATAGGAGAAGTTTACGCGCCCCCGGGTCAAGTTAATAAAATCCCCGTGGGAGGCAGCTCTGGAAACCGGTTCAGTAGATTCCGCCTTCCAAGAAGTCGCCCCAGTTTGGCCCACCAAAGGCAACTACGTCGCCCCCGTGGTCGACTCCTACGAAGCAGCCATCAAAAACGACTCACTAGCTTCGTGGAACGCTTCAAATTCTAAAAATTTCACACACAACCCCGCGTATAACAGCAACAGCATCAACAAAATCGTCGACAATTTGCAGAAGGGTGTAAGCAACGTGGATTTGTACAAACCGGCGCTGCCTCAAGCTTGGAACTCGGCGGTACCAAAGCAGCAACAGTACAGTAAGTGATTCGAGTTCAATTTGAAGAGCTTTGCGCGAAACTAATACGAGCTTTGGCACAGGTAGCATCAATCTTGCTTTGACTAACATCATTAAAGCATCTGCTTCTAAAGAAGAACGACCCGCGTCTCCGTTCCCTAATATCCCTGATGTATCCATTAACCTGGAATCGCTCTTAGAGGCCCCCACAGACTCCCAAGTTATCCGTCCCGTGTCCCCGTCATTTTTACAACCTCAACCTAATCCTAAGAAAGAAGCCGAAGAGCTGTTGAAAGCGAAACGAGCGGAACGAGCCGCTTCGCCCTTTCCTATTATACCTGACGTAGAGCTAATACCAGAAATGGTTGAATGTGACATTCAAAATGTTCAGCAACTAAAACCGGTCGCACCCATCCGCCCAACATCTCCATTTCCACAAATACCAGACATTACACTCACTCCAGAAATCTTGGAACAGGACATTGTGAAAATCAGAACTAGCCCCGAGCCCCTGTCTATCGATTTCAATAAAACTGCTACTCAAGAGCACAGCGCTGTTAATTTGGACACTGTAAAAGCGGATACCGAGAAACCCGAACCTCCGCTTCCATTTCCAACAATACCAAACATATCGAAGTACCTCAAGAATCAGGAATCCCTTTTCAAACCGATCCCTTCGAGAGCGTACGAATCGGTTTCGTTGGAAAAAAAGTATGAAATGCGTCAAGTGCGCAACGCTTCTCCAACGCTACTCAAACCGGAATTCAGATACGCCCTTCCGGAAACTGGAACGAAAGTCATCGAGCACGGATTTGCGTTGAATCAAGACGTGCAGACGGTGCGATCGGAGATATTTGAAAGTGAAGGTCATTTCAACGCCAGGAGATCTTGTTCGCCGTTCCCAGTTTTCATACCGAAGTCTCCAATCGAGACTCCGGTTGTGGAAGCAGAGCCGCTGAAGCCGCCCCAGAAGGTCGTTCTGGTTCAGGAGGTCGACGAGGAGCCGAAAGATCCGAAATGCGAAGAGCAAATGAAGAACATTGCGCTTGAGACCAACAAGGAAAAGTCGGAAGTCATGAAAGGGCAGAAGAGTTGCTTCAAGGAGTTGGAGGAAATTCAAGCCGCTTATGATGAAGCCGACAAGAAGTTGTTGGAGTTTACGCAAGCAACTCTGACTAATGGCAGCCAAGACGAGAATGAAGTTGTGAAAATATTGCACAATATGAAAAAAACACGGGAAGGTTCGATAACACAGCAAGTTGCAGTGGAAATGCAACAAACGGTAGAAGTGGTACCAAAACAAGATATTATTTTCAAAGAAAATGTTGTTAACACGAAAGAAGGTATGGAACAGCTACAAGACAAGCTAACTGAATTGGAAACTCAACTGCATGGTAATAATGATTTTGAAAAAACAACGACTTCTGAACATCTCTTCAACGGAAACCTTGAGCCTCAGGAAGAAATGTTTCAACCGCAAGCACAAGAAAGCACAAACATTTCAAACAATACGTCAAGTTCCAAGCAGCAAACCAAATTAAGCAGTACAGTTGAAGAGGAAGATGAAGAAAATTCACGAAAAAATAGAAAACCTCCAGAGACTGTGTCCGGTGCACGTCCAATTTTCGGCCAAGCGGACATAAATTACGAACTCCAGAAAGCGTTTTCTGGGCGTCAAAAAGCGATTCAAGGCAAACGTGCCCGAGATGTTTCCAAACAAATCGACAAGACTTCATCGGGTTTGGAACCTAAAGTAAAAGTGGAGAAAACCGAAAGAGTTAAGGAAGAAGAGCAGACCGCGCAATCGAAATTGTCGACGGAGTTTGTAGAAAGCGAGATGGCTCAAGTGGAAACTTTACGACCCAACGAGAACGAAGAAATCAAAAAGATAGTGTACCAGCAGGATAGAGAGTACCACATGGATTTTCAAACAGTGCAAGAGGAGATTGTTTATCCAACAACAGTTAGCAATGGAAGCAACTACAACCACGTAACACAAGCACAGGAGAATGACGACGATCAAGAGAATTATCGAACAATTCCTGTAAAGTCTTTGATCAAAAATTTTGAACAATGCGCCATGCCAGTGTTTCGTTACAAGCAAATCCGGGAACCGTCACCGAACATAATCGAGAAGCTGAGTAACAAGATCGAGCGCAGCTCGTCCCAGTACAACATCGACAAAAAGATGCAAGAAGAATTTCTGCAAACAGCTGAGCAAGAGTTTGACAACTTGTACTATGTGGCAAACGCCAAAGTCGAGACGAAATACTATCCTTTGCACCAATCCGAAAACAGTTCCTTTTGCAAATATGTTCCTCAGAATGCAAAAACTTCACCACCAACCGGTCCGAGTGGAGCCAATGAAGATCAAGGCAAGCTTCTGTTGTGCACTGTCGCTCGTTGTATAACAACATCCTCGTCTTTTTTACTAATCCCATCAGCTTGAACGAGTTTGTGATATGTTAATAATTTTAGGCTCCAACTCTCTTCCAAGATCAAAATCGAAGCCTCCGCTCTCTCCAATCTACAAACCCAACGTGGCACCGCAAGTCTTCGTTCCCAAAGAAACAAACAGTCCGTTACCTGACCTGAACACTCCCGCCTACAACGCTCACTTCCCCGAATCGTCACCGCTGCCCAAAGTCAGCTTCAACTCTTGGCAGAACTACAACACCGCACCAAGAGGCTGGGGACAGAACAGCAATTACTACAAGCCTATAACATTTGACAAAACCGCAACGTCTTACTCTGATTTCTAGGCCTTACTGTATTTTTCTTGTTACTGTTACTTGTTTGTTTCTCTTGCGTTTTGATTTTTAACACATCATCATATGTATATACGATTTGAGCTAATATTGTCTGACGGATTGAACGCAAATGTCTACAGTTTTTTGAATAGAAGTCTAGGTATTGCTTTTGAGTGGTTTTATCACCTCGCCAATAAACTTTTCGATTTTAAGGGGAGTTTTCGGCAGACCGATGTTAGAAATTCGAAGGTTCCCGGTTCCCCTTCCACACCAGAGCCCAATATTATTTTGTCAGTAAACAGAGTGGTCCTCGGGTTCGGGTTTTTTAGGCGCCTGATGCTGATATCAATTTATTAACAATTGTACAGAAAACCACAATTTATTACTTTAAAAAACTAGTAAAAATTATAACAAGGGTATGACAAAATATTTTTGTCATTTCTCATTGTAAATCTTTATCCCGATTGAATCGTCTATCAGTTATTTCTGGAAAAAAATTAGTAGAATTTTTGCAGTGTGTGTAGGTTTTTACAATTCTCTTCATATTATTATTTTAAAGTTCCTATCTTTTCGAACAAATTTTTACAATTTTTTAACATTTGAAATTTTTGTCTTCATATTATTATTCTAGAGTTCCTATCTTTTTGAACTCTTTGGATAACAAAAGTCGTTTGGTATCCACACAAAAAAAATTATTGGTGACTTCAAATTGTCCCTAAATTTGATAATAATAGTCATAATGGTAATTTGAATGCGACTATGTTATTCTGAACTTGTGATTTTAGCAATCAATGTTGCTTCGAGAACTATAGTCTTTTGCAGCAAAAGGACATTTAACTATTTTATTCCAAATGATCCCCTCTGATCTGGTGCATCTAGAGAAGCCCCTAAATATGACTCAGACGGATGTACAAAAAATCCACATTCATAAATTGACTTTTGAGACACTACGTATATGTTCCTGAGCAGCTAATTCATGATCTTTACCCCATTTTTTTGAATAGGTCGAAGCATTTTTATACAAATAACTGGATTTGCACGAGGGGTTTTATCTCTCATCTTGAAAACACGACCAAAATTGCTCGCTGTCAACTTCTTCAATCGCTACCCTTTCCAAATAACATTCAGAGACTTTCCTCGACTGTTCTCTCTAATTCAGCATTTTTCAATTCTTCCAAGCATTCGTCTAATTATAATTTATATGTTTCAGGGAGGCATAAACTATCCATAATATCTACTTCTGTTTTCCCATCATTTTTATCACATTCAGTAGAATGCTTGTTAGTTTTCTGCTTCCGTTCTAATTTTAGCTTCCTATAATGCCGAGTTATAGCATCCTATAATACCAGTTTTTTGTACAAAATATGCCAACACATTCGTGAAACCGACTCTACGTGCCATTTAAAAAAATTAAATTGTAAAGTTTTCTTTTGGGCGTTTTCATTAAACATTGTAAGTACTTAGAATGTGATTTAATTATTGTTGATACCAGTAATAGATTTTACAAACTTTCGATTATCGACTGCAAAACACAGTTTGTGTTTTTTCCGCATGGTTACTGAGAAATCATTTTATTTATAGACATCCTAAATGCAAAATTGTGTAAAATAATTAGCATATATCTAAGACTATGACAAATAGACAGAGACAACATAGATGCACTGGACTCAGATAGAAAAAGGGGACTCAAAAATTGAATAAAAACTGGGGAATTCCGTTTAAAATAACAAAGATGGCGTCCATTTCCGGTATAAAAAAACGTGCCGCCATATTGAAAATAATTTATTTTTATTCAGAATTGTTAATTTCGGCTTTGTTCCAAATTTCAAGTTAATAGCCCTATAGCAAGTTCAAAATTTCCTAAAGACCGCTTTAAAACAAATAGCCTGCAACAGTAATGCAACAATTTATTTATTTCTGAAATTCACATAACGTGGTTTTTATGCAAACCGATGAAAAATTAATCTTTGTATTATTTAATTCAGAGTTTCTTATATCGCGGTAGGAATTATTCGCGATATACGAGAGTTGACTGTAATTGCAACTATTTACATAGGTCCGAGGTATCAGTAAATAAAAACAGATAATAATAATTCTAGGTTGAATATGGAGAGAGCATCGCAAATATTCCCCTCTTTGCTGAGGGTCGATGTTCTAAGAAATTTGTCTTGACTTCAGTTTTCGTAGACATTTTACTCAATTATGGAATTTCCTAGAGAGGTGTGAATTTTAATCTATATTGTAAAAGCATGTCTTTAGATTTCTTATATGTTGCTGAGTTAATCCATGTTGAAAATGTCGTAATTTTAAGCAACTTTCGTATTTTTTATAAAGGTTTCCTTAAATAACTTTGGAAAAAGGACGCTGTACCGCCTTAGAATCATAGTTTCATTATGCACAGAAAAAAAATTGGGTTGATATAAAAACAGAAATTTATCTACGAAAAAACGTCATTTTTAACATGGATTTGCGTGACAAATAAAATATTAATAATTTGAAAATCGTTTAGCTTAGCAATGGCATTGTTTTTTTTGACAGTTTTATGTCTGATTTTAATATTTTGCTCATATAAACATGGCCGAGGCTCAAACCACTTCGAGTGAACCCCCCAAAGAAAGGTCGTAACCATTTTATATAATGACAGCAGTTAAATTTTAGGCAGTTTATAAGTACCGTGAAGTCTGGAGAAGTAACAGGACGCAAGCCACCGACAGGCTACATCACTTCGGTAATTCATCTGGCAAAAGGTTACGTTGGTACTGGAATTTTCGCGATGGGTGAAGGTTTCAAGAACAGCGGACTCGTCGCTGGACCCGTCTCCCTCCTAATATTAGCTTTCATCAACTTAAATTGTCAACGCATCTTGGTTCTTAGTGCAGCCACTCCCGATCACTTTGTCATTCGTTGCTTTAGATCAGATGCGTGGAAAAAATTGCAAGCGAAGAAAAGGAGGACGTCAAGCCGAGTTTTGCAGAGACAGTAGAATACACGATGGAGATATCCAGCAGTCAGACGCTGAAGAGAATGTCCAAGCAACTTGGGTGGCTAACAAACATATTTCTTTGCGTCAGCGAGCTGGGATTTTGTTGCGTCTACTTCGTTTTCATAGCCGCTCACCTGGAGAACGTAAGACCTACCAGAAGCGGATTTTTGCTAGGTTCATTTACTGGTAGATAGCCACCGAACACGGCTGGTTAGAAAAGGGACTCGCTTCAAATAAACACATAATGTTGGCTATAATTCTGGTTCCCATGTGGGCGTCAACATTTCTGGGCAACTTCAGACTACTCATGCCGTTGTCCCTGCTTGCGAACGTCTTGATGTGGTGCGGAATTTTGATAATTGTGTACTTTACGCTCTACGGCGGGCTTCCCTCGACAAGCGAACGAAAACTAATAAGTTCCATATACAGATTTCCTTTGTTCTTTGGCACCGCTTTGTATGCATTCGAAGGCATAACATTTGTTCGTTAACAATACCACCACGACCACCATTACATTTCTTGTATTTTAGATAATTCCATTGAGAAACGAGATGAGTAAACCTGAATCATTCATATCACCTTTGGGGGTTCTGAACGTGGGAATGGTTTTCGTGTGTATGTTGTACTTACTTGTAGGCACTTTAGCCTACTGGAAATATGGAGACAATGTTGCAAGCAGTGTCTTTTTGAACTTTTCCTCTTCCGTTCCCGGGTAAGCCACCAATTTCAATTCTCTGCGTGTTTTAATCGATTTCTTGTATAGATTGACCGACGCAATCGACGCGATGATGTCCATTGCCGTACTTTTTACCTTTACACTGCACATGTACGTCCCCTTCGAAATCACATATCCACTCTTCTATAGAAGATATGGCCCGTTCAAACACAGCATCCTGGCAATGTGCATTTACAGATCAATCCCCGTTTTGATGACTTGTAATTTCAGAAAAATCGTGTGTGCAACTTATGATGTGTCTTTTAGATTTCTTCGCTAACGTCATTCCGTTTTTGGGCTTATTCATTTCGCTGATTGGAGCTTCCGGAGGAGCTTTCTTGGCTTTGATCTTGCCGCCTGCTTTGCAGATGATCGCCTTCAAAGGCGAACTCAAAATGATCATTATCGTCAAAGATTTTTTTATAATAATGGTTGGTGTCATTGGAGCTATAACTGGGACATTTTTAAGTGTATACAATATTGTAGTCAAATTCGACGAAGAGTACGGTAATTCAACAAATAAAACCGCTTGAATATTTTGTTTTATTTTTTGGACTAACAGTGCTCTTGGCTTTCGTTACTTAAGACATTTAACATTCGACAGCATACCCAAGCAATAAAATCTAAGATTTGTCTAAAGTTTACAAGTTTGCAAATTACAAGAAATTTTTGATCAATTGAGTTTAAAAATATATTCTTCATCATGGTAATTTGACAATAATTCTTTGAATATAAAAAAAATATTAAATTTAATTTGAAGGAGGAACCTGATTCTAGATTATTTTTGAAAGCTGTCTGTGAAAACCGCACAAAAATCGAGTGAGAAATAGAGGAGAAATATGTAAAAAGACCAATATCTCCACTAGGCAATATTTAAGGGTCCACAAACCTGTAATTTTCGTCACCTTTACAACATTCGAAATACATAAGATTTTAGCAAAAATACAAACGCTAAAAATGTGAAAAAAATGTAAAAATAAGATGTTTATGCATGACCCTTATGTAATATTTTTTCAAATTTTGTATTTGTATCTTTTGTAGAGTCGCTAATATTTACCTATCAAAATACGTTCTTTTTTACATTTATTTTGTAAATAACAAGGTCTTATTTCAAAAATCTAACACACGACAGCAGATAGACTTGAGTCAGTACTCCAACAAAAAAATTAAAACAGCAAGAAATCTAAATCCAAATCAAACATTTTTAGGAATTTCAAGCACCGTTTTCATCCCTACCTTCAATATTTTGCCATTTGGATGGTGACAGTATCATGGAACAGACCCGGATTTAGATGCTTTTTATGAGCTATATATTCAGCTAATTGTATTAAATAAAAACTTTTTTCAAAAAAACGCTTGTCAAAAAAAATAATTTTGTATTATATCCACCGGCACATGAATTGTATCCGCCAAAAACAACTCCTGTTATAGTTATTTGTAGATACGGATAAAATAAATGATACGGATAAGTAAACCAACATTTGTCAGTGTTAGTTCTGAATTTAGTTTTTCCTAAAAATTCAGTTTACTCTCAAATGCCGTTTTTGAAAGAAACTTCAAATAATAGAACTAAACTGTTAATTTGTGCTTCAAGTTATTATATCAAATGTTGACATTGGAAGTTTACGAAAATTTATATGGTTTTGTGTTGAAATATGTTAAATTATTTTAAAGAATCTACTTATGTAGGGTTTCTAGGCTTCAGAGTCCACAATCCTGGCATTTTCACGTTCGAAATACATAAAAAGATTTTAGCAAAAATACAAACTGTCTAATAGATAAGATCTTTATGTAGGACTTTCGTGTAATATTTTTGTTAATTTTGTATTTGTCTTTTTTGTACAGTTGCTGTTTACCACCAAAATACGTTCTTTTTACGTTTATTTTTTAATTAACGAAGCGTTATTTCAAAAATCAAACACATGACAATCCTGGACCTGAGTCTGTACTCCAGCAAAAAAATTAAAGCAATTTTAAAAATAATTCAAATTATACAGAGATTTCAAACACCGTATTCACCACTACAATCAATACAATAATTGATGTCCGTACAGTGGGAGATACAGTTCTCCTTTTTTTTGTTATTGATGTTATTGACTTGAAATGAAAACTTTATGGAGGCACATTTTTACGTAGAATGCAACGATCTAGTCAAATTTTATTTCAGGCTGTTTATTGTGCTAGCTGTGATAGCTCTTTATTATAAAAAAATATTACTGACACTAAACCTTATAAAAATGTTATACACTGGCGAGCATAAAATTCAAGTCACCTACAAAATGTTCTTATTTTGTCACTTGACAATTTTCTCTGGATTTTCAAGAAATTCTTTTAAAACAACAAAAGGTAAATGTAGAAAAAGTGAAAAATGAAAATCAAAGTACTGACAAAAAGTAAGTACTGTAGAAATATTTAACTATCCATATTGCAGAGTATGTGTTAAATCCAGACCATTATCTGAAAATGGTATGAAATTTATAATTTATACCGACTAAAATAGAAATGTAGATTCTGTTTCAGTACGTATTATGAACAAATTTAATACTGAATTGATCTAAATAAACATGGCATTGATAGAATAGATAGAACAGAGGATTTATAGAATAAATTCAATATACTTTAAGGTTTTATTTAATATTCCATCGACTTTTAATACGTTATACTGTTTCATGGAATAAAGCATCAACAATTATGAGACGAATTAAAAAAAAGGATATGAAAGAAAAAGCACAATACATTCAGTTTCGGGTTTTATTCAATCGACCATGATGTACTTAAGATATCTTGGCTGGAAGTTCTTGTAGTTGGTCTTGTTGATTTTGATATCGACGTTTTGGAAGAGAACCGAGGTGTTGTAGTAACTCTTCATGGCGCTCGATGGAGGATAAAAAACTGGCTCGGTAACTTTCTTCTCTTTTTTACCGTACTTGTCCGGTTTGTATTCTGGAAATTTGTCGAAGCAGCCATCGTGACAGCCTCCTTGCTGTTTACCAACAAATCCATTTGTGCGTCACAATTTCAATTTCTTACCCATTTTCCCGGTCCAGTCGGAAGAATGTATCCAGGTTGAAGCGCTTTGAATCCTTTTTCTGGTGGCCGGACGTATGTTGGTCCAGGCTTGGAACCCTCGGGCTCTCCAAACGGATTTTTATCAAAGCATGGTTGAGGGTAATGAACTGTTATCATGGGCCTGCCCAGGATTTTACCATACTCCTTGTATTTGGGCTTGAGTCCGTAGCGATCCGGTCTGGATAACTTATAAAAAACAAAAATTGGATACTTTTTAATTTACTTGTGTTCCGGGTAGGGATTTATGCAAATGTTGGCGTATCCAGGCCCTCCCAGTTTCCCAGGATTTCCTAGAATGTTCCTTCCTTCTGCTTTGATCGGAGGTCGGGGTTTGCGCTTGTTCCCGAACGCTTCGATTATTCCACTAAAAGTACCGTAGTAGTCCCCGGGAGTGGAATGCTGTTTGAATCCAATCGGAGGAAGAAACGGACGTTCGGACACGTTCTTGTACTTCGGAGGCCCCCTTCAAATATAAAAAGTTTAACATTTTTTAAGTAAACAACGTACGGTTTGCGGCCCCGTCCTCTGAGGCCCTCCTTGGAGAAGATTCGCTTAAAAACCGGATCGAAATAACCGTGCTGGGTCCCGTTTTTACTTTTGCGTCCCTCACAGTACATATTGGGCTTCTCTCCTTAAACAGTAGCTCTGGTTGAGAGGTCAAGCCCAAGAGTTTGAGTACTTTCAGTTTTTTTCTTTGCGAAGGTTTTTGCGCTTATGTAGGGCATTTCACTGAAAACTCCGATGCGCTCGATGTCAGGACGACCAAACTTGTGCCCCATATCGGGCGAACTGGACCTGACCTTTGGCATTTTGAACGCAACAAAAAATGCAGGAGAAAATTTGACAAGAGAGTGCTAATTTGGTTGACGTTTGTCATTAGCGCGGATTGATGGTTGGAAAACGAAAGTCGAAAGAGCGATAACTTTCCATTAACTAACCTAACCCATTTTCGCAAATTCCTAACAGGAATGTTTTCAGATACGCTATGTTAATGAAACGGTAATTGCGTGGTTTTGCCTCGAGCTCTTACTTTGCAAGGTTTTCAAGCAGATTGTTATGCAATTAACATACATTCCACACGACGATACAGTTTGTGATAAAATCAAACAAAAAGAAATATTGGAAAAAACGTTTATCACTAATCAAATATTACAAAAGAAGATCACTTATGGTAAAATGTTTTCTCGACTATCATACACATGTACATAATAAATTAACAATTAAAAATACAACCACTATCCCGATAGAACGTCACTTATCAAAAAAGAGTCTTTCTCGTGTGATCATTGCTTATCGAACGCATTTATGATCGCATTTATACTCTCATAAGTCCCGGTAATGCATCCGACGACTCCTATTATCAGAATTATCACATTTTTCAGAACTGTCGTGCACTTCAAGTCGCCGAAATTGTAACTCGTGACGAGGTCCAAAATCGGCGGGAAAAGAAGCGCTAGGGCTGAACTGCTAACGGCCCCAACCAGCGAGATGAAGAGGCTGAGGAACGGAATGGCTTCGGCCAGGATGACTAAAATGCGAAACGTCAAACCACATCAAGAGGAGGCTCGTGAAGACTTACACGTTACAAGAACTAAAAGGGAACGGAATGCTAGTTCGGCAAACACTGGGTACTTGAAGGGACCCAACATTTTATGCAGACTCGGATACATTATTTCCACGGCAATGTAGAACTGGAGGGCGTACGTGAGAAGAATCCCAAGCGAAATAATGATTTTCACCGACTGGGCCAATCTGAAAACAGTTAATAGTGGTTGTTTGCGATTAGTCAAACAACTCACATGTCTCCTTCTGGTAAATTAAGAGTAACACTACCCTTGATGTCTTCCCCATATTTCAGGTACGACAAGGACCCGATTAGGATGTAGAGCACTGTTACAACGCACATCCCCACGTTTAAAACCCCAAATGGGCGCTTGAAAAGCGCCGGATTTTTCATCTCGTTTTGCAAAGGTAAGACCTACAATTCGTTGTTGATTTCTGTTGAGCGCGGGTGCAGTACTCACGAGTCCGATTCCTTCGAAGGCAAACAGCGCTGTGCCGAAGAAAAGCGGGAACTGGGACCAATTCGCCACGTAATTCCTCTCGTGCAACGCCGGAAGATCCTGAGATGTGTAGTAAACAGTGATGATCAGACCCAGCACCATGAAGACGTTGGCGATGGTCGAGAACGGTGCCAAGTACTTCAAGTTGCGTACGAGCGCGGTGCACAGTATCGGTAGTAAAATTATTGCCATATGGAGATGGACGTCTAATTCGTAACCGTGATAGTCCAAAACCTAAAAAACCTCACTAGACCGAATTTAACTCAAACGCTAACAGTACCTGTTTGGCGTTTTCCGAAATAAAAACGAAGTAAACGCAACAGAAACCTAGTTGAGTGACGCATAAAAACACATTTACTAGTCGCTTCATGAATTTGGATATTTTCTGCATGGCTGGGGGGCCCGTGGAGAAGCAGAGTTCCACGGTTTCGGCAAAGTCAGGCGGAATGGAGACTTCCTTCTGGATCTTCATCTTCGAGGCTGCCGATAGCTTCAATAAAATGCCATCTTTCAGTATTAACATTTTCAATGCATAAATATGAATTAAATGTTGTTCATTGGTAAGCGCATAACTTGAGAACCGATATGCCTTTTTTTATGTTCGTAATAGTCCGAATAAGGTTTTTAAGAAAAGTAAAATTGGAAATGTGGCCCAAAAAATTTAAAAATGTGCGACAAACTGATTTTTTCTATGGGGTTTTTGTAGGAACTCAAAAACATAACTCACGATTTGAACGATGGATATGCGTAATAATTTTTTCCTTTTTTGTATTGTTTGTTATGCTCCTGGAAAATTTTTCAGAAAAAAATTTGAGGCAATTACAAAGGGAGTCGGAAAATACGGACAAACTGCAAAAATTGTAATTTTATGCACTTTATATACATTGTGATACCTAATTTGAAAGCTACTTTTACCAGGAATCCACCTGTGTAATTGGTTGTTTATTTTTTCTGTTACCCACAATTCAGGAGACTGTCAAATGTGTGCAAACAGGTTTGACAAAATTTGAGCATTTTTGGCTTTATTGAAATTGAATTTTTTTCTTAATTAAATTAAGGAGTAAAGATTTTATTCCTAACCAAGAAAAGTCTATGGAAGCTATAAAAAAACATAATTGCCCAATACAAGAGATTTTTAATTAAAATACAATCAAATTTTTGTCTAACATTTTAAAAAGTCTTAGAACAACTTTAACATTTTTTGTTTAGCACGGTCTTACAACTTTTGGTTACCGGGTCATTAAAATTACTATGGCAATAATCTCAGTGGTAGATTTAAAAATGTATTACATCTTTACCTGATTTTTCCACATTTACTTAGCTTACAATTCATTTTTGAAAGCTTTCCATAGACTTTTCTTGGTTAGGAATAAAATCTTCACACCATAGTAAGAAAAAAATTCAACTTCAATAAAGCCAAAAATGTTAAATTTTTGCCAAACCTGTTTGCACATATTTGACAGGGTCCTGAATTGCGGATAACAGAAAAAATAAACAACCAATTACACAGGTGGATTCCTGGTGAAAGTAGCTTTCAAATGAGGTATCAAACGAGGGGTCATTCCATTTAAAATTCTCGAAGGGCGGTTCACCCCACGAAAGGGGGGCCCACAACGTATTTCAAAATGATCTCAGAAAATTGACCTGTTTTTGGAAATTTTCATATTTCTTGTCTTTTCAAAGTTATTCCGGGTGGCTCGTTTGAAAAAAATCACGCTGTATATGATGATATATAACTAACGACAGGAACGACATATTTGGTTGATTTTTATTTGTTCTGCTTGTTATGCTCCCGGGATGGAAATAACTAAATTGAATATTTTCAATTGAAAAAAAAATCGGGAAGATCTGGAGAAAAATAAACGCATTCCAGCCCAAATTAAAGTAAAATTACATTCATTTTTATGTTGTCTGGTTTCGTGATAACAAATATAGTTATTTTGTTTTTGTTTCAATTTATTTCGCTACTTGCCAGTGCTGTCAGACGTACGATAAATGCACAGGTTATCGAAATACGTTTGTTTTTCACATTTTTACTTTGTTTACACATTTGCAATAGCTTTTCACAAATCCACAGAGCGACCACAAACAAATTTATTGAATTTTGGACAGGATAACGTGTGTCGGGTCAGCTAGTAATTAATTTAAAAAATTCTCTGACCAAAGATTATCAATACAAATAAAAAAAATTAAAAATATGTTGAGAAGCTCAGAAGTACCAAAAAGACAGAGGAAACAGAATAATTGTGACATCCCTGTGTTAGTTCCAGCTTTTTTCCCCTTAGTTACTTTTCAAATTTGTGCGTAATTAAGATGTAATTCAATCTTTTTTATATTAACCTTTTTTTTCGACATCTCATCTTCGAAATACGGAGGTTTTTCTTTGAATCTTCGTTTCCAATACTTTTACAAAAATTAAGGAGACTTGAAGAGGACCAAAGCAAGTCGGAAAGAGCACTGGAACTGGGACAGATTTTCAAAAATAAACTTTATTGTCAAAATTTTCATTCGTCCTACAACTTTTATTAATATGTGCTTCGATCTGTGGCGTTTTTTCTATCTCGAATTAAAAACGCGCTACGGTTTTATTTCAAATTTTTACAAGTACATACAATTTTTTACTTTTGTGTTGTTTCGCAATCGGTCTAACAAATGTAATTATTATATTTATATTCCAATTAATTTCGCTACTTGCCAGTGCTGTCAGACGTACGATAAATGCACAGGTTATCAAAATACGTTTGTTTTTCTCATTTTTACTTTGTTTACACATTTGCAATAGCTTTTCACAAATCCACAGAGCGCCCGCAAACAAATTTATTGAAATTTGGACAGGATAACATCTGTCTGGTTAGCTAGTAATTAATAACAAAATATCTCAAACTCTGACCAAAAGTTATCAATACAATAAATAATTTCAAAAATATGTTTCGAAGTTCAGAAGTGCCAAAAAGACAGAGGAAACAGAATAATTCTGATATCACTATTTTAGTTCCAGCTATTTTTCCTCTAAATTATTTTACAAATTTGTGCGTAATTAAAATGTAATTCGATCTTTATTTATAATAACAATTTTTTTCAAAATATGTTCCAAATACGAAGATTTTTCTTTAAATCTTCGTTTTCAATACTTTCATAAAAATTAAGGAGACTTGAAGAGGACCAAAGCAAGTCGGAAACGGCACTGGAACTGGGAAAAAATTACAAAAATAAACTTTATTGTCAAAATTATCATTCGTCCTACACCCAAACAATAAAAATGACAATTTTTATTAATATGTGCTTCGATCTGTGGCGTTTTTTCCAGCCTGGCACCTGCTGCTCATTTCCCGAATTAAAAACGCGCTACGGATTTTCTTCCAATTTTCACAAGCACAAGTTTGTATTTTTGTGTTGTTTCGCGATCTGTCCAACAAATGTAATTATATTATTTCTATTCTCATTAATTTCGCTACGTGCCAGTGCCACTTAGATGTACGATTAAATGCACAAGTTATCGCTATTTCTTCCCAAATGTTCGCACTAAATTTACTAATTTTCCCAATTTTAAATGTGGATTGCGAATTTTTAACCAGCTAAATTTGACAAAACTAAGAAATAGTTTATCTCATGAAACTGCTAACGTTAAGCAACATATTTTAAACAAATCAGGTGTTAATATTAAAACAAATAGATCACAAACAAATTTATTGTAATTTGGACAGGACAACGTCTGCCGGGTCAGCTAGTGTTTGATAAAAATTATTATTAGGAATGCAGTAGCTGCAAACAATAGAAATGTTAGAAGTAAGTCTGTTTGAGTTGTATAACATAATCTGACTGTGTAATTATGAATTATACAACTGCCATAAATATCACATTACAATGTTAATTTGCATCTTCACGTTTGGTTATTTGGTCTAAAAAATTCATTGTCACAAGGAGTGTAGGATTTAGTCCATTCAGAGGCAAGAAATTGGGAAAAAATGTGGCCCCCGGCCGAATTTGCATTTGGAAAGGCTCATGAACTGATAAACCTGATTGATATGTAAAAGAATGTCGCATGCCAATTTTGTGCATATTTTATGGAACAAATTAGAGCCGTGCAATAAGCACAATAAAAGTGTTATATAGCGCTTGTAAACGATTGTAAAAACAAATGTTGACAAAGTGAAATTATAAACGAAACTCAACTGCAATCAACTTAACACGAGAAAAATTTCAATGTTAAATAACTGATAAATATTTTTATTGGTTATTGTTAACACGAGCCTCCTGGAATAATCGACATTTCTTTACAAAATGCAAACAGTGAAGATAAAGTGTTGCAGCTGGAAAGTTTATTGTTTTCAGAAACTGTTATCCAACTTAGGTCTTTGTCATTTCACATTTGAAAGTTAATATTTGTCCATTAACGGCGCGACATGAATATTTTTCACGCACACAAATTCGAAAATATGTCGTCGCTTTTTTCGTTACTTGGATTGGCAAATAATTTTCGGTATTTGGTTGGTTCGTAACAAGTGTGTGGGAACATTTACAGAAGTCATTACATTTTGAACAACCTCCGACACAATCCTCGCTCTCAGGCGCAAATAAGTCCGTTGAGAGCGATTCTTTGTCTCTCTGTTTATTTAATTTATAAAAAAACGTATGTCGTTTCAGTTGTAAACAGACACGGATAAAAAATCCGCGGAAACTTTTCGAAGTGTTTCGAAACAAATACTAAGAGGCTTCCACTTTGCCGGTGTCCTTCAAGCCTCTAGAACAACTTGTAATTAAATCTCGTCGAGAATTTCGCCTATCTCTCGATTAACTATTAAATGTTGGCGATCGAAATGTCAAACGCACTCGCGTGTCAGTCTTTTGCTTGGGCTTGATTAGTGCGCTGACAATGTTATGGCAAAAATGTTAATCGCTTCTTGTTTTCAGCGGAAAATTACTTTACATCGACTACGTATCGCCCACGAAACCCTCCTCATCAGTATTCCTTCGGCGCTTCAACATTATCATAATTCGCCGTGGCCGCCACCAAATTATGCGAAATTTCGCACCAGGAAGCGTCTGACCGGATCATTATTTGATGAACGAGAACGGGCGTGTAGGTGAAGGTTCTCGATTTTGCAACAAGTGGAATTGCAGTAATTACGCACGACAATCCGGTTCGATCCGGATTTTGACGATGCTGCGACTTTCCCTTGCAGCATTTTCAGTGTAAAAACCGAGCTAATGACGCGTCTTCTGAATTAATCCTAAACGGTGCCATCCCGTTATTAGGGAATAACGTAAATTCGAGGGCGTGGGTGCAATAAGGGCGATTAAATAATTGATTATCTTCTCCTTTCTCTCCGGATTTGGTGAGGCACGTGCCCGCAAAGCTTACCAGCAGATGTTGACAATGTACGCAGATGAAGCCCAAGAGGAGGACGATCATGGGACCCGCGAGAATTCCGGCGTTTCTTATGGCGTCGCCCATTGCAAAAATCCCGGATCCCACGTTGCCTTTGAAGAGGTGCATCAAAGTCTCGGCGTACCTTCCAAGAAAGCGGTTAGCTCGAGCAAAACGCCCAATTTTACAACTAAAATCCGCGTTCGACTTAAAACTACCAAGAGAAGCAAAACGATGCTGCTCTTGGTATTTTCCAGTGAACGCGCGTCAAAGACACAAATTAGAGGTAATCAACAGAAAGTCATTACCTCCTCGTACTTACGACGTAGGATGTTCGACGGAGATGCCATGTCCGTGGCCCCCGCCGCTGACCTGTCCCTTTTCCGGGTGTTTTTCTTGAAGCGGAATGGAAATGATAGGGTCTTTGGACTGAAAAGTCATAAATACATTTTCATTGCTGAAAAAAGAAATAGAGTCATTTGGAATTTCGATCAAGTTTGGTGTTCTCGTACAAGGCAAACGGGGGGGATCAGGAACTGGACTAGGAATTTGCAACAGGTTATAGATAACAATTTGTGATATATCGAGCGCATTACCTTCTCGTGTCGTTCGCCGCTAAATCGTAGCTGGATTTTGATCCATATTTGGGCTGCTTCGTGTTGTTTTGCAAATCCATGCTGAAAAAAGCGCATCGTTTAATGAAAAAACCGAAAAGCGGGCGCTCTATTTCGGTCGTTATGCAACATTATTCTTCCCGATGAACACAAGACGGTCTATTTTCAGATGGACACTGGACTTGTATTATTTTCAATGCTGGAAATTTGAGAAAGTGGGACCGAGTGAAGCAAGAAACCGCTTAAAATAACCTTTATTTTCGACGGCTTATAGATTGTAATAAAAATGTCTGGGTAGCTGATTGAGTTAAATAATATAATGGGACGGCTAAATTACAAACGTGAAAATGTTACAGTCAAGTACAAAATTCATGGTTCATGCGTTGTTTATTTTCCTTCATCGTGTGTAAAATTTGATATCGAATACAAAGAACTGGCATTAGTAGATTGAGATAGTGGAGCGGAATTAGAAGCGAAAACCTTGCAGTACTCACAGAAAACACCAATTACGAATTGCTGATTGTTTACCGTCACAATAAAATCTTCCATTTTGGATCTTTTTTAGAGGAAACGAAAAAGCGTCAAGGATAAACACTTATCTTTTATCAAAAATTTAAACAAAATTAATGCCGACAACCGAATTGTATTAAAACCACTAAATTCAGCACTTAATCCAGTGGAAATATTTTCTGTTGAACTCTCTTTCAACAGCAATTAAACAATCCCTCAAATTTTTCCATTCGTTATCTCAAACTACAATAATTATATTTTAACATTTAAGAAGATGCTATATGACGCAATTCACGCAATTCGTTACTGAAATAATAACTCCCGATTAAAACATACAGCACGAACATAATCTAAATCATAAAAAACCAATGATGAGATTAAAATTTGCAATCCAGATTTCCATCGTTGAATAGTTTAAATACATAAAACTTATCGTTCGTCCAAAAATACGCCTTTAACGGCCTTTTAATCTATTTTATTAAGCCGCGTAAATATTTTATAACTTAAATTCGATTCGATCACCAAGCAATCTGATTTAATTTGATTTTATGTTTTAGATTTGGAAAAATTCGTGTAATAAGTGCAAATTATTAATTTCTAAATAAAGCATTCATGTGTGGAACTGTGACATTGCTTGCAAGTAAACAAATTAAAAGTCAAAGTAAAAATAAAATAATTTCGAAAATTAAATAAACAACCCATTCATTTATTAATATTCCTCAAATGTAAAAATACATTTACATAATTTGATTAATTGTGTAGTTAATAATTTCGACAAATTTAGAGAAAACGATTTCAAACATCTCAGAGGAGGTAACGGATTTAAGACCAGTCAATTGGGATCAAATGGAAAAAAAATGTTTTTGAACTGATTTATCGCTACGATGAGTCGGGTGAAATAGACCTAAATATTTTTTCGTAGAGGTTCAAAAACCCAATAAATTGTTTACAAAATAATCGTCACCTCCTTATTGGAGGTTGTCCAGACGAGGTGGGCGTTGTGACCAAACAAAAAAATTTGGTTCCTGTTGACTGCAAATAAATAAATATTTTCGACAAGAAACTAATACCCTTGACTATTAATTACTTGATTAACCCTTTCACTTTAATTTGAACACTAATGATTAAAATTTAATTAGATAGGAAATGAACAAGTAAAATACAGAATGACACAAACACCATGAATGTGTTATTATTAATAGCAAATAAAAAGATTACTTTACTAAGTAGTAGTCAGAATTGTTTTGAAACAACCACTCTTTTGTAAATATTAAATGATTTAATGGGTAAAATGTAAAATTAAATATAACAAATAATTGGTTGAACAATTTAATATCAGCACAAAAATTCAGACAGTGTGTTACATAATTCCATAATCCGTAAATAAAAACGGAATTTTTGAAATGGAGAAAGTTCATTAACAAACCTGAAATGTTAGTAGGTACTCTATCTGATATGAAAAGATTGAATCTATTGATGTCATAAATTTATAAAATTTAAAGAAAAAGAGCGAAGTGTCACAAAATCGAACGTATCAAACCCAACGCACGTCAATTTATTTATAAACATCGCAAGCATACCTGTCTCTTCAGTTTACACAAATTGCCGATCTTGCCCGCAATTCACACACTACTGACACTCGACATACCTTTGCAAGCCGACTTTAAAGACATACTAAAGCGTGCTTAACTATCCCTACTCTTACTCAGAATCAAATCCAGAAATCCGATGCAACGATCTGTTTACTCTTTTTTACTTAAATCCTGTTCACGTACACGCGTATCATTATAATACAATCAACGCAATCTTCTTGATAACGCAATGCGGGATATTTGATAATGGAAAATGCGCCCGCTCTTATCGCCATAAATATAATTTGCATGCAGTTTGTTAGCGAAAATTATAACAAACTTTGCCCCATATAATTTTTCTTTGAAACGTATTAAGATGCTGTTTGTCTTCTCGCTGATTCGCTTCGTACATTTTTGTTTGAATTTTTCACGGTTCGTTTGTCGTCAGTAATTTAATTGTGAGCCGTTTTTATGTGATGAAGGCCGTAGGTGTTGCTCCATTGTTGTAGAAAAGCCAAACACCCAAGCAGCGCAAATCACCTTTACTTATACCATTTCATTTTACAATGGTAAAATCGTGCTAAATCCGAAAAAACTATTTTTAACTTTTTCCGCGTCGATGTTATATAAAAATGTACCAGCAAAATTCACCCACTCTGCATTTTACCAAGTTATGTGCACACTAGTGTGAGTAAAATGAATTGCTCACCGATGAGAGTAAGTGTGGGCAATGGCCATCATTACTCAAGCGCATGCAAATTTCAATCAAATGTCATCACACCGGTCGTGTGTTGTTTGTTCTACACCAGCTAAAAAAATTCTTTCCGAGAACATTATTCGTTTATTAAATACCTGAGCATGTTTACGACCACATTAGCATAAAAATCCCGAACCGGCCGTGCCAATAGAGTGAATTTTTTTCATAATCTTCCGTCGAGTTTAAGTAAACAAAAAATGCATGAACCTCGACCTAAAATTATTGTTCGGAATAGGATGTCCACTAGTTTGCTGTCCTTCGCAACGCTCCTAGCATACTAAACCGATTTACCACCGATCGTCCTGAATGCGCGAACCCAGAAGAAAACACAAGAGCCGCGGTCCTTGAGCGATCACGACCACCGATCGTGATCTATCGAATATACAGGTGGCTCCAATAACTAATAAATTCATCGTCTAATTAACAATCCGGTAATAACTTGTTAACATTCGTTCACGCGTAACGGTGCCGATTCAGCGTTAAGGTGAGTTTAGATGGGGCAGAACGTCAGCGATATGACGCAGTTGATTCTTTCGTTTTTAATTGCTTCCTCTGAATCACTTTTATTGCAGGGTCCGATTAATTTATAGGTAGAGCCGCGTCCGTGTGTGCTTGTTGTGCTAATTGGATGGGCGCAGAATTTATCAAACTTCTTGGGGAATCAGCAACCTAGCAAATTACTGTTAGGTAATTTTTCTACCTGAGCGAAGTCTTCGGTGTTGTCTGCTGTATCGGCAGCTGCTTAGCCAGTCATTGATTGAAATGTTCAAAAGTGCACGAAGTCGATCGAACCGGACTAAACTAAACAACAACAACAAACTCATAGTCGCATAAATTCCGCCATAACTGTTTCACACGCAACCTTTATTCATAATACGACCACCTTGTCCTTGCAATTAATTAAAAAGTAATATCGGAATTGTTGCAAAACGCGGAGGCACTTTCATTGCTCGCAGATGACGTTATTGTTAATTTATATGTTTCGACAACGATTTGAGAACCAATCAATGTTAATTTAATATGCGCACCGTTTGTTTGCGAAGCATAACAATAAAACGGAAAAAGCGAAAACGTAATTTCAGTACTAAAAAGTTAATACGAGATTTGAAACATATCCGTGTAGCCGTGACAATCAGGAGTTCGAAAACAGGGTCGAATGTATTGTTATCAGTTTATGTAACGAAAAATCGACCCATTGATCCATATCCGTTTTCACTGGTTGTTGAATCGATAAGTGATTTTTTAGATAAATACAGATGACATATTGTCCATGTGAAAAATACGCAAGATAACAACCTCAAGTGACAATTGCGCTGTGTGTTATGAAGAAAGGGAACAAGGCTACCTATTGACCCAGAGACGAATTAATTATCATCGATATTTTATAATATTATGCTAAATCTGGTTGCAAGAGATTTGCAAAAGTTTCACAATTCAGTACCAGACTTTGGGTATAAATCGGTAAATGATAATCATTTTTGAAAAATGGTTATGGAGTATTATGCACGAATCTCTCTCTAAATATTCAACAGTCTGAGTTGTATGTGAGCTTGCATTTTTATGATGCAGGATGATCTATCTCATCCCATTGTTTTTCCTAACTGCAGCCAAACAAACAATGAGATCGTCTGGTACACAAAGTACCAGCAAAATCTTTCGAGTAAAAAAAACATGTGTATTATTCATTGGGAGAGTATCGGATCTATTTTAAAAGGGGAAAACCTGAAAACGGTGTCTATTTATAAAAGGGAATAATTTATTTTTTAATTCTGTTATAGAAATGACGATTTGTTACTATTTTCAAAAAAGGTAAATAATGAATTCCTGCCTGAATTGAGTTGGACCGTACCAGAAAATACCTCCAAATAAAATTGAAACCTTGAAGCTTTCCCTCAAGGCTTATAATAGAAAAAAAATAGGACTAAGCTAGAGGAGTACCTACTCCTGGTACGGGAGTTTCCTGTACCTGAAAATTTTATGTGTTCTAAAATAGGTTGTTGATAGTGCAGGAGAGCTCGAAGAAGCAGAAGTCGATAAAGAAAGACGAGGAAGTTTCGTATTATGGATGTTTGAGTGACGAGGAAGCAATGTTATTTAATATCTCTTTGACGGTGTTTTGTCTGAATTTTGAAGGTGTCGTTGATTACTGAAATTATTAAGTGTTTTTTAAAATAAAAACAGTGCAAAAACGTTTTAATTATTTTTAATCATAATAGAATCCAAGTCCAAATACCGGGTGACTATAAATGATTCACATTTTTTGTGTTAGGTTGGCAATATTTTTTAACTCTTCCATTGGGTACATACAATGATTTTCAAATTTGAAATTGTCAAATAAACGTCAAATTTAAAAATTGCCCATGTCAGAATTGTTTTCAAAATGGTTTTTACAACTGGAAGATCTTTTCGATCACTCGCTGTACCCATTTTCTCCGTTATTTGTCACTTTTCGTTCGCCATTATTCAGTAAGTTACACATTTTGACAACAATATTCTAACCTAAAAAGTTAATAGACATAAATCACAATGACAGTTAATCTGGTACCAATTCCTCACTGTTGCCAATCACCTAAATTTAAATAAATCATTTATAGTCACCCGGTATATCACAAAGGAATAGACTCTGCTTGTGCTATTAAAAGGGAATAGATCCAAAACAATAACAACAAATTCTGAAATAGTTATGACCTAATGACAGTTTTAACATAGACATTCTTAGTAACTTGCTTGATAAAAATATTTAATTATTAATTTTTGAGAATTATAGTGCGTGACCAAATTATAGGTTTTCATAGCTTTACTCTTTTTCTTTTAAATGTGACTTATTACCTATGGCAAAATGTTCCACACATACTATATGTCAATGCCCTAAACTCGCAGCAGCAAGGCATTTAATTCCCTTAATTGTAAATTAATTTATTTGTGAAGACAGAATTTATGAGTACTATGGGAGCCCAATAACTTTACTGCTACAGTGCTAGGGCTTTAAATGTAACTTGTAGGAATAAATTCGAGTTTCGTTTTCTGTGAGGATGTCATAACCAAGATTTGACGATCCTCTGAATTTTTGTTGCATTTCTTTGCACCATTAGGAATCGGTTATATCACATTTTATACAAGTCCCATGTCGGCCCATTTTTATTGTTTGTGCACAGCATCGGTGTTTTTTGGGACAATTGCAGCAGTTGGTGGACGACCTTCACGTAAATCGTCGGTCAAGTTGCTTTGTCCAAATTTAAATTCTTGGAAATTGTTGTTTTTAATGGTGCTTTCTTATCAGTAGCCGCAGCAAGTAGTTCTAGACCCTGTGTGTTAAATTACATCAATAATCATAAAAAACATGGCACGTGTGGCTGGACTCGAAGGCATTGTCGATTTTAACAAATCTATACCGGTTTTCTCATAATGATTTATTACATAAAATGTAATGATAAAAGCATGGAAATGAACATTGTTTCATAATACCACACAGGAAGCATATTAATAATTTGTTTACAGGTATTTATAGTGCAAGTTCTTCGGTGATTTTTGTAATAAGCAGACTTTTGCATGACAAAACCACAAAGACGTGGAAAATTTACGACCACAAAGATCACACCGGTGTTATTTACAAAGTCACATGCTTATTTAAAAATTCAGTTTGCATTGTAAATATTGATTGGCGAAAAAATTTGGACGGCGTGGACTCATGATCGACTGCTTAAAAAATGTTAACTGAAAAATGGCGGGAGGAACAGCGTTTTTTGCCAGTATCAGTAATTGGTAATTATTATTTATGGATTTTTTGCATATTTTTGCAATTGAGTGATTGATTAGATTTATACTTTCGTAACTGTAACTATAAATAGCCCGGCGGTAATGTTATACCGAACAAAACAAACATTTTATTGAATAGGAGTATGATCTTACATATTTATATGTTTGCTTTAATAGTTATTTTAATTTTTCTATCACTTCAAGTGTTTTATGGATCTGGTTTGTGTATTGTATATTTAGGTATTGTACGATTCTCTTCTTATTAGAACAAACGACAAATTTTATTTAATGAAACAAACATTTAATACTGTCCTTAGGATTTGAGAATTTTGGTGCCGTGGTCGATTGAATGAAAGTCCAGATGTTTCGTCTACATTTGCGGAGACATCTTCAATAGCGATGCGCACGTTGTTGAAAATGTCTCCTTTCCAAACATTTTACCGCATATTTAGACGAAACACCTGGAATTTTCTCCGTTGGACTACAGCATCAAAACTCGAAAAAAGCGCACATACATTTAATGAAGAAAATTAACATATAATTTATTCTTTATTTGTTTTTTTTTATTGTTTTTACACAAACAAATATGGACATACATACTATATTTTATATTAAATCACTGATTCGGCAGATAAATTAAAAACATTTGATTTAATTTGTCAAATAATAACTTATTTATATATATTTTTTGTATTTAAACATTTGAGTTAGATTTATGACCTCTTTTTTGAAATCACTTTTTTACGTTCTATAGGCGCACTGTCGAAGGCAACAATTTCACTTTGACACTGCTAATTACTAATTGTTAATTGAACACAATATTGAATTGATGAAAAAATAATTTATCGTGTACAACAAATCAAACAAAATTTAATTAATTTATTAATTTAATAATAGACAACCAGTTATACAATCGAAATCATAGTACCAAGATAGACTGTAAGATGGCAGAACGATTTTGATTTGAAAATCTCTGATTTGAAAAACTAGGGTGCATATGAACGCGAAATTTGAAATTATACAAATAAAACATGCACCTTTTGAAATTCGGAATTAACGAGGATCCAAAACAACGGAGTCTGAATGGTCTGAATGTAAGTGCTTAGAGTAGATTCAAATTTTTTATTACTGCTTTTATAAGTTTGAGGTTAAGTTGACTGTTGATTACCGTTTCAGATACGATGCATTTCGAGTTTTCTTAAACAAATGCCGGTCTACCCAAATTCTATTTCCAGACCTCAATTTGGTTGTTTCCACATTGGTCTGTGGTCTCTCGGTTATTATGCAATCAAAAATCTTTTCAGCAGGTGACCACCAGTGTTCATCATTGTTATAAAGTTTTGAGAGTTTTTGTTGTTGACAGATTCTTCAAAGGGCATTTCTACATAAGCCAGAAATATTGATGCTCGGATAATTGTACTTTTGTAGTGTAATAAGGATCAACATTATGTAACCGCTTCTGCTGACAAATTGAAGCACACAGATTGGATAAATTCTAAGAACCTTTATTCCTGGTTCTCGATCGAAAAGGTTCAAAAGGAATTTAAAATTTCATTCTGCGGTTTGGTGACATCTGCTGCCATCTATCGTCAGCCAGTGACATTAAAATTTTTGTATTCTGTGGTTTCGTGCCAAATGTTGCCATCTATCTTCAACCGCTGGCATTAAAATTAATAAATTTGCATTCTGTGTTTTGGTGACATCTGTTGCCATATCGTCAACTAAAATTAACAGTAAAAACGACGATTTTTGGGCACAATTGTGGCCTCTTATGCTTGTAGTTTGGTTTCTTCACCACATTTGAGGTTTGTGGTGGATAATTCGCTTTTTTTCCCGTCTTTAATAATATAATATTTTAGATATTTGGTGTTGGGTGATGCAGATGGAAAGTGTTATATTTGACAGTCGAAGACAATAAAATTGTATAAAATATGGATATTGGCTGTGTATTGGGGTCCTGTGGTGCCCACACGAACCAAGTAAGTTGCTTACTCAAACACTGGTATTAAGTAATCGTAGAATTACCATTTTAACGAATTTATTTTAAATGAAATAATCTACTCGAATTTGAAGTTTCAGTTTAATTAGCTTATCCTTTATTCAGGCCATTTTATAAATGTAATTGCAGATGAAATCATTAAATTGGTAATTCATAATTAATTTGCTTCTGGTTTCCACAGTTATTAAAAAATTTATTTTTTGTATGGAAGCGTTAAATTTTACGAATAAATTAAATTGCAGAAATCTGTAATTTTTTTAACCTTACAGTGTTCTGTAGGTTTATTTTAATTGTTGCATAATTTTAAAGATGTCGCTCAAAATAATTATTTGTTTAAACTAATTTGTTACTAAGTTGAATGTCATCTTAACGTTAATGCGACAATTACAAATGTCTACAGAAGTATAATGCTTCTGTTTTATTTCTACACAGTTATTAAAATATAATTTTTTTTTGGGGGAAATTTCAAAACTAAATTTGTTTACAGAAATCTGTAATTTTTTAGCATTGCAGTGTACTACTTTAGGTTAATTTTAATTGTTGCATAATATTGAAGATGTCGCTCAAAATAATTATTTGTTTAAACAAATTTGTTACTGGGTTATTCATCTTGACAATTACAAATGTCTGCAGAAGTATGTAACTTCTTCATTTTAAATTAAAACTGCAGTTATTTGTAGTTTCTTTAGTTATCTCATATAGTCAAGATGTCATCCCAGTCAGTCAATTTGTTTTTATTTTTTCGTTTTACTTAATTAAATACCTATAAATTAATATCTGTTGTTAAAAGAAACGCGCAAAAATCGTGTGGGCCTGAAAAATTACCGTAAACTCTCTTATCAGACAGGTAACTGCATGTTGTCTATAATCTAATTAATTTATTTGTTAATTTGTTTAGGTTTCACAAGCAGTTTGATACAGTGATCATAAACCCGGGGCTGTGCATTCCTTACAAGACACTGATGAGGTAATTGATTTTTCTAAATGTTATTTTATAATTTAATTAACAAGGTTTTATTTTTCCATCAGCACCGCAAATCGTTTAAAAGCAAATATATCCTAAAGGAACACATAAGGCGACAAAAAGTACAGTTGTGTAAAGTAAGCAAGAAGGGATTCAACTTGCAGTTGTATCATACACCAGAGGGAAAAAGTACGAATGCGAAATTTGCCACAATAAGTTTCCCTCGTCCAACAAATTAAACCTGCACTCCCGCACCTACAGCACCATCAAGCCGTATTTGTGTACGATTTGTGGGAAATCGTTCAGTCACTTGACCATTTTGACGTACTAACACATTCAAACACATACCAAAGAAAAGCCATACACGAAACTGCATTCTGGAGTCAAGCTGCACATGTGTAACGTATGTGACAATTGCTTCATCACATCAAGGAACGACTATGTGACAAAATCAAGACTGGTGCGTGAGGAATAAAAACGTAAGGTTTAAAGTTTATAATTGCCATATTAATATTAATACATACAATATTATGTAGGTTCCATGGCAACCAACAGTTTAACAACAGAAACTATGACAACCACATCACTTCCACAAAGGACTGGATTATTTTCCAAGGATCAGAGCCTAGAATCATCCACAACAGTACCACCGACACCTGATACAATGATTAAACAAATGTAAAATAATAAATAGCTGTTGTTAGTCGCCTCTTAAGGGCAAGGAGCGGACAAAAATTGGTAAATTAAATTGTTGAAACAAAATTTAACTTGTTTAAATTGCTCCTAGTACAAGAAACGAGACAATAAACCCTGCAATTTAGTCTCCGCACAGGTATATACGATTTTAATAGAATTTTTGGAGCTAAAGATCTCCTCGCGTTCATGTGTTCCTGGTACGAAGTCCTGATTTTGTCAAAATTATTTTGTAAAATCGAATAAAATTTTATTTGGCGGCAAAAGATCTCCTCGCGTTCATGTGTTCCTGATACTAATATATGATTTTAGCCAAATATATTTGTAAAATCGAATAAAATTTTATTTGGCGCCAAAAGATCTCCTCGCGTTCATGTGTTCCGGCTACAAACTCTCGATTTTGTCAAAATTATTTTGTAAAATCAAATAAAATTATATTTGGCCGCAAAAGATCTCCTCGCGTTCATGTGTTCCTGATACTAATATATGATTTTAGCCAAATTATTTTGACAAAATCAGGACTTTGTACCAGAAACACATGAACGCGAGGAGGTCGTGTGCGCCAAATAATAAATTTTATTCGATTTTACAAAATTATTTCGCTAAAATCGAGAGTTAGTACCAGGAACACATGAACTCCGATTAAATAAAAATAAGACACGACACGGTAATTATGTATACAAATTTATTGAAACATATTCGTAAATTACAACTAGTTTGTTAATTAACTGATCACTCAAAGGTGAGAATGGTAAAACTATACATTTGGCAAATATACTTTAGATTACTAATTTCCACTATTCGTAGTACATGAAAGAAATAACAAATAACTGCAGTGTTAATTTAAGATGAAAAAGTTGCACACTTCTGTCACAGATTACTCCTTCTTCAAACATTTGGAAGTGTTGCATTAATGTTAAGGTGACGATCAACTCTTGCCATGGAAACTAAATAAAATATTGTGTATTAATAAGTCCATTGTAAGCTTTAAACCTTACGTTTTTATCTCTTATGAAGTCTTGACTATGTCTTTCATCACATTCACGTGTCCTATTGACATGGTCCTTGAGATGGTATTTTCTAATATATCATTTGCAAAAAATGTATCCATTCCTTCAGGTGCACCATCTTGTGATAAAATAATTGTCACATATTTTAAACACATGCAGCTTGACTCTGGAATATACAGCTTTGTGTGTCTCTCCAAATTGATTCCTCTTTATGGAACCCTTAATGCACATTAAAATGGACATTCCCCTATAATAAAATTCATTGAAAATAATAAACAACACAGGTGGCTAATTAACCTGTTACAATGCGTGTCCACGTGGCATTGAATCGCGAGCGATTTGCTGCACACCTCTACGGCTTTCCTTTTGTATATCCACGGCTCCAATAACATTTTTCTGTCACTTTTCTTGTCTTCTTCTGAACACATGTAGTAGGGAAATGCGACGGTGTTTTCAGACCCTACAATGAAACCGTTAGAACCCCTTGGAGTGTGATTTGTTTTGTATTTAATCACCTGCAACAGCTTCTTCTACTTCTTTTTTGTTGATCAGTTGGAGAATGGTGGTTACTTGAATTTGAGTCATCAGGAAACTGCAGCCGTTTCACATGTAATGGGAGTCCAAGATCTTGACGCGATATTCCTTTTTTAGCTTTATACATTTTAAGGCTATTCTACCGCTGGAGCTCAACTCTGATTTTTAAGGCGGTTACACTTTTTCAAGACATTTTTAAGCATCGACATGCTAACCGATTTTTGCAATGCAACTGAGGGAGACAAAAAACACATTTAAAAGACGCAGCATTATTTAAATGTAAATTATAGCCAAGAATACGGGTGTGATTGGTTACATTCAGGTTGGCAGCTCATTGAGAGGTCCACGTGGACTGTAAGTTACGATGTCATTATGATAAGATAATTTTCTTGTGAAGACTGCCGCCTTCCACTTTCGGATTTCGTTTGTTATCAACGGGAATATCATGTTACAGTTCGGCAAAACATTTTCATTTGCATGTAGATTATAATTGGCTGTTGCGAATTTTACAAATTTTTGCCTTTACAGAAAAAATACAGGTGTACGGATGTATATGTATAATAAAAAACAATATTCATTTTTTATTGAGTATATGTTTAAACATAAAATCGTCAAAAAAATTGCACAATTTTGATTGAATTTTATGTTCCCATAAGGCTCGGTCTCTATTTATTTTTTCAATAAATGTCCCCCTTGGAGTCCAGATAACAAAATAACATAATTCTTTATTGGTTATTTCTAATTGTCCCTGAATTTGATAATAATATTGATGAGAACGACGCAATATTATTGATCCGTCCTCCTCCATTTTCATATATTGTAACTTCTTTTGGTGGATTGCATCTTCTGGTGAAAAATTTTTGATACTGGCGGGGCACTTAATTTCAATAATTGCATCGTCACTGACAAGTCCGTCGGGACTGGCACCAAGAAATTGAAAGTCTTTGTGAATGAATAGTCCACATTCTTGAACTTTAAGGTTGGTAATCTTCTCGAAACACTCTTTGGCCCTACTTTCATTGTTTGCACCCCATTTGGTATTTTGGTTTCCTTTAAAAGGAGATTCTACTAGTCTTTTTGCAAGAATATCCCACGTACTTGGGTCGCGTCGGGTTACCACAGGACCAAAATTTGAAGCTGTCAAACGTAAAGATCGTTCCTCAAACCAACGAGAATTGTGGTTCTGGCCGATTGTTTCTTTTTCAATGAAGTCCAGCTCTTGTGTACTTTTGTTATACAAAATCAACTTTTGCTGCTGTTTGTAATCCTCATCTAGAACGACCTCTGCCTCAACTTCTTCTTCGACTTTCCCATAATCTTGGTCGGCATCGGCGGCAGATGATCTTTTCCGTTTACTTGGGAAGATTCTCTTTCGACGAACTCCAGCCTTTTCGTTCCGCTTTGAAATTCTGCTCATATAAATATTGGTATATTTGCCAGGACTTTCGGTTTGTATCTTTTGTTGAAGACCATTATAATACTGTTCTCTGCTGTTGAAAGAGATCGCTGCGGCATGACAACGGATGGAATAATTATTTTTTATAGAGAAATTAATTCGTTTCCCGCCGACAAATCTGTTTACCACTGAATTGTAAGTTTCGGCAGCATTGTTATTCATATTCAATAGCAAGCTACTGACATTTTGAACAAGTCTCTTGCCACATAATAAAATATCATGTAACAAACTGCATTCTTCCAATTGAGGTACCAAATTTTCTTCTTCGACTTTTGGACCTGTACAGAAATATGCTTCACAATATATATGATTTCCAAATACATGTAAGGGACAATTTTCTATATCCTTAGACAGACGTTTCATTTGCTCATTCAAGTCGCAATCTTCGCTTTTTCTGAATATGATTGCTTTTTTAATTCCAGTCCTCATTCGTTCAATTTGGGTCTTTAATTTCTTACGCAAATTAAGTGGCACTACAGTCCTTTTTGAACACAAACGATTTCTAGATAGCTCATAAAGCTTTGAAACATAGTTACGCAGAAGGTGATTAGTACATTCAATTTTTCGAACAAGTTGTTGCGGACCGTATGGTTTAGTAATCAGTAGTTTTTTTAATACACTGCTGTCTCCATCGCCTATCAGTCTCACGTACTTTAAACCATGCATCGCGATACTTTGTTTGAAACCTTCGACAATTATGTCAGATTCCATGGCAGTTGAAGTACCAGCCCAGTTTTTTGTACATGCATGTTCCATGGAATCACTTTTTACACAAAATGGACAATACTTGTTGCGAACTCCAATGTATAATAACTTCCCCGTTCGGACCCCAACAATGCAA
Organism: Eledona agricola; assembly: GCA_964023215.1. Taxonomy (NCBI): domain Eukaryota; kingdom Metazoa; phylum Arthropoda; class Insecta; order Coleoptera; family Tenebrionidae; genus Eledona; species Eledona agricola. The sequence goes on from OZ026855.1 coordinate 22,157,861, forward strand.
CCCTAAAATTAGTATGCACATTTTTTGTAGGTGCAGATAATACCACTCTTACCACCCCTGAAAGTGCAGAATAATTCGTCTTATAAGATCTCTTGGACCAAGCACCATCTGCAATAACGGAAATTAAAGGGTAGCCGTCTTCATCGACATCTCCTACTTGCTGCGCAAGATCGGCTTCTTCTTTCCCCGCGTCAATCATAGTTTCTAAAGCAGTCTCAAAAATTTTTTCGGACACTAGTTCCTGACATTTTTGGTATCGGCGGTAAGATATACCAGGAACATTTAAAATTGCTAACTGCTGCTCCAATTGTGAATGCCCAGTGCCGGTAGTGATGGCAGCTAATACAAATTGTTTATTGATGTCTACTTCGGAATATGACTGACGAGGAACGGTGCTTATTTTTTTTATAATATTGCACAAATTACACTTGAACGTAAACTCAGAGAAAACTCCTTCTTTTTGCTCCGATACGAGTTTCATGTGCAGAAAATTGCAAGTGAATGGTTGGTGATTGTTAATTTCAGTCATTTGATTGAAAAAAAAGTTGATATTAACTATTCTTCTTCCAGATATCGTTGTTTCATTATTGTCGGTTTTCTGACTTTGAATTTTAAATGATGGCCTGAAATAATATTCATATAAGTAATATAATAAAGGACACATACCTATTATTTACTTACAAGTTATCAATATTTTCATCGATCGGAGTCGGTTGATTTTGATGATCTTGCGCATCATGTTCATTAAGAACGGTCTCTGCAGCGTGTTCTTGAATCACAGAATGACTTAATTTTATCCTAGAATATCATTGACTATAGTTTTAGTTTACAGATTTATAAACTATGCATGAACTACATACCGTCGCAATCTTTTTCTGTAGCTCAATTTTCTGTAAACCGTCTTGTTCTTTCGGCACTTCACCATATTTTCAACAATTAAAAATACACTGTTACCACTTCACAACCACAAGTACAAATGAAAATGATCAGTCTGAATCAGAGTAGCAGTTGTAGGTGCCAACTTTGCTCGATGTACAATTCTTAGAAACTCGGGGTAATTCGATAGCTTAAGATAAAACTACATTCGATACCCGTTCCGGAACATTGCAGAAGCACCGCCTCCTCCGTCTACACAGTCGCTGCCCACAAGTGAAAATTTTACAATAGTTTTCTCCAAATAATTCAACCATTATTCATCCGATTTAAAAATAGAAAAATGTTCCGAACAGCTTATAGAATTGTCCCGGGTGTTATGTTTTTATATCAGAGCAGAAAAAAAGTTTTTATGTTTTCGTATCATTCTTTATTTTTTATCTCAAATATTTATTATTATTTTTAAAAAAACGTTTCACTACTCCAAGCGCATAATCATCCCGCAATTGCGTACAAAAAATGGTTCACATTAGACCAAGAATAAGGACATGATTTGGTAAAAACTGTTTGGCGGCTGTGAATGTACAGCCTTAAGGTGCTGGATATGAAATTATCAGATCAATTATCAAATAAAAAAGTGAGTGGGAGTGGGGTGACATTTTGACTACATTGGACAACTAAAGAAATTACAAATAATTGCAACTTTAACTTAAATTGAAGAAGTTAAATACTTTCTGCTCTACAGATATTTGTAATTGTTGAATAAATGTGAAGATTATTTAGAAAATAACAATATTAGACAAATAATTATTTTAAGAGACATCTTTAATGTGATGCAACAACTAAAATAAACCTACAGAACACTGTAATACTAAAAATTACGTATTTTGGCAACCAACCATATTTAATTTCCCCAAATCAAAAACTAAGTTCTCATAACTGTGTGGAGACGAAGCATAAACATTAAATTTGTGTCGACATTTATTGCCTTAATGCTAAGATGACGTTCTACTTAGGAAGAATATATTTGAAACAAATAATTATTTTGAGCGACATCTTTAATGTTCTGTAACAACTAAAATAAAACTACAGACCACTGTAAAGTTAACCAAAATTACAACCTTCTGCAATTATATTTAATCGTAAAATTTAAACAAAAAGTAATTTAATTTTAATAAATCAAATTAATTATGTATTATCAAATTAATCAATTTTATGTAATTCACAAAATCGGCTTAATTATATTACAGGAAATTTTTTATCAAATTTTAATGCCACTGGTTGACGATAGATGGCAGCAGATGACACCAAACCACAGAATACAAATTTTACAAAAAAATTGTTATAACACAGTCGCCAACACGGATACGAATTATTATCACTGGTTAGGATTTAACTAAAAACAATTAAAGGAAGACATAATTGAGATCTGGAGATGTTAATCTGTGTCAACGTCAATGTCAACCAGCTGTCAAAATTCTAACCTGTTAAAATGAACTAAAAAGTGCAAATTAAAACCTAAGAATGAACCCCGGTGATCAGAATCCGCAGGAGGGTCAGTTTGGCTCAGAACCAAGAAGGCGAACCCCTGTAAATCAGCAGCTCTAAATATTTTTTTCAAAATTCATATTTTCCTTTCAGTATAAATTTAGCGCCGACGAAATCCGAGTCATAAAAGAGTGTAATCGAGAGAGTTTCTACCAAAGATGTATTCCGTTATCAACCACACTTGGCCTGACTGCGTATTTTGGAGTGAAAGCAGGTTCTCAAGTCCCTTTTAAAAACCCTGTTTTTATCAGTTTTTTAAGGCTACCTTCGTCCAAATCCGCGCTTTGGGGCCATACCGAAAGTTGCAGTAGCTGTAATGGTTGGGTATTTCACTGGCAAATTCTCTTACCAGTCAAAATGTGCAGAAAAACTCATGCAGTTGCCTAATAGCCAAATTGGTGAAATGCTTCGAAGAAGAAGACAAGGCAACCTCCGGGAGAGGTTTAACTCATTACTGTTACCATTCATTAAGTACTTATTGTTTTATCAGTTTAGACCCCGGATTTGGTCCAGCAATGTCTTTGAGTCCATTTAGCAATATGTCACCGTCAGACACCTACACTGATGTTGGACCAGGCAGCAGTTTAGACTTCGACACAACAAGGCCACAGTACGAAGGACTTGATGAATCCCACAGACCCTCAATTGACAGTTAGACACGGTTGATTTATTCAATCAAGCACGTTTGCATTAACTACATAATTGCAGATCCTATTTATGAGGAGGAGATGCCTCCAGTGCAAAAACATACAACTACTTATGATGAACTAAGGAAGAAGAATCGGGAGGAGTATCAAGAGAAACGGACTGCAAATTATAGGGAGGCTGTAAGGGCGCTGCATCCAGAAGCTCCCATTTCTGCATCACCACCCCAACCAGAAGGGCCCAAAAACAAATATGGGGACGCTTTTGAGTGAAATGGTTAAGCGTTATACTTAAACGTGTAGAAAAAAATATACAATTCACAGTTTTTGTCGGCTTTTTCTAGTCCACAATCCACTCCAACTCCTCACCTATCCTCCAACAAAAGCGTTATAGAAACAAATATGGGGACGTTTAGAGTGCAATGGTCAAGAATCTTACATAAACCTGAAGAAAAATTCGTAATTTTTGCTGATTTGCTCACCCCAGCCAGAACAAATAGAAGCAAATATAGAGAAGTTATGTAAATGCGAAGAAAAATAATTCTATTTAAAATTTCTGTGGTTCTGTTTGGACAATATTTTGGAAGATTTGAGAGTCTGGCGTTGATTAATTATTTCATTTACATTTTACACAATAGGAAACGTACCCGCTGATTAAGTGATTACCCTAAGTGCTAAATTTTGATAACAAGTGATTATGCAAATAATCGTAGTTATTTAAAATAACAAACGTTATGCAAGATGATTTATCTATTTTTTTCATATTTGTTTTGTAATTTTCATCACATGAATTTCACTCATTTATCTTTGCTGGTGGCTTAACTTTACATTATTATACCAATTATCTTTATTATTTACTTGTTATCTATTATAGTCACGGTTGTATACATATTTTTGATTTGTACCAAACTATCCAATATAGGTGCTAATTTGTGCAAATTTCTAACTTGCATTCAGACATATTTGAATCAATCCATAAATTAAGTAATTTATTTTCAAATAATAGCACTTGTATTTGAAAATAAAACCAGTTTTTTGTAGTTTTTTTGTTTAGTCTGAACATTTTTCATTTTAATCGTAACAAGTAACTATCAAATATCTGTATATACACGCCGTACAAAAATTTTCGCAACACTTGTACATTTTAATGTATATTTTAACAGCAATTTATGCCAAGATAATGAATGTCTCATGAATAGGTATAACTACATAAATAACACCAGACTTTCAAGATGTCTTATTGTCATGTTCTTATCTTCAGAAAAGAAATATTGTAGTTATGATTTTATATTCAAAATCTGAGGGCGCTGCCATAATTTTTGTGCGGTATGTATTATTTCTCAAACCTTTTTTTTTGTTTATTATTGTCGGTAAGCCATTTCTCCCTTAATAATCCATCAACACCAATGATAGAGCCATCATTTTGAAGATTACCTTCACCGCTATATGCGAAAAATAAACAAACAATTCAAAATGTTAATGTTTCTTTTACAATTATTAAAAACCGTATTTTGGTCATAGCGCCATCTATTGATTTTTTCCCACTCCCCAAGCCCATGCGCATTCCTAGCGGTATAATGACAAAACAAATCTAAGAATACAAGCAATAAATCTTTTTTAAATTTATCTTTGTATCGACTTTTTCTGGACAAGCTGGAGGAAGTTTATAGTCTTTAAGAAGCTCGCCCTCACACAACCGAAGAATAATAAATTTGTTAGAAGTGTTTAATGTAAACTGGCTTTAATGGCCTCCCAGAAGTCCGGATCTGACACCAATCGAACATGTGTGGGATATGATGAGTCAGAGGATCAGGAATTTACCTCAATGCCTGCAGACATTTGTTACTTTATGAAATGAAGAGAGAGAAAAATTAGAAGCATATCTAGCGAATCCAAGTGTGCCTCTAATCTAATCGTATATTGCTACCGGGTGACTTATAAATGATTGACATTTTTTGTGTTAGGTTGGCAATGTTTTCTAGCTCTTTCATTGTCATTGTCAAATTTCAAATTGTAAAATTACGTCAAATTTAAAAATTGCCCATATCAGATTTTTTTTAATATGGTTTTTACTGAAGAGCATTTCTATCACTCGCTGTAACAATTTTCTTCGTTATTTGTTACTTTCCGTTTGCCATTATTCAGTAAGTTGCACTTTTTAACAAGATAATTCTAACCTAAAAAGCGAATAGCCATAAATCACGATGACAGTTGATCTGGTACCAATTCCTCAATGTTGCCAATCACCTAAATTTATTTCAATCATTTATAGTCACCCGGTATATCAAAGTAAAAAAGCGTGGCACCATGATTGCGAGAAATACTAAAACCTGTGCACTGGAAAAAATTAAACGTGCAAAAACTGTTTAGTAATTATACAGGGTGTTAGGTATTTATTGCGAAATAACTTGAGGGTGGATTCCGGATAAAAAATTGACTAAACGTCAGCGCCAACAATACAGTATATTTTTTGTTGCTAAGCATCTTCCAGCAGTCCCTAAACCTTGGAGTGCCGATATTGACCATTTTAAAGAATTTTTTCTCGATAAAAATACGTTTTAAACAAAAATGGTAAACAGGTTGTCGACTCCATTTTTTATCCTGAAGTTATGCTCAAGTTATTTCGGAACCATTACCTAACACCTTGTATTAATAATAGCGCAACATAATCAAGTACGAACAAAAGTGAGCGAGGATTACAAATGTCAAATCCGAAATTCCTGTGTATGTGTAACTAAATAAAATGGCAAAAGCCCAATGTCACAATTGCGAGACTAAATGCGGAAAGGACAAGATGAACCCTGAAGTTGTCCGGAAACTCGAAGAGGGATTTAGAAGACTTCTGTCCTCCAACTCTCGCTCGCTCCTCAAGCTGTATTTGACAGAGCCCATATTTCAAAAACTGAAATCGAAAAAAACTTCATACGGCTCAACTCTCTTGGACTGCATCCAGTCGGGTCAGTGGCACCGTTCATCAAGTGATTTTTCGCAACTATCTTTTGATTTTGTCCAGGTTTGGAAAATCCTGACTCTCATATTGGGATATACGCCCCCGACCCCGAAGCTTACATAACTTTCGGCGACATTTTCGACCCCATAATCGACGACTACCATGGTGGGTTTAAAAAAACGGACCGACACCCTGCTAGCAGTTGGGGCGATTTGAATAGTATAGGGAACGTGGACCCAAGCAACCAAATGGTGATTTCCACACGAGTGAGGTGTGGACGCTCCCTCACTGGTTACCCCTTCAATCCGCGATTAACCGAGGCTCAATATAAAGAAATGGAGAAGAAGGTTAGCTCCACGTTGACGTCGCTAAATGGCGACTTCAAAGGCAAATACTATCCGTTGACGGGAATGTCGAAACGGGACCAGCAGCAGCTAATCGACGACCACTTCCTCTTCAAAGAAGGTGACAGGTTTCTGCAAGCCGCGAATGCCTGTCGATTTTGGCCGACGGGCCGAGGCATCTTTCACAACAACGAAAAGACGTTTCTGGTGTGGGTGAACGAGGAGGATCACCTGCGGATAATCTCGATGCAAAAAGGTGGCAATTTGGGAGAGGTCTATAAGCGGCTGGTCAGCGGCGTCGAGGAGATCGAATGCAAACTGAAGTTCTGCAGGAACGATCGGCTGGGTTTCCTAACATTTTGTCCAACGAATCTAGGTGAGGCAAAATTCGGTGTTTAGCGGTGTTTGAGTTGAGTTTAGGTACGACTCTGCGCGCCTCTGTTCACATTCAAGTGCCGAATTTGGCCAAAGATAAGAACAAATTGGAGGAGATTGCTGCACAGTTTAATCTACAAGTGAGGGGGACAAGCGGGGAGCACACCGAGGCGGAGGATGGAGTGTATGATATTTCAAACAAGAGGAGGTTGGGGCTGACGGAATACGAAGCGGTTAAAGAAATGCACGACGGCATTTTGAAAATAATTGAAATGGAAAATTCGATGTCATAACACTGTATCAATTCCACTTTTTGTTTAATAAAGCACCAGTTAAAATACGGTTTTTAATTAAATAGATTGTCAAAAAATGTCGCTATGACCAAAAGTACGGTTCTTAATTAAACAGTTTGTCAATAGATGACGCTATAACCAAAATACGGGGCACAGATTACTCCAGATGACTGACTTCATAGGGCGATTTTGTTCGGAACTATCTCTTTTCTACACATTGAAACTAAGCGCATGACATCTTTGTCACAGATACCATAAGCAAATGTAGAGGCGCTGTAGTCGTTGCTAATACTTTTTACTAGATGTCACTACAAAAACTTTTATTTAAATTAAATAAAAGGCCCAATATTTTTACTATTTTAAATTGAACAATGTACAATTCCGTGTTTTTTAAAAAGCGTGATTCTTTCTACGCTTGTTGCTTATTTTCTGACTAATATTTTAAAAACAGCATTTTGCTGCAATTATAATCAAGCCAGTAAATGTCAAAACTTGCTTGTCGATTGAATTTGTGAAAAATTTTAAGCGAAAGAAGGATCTTTTTAACATTATTTGTGGTGTTGCTGAAAACTAAGCGGAGAAACTGCATTGTTTTCCATAAAGTGAAGAAAGGTAAGGATGTTTTATTAATACAACAAATTCAGGAAATCTAATTACATAATTCTAGAGCGAATCTGTGGCAAGAAGCTCTAAACGTCCAAAATTGCAATCTAAAGCAAAAGTGGAGGGTTTGCAAAAAACACTTTTCGGCATCGTTAGATATTAGGCTTCATTATTCCTTATTTTTGTGTATGAATTTGAAGAAGTAAGCCAGGTTGCTGTATCGGTTGTCCGGCAAGTCTTTCAAAATTTCCATTATAGAATAACCCCAATTAATTATCATATGTGTAAGTTATATCTATCTTAGAAATGAAATTGTTAACATTTTGGGTATAATGTTGTTTAGTTTAAATTATGTAATATAATAAATTGATTTTTATAAAATTGTTTGTTTGTATGACGTGTAAATAATGAAGGAATATTTTATGATTTATTCTACAAAACAATTTTTTACGTTAGTTTTGTAGAATAAATCATAAAATATTCAAAATATAATAGCATTTTTTCTACCTATAAAGAGAGGGGAGAATATTTAAATTTGGCGTAAAATATGATCGATGCGCCATCTGAAAACTGTTACATAATTTGAAGGTCGTTAAAGGTCATTCCGCCAAAATATTTGCATTGAGTCAGTCGTCTGGAGTAATCTGTGATACGGGTTTAGGAATTTATTTAAAGAAATATTAATTTTGAATTGTTTGTTTATTATTCGTCATTAGCGACGAAGTTAATCTTTAAAATTATGTCTCAATCATTGGATTTCATGAAATACATGGTGTTTTTTTAAGGCGGCCGTTACAAAATTTTAAACTTCCTACAGTGCTAAAAACTTGAAATTTGGAAGACAGCCAAAATTGACCATTTCGAATGAAAGTAAATTATTTTCAATATGGCGGCACTTCCGCTTATACCGGAAGTTGACGCCATCCTTGTTATTTTAAATGGAACACCCTAGTTTATATTTAATTTTCGAATGCCCACTTTTTTACAAGACCTTGTATTTTCGGTGGTCTTTTCAAAAAATTATTTTGTCGCAACCATTGGGAAAATACAAACTATTTTTTGCAGTCGATAGCGGAAAGATTGTAGAATTGTCGGCTGGTCTCAAAAATAACTATGTCACATTCTAAGTACTGACAATTATTTAATGAAAACAAATGCCCAAAACAAAACGTCAATATTTCATTTTTTTTAAATGGCACCTACCAAATTTTATATGGCCAGTCGATAGAAAATGAAATTTAAGAGAATGTTGTATTAGCATTTCCTATACCTATCTCAATTACTTTAGGAGTTATTATGATTTATTTAGAAAATGAGTATAATTCTGTAATCTTAAGGGTGTTTAATAGGATGTGAACGTGAAACAATTGATATCACTGCAAAAGTTGCAGTTGTCTTGCAAATCTGTTTTAATAATTGAGTGCAATGGATAATTACCCAAATGCATTGATTTTAGATTTGTTTATTATTCACGGGAGTTGTCATAAAATCGTTCAAAATTGAATTTAATGAATTTCATTTAAAGTATTCGCATCTAGCCCCAATGCATAATCAAACATTTTCCCGTCCTCGGAATCAGTTTATCCGTTCAGGAATAATTCATCTTACCAGAGAAAAAATTCCAAACTTAATAATATTAAAAGAAAATCCTTACGCTTAAATCTATTTATTTCATTAAATCCATTTATTCCAACTTAAACGTCGACGTTGACAGTGATATCAATTGTTTCACGTTCATAGCCTAAATACCCTCATGATTACGGAATTAGACTCATTTTATAAATAAATCCTAATAACTCCTAAAGTAATTAAGATAGGTATAAGACATGCTAATACAACATACCCTTAAATTTCATTTTCTACCGACTGGCGAAATAAATTTTGGTAGGTGCCATTTAAAAAAATTGAAAAATTGATGTTTTGTTTTGGGCATTTTCATTAAATCATTCTAATCATAGTAAGTAAGAATGTGATATGGTTATTTTTGAGGCCAGCCGACAATTCTGCAATCTTTCCGCTATCGACTGCAAAAAACAGTTTGTACCTTTTCCCAATGGTTACTGCGAAATAATTTTTTGAATAGATCACCGATAATGCAAGATTTTGTAAAAAAGTGGGCATATCTCCAAAATTTTGACAGATAGATAGGTGAAAGATACACAAAAAGAAAGGGGGCATTCAAAAATTAAATAAAAACTGGGATGTTTCATTTAAAATAACAAAGATGGCGTCCACTTCTGGTATAAGCGGAAACGCCGCCATATTAAAAATAATTTATGTCGATTCGGAATGGTCAATTTTGACTGCATTCCAAATTTCAAATTTATAGCACTGTAAGAAGTTCAAAATGTTTTAATGGCTGCCTTAAAAAACACAATGTTTTAAAAAAGATATGGCGTACCGACCAAAAATCACTTTTCAAAAATTATATGTAGAGATCCGGCTGGATCCGATTCTGTTCATGAGTTATATAAAATGTGTCCCTCCAGATTTGGGCATGGACACTCAGACGTTGGTAAAAAAGTGGACTAACCTGACCTGGAAGTTGTCCTCGTCAAAAATAAAAGAAGGAATGATTAGAGATTGATTATTTAGATACGAATAAGCAGGTGTTTCAAAGTAATTTAAATCAAAGTATGGAGAGAACGAGTCAGTGACCTTTTCCCATTTTTATTTTGGGAACAGCAACACTGTAAATCAATTCACGACGGGGTATTATTTTCGAATAATTTTTAGCCAGCGTAAAACGACGTCCCAGCAAATTGTTTCCGATTATCATTTAAATTTCAGAATAGTTTGCCGATTAAAAAATACGCGGCGCCGTTTAAATTATTATCATAAATAAATAAAAAAACGAGAAATGCTTGGAATTATTTAAATAGCGACACTGAAAATGTTTAGATAACTTGCTTATTTCTAAACATTTAATTCAGGCAAAAACTAATTTCTGAAGGGAAACAAGCCACAGACCCGATCAGAAAAAGTCATGAGAAGTGTGCTTGAGATGATGGGATGACCTCGTTTTCAGAGATTGCAATTTCACTTCGATCAAATGATGCAACTTAAATTCCAACTGTCTTATACAGAGCGTAAAAAAGGAATCTAGCTTGCATTATTTTTTACAGTGTGGACCGTCGACAGAAGCTGATATCAAAAAATTGCCCAAGAAATTGGTTAAGAAAAATGTATCTTATATGTCGACCGAAAATTTAATCTGACATTTCTCCATCTCAAGGTCAAACAATTTCTACACTCAAACGAACTGCAAAGTGATTCCAAGGCCTACTCTATATCTTTTTTTGTTGCACACCCGGAATAAATTTTGTATTTTGGAAAAGCGGCCAAATTTACTAAGCGGCCACTAATTCCGATTGTTCTCACAAATTTATGTAAATTATGGTAAACTAAGTGTTTCAAGCAATGAAGTTCACACATTTATGACACAATTTCACGGAATACGCGTCAGCAATAATTGCACGCAAACATAACACAAACATAAATTTTAAAGAAAAAGGAAAACTACGCATAACCTGCACTATTTGTTCAAATCAATCGATTTTTATTAGTACAAAACAGAAAACACTGTTGTTGATCCAAACTGATTACTTTTCCATAAAGACAACAACAAACAACAAAGTTCTGGTTATTTAAATTATAAATTCACTTTATATCCATATTATCTAATAACAATTCTTCTGATTTCTAAAATTATGCCAAATTGGTGGCGATAAAAAAGCGTAGTGGAGGTCAAACAGTTTTAAACAAAAAATTATTCACGACCGGGTTGCGTGCCCAAAATAGTTACCAACAACTTAAATCATTCAGGAAACGATTTCGTATTATCCAACCACCGAATAGTTTAAAAATAAATAAAAAAACTTTTTAGAAAAAAATTCTATAACGCAGATCGATGAATTAAGTGAAGCCCTTTCTGACAAACTTACCAAAAAGCACAACCAAACATTGGACTTTAAAACACAATAAATTAAACGCAGTTAATTTTTAATGCTGAATTGTTTTGCAACACAATTGGACGAAACAAAGCGAAAGTACGGCAGTTTTATGTCATTTCCATGAAAATCAAAATTTTAAAACCTGATCGCCGGGATTAAAGCTATTAAAATTTGTATCGAATATTTTGTGTTTGTGTAATTATTTTTCATAAAAACGAATGTGGATAAGGTGGGAGCAAATAAATTAATACGCAGATTGGTTTCGTCGTACCTTGAAAATTCTTTACAGAGCTTATCGATTTTCGATAGCTATCATTAAATAAAAATTATTTACTGTATCGTTGCGTGGTCCTTTCGAAATTGTTTATGATGTCCAACAAATGCTAGTTACTACGCCATTTCCCCGCATAATTGTTTGATTGTTTTTCGTGTGTATTAATCGGAAGCTGAGAAAATCCAGTACTTAAATTTTTAATTGATAATGATAGGATAATCACGCGCTAATAAAACGACGTTCTTCCCTCTTGTGAAGAACAATTGGCTCGACATGATAATATTACCGCTTATTGGGGTATTTAGAAACAATCCGCTCTACCCGATTTGTTCCGGAATCTGTTTACATTGATAACGAAGAATTAGAATTGTAAGGCAAATATTTAGTGTCCGACCGAACTTTCGGTTTCGGTTTCAGTTTCGGCCAAGTTTCGGCAAAAAAACTGGTTTCGGCCTAGTTTCGGTTTCGGCTGTCATTCGGCCGAAACCGAAACTGCATTCGGGAGGTTTTGCAAAGGTCTTTTTATTTTGATACATTCGATTGAAGATTATTTGCATCAAAAATATTTATTTAGTTGTTGTATGTGGCAGATAGGGACTTACTAATTTGAATTTTATTGTAGTAGGTTAACAAAAGTACCATACAAAATGACCAAAGTTTAGAAAAAATAATTTTGTTAAGATGAAAGAGTGTTGTGTACCTACCTACACATATTTACTAGGTAATTTCTTTTTACTTTAAAATCATTAATTTTGTTTTGTAGCTTTTATTTTATTTCAAGATATTTAGAAAAAGTATATTTATTTGTGCTTTTTTAAATAAGGGGGGTAATAATATGATATAATAAATTAATGATTACTTAAAATATCAGAGGCTGAATGATTAATATGTGATTGGTTAAAAAAATAATAATAAAAACTCATTATGATAATTTTTACTTTGTTTTTCCCACGAAAACATGGGTTTCGGTTTCGGTTTCGGCCGAAACTGAGACTGAAGCAGAAATTCGGTTTCGGTTTCGGCCGTAAAAACTAGTTTCGGTCGGACACTACAAATATTTGTTGTCACCGGCCACGTGTTGGGCTAGTATGTATAAAAATTAATGAAGGAAACTAAAAACGAAAGACCCTGAATGTGTGTGGCAAATAGGTTCGCGTGTCTATCTAATTGCGTCGATTTATTGGGGATCGCTTCAATGTCAGGATCGCAGGATAAAGGATATTAAAGTGGTGTATCGTGTTGAATGTTTCTAATGAACATACCCGCTCCCCTTGCGCATGTGTGGGAGAGGGGAACCAAGAACATAAAGGGAGTCGGCCGCAACTAAAATTTCAGTGGTTTTATGTCCGCTACTTTCACATGGTGTGTTAAACGTTTATTTATAAACAAAACTCCATCAGCTGATCCACAAGGTGAGTTACATTTATTAATAAAACACACGCATACACTTCACTGAACCGTCTTGAGTTCTTTCTAATCGATTGAGGACCAGTGCAAAAAGGCATCAATGAATGGGAATGGTCAATGGAAGGGTCACACTACCACTTCTCGCCTACTATGACCTACAAATTGTTGTGACAAAAGCGGATAAATGGGTTAATTCATATTTTTGGTGATGAAAGCGAGATCATGCTAAAAACTTAAAATGAATGGATCGTCACACTACGATTTTTTGAGTACTATGATTTACGATTTGTTGTAAATAAACCAGATATATGGATTTATTTGATTCTGGTGTTGGGAAAATTCTTAAATAAATGCAAGTTGTCAATGAAGTATTGTGCAAGTTTAAACGACCATTATAAAATAATGAACGACCATTACAATAATATCACAATGAATAATAATGCACTTGTGTCTAAGCATACATTTTTATTTTATTGTCTATTATCTTATACTGTAATTTTTCAATTGTTAATAATATAATAAATATATGTATTGAAATATCATTGTTTCTATTATTATATTACACATGTCCAAGTCAAATTTTTGTAAATACTAAAAATTTGTTACAAAGAAAGTGATAACGTTTTGCTTACTTATAATAGCTCCGCGATAGTTACACAACTCATATGCTGGAATAATTTTGCTGTGTAATACCGTTAATCATCACTAAATTTAACTAAGAACGAATTAGATATTATTCCCTGACCTGCACCTCGATCGATTCAACCTAAGCTCCCTTGCCTTGATTGCGCATTCTTTGATCATTTTAAAGTTCGTGTAGTTCAAAGCGAAACATTCTCCTTCTAAATTCTTATGAGGGGCTTTCAACATAATTTAATTTCGCGAAATATTTATCAAATTCCCACTTTGTCACACAAAAAGCAATCAATGTGTTGACTTTTTGAATCACTTCACTGCTACACGGCCAAAAATGGTTAATAATACTCATATGAGACAAACAAATCATTTCTGTTTGTTAAATATGTAAGTTTCTTCGTTTGTGTGGCCCCAACTATAATGTCCCATGTAGTGTTAAATTATTTCTTATTTCTAAGCAAAGAACCTTGTTGCAGTCACGCAACTACTGAATGCTGTATTGACCTTTACATTTCCACAAATATCAAATTTCACAACTAATACGTTTCTTTGTTGTGCCAGTCATTTTGATGCTCGTTATTTATAAATAAACATTATCTTCGAAATATTAAATATTTATTTTCTAATCAGACAATTCAATAATCAATTAGGAATTTCCCAACTTATTTCTAGGATTTCTTTCTTAATTATTTTCGTGATTACAGTTCTATTTATAAAGCAATCAATCGCGTTTTGCTATCGCCCGAGTCATCTTCTTGCTTTTTCATAACTTTCAAAACGTCGATAACCCACTAGTAAGTCATTAGATAAAGCCGTCACATGCTCGCTCCTTGCAAATAATTGTGAGATGATACTGGATCTAATTTATTTCGATGATGTAACCGGATTTTGTTGGTGATTATTTATCTAATTGACGGAGTACACTAACACTGCCGGCCGCCAGTTTTCAGTCCGCATTTTAAGTTAGCTTTACTAATTTGCAGTAAATTTTTGGGCATATCTAATTCTCCTGCAGAACGATAATGGGCTGTGTATTATCATGTCTGCATGTGATTCCCAAGGTTATATTTACTTCGTTAATCCTAATTTTGTTTGTTTTGACGACAAGACATCAACAAATAAAACCCACCCAGGCAGTAATTTAATTCGCAGTTGATTATTTATGACTGTTGTTATGTTGGTTGCTCAAAAGTTATAAAGTTGCGGAAATAACACTGTTAACAATGTTCGTAGAGTCAAATTAAGAACAAGGTGTCCAGATGGATTAAATTAATGGGATAAGAGCCATTAATGCCGCTAAGACGCCACTCTCGCATTTTCTGGCAAGATTAACAAAATAAGACAACAATTTCATGTTTGAAATAAAAAAGCAAGGGTTGTTCGAGAGTGCCTCGGACTCTTTCTTGTACACTTTGTGCTCACTCCTGTTTTGCAATTTTATAATACGATAATCACTTGACACCGTTCACCACAACATTTTATTACATTTTTTATGTTTTAGTGATTATTTAGTTAATAACAATAGAACTTGAGATTGATTGCTGATTAGTTTTCACCAATCTAGATTTTAGATCTTAGTACATTTTTTCTATATTTATTTTATCAGCTTGGAAATACACAAACTATTATACATATTTTTTGTATTCTTCTTTAGAATGTCAAATTAATGCACTGACGCGCGAATTAACATTTTAAACACGACTATCAGTAGCATATCGAAATAGTCATAATTTGAAGTTTTTCGGGTTCAACCCCAATGGCTTCTATGCAGTTTCATTTAAATTATTATTTTATTTGTTTATTGGGTCCTACAAAAAATAGTTTGCATTGCGTATCAAAAACTTCTCAAGTTTTAAGTAGTCGCTTCGCTCGTGTCTAAAGTGTCGTTTTTGAAACTTGATACAAAATATACCATTTTAGATATGGGTTATGCAGTAATGATCACAAGCACTTGCTGCTGACTCCTTTATTTATTTATTTCAGCTTCAATTTATTTTGAATAGCTTCAGAATTAGGTGTCGAACGAAGTATACTTGCAAAATTTTCATCTCGGATTCAATAGAGTCGCCGTTTTAAACTTTTATAACCCAAACACTTTTTTACGCCCCATAATTTTTATTTCATTTGGCGACATTTGATTTGTAAATATTTCTGAACCGGGTTCAACCCAAATCGCAATTTCATTTAAATTATTGTTTTATTTGTTTATTGGGTCGTACAAAAAATAGTTTGCAATGCGTACCAAAAACTTCTCAAGTTACTAGTTTTAAGTAGTCGCTTCGCTCGTGTCTAAAGTGTCGTTTTTGAAACTTGATACAAAATATACCATTTTAAATATGGGTTATGCAGTAATGATCACAAGCACATGCTGCTGACTCCTTTATTTATTTATTTCAGCTTCAATTTATTTTGAATAGCTTCGGAATTAGGAGCCGAACGAAGTATACTTGCAAAATTTTCATCTCGGATTCAATCGAGTCGCCATTTTAAACTTTTATAACCCAAACACTTTTTTACGCCCCATAATTTTTATTTCATTTGGCGACATTTGATTCGTAAATATTTCTGAACCGTTTACACGTCCGCCAGAAAATTTTCCCAGGATGATGCGTTTGCACAGTTAATTATAAAAATTACAAGTATGTCGGTGTAAATTTACTTAAAACGAGGTGATAAAACAGCAGCTATACCCTTGCTTTGTATCAGTTGTTAGTAATCGACGAAGGTACAAACACGACGTCAAAATGGTGAGCCAAAATTTGTTTTTTTTTTTTAAACACGATGAATATGAAAGAAGCGCATTTTCCTTATTAAAAACATCGCCCGAATGCGAGGTCAGTTCCGACAACAAAATTCGCGGTCTTCTTTGTGTTGAGTGACGCATTTTGAAAGGTTCGACGCTGGGGACGCCGACGCCACGTGTGGAACAGCTGACACGAGGTCATTTCATGTTTCGAACGAATTTAACTGTACGCGGCGTCAGAGCTGCAACATTTTTCCTGTTGTGTCGATAGTGCGTTGACTTCTTTGCTTCTGGACTTTTCGACTTGGCGTCAATGTCGTAAGGATCTGTTTCTATTGTGTTCCACTACTAATACCTATTAAAATAGGGTTTCACTAGAATGCGGGAAGTGTTGGAATTATTCCAGAAAGTACAAGTATTTACACGTGAAATAATCCCGCGAATCCTTATTTGTCCGGGATAAATCGTTTTTGCTACTATTTAACACTGTCCGAGCCAAGTAATGTATTCTTCTTGAATGATTTGTGCTAATGTTCTATTTTTGCATGTTTGCAACAGCTCCGCTCTGTTTTTGTATTCCAGTGGCGTTTTCATGCTAATTTAATGGGAAGTGCAATTAATCCAGCGCTGTTTAACATTGAAAAGTTTCCATTGTAAAGTGCCAACGACTTAATGTGTAATTGGGATTCCGGGACGAAAATAGCAAACAAAAGCTTCAGTCCATCTGAAATTGAAAGTACGGTTCATTCATGTCGTCCTGGTTCTATTTTGGCCTCAATTAGCATTTCCGAAAAATGTAATCTTTGTTGTGAACAATGTTATTGTTTGATTCATTCATTTTTGAGATGAGTATGGCTCCAATAAACTAAACTAAAACGAGGCCAAAGTTGTGTATCATGCAGTTTTAATGGTTATAAAACCTTGAATGTAATTTATAATTATTTGAATATAGATATTCAATATTCATAAAATGCAAAGTCCATCACTGATCTAATTCTTTTTGTTTTCGAACGAGCAATAACAACACCATAATGTTTGACACATATAAACGAAGATAATGTAATATTGTTTCTAGGTCAATAAATTAATGGGAAGTAGATAATAATGTATGTTTAGTATCAAAACGAATGCAAAAGTTAATTCCACATTCTATCCAATGCCCAAGATGATGACAATTAGAATTTAGTTGGCATTATTTACGGGCATCAAATCGACTCATAATGGATAAAATTATCTAATTTTTGGTACTAACATTTAGGACAACTTCCATATTTCCAATAGTTTAATTAAAAAGAAATGACGGGTAATAAACTTCTTATTCAGACGATTTTCCATTCCAGGATAAATAGAAGTGAATGAGAAATAAATTGTGAGGATCAGTTCCTACTTTATGGAACTTATCAATTTACTTATCGTACTAGTGATAATATTTGCGCAATTGCTTGCTAATTTACACAATCAAAACTCAGTTTGCAACCGGAATCGAACTGATCCCCTCTTGGCAGGAGTCTTACACTATCATTGTCTCGAGAGCTGTGATTTACAATGATTTGCAACCACCGGGATTCGGCAAAAATAGCTCCGATTAAATTTCATAAATATTTTTTGTGTTTGTTTAAAAATAAAAAGCGGTTATCTCCGTACGTCAAAGGGATAAAATCGCATTAGAGTTTGTTCTTTTATGTCACTGGTTTACAAATACGGCTGATAAGTGTGGGGAATTTCGGTTTTATCACATACAAGTCGCGTGCACAGTGCGTGAATTATTTATTTATTATCGTCATTTCAATTCTGCGAGACTTTTCGACGGCAAACCCGTCCCTTACATAACTTAATTTATGGACCAAAGGTGATGCTTCTCAAGTAGTCGACGATATTCCATTCCATTTTACACTTACGACTCATTTAAAGATAAAAGCCAAGGTTAACGGTGTGTGGCAAATATTTATCAATTCTGCGGAAACCGAAATCAAAAATAAATCAGCGGCTTATATGGACTGTCAAAAGTATGAAGAACGATGATTTTAATAATTCTGTCGGTTCTTCGCAAAGCGACAAACACTGGAAAATTTTTATCGCGGTATCAGCTTCATAGAGAGGATAATGCGTTGTTATTATACGGTTAGCGAACAAAAAAAATATCTGGATTTATAGAACATCATTGTCGGGCACGTACCGACTATGTTTTCCAATATTTTCACGCACAAGTGTGTTAAATTGAGTAAGCTTTAAGACCGCTTTCACAATGGGCAACAATCACCTAATCAGAACGAATTAATTTACCAGTTTCCACTATGGCCAGTTTTTGCTATTTTGAGTCTTTTCAGATCAGAACAAATGGCGTAATCATTTGTTAAAACCCTTAGTGGAGTCACGTTACCTTTCCTAACTTCGTTTTAGTTTCCACTAAGTGTAAAATGAATTCTGGAAATTTTTTATTTTTTGAATTTTTGGATCACTTGTGAAACGTTGCTGTGTCTGAACAGTCAACAGCGATCCCTCAATGTGAATACTGCAATGTATTTTCAGTCGACGGGTAATTGGTTTAAATTACGGAAATAAATGGTTTTGTTCCCTTGGAGTTGTAACGCACAAAGAAAATTACGATTCTATTGAGTATATGAATCAACTAATGAGCGATTCCACGATAAAAACAACACAACAACAAACATGTAATTAGTCGTTTCCACCTACAAACAATTTCGTAATTAATTCATTGGGGATGAAATAACATGCGTTTCACTCTTCGAACGGATGATTTACAAACATTCACTATTTCTTTACTCTTCGGAAACAATGAAATGATAACAATCTTATCACAACAACCAATAAAAGAACATGGCAACTGAATGTCTGAATTGCAGTGTACTTGAACTATTGAATTGTATCTAAACATGTGTATACTGAAATCATATATTTTTTGTAATTATTATTGTTGGAATGTTTAATTAAAAACCAGAGGTCCTTTGATATAAATGTATTGTAATGTATAAATGTAGTAACTTATTATTTTCACGAGCGCTCTCTGAGCTGGCTAAAAGCAAACTGAAGCAAACTGACTGAAAAACGCACAAACTGCAGATCATTGAGAGTATGCGAGACGTCGAACAATCGTAGTCAAAACAAGTCCACGTTAGACGACATCCGGACGCCTCACACACTCACAAAACTTGTGAATATTTTTCCAACACTCCCACGTATTCACAATCTTTTCAATTCAATTTGCGCTTAAAAAACAACTTAAACAATATTAAATTAACAAATTTAGTTTAATAAGTAAGTCGTTCAACATTCGTTTTGTAAGCGGTTTTGTGAGTAAATCCGCCAATTGTTCACTTGAACTCACGAAACGCACTGAAATGTTGCCCTTTTCGCATTCATCACGCACAAAATGCACTTTCACATCGATGTGCTTGGTGCGGCTGTGAAGTTGCTGAGCTTGGGCTAACCTGATGGCTGATTGGTTGTCGACGCCGATGTCCACCGTTAAGATGTTGATGTCCAATTCTTGAAGAAGAGACTTCAACCACAGAGCCTCTTTGACACCTAGGGCTAGGGCGATGTACTCCGCTTCAGTGGTTGATTGTGCCACCATTGTTTGTTTTTGACTCTTCCATGTTACTGGACCGTTGGCAAGTACAAAAACATACCCACTCGTTGATTTTCTGGTCTCCGTACAACCAGCGTAATCTGCATCGGTATATCCAGTGACTTCGATTTTTGATGTGTTGGAGTACACTATTTTGTAATGGGACGTCTGCTTCAAATAGCGTAAAATTCGTTTTACGGCTTGCCAGTGATCTTCACTCCAGTTATTCAAAAAACGACTCACTTGATTTACGGCAAAACTGATGTCTGGACGACTCGAAGTAGCTAGGAAAATAAGCGATCCAACTGCTTCGCGGTAAGGCTGTCTCTGCTTGCACTCTGTATTATTTTCCACTGATTTTAAACGTATACCCGGATCGGCCGGAATTGCAAGTGGCTTTGCATCACTCATTTTAAATTTTTCAAGAACTTTTGCAATGTACAATTGCTGATGAACGGTTATTGTTCCCGCACTCAAGTCCTGTTGAATTTGAAGTCCAACAAAATGCATGTTGTTGTCTAAACTCGCGATTATTTTAAACTTGTTCTCTAAGATTTTAATGAGTTCGTTTATTACACTTGGCGATTTTGATATGATCAGTCCATCGTCCACGTAAATTGCTAAGTAAATCTCGAACTCAGCAATTCGACCGACAAACACACACGGATCGGATTTTAACTGTTTAAATTTGTACTCACTCAGAAAAGACACGAACTTATGATTCCAGCATCTAGGAGATTGTTTCAGACCGTACAAACTGCGGTTGAGTTTACACACCAGGTTCGGCTCTTCCTTTGAGACAAATCCTGTCGGTTGTTTCATGTACACATTCTCAATTAATTCACCGTATAAGAATGCCGTTTTTACATCAAAATTCGCGATTTTTAGTCCTTTTTCGGCTGCTAAGGCTAGCAAAATTCGAATTGAATCATAACGCGCGACGGGTGCAAATGTTTCTCCGTAATCCACTCCTTTTTCTTGTGTAAAACCGCGTGCGACCAGACGGGCTTTGTATCGTATCGGATTGCCGTTTGTATCACTTTTAATTCGAAAAACCCACTTATTGTCAATGATTCGCGAATTTTTCGGTAACTTCACAAGTGTCCACGTATCGTTTGATTTTAAAGAGTCCATTTCTTCTTCCATTGCTCGACGCCACTGTTCCGCATTTTTGTCTTTTATTGCACTTTCGTAACTGTCCGGTGTTAGTACTGCACAATAAATTGCTGGTCCATAATAATCGGGTCGTTGCAACGTACTTCGATCCCTTAATATATGAACGTTCTCTTCCGCTGCGTCTTCTTCATCCTTATTCTGTTCGTCTTCTTGTGTTGCTTCCGATGCTGATTCTTCATTTATTTCACTTTCCTGATTCTCAAATGTTATAGGAAACACAGAGGGATTTTCTTCTTCTTCACGTGATTCTTCTGGTGACTCGATGTTCATGGGGCCACATACATCAGTATGAATCATTTGTCCCGGTTTATTCTCTCTCTTCATTGTTGTCGAATGTGATTTTTGGAACTGTTTACCAAATTGACATGCTTCACAGAATTTTTCTTCTCGATCGTCAATTTTTAAACCACGAGATTTTACTGCTTTCTTTATTGCTCCGTAATTGACGTGACCAAGACGTTCGTGCCATGTCTTCAATGATGCTTGCTTGCTCAGATTACACTCCAGCTTCGACCTTATTCTGAATTTCATCACCCACAAATTATTTTCGCGAACACCCACACATGCAACATCACCATTTTCTTCTTGAAACTCGCACTTGTGTTTAAATGCTTTAAAGATGAACTTTTTGTCAGTCATTACTCCCACGGAAAACAAACTCCGATTGAGTTCCGGGATATACAAGACATTATGCATTTCTCTGTTGTGCCACTGGCCTTGAACTTGGACTTGGATGTCGATGTTTCCAATACCGACTGCTGATATTTCCTTATCATTGGCAATTTTAACACTTATGGGCTTCTTTAGTGTTTCGATGTGTGTGAACCAATCTTTTCGATGAGTCATGTGGACGCTGGCTCCTGAATCACAAATCCACTTTTCTGAATCAATTTCTGAACTGGCTGAATAAAGCAATGAAATGTCGCTGATAAAAGCATTTTTTGGCTTTTCATTTGACTTTTGTCTGTCGTTTGCTTCTGCTAAGCGCTTTCGACATTCACGCGCCCAATGCCCTTTCTTTTTGCAGTAATTGCAGTTTGTCTTCTTTTTCAGATCTGCAATTTTGCTGTTCTTCTTTCCTTCTTGTTGAAGTTGACCTTCTAGTTTTGCTTGAAGCGCTTTCACTTGTTGTTCTAGAAGGGATGTCTCATCTTCTTGCGTGCTCATCCTGACCTCTTCTTTTAGCAGGCGTGCTGTGAGATACTCCAAATTTTGCGATTTGGGAGCAACTGAATCCCATGCAGTTCGAAAATTGTTAAACTTCGGCGGTAGACCGTTGATAATCTTCGAACACACTGCACTTTCACTCACTTTTTCGTCGACATCGTTGAGTTCTTTTACGATTGTTTCAATTCTGCACAAAAAACTTGACATCTTCTCTCCGGTGCTCATCCGCACTTCATAGAATTTTTGCCATGTTAATTCTCTTGACAATTCCGTCTTCTGCTCGTGCAATGTGGTCAGCTTTCGCCACATTTCCATTGCTGTCTTGCAATTTACCAACGATTGCAGGACGTTCGGTGAAATTGTTGTTAGCAGAACAACTTGGGCTTTTGAATCCTTTGCTTCCCAAGCTGCCCATTCAGCAGATTTGGTGTCTTCAGGCTCAGGTTCATGTCCATCAACGAGTGACATGAGCTTTTCGGCTTTGAAGACGATGGAAACGCTGAATTTCCACAATTGAAAGTTGGAACCATTCAATTTGACGATCTGTGCAAGATCACTTCGCGACGCGGTTGCCATTTTATACTTTCGTTCAACGGGAATACTAACACTTAATTCTGTACCGACTTGTACTACACTTATACACAGTTTTAGTGACCTGGGCCCATAACCTGTTGGAATGTTTAATTAAAAACCAGAGGTCCTTTGATATAAATGTATTGTAATGTATAAATGTAGTAACTTATTATTTTCACGAGCGCTCTCTGAGCTGGCTAAAAGCAAACTGAAGCAAACTGACTGAAAAACGCACAAACTGCAGATCATTGAGAGTATGCGAGACGTCGAACAATCGTAGTCAAAACAAGTCCACGTTAGACGACATCCGGACGCCTCACACACTCACAAAACTTGTGAATATTTTTCCAACAATTATATTCGCACTTTTGCCGCTAACGCACATGCTTTTCAGGTTTTCCGCAACCTCTCAACTTATATTTTAACCGTTTACTTATATTTGTGTCTTTACTGGATTGTTGATATTTTTATAACTTTACTCTTTTCCGTGTTAATTTGTCATCCATAGTTTTTCATACTTCTACTCTATTCTTCAACTTTCCATTGTACGTAGGTCTTTTGTATTTTTGCCCAAAAATTAACTTCAATTAACATCAACTTAGATTAAATGTAGTTTTTATTTTCTATAATATATCCAAGCGTATATTTCTGTTATCATCACTAATTTATTTTGCTATACCTATCATTCATAATTATAAAACAACAGTAAAGGGCTGAGTACTTCTCCCTCCCTTTTTCTCTATTTGCTCTAAAACTATTGGAGGTTCTTCCATTTACTCACACCACATTTTCAGTATTCCCGTATAGACTATTAAATAATTGTATTAACTTCTCATGTACTCCTCGTTTTCTTAGAACTTTCCATATTTCCTCTCGTCGTAGGCTGTCACAAGCTTTTTCAAAATCTAGGGCGCTGACGTAAATCTGATTGTTTGTTGCTATTATTGTTTCTGCTATCTGTATTGTAACAAATATCCAGTCATGAGCTGATCTATTTGTCCGAAAATTATCCTTGTGTGGCATTTAAATCGTGTTTGTATTTTTGATTTTAATTTCTTCTTTACAACACTCTGTACTTAATAACAACATTCCTCTTATGGTTTTTTACTTGTTACAAATTCTCTTTTTGTGGATTGCTGTTTTCCATTCCGTTTGTATTTTCTGCCTATTTCATGATAAAATAAAAATTATCTGCAGCATAGTGGTCCCTTCTTCCCACACATTTAAGTAGCTTTGATCCATCCGCCGCTTTTAGTAATATCAACTTGAAGATATTTCGTTCATGCGTTAAGTGCTAAAAGAAATATTTATTGACAAACTGAGAAAAAATTAACAATTTATGTTCAATATTAGTTGCTAAATTTGTGAAACTTATGACAACTCTCTTAGTAGTTTTCCTTCCAAAACATGTTCAAAATTAACCGCTAAAAGAAATATTTACTTACAAACGACAAAACATTAGCCTTTTTCTAAAATAACTTTTTATGACATAGTTATCATTATCAATATTTCAGGTGCATAAATGAAATATTATTATTAATAACTTGAGCCGACACACAGTGCATCGTCCATTGGACAAAAATTAAAATATTTTCTAACAAGTTATTTACCATTTGGTATTTATAAATAAGCCTTAGATAACCGTTTCATACGATTATCGCATTGTTAATTTTTTTCAAGTCAATAGATGGCCAAAATTCATTCCTTTTGAAGTAGTCTTTATATCACTTACAATTTAGTTTTTGTGTAAAAGGCATTGCTTCTATAAGGAAAAAATCCACACCAAATATAGAATAATTTACAGACAAATGTACTTTCAAATACTATATGTATTTGATTTAAGAAGCTTCGGTCATTAGATTATTTTGCATGCCTGTAAAGTGTGAGCAATCAATTTTATTGAAATCTCTAACTTTGAAGAAGCTTTTAAAAATCATGAAACATTATTTTGTACTTTTTGCATATTCTTATTGTTTTGTGAATACACTTTCATTTGTAGTATAGTTTGATTGCGTTTGCATGCGACTTAGTTTTATAATTTATTTTCTTTAGCAAATTTGCTAAACGAACGCCCAGTTGGCGGAAATATGTTTTCTACGCAAAAAAGGCGATCGAATGCCTGTAGTTTTTGATAAACTATGTTTTCTCTTGAATGTGGAAGAGTTTAATGAATAATACCGATGAGAAATAATTAAGACAAGGGACATCTTTAGAAAAACCATTGTTAAATATTTTTTAAAGACAGGCAAAGGACCTTGCAACTAGCAGGACATCTGCTGAATTAAAATTTGCTGCAGATATTACTGCAAAATGGAAGTATTCTCGTCAAGCACTAGTATTATACATATACAGTGTGGTGATAAAGGAAGGAACAAAATTTATAATTGCTTTATTTAATGTTTTCAAGCAAAACGCTCGGACAGGTTAGTTTTATTTTTTAATTAGCCACCTTATTACATACAAATTTTACTTTACTTACTATTTGCACAACAACGTCATCATTGGTTTTTTTACTATTCTTTACAGATGGTCCAACTACTTAAATAATGGTGTAATAAAATTGGTACCTTAGATAACTATTTTAACACTGTATTTAAATTTCGCACGCGTAATAATATATTGATTTAAGTCAAAAAACTAGAAAATTCGGATTCTTGACGCTAATAACACTCTCGTTTAGTTAGACCAAACTTATTTACATTATTTGCCTTAAAATTTAAAATATTATCAAATTGTTTAGGGTAACTCCCAAATTTAAAAGTCTTTTTTGGTCATAACCAGAAAACTTCATTTTCGTATTAGGTCAGTAGGTATATTATTAAGCGTGCGATTTGTCCGAAACGTAATAAATTGTTAAAGTCTGTGATAAATTGTGTGCACGAGGATTGCTTTCCTAACCTTTATTCATTAAATTTGACTCAAAATGCACTGTTACCAATTTCCAATTTATTTATTAAATCGATTATAACGATCTTCGGAATTTTTGTCCGTGTTCCATTTGTAGTTCCATTCCATCCCGAAGAAGATCGTCCGTGAAAGCTTACATTATTTATTAAATGCTGTTATTTATAAACATTTGTATAATATAATGTTAAAGGCCAATCTTTCTTCTTTTAATCTAATATCAGAGAGCAAAAATCAATGCAATTAACCCACAAAATCGATCACGTTGAATAGTTTTTATTTTTGTCCACATTACCCACACACTGCAATTAACCCACAAAACCGATCACGTTGAATAGTTTTTATTTTTGTCCACATTACCCACACACTCAAGGAAATGCGACCTGCCTAAATATTAAAATTTCGAAACGACCTCAACTGGTCAGATTATACACCTGTATATAATGTTCCATGTCCCAGAACAACAGTGACATGGAACAACTACACATTCCAGGGATCAAAATAAGTCGATTTGACCCAATAAACTTTTGTCCTAAAATGCTTCGTTGGCCCGTGAGTGTACGTCAAAGTTTGAAATTAAATTTCGTTTTTTCGTAATAATTCAGAAACGGTTGAAGTGATTTTATCAAAACTTGGTACTCTTATACCACTATTCTACTAATTCTTGTTAGTATTTTATTTTTAAAAATTGCGATGCTGAAAACTACCCCTAACCTTGAACAATTTACACCATAACTTTTTTGTTCGTTGAAATATCGCTTCAATTTTTACCTTTTTTGTAGAGGTACATATTTCAGTGCTTTCATGTCTCTTATTAAAAAACCGTATCTGCTATCGTTCTCGTGAAAAAAATGTTTTTTAAACCTTTATTTTTCATGTTGCGTCAGGTATCCCATTGTTGCTTGTTAAATTTCGTTATTAGAGATACCATTAATTTTTTGTTTGCTTATTTTTTATAGACACCGTCATGCGAATGCATTTGTTTATTAGAAAACTTGACTCACTGAAGCACCGTGAACACAGTGAAAGCACTGAAATAATGTACCTCTTAAAAATTGAAGCGATATTTCAACGAACAAAAAAGTTTACACCATAAATGTTCAATTGTAGGGGTGGTTTTAACTATTCCCAATTTTTAAAAATGGCAGATGCTAGTATTCATATATAAGTATCTACATACTAAGTTTTGTTAAAATCACTTCTGTTTCTGAATTATTATGAAAAAACGAAATTTATTTTTAAACTTTGGCGTACTTTCATGGGCCAATGAAGCATTTTAGGATAAAAGTTTATAGGGTCAAATCGACTTATTTTGATCGCAGAAATCTGTAGTTCTTCCATGTCACCGTTGTTCTGAGACACCTATATAAAATAATCCAAGTGTTGCAAATAAATAATTATAATTAATAAAAATGTATACCTATATACCGCAAGGATCAAGCGAAATCAATTTGCGTATAAGAGTATCTACATACCAAGTTTTGATAAAATCACTTCAACCGTTTCTGAATTATGAAAAAACGAAATTTATTTTCAAACTTTGGCGTACTTTCATGGGCCAACGATGCATTTTAGGAAGTGTTGCAAATAAATAATTAATAAAAAAGTATACCTATATACCGCAAGGATCAAGCGAAATCAATTTGCGTATATTTATTATGTGTAATAATTAAGCAAAATGGTCAAACAAGCAATAAACACAACAAATTGTCGCCGCGATACAGATAATTAGGAAACAGTTGTTTATTCCGGGCTTGAAATTGTTAAACTAATAATAACCCCCGGCTGATGCAACTTAATAAAGCAATTTGTTTTAAATTTTGCGCAGCACATTTAAACATTCCCACGCGCCCACTAAAAATATTCCATTTTATATTTTCGAGCGTCGATTTATTTTAAAACCGACGGATTTTTCCCGTCTCCCATTGATCCAGTAAAAAACTACACAGCAAGGGACGTGATTACCGAATTCCAAAACGCTGATAAAAGCACTAACCGTGTCATTTCTTCTAGCTGCACCATTATGTAACGAGATAAATTCGTACGATTTATATTTTGTGCAAGTTGTTTTTCGTCCATTGTTATCTCTCCCGACTATGAAAATTATTAATTGATATGACGCGAGTCGAGTTGAACGATCCGATAATAAATACGAGGAGCGGATTTATCTCGCCGTTAGTAATCGTGAACGAATTGTTGTTGCAGAGGATGCCCAACACGACTCTTGAAAATTCACCCAACGCGGTGCTCAACAAATCCGTGGCGGAGCGGTATCGCTCTCTACCGGACCCAGACGGTAAAATCAAAGCCACGTACATCTGGATCGATGGTACCGGCGAAAATGTGAGGGCCAAAACGCGTACCGTGGACTTCGTGCCGCGGAGAGCCGAAGGTAATTCTCTAAGAGTTTCGATTGTGGGATTATGATTATGTGTTTGGTTCCTAGAGCTCCCGGTTTGGAACTACGACGGCAGCTCCACCTACCAAGCCGAGGGAACCAACTCCGACACATATCTTTGTCCCGTTGCTATTTACAACGACCCTTTCGCCAGGGGCAACAATAAGCTAGTGCTGTGCGACACTTACAAGTACAACAAAAAGGCAACGGAAACGAACAATCGACACACATGTCTGCAAGCTATGGAGGCGGCGAAGGACACCCAACCGTGGTTCGGAATCGAGCAGGAGTACACTTTGTTGGACATGGACATGCGCCCTTTGGGCTGGCCCAAGAACGGCTTCCCTGGACCTCAAGGCCCTTACTACTGTGGGGTGGGAGCTAATAAAGTATACGCGCGCGATATTGTGGAGTCTCACTACAGCGCGTGCTTGTATGCGGGAATAAAAGTGGCGGGAACCAACGCCGAAGTCATGCCGGCTCAAGTAAGCCTCTCCAAACACTGAAACTCGATATTAAGCCATTACGTTCCAGTGGGAGTACCAAGTGGGACCGTGCGAGGGAATTTCAATAGGTGACGAATTGTGGGTGTCCAGATATATCCTGCACCGAGTCGCCGAAGATTTCGGCGTGATCGTCACCTTCGATCCGAAACCCATCGAAGGTGACTGGAACGGAGCCGGCGCCCATACGAACTTCTCCACGAAAGCTATGCGCGAAGACGGCGGAATTATGTAAGTGGGTGGCTGAATCCTAAGACGGTTGTAACAGTGGGTTTTAGTGAGATTGAAAAAGCTATTGACAAGCTGAGCCGCAATCATCTTAGACACATCCAGGCCTACGACCCCAAAGGGGGGAAAGACAACGAGCGACGCCTCACTGGAAGACACGAGACCTCGTCGATTCACGACTTCAGCGCCGGTAAATAAATACATCAAATGATTTGAAGCGCGGATTTGAACCGGGAACTGTTGGGTTTTAGGTGTGGCGAATCGTGGGGCTAGTATTCGTATTCCGCGCGGGTGCGCCGAAGACAAGAAGGGCTACTTGGAGGACCGCAGACCCTCGTCCAACTGCGACCCCTACTCAGTTTGTGAAGCTCTGGTCAGGACCTGCATCCTTGACGAATAATTATTTGGATTTCTTTACATGTGTAATAATCAATAATCCCACAACTTGTATTCAGTTGAAGAAGTTTTATTCTTCATTGTGGCAGAACTCACAGTAATCAGTATAATGTAAATAATTATGTCATATCAAGTAGAGTTAAGAATTACGAATCTATTGCATGCCGCCGTTTTTTGGTTGAAGGGGATGGAATTGAGGCACTACAAATGTATTTTGTTACGTTTTGCAAATAGTTTATACAAGTTGTTGTAATTCCAAATGTTTAAATATATGCGCTGTATTCGATTTTTCGTTTAGTTTTGTTTGCTTTGCATGATATTATCATTTGTTTACCTGCAACCGACCTTAGTAGTTTTTACATAACTTTTTTCCTGAGGTGTGTGTAACACACATTCTTCACTTACTCACTGTTTCAATAACATACATTTTAAGTTTGCATACAATGTTTCTATTCAATTAAATTAGCATGTACATTTGCTTCTTGGTGGCAGCAATTTGCGTTTTTCACTATAAATCGGATGTTTTTCTGTGTGTTACAAAAATTAAGATGTTGTCAAGTGTTTACAAACATTTTATATTTATTTGTGCTTATACTCGGCTCAAAGGTCCTAAATCTGAAACTGGTTCGGATTTCTACTCAGTTATTCACCACTTAAAATTTCTCTGGTTAGATTATGATGACATTGCAAATAAAAAGGAGGAACGTTATAAGATATCATATCTTATAACCGGGCACAAATACTGCTTTTAAAATTATTTGAATAAAGAGCGTAAAAACTTAAATATTGATTTAGGGGACATTCTATATACCAAGTGAGCTCAAAAAATTTAGATTCCGTTCACATTTCGAATATCAGTAGTACTTATAAATATGTAGCAACTCCCATGCATTATATAAGATTTTTGGGCTACTTTTTGATATGCATGAAAGTTAATTCTAGATGAGAATACAGGACATGGAAACGCTCGATTTTTTTTTACTCCGAACTTTAATAACTTTAGAAGAGGCACAATGAAATACCCTTTCAAAATTATCCGATGCAATTTTGACCTTAAAAATGATTTATTTCAACAAATATTTTTTAAATCTTATGACCTTTTTTATTTGTTTTAAATTAAACTCAAAATGTAGCTTATGGTGTCTTCTTTATTGACCATGAATTTTATTGTGGGCCGATGTTGGGTTCAGAATATATTAATTTTTTATACATCCATTACGACTTGAAATAAATTTGGTCATTTCGAATAGCGGTACCAATAAATCACAGAATGCACGTAAGCGATTATGTGATTTTTAAGAAATGACATCAACAATCCTATTCACCGGGCCATTTATGAGCACATAAATACGAAAACGTAGTTTTTTTAGTATTTTATTTCAAAAGCAATAAATTGGAGAAATTACAAGTAAATTTTTTTGCGCTGGATTATGTCCTCAAATTTAAGTGTTTAGCATAGTCCTGTGGCAAGAAAGAGTGCAATCCGTGTGTTCTTGGTATTGTCCTTGCATTCTTAAATCATCGGAAACGTTTTAAATTAAATACATGAGATTTAACATATTAGTTTCGGGGACGAATTTGTCGGACCAATTGTCAAATTATTAATTTCTCACAGAAAAACTGAAGTATACTTAATGTGAGAGTGATTGTCGAAATTTTACAAGTTTTCATCAGACGCGTTTTAACTTTTATTTTCGAAGAAATATTTTTGTTGTTTCATATTTTTCCTTGTAATTGCGTCAAAAGGACTTTTGGAGGAAGGAGTATAAACAAACAAAAACTAACTATGAGCATAAGAGAAGACTTGTAGATACATTCGAGTGCAGAAAAATTTTAACAATTTCCAAAAAAAATTATCGATTTGTTGCTTTTTGCTTTTGATATAAAATACTACTGAAAAAACTACATATTTTATATTTATGTGCTCAAAAGTGGTCTGTTAAAAAGATTGTTAATTTCAATTCTTAAAAATCACAGAATAGTTCTTAGCTTCAGTGTAAAGTGTAATTTTTTGAAGCGGCTACTTAAAAAGACCAGATTAGAAGTCGTAATAGGTGTAAAAAAAATTTCATATCTTGTGAACCCAACATCGGCCCACAATCAAACTCAGTTTAATTTGAGAGTTTAATTTGAAACAAATAAAAGCAGTCATAAAATAAATATATTCTTTAATTTGAAGGTTATTTTCATGGTATAAATATTGGTTTATGTCAAAATTGCCTAGGGCCATTCTGAAAGGGTATTTCATTGTGCCTCGATTGCAATTGTTAAATTGCAGTTAGTGTAAATATGTCTTGTATTCTCATCTCGAATTCACCCCAATTTATTTATATCAAAAACCAAGGGCCCAAAAATATGATATGATGCATGAGAGTTGCTATTTATAAGTAAAACGGATATACGAAACTTGAACAAAACCAAAATTTTTTGTGGCTTACTTGGTACGCAATGTCCCTTATAAACAGTTAAATAGCACGACTTTAAATAACTAAAAAAAATATTTTTAACTTGTTAGTCTTGAGAACTTCTTGTTCAAAACCTTTTTAACACAACTACACCCAATATGAAGTAATAAATAATTCCAATACAAAAAAATGGGCCGCTTTTCAAAAACGATAAAGCTTAAAACAATTTGATTTGCAGCTTTGGATTCAGCCAATTTAAAACTATTCAATTGTTGTCTTAGATGTTGTCTTTGTGTAATTATGATATTGAAGCAATTCAACGAAATGTTATAAAAAATTATATTTTTTGACTAAGTATTAGTATTAACGTGTGAAGGCCATGGAAGCATTTTGAAGTTCGTTAGTGTAGAAAATTTTCAGGTGAGTTGAATTTGTGTTATTTTTTAAATCTCCAGCAGCCGATTCAACCACAGACAAGAGACAAGTTTGCAAATGTCTACATTGAAAAATTAAAATGAAAACTGGATTCATGAGCCTCAGATTATTTTTGGGGGGTTTATATAATTTGTAATTTTGTAATCGCTAAAGTGTAATAAAAGATAATCATAAATATTACCTTTAATTAATTATTCTAAATCGACGCACACACTTGCATCAATTTGTATGGGTTTCTAGCAGTCAGCGAAGCAAGTTCGTCGTCTTGGCCCGATTCATAACGCACCCATTTCCTCTCCCTGAAATAGTCCATGCAACTTGTAAATTCCTTGGGCGAGTAATTGTCGACGAAAACCGGAACAAACGGGTCCAAATGCTCGAAGCCTTCTCTTCCCAACAAATACCTGAGGCACGACAATTAACACGTTATAAAAATCGTGAAAAGGTGATCATACCTGGGTAAATGCGACTGATGATCCTTTTCAGCGATCGCAAGTTCGTCAACTGTAACAACAATCGCGGCATTATTCCAATCGAATTTAGTCAAACTCAAAAAAGCCTGAGTGAGCGTTATTTTATTAGGAGGCACCACTTCTTTTTTCTCCGCAAAAACGCGCGTTTCTGGGTAGAAAAAGGCGTTGAATCCATCTACGGCCACCAACGTCTTGCATACGCCTGCCTTGCTCAGTCGTTTCACTTCCTCTGCAAGGACCACCACACAGTCGGATGCATACTTGAGCCTGTTAACCCCGTGGTCAATCAACTGGACCAAAGGGGAGTCTTTGGGAGTGAGCTCTCGTTTGCTCCACACATGATCTTGTGAAGTTCTCATTTCAGGCCGAGACAATATGCTCTCGTTCTGAGATTTAAAGTGCATGAGCCAGGCCGCTGCGTCAATGTTCAAGTCCACGAAGCCGGGTTTGCTCTCCGAGTGGCTCATTTCCTTGCAGTGTCTCATCCAATTGGCAACCCAAGGCACGTGGAATAGAAGAAAACCTGATTTGTGTGCATAGTGCAGGACATGCGCCATCGTCAAGCTCTTCCCGCTTCCTTTTTTACCAAACAGCACAAACCGCACGGCCGGTTTGGTGTAGTCCAACGAGGATAAACAACCGATTATGTCGACCGATGGTTTTCGGACCATGACGCAAGTTTCGTTGAATGTTTTAGTTTGAATTTCGTACGATTTTGGGAGGCCCCCGTACAGGTAGATTTTCTTTTCAGCGTCAGGGATTCGGTAGAAGTGGCCCACGTGATCGGTGGTGTGTTTGAGAGGATTTGACTCCTCGGTACGAAAACTTTGAAGTTTGGTGTCGGGGAGGGCTTGGGCCGCCGTGGATAAGCCACGAATGGGCAAGTTTTTGAGATAACCGAACGACGGGATTGATTTGATCATGATTGTATGAAAATAACGCCGACTTGAACAATCCCTATAACAATTTATGTTGCAATTAGTTGTTGTTGGAACATTAGCATTTTTACGAACGGTAATAAGAGTTGCGTGTGTCGTTTCGTACTGTTTTTATGCCCCTTATTTTGGCATAATTCTAATTTTTTGCCACACGATTGTAAAAAAAATTAACCTGCAAATTGCATAACCTCACTTATCTTTTAATTTTTTTGATGTTTTCTTAGACACTGCTTCTTGGGATGCGGCTAAAGATACGTCAGATATATTAAATAAAAATACTAATATTTGATTGCAGATTTTGTATTTCTAATTGGGGTACAGTTATAATTTGTATTTTAGCAATTTATAGGTTTATATAACGATTTAAACACTGAAACTGTATATAATTTTGTTGTGACCTTAGTGACTGAATTGTGTCGTGACTACAGACACGAAAATTAACTTGTTAAAAAATTTGAAAAAAAACGTTATTTTTTGTCTCGAAGACATCACCAAAATATTTTTCAGCTATGGCAAATATTACAAAATCGTAGAAGTTGTAATTTTGTAAGCTCCTTACAAATGAACTAAAACCATGTTGGGTTAGTCGGAGTGCTGGGCGATTTATTGTGCAGATGTTAAAGGACAAAATTCGGATTAAGTCACGTCTCCAATAAACTCAAACATACAACTTTAAGAAAATTTACACGAATTTTACAATTATACATGAAACTCAGCGGCTGCTGAACATAAATGACTCCATGGAATATGTAAGTAAAAAAAAACTAAAACCCTAAACAGTGCGCAGAATAATATGCACTCCGGAATCTGTAAAGACAGGGTCGGAGAGCTCCCCGACTTTGAGCGCGAACGAGGCTTCTTCGAACGGTTTCTGCATGGCGCCCTTCTTGAACGATCCCAAGTCGCCGCCTCTTTTGGCAGAGGAACAGTCCGAATATTTAGAGGCCAAATCGGCGAACGAGGCTTTCCCTTGCACGATTTGCTCTCGGTAAGCTAAAATGCACAATTGAAACAACCTCCTCTAACGCACACCCATACATTTGACTAATTCCAGCGCTTCGTCCTTTGTTCTAGTAATGTTATCCTCCCGCCAGGACGACGGCCGCCTGGAATCCTTGTGTTTGACCAACAGATGCGAACACTGGACTTGCTCGGGTCCTCCGGACGACGCCGGCTCCGCTGGTTTATCTGGCGCGTCCCATTGGGACTCTTTGGTGTAGACGTTCAGGTAATAGTGTTGGCCTAAAATTAATACCATTATAATTTATACCATTCATGTTATGGTCCATAACTAACCGGTTGACCGACTTAACCGCTTTTCCCACCCGGCAGGCAATTGTTCGTCCGCCATTTTTCCCTGAATGCGGGTTTATTTATACGACTAACTTCACTCCGCTCGTTTCGCCCCTGCTCGCGAATCGTCGTGTACACTCGCCACTAACTCGTTCGTCATTGGTTGGTTTGAAACCGCCAGCCAATGAAAACGCTCGATTTCGGGAGGCCACGTGTGAAAGAACGTTAATGACAGGTGTGATATTAGCAGCGGTGTATTTTGTAATCAGCTGGGCGGTGACAGTTCGATTTGGACGTTTGCGTGGTTAGGTGCAGAAGCTCGACACGTCAATTTCGACGCTTTGCTTTTTATCAATTTTATATAATTTTTTTTACCAAACTTCGCTCGTTTTTTTACTATTTCGTACGTTAGTGTGGTGTAACATATGTTTGTTCGATTTGTGGCTGTGGTTGCGGCTTTCTAGATTTGTGGTCAACAAAAACATAAGGGTTGTGTGGGTGAGTACCATTGACCAACTAACACTTATTGTTTTTGTCAATGTTTAATGTTAAATATGTTAAATAATAAGTCCACGCTCTGTGATTGCGAAATAAATCATATTTGCCTATTAGAGCAAGGGACAATGTAAGGGTTGAATTTGTTGTGCTGTAAAATGATGAAAAGTGAAAAAGTCGCTTGGGGTTGAAGATTATTAATGAAACACCTGTTGAGAAGCGTGGACAGGTAAACTAAGACCTGGCTTACCTGTAGCTGGTTGAATGACTCATCGGCAGGTTTTTGTGCTTCTTACATCGACTTCCAAACAATCCAATACCTTCCTCGACCTGTTGACGATGTTTTTAATGTTTCTGTTTGCATTTCTAATCTTCTAACTGTTTATTTATGATCTGTTGATAAGAAATTTAATCTTGTTAAAATGGTGTTAATCTTATAGAAAAAACTAGTTAGTTTTGAGGTGAAATTAGTCGTTGGTTCAGTTTTGTATTACTTATTGACATGAATGCGACGCGATTATTTGCGAACGTTAAGTTGATGACTTGAATGCTAATCAGTTCTTAAAACGAAAGTATTGTTTGAATGGACTAGACTAGAGGAAGTCAGTCGGAAATACATATGAACTGCTTAATGTAAAGCCCGTCATTCGGACACTAAAGGAATAACATTATAAGTTTTTGTTTTTATCCTTTACAATCATTATTTATACAGTGCTAGTGTAAATTCATTTTATTTTTATAATTAATTTTTTATATGTTAGCAATTGTCCTCAGACGGGCCAGTTTTTATTTGTAAATCTCTGTCTTTTGACATACATTAGACCTTTCTGTTTTAGCCAGTGGCGGCGTAACAGGGGGCAACTCAAAAAATTCAAATGGCAATTGTGATTATAAATGGGTCATTATCAACTATTTATATGTAAAATAAAAAAATAAATGTTTTGATTACAACAGAATTAAATCAGTTTAATTATTACGAGACCGGTAATGTCTCTTTGACTGTTTTTATTACTATTTCTGAAATCAATGCAAGGGGGTGTGAAGGGGGTCATATCCTGTAGCCAATATTTTATTGACACCCCTCTGAAATGGCCGGCGCGATCACCGGATTTAATTTTGCGATTTTTTTATGGGAATATCTAAAAAAACAAAATATACAGAACAATACCCGATAACTTATGGGTCAGAATTAGAGACAAAGTTCGGCAAATTACACCACATATGATTCGTATTGTTCTAAACTAATTTGAAAACTGTTTGGCTATTTGTCTGGAATTTGGGGAGCTCATTTTGAGCATCTTGTGTGGTAAGATTTTGTATTTGAACTGTTGGTTTGTTTTCAAGAAGTTGCTGTTTGTATTGATTAATAACGAAAATTAAAACACATTATAGTGTTGTAACAATAAAACACATTTTTTTGTTTTAATCAAATAATTTAGAAACATTTTTTACAAATGTATAATAGATGATTCGATCTTTCTGAAAATGTGACATATGACCCCCGTACTATTTGAATTTTAGTTCTTATTTGGTTTTGCCATTCGTCAACGATGTGGAGTTTTCACTACTTGTCGCTTCTCGATACACGCAATACTTTTTTTGTGAAAGAATGTCAGAAGAAGTGACAAAAATTCAGATTAATTATTGGAAACTCTTTCCGGAAAGAACGGTACTAAACAAAAAATGGCTATTTTATTTTAGATTTTAATTAAACAGGAGGCTAACATTAGTTTTGTGACGTTCTTGTGTTGCTTTTGCATTCTTTTTCGAATTGAGCTTGTTTTTACGTTTGCTGTTAATTTTTGTTTGTAATGTCAAGTGAATTACCGTTACGTTATAAATAACGTTATAAATTTCTTAAAATGTGTTTTTTTAAATTGTACATATGCTTAAACACTCCCGTGTTTATGACCAAATATAATTGTCCGTGTTTTTGGAAGAGCGGTAGTTATACTGACGATAATTACTACATAATTGTGACGATCTTGATGGAAACCAGCGATATAGTTTTCTAATTAAAAAATATATAATTTTGCTTGTAACAAACTCAGGCGCATGAACAAAAAATGGTTTGAATTGTGCAGAATGTCCTCAGTTATCGTCTATAGAAAACCGTTTTGTACACAATTTAATTGTTGATGAAGATATCGACCTAACACTGGGATTGGTACTGGATTGGGGCACTCTGCAATACAGTTACAATTGAATATTCTTTTTATACGTCACTGCTGATACAATAGTTATAAAACATACGATTATAAAAACTACAATCGGATTTGAATGTCGGACAATATATTAATACCACTAGTTTTACTACATGTTGTCTCAATATATTAACATATGGTGGCCGAGACGGTCATTGTCCTGATCTATTTTTGTTAAATAACGCTAAAAATCGATCGGTTCATTCACCAAAATGTCATGACGAATTTGACGAAATTGTGTTCGAAACTAGACCAATCGCTTCTTTGGCTTTACTTCTGTCGGCTTGTAATAATAATTCCAGTGCGCGAGTCAATTTACCAGATTAGCCATGGCTTTACTTCTAACATTTAAACCCCATGTAATTTTTTATTTGTGTCGTTATCCACTATCTGTGTCACATTTTGGGAACATCGATAAAAATTTATAATGAATTTGAGGCCGTGTAATGTTAGTTATCACTGGGTGTTGCTGATAATGTTGTTACAGTACCTGAGCCATGCAACCGTAAAATACGTATAATCAATATCCGTCAACTATCACATCTAGTTTCTAGACAGTGTCGTTCCAGTCCGGTTTTGTCTGATAATATTGTGTCATATTTTTTGTAATTTGTTTTAGTTTTTTTATTCTGTATATTCATCACCATGTGTCTCAACCTCGAACGTACAAATTCTAATAATTTTTTACGACCCTTATCCAAATCTCCGTTATTGAATATATGGCTGGATGTGTGATTCGCAT
The DNA here is from genome assembly GCA_964023215.1 of Eledona agricola. NCBI lineage: Eukaryota > Metazoa > Arthropoda > Insecta > Coleoptera > Tenebrionidae > Eledona > Eledona agricola. The sequence continues at coordinate 22,196,423 of OZ026855.1, forward strand.
GGCTTATTTGGAAGATTCCATGTGCAAATTATTTAATCTTCTTTTGCTGGTTTAATAAAAGAGTAGACATGATCTCATTCAATTAAAAAAACATTTACTCAGATTCTTCTGATGCTGGAATGCTTGCGATTGTTGCTGAATATGATGAATATTGTTTTTGTTAATAAAATTAATGTGCATAGAATTGAGTTTCTCTATTGTGCCACTTCAATCTGTAAAATGTTTGTCTGTTATTTATAAAATTTTTGCGAACATTTTCAATGACCAAAATACGAAACCATTCAAATTCAGGTCAGGTCTGGCCATTATCAAAATGTTAGAATGCATTTTAGCTTGATTGAATGTGCGTATGTGTCTAATACCGTTATTAAATAATGAGTCGGCATTTATGAAACGTCCCGAGGGCGTTTAAATCATTGAAAAGTGTTAATCGAAATATTGACATGTCCATAAAGAGTTATGCTCGTTCCTACCGGCCACTGAAGGAATTCTGCTTTTGATCTCAACACATAAGCATTTTTGAACATGTTTTTTGCTTGCTCGCTGCAATAACGTATGTGCTATGAAAGAGTGTAGGCTTTCACGGTCCGTGAAGCCACGTTCTAGTTATTGAGGGTTGTTGCCTCTAGTCAAAGAAAAATTCTTGCGCCCTTTTACAATACATAAAAAACGTTAAAAAAACCCGGAGGCTGCGTGGGCCATAGAAAAACTTTAACGTTCGATAGAGTGTAGCAGACATTTTTGATAATAACTTATAAGGTACCTTTTCTGCCTTCTTCGACAAATTCCATCTCCTGGTCTCGGTTTTGACGTCATTTGAGCAAATTTTTTAATGACAGCTTTTGTCAAATGTCATGATTTGACAGTTTCAAACGTACACATTTCAAAAAATAAAATAAAAGCTAGATTCCATAGCCCGTGAGCTATGTTTATCCGTTTTTTTAAACGCCTGTTACCTGTTCACATACACAGCCAAACACTAATATATTTAATAAATTTAATTTAAAAAAAATTGGAAAGTTATCGTCGGTACATATTACTTGTCGGGTTAGCTTATTTAGAACTATTAGAACATGGTCTTTGAACCCGACAAACTGAGTTTTTCAGCCCCGCAGGATTTGTGCCTTTTTGTGTCAGCAATACGACCAATTTTTTATACTGTAATTTCCTACACTACTTCTAAATTATATAATCATTATGACATCCATAATAGATGTAATTAACACAATGATTATAACCGTAATGTCTCTGAACTTTAGTTTTTAACTCATATCAATCAAACATACGTTGCGTTTGTATGAAATGTGCAACATTCTGCTGTGACAAGAAATTCTATTCCTAGTTATGTGCTCATTTCGAGCGAATTGCTGCAACTATTTATCAAAGAATCATGATTTGCACAAAGTAATCTTGCCGAAACGTTGAACCAGAGTATATGTAGAATAGTAGTTTCACTCGCTGTCGGCACTTTTGATCTGAGGTAAAACCATTTCGCCATGTTGGCTGGTGAGAAACCAGGGTCGGACTAAACAAAATATCAAATTGCATTAGAACAAAAGTTACAATGCGCCCAAAATGATCTTACTAATTAATGTGCAGACATATTTTCAATTAATTATAGTTGTGCAGTATTTAGCGAGCACATAAGTGGGTTATTATTCTGAATTCTCATCGTAGTCGAAATTTGTGCTGAACTGTACTTGAGTCCAACTCTGATATCTGCAGCTCCGAATGTACAGAATCACCAGACTTCATGTCAATTGAATGCGCAGAACGATCTGACCGTTTTGCTTCTTATCAGCGGAGTGAAACTACTATTCTACATATACTCTGGTTGAACGCCTTTGTTTTAAACTAGCAATTCGAACAAGCGGATTATAATAAAAGAGAATTGCACAAACAAGTTTCAGTGAACCATTTTTATGCAAACTATTCCAAGCACTGAACACCCTGAAATTGAACAAGTTTTCATATTTGCGAACATTATACTTATAATAAAGAATAATCAAGAAATGTCGCCTTCGACTTGTATTGAAACTTTCAGCGAAATTTCTTATTCTATTTATACGTTATTGCAAATAAACTTAAAATAGTTTTGAAAGAAAAGGGTAATACGGCAAGTGATTGGCGTAAACTTCGTGGTATTGTGTTTTTAACAAAATGATTAAAAATCATGATCAAACCGAGGGGATTTAGCGACGAGCAAATAACTTGCGTATGACTTTCAAGGGAACTTGTTTTGCTTGCATCCTCTGTGTTTTATTATTTTCATCCCAAAGTGCATATAAATTGTTGACAACGAGGCGGTTTCCGCTTTATTAGGATTCATTAATGTTCTCTTGTTCGTAAATAATCCATTCCTCGAGTTAATTGTATCAAAAGCGTCATTTGTTGGTGGAAAAGCTTATTCTCCATCGACCTCGAGGTCACCGTCTTTGTTGGAAACCTTACGGTATTTTGATAATTATGTTTTGTAAAGCTGTACATACACGAATTCAACACAAGCGTTGCAAATATGTGTATCAAGTTGGTGACCTCACCATTAGTAATTAATATTTGCATTGTTCGAGCGCTTAAATTGTTTGAATAGCAAAATTCGGATTGTTTGATGGGTAGATGACCGATGCGACACTGCCGCTATCCATATGTCACGCTCTACTTCACAATTTTACACCAAATACATAATCGATATCGTGCTCGACGCATAATCAACATTATTTATAATCGCTTGGTACTGTTAATGTATGCGATTGAAGAGGAGGCAGCAGAAGGTCGCTGACTACAGCCGCTGTGGGCGTAGACGACCGTAGAGGTCTCATTTGCGAGACCCGATCGAAAAAATGAGAAGGAATTAATCTCCACCCGCCCCTGGTTGCATTTTCACGCAAGGGTGCCATCCGCCACGCGCCATAATTGCACAGGACTCGCACTCTCCTGCTAAATTGGATTTTGCGTTTTTTCTCGACGCTGTTGGAAGCGTGGTCGTGTTCTACCGTAGGCATCCATGACTAATTCTGTCTAACCCAATGTCAGCCGGTCGTGCAGAATTCAGTGGTAAAATTTTTGTCGAAGAGTCGCGAGTAAGCGAGGGATTTGGTTTGAAATTTTTTGGCGTAAAATCGATGTTTTCCGGTCATGCATGTCACGAGGTGAGTGAATGTAAGAATTTCAAATCGATTCTGTGTCTTCTGTAACGATGATTTAACCGTTTACAGTTGTGGTGGTAAAATAAAAAGTCAAGGCCCGAGCGCGGGGTTTGGTACTTTAATTTGCAATTTTACGCTAAATCGATGCTTCCGTTCTTGAGCGATTACGTTTAGAAATTATTTGGTGTTTTGCATGTGAGGTTTTGCGGCGCTGTTTATTTTTAATAATTCGTAATGGACGAGGTTGTGTTGACTGTCACGATTACATAGACATCTGTTTTTAAGATAGACGGTTCACGCTTCCTTAAATAAAAGCAGACGTCCTTCTGCTCTTTTTTCTTGTCCAACGATATTAGGATTTAATGTTTTATAATCTTAACTCTCCAAAGGACTCCATTACTCTTTCGGCCAAACGCAAGTTAATGGAGTCTGCTGCTTAAAGGCTCTTGAGAAACTCATGAATTTGTGAATGGTGCGCCCGTTTCCGTTTTAAAATTAAATATTTGGTTTGACTGGTTACGTCTAGTCTTGAGAAATGTGTATTCTGTGTCGTGTTTCGATCACACATAAATCAAAATAAATTCATAAATGTTGCAAAGCGTCCACTAGTAGGAATCGTACGAGTTTATATCAACTGCATTTTTTGTGAGTAATTGAGTTTTGAAATAGCGAGTCATAGTGTCAAGTTAGAAAATTATTAGAATAAAAAATAATTGTTTTAGACGAATTATGAAAACTGGTGGCTGTAGAAAAATGCGCAAAATGTAACCCTTTTTTGGGTTGAAACAAGTAACTAGTGATGTTCAGGTAATTTTTTTTGTATTTGTAAAAACATTGATCGCGGCCTAATTTCACTAATTTTAAATGCATAAGATAAGATAGATATATTGCGCGCGAAGTGGAGCGGTTCGTGTTTAAATGTTTATTAACTAAATTGAACCTACTATTCTCGTCTTTGCAGTTTATTGCTAATTTGTATTGTTTACACGGTTTAAAACAGCAATTTAAATGCTATCGAACGATTTAAGGATAAACGGTCATTAAATTGATTTAGTGAACCCTTGTCAGCTTATGAAAGCAAAGTGATTCTAGTGTTTTTTCATTAAACAGTTATTGGATTTTAATAAAAAGTCATTAAATTGTCAGCTATTTACAAATTTAGTTTCAAATGTACATATTTTTATTTTTATATTAGTGTTGATTAAATGAATGATTACAGAGACAATGTAAATAAATACTCGACTTATTTCTAATTGTTTCGCATCATTTTACTACCTGGTTTTGCAATGTCTTAGCGAATTAGGCAATAATTAAATTGTGAGTGTTGTCGGACTGAAAATACAATTGTAAGCATTTTATTTATAGTCTTTGTTTTTGGTTTAACTAGCTGAAATTTCTCTCTGCATGAGAGAAGACGCCGTTACAACCGAAGCAGCATTTATTAACTACTTTCACGTTAATTGTTGACCCAGTTACACCCAGGCGAAGGTTGCGTAATTTAATTCAGCTAATGCGATTTATAAAGAAGTACAAACAGTAAATCCTAACATTGTTATAGCAATTATTCAATAACCTTGTGAAGGTTATAACTATGTAGGTATATTTGAACAAATCTTTGATAGTTTTGTAAATTTTCTTTCACTTTCACCACATGTCGGCCTTCGCTGATTCATTCCATCATTTCTTAACTGTTTGGTACATAATGTTAATCGCAGCGATAATGAAATGAAAGATGTTAACGTCGGGTATTCGTTGGGCTCTCGTAATTAATCAATTAGTTGTAGAATAATCCATACAATTAAAACAAAGCGTTTCAATGTTTTCACCAATAAAATTACAAATAACAGACTACGCCCAAAGCAAATCTTCGTTTTTGTACTGCTCTCGTTCAGTCGATCGGATTTGCTCCACTCTTTCCGAGAAAATTATATTTCCTCCGATATTGTATTTCTATTTGATGAAGTGATTTTTCCGGCGAATGCACGCGCTGCTGCGCAAAATCGTCAAAGGAAAAGCGCCAATTAAAAAGAGGTCGGAATTAGTTCAGAATCGCCGAGAGATTCAAGTGGGAAGTTGTCAAAATAAAGGAAGTCCAGGTCGTCCACCGACTTTCGCGCAAACTTAGTGAAATATGCGAGCGCGTTAATTATGTTAAATTACATAATGAATTAGGAGGAAAGCAATCTTGGAAGATGGCAGAGATTGCTTTTAGCGGCGTCTTGCGCGACCAGGCGTTGTTAAATTGCTCCAATTTAATCCTGGTGCGATAAATATGCTCGTACTCATTAAAACTAATTAGTTTTTAATCGGTTCCCGGTCGTTCATTACACGGAATGGTGGTGTTGTTTTAATTAAATTATGTCGATGATATGCGGCGTAAAAATGGCGTGCTTATAGCTTTTGGGGTTTGGGAAGCGCCGGAAACTATCGACTGAATCCCCGTCAACGGACTTTTGTCTAATTAGGAGCAATTGAGCTGGTTTTGCTCGGCTAATTTATTTTAATTAGTTTCTAACTGAACGTCCCAATTACGCGGATCCGGACTTCATCAAATTCCGTTCGTTTGAATGTACAATCAGGAAAGCGATATGACTTCGATCGAAACGTTTTAACGCACTTCTCAATGCGGCGGAATTAATATTACAGTTGTTTTTGGCAATTAGGGTTAATCAGTTCGTTGCAAGTGTGTCAAACTATGCAATTTGCTTGATATGCAAAAATTATGCATCGCTGATTGAATTTTTCGTCGGACCATAACATTGTTACGTGGATTGTTTGTCGTGGCCTATTTTAGCGTGACGATAAAAACTTATTTTGGCCAAAAAAGCCGGATGATGAAAACACCGTGCTTCCTCTCGTTTTATAAGCGACATTAAATTTTAATGCAGTCGACGACAATAGCTTTTTGATCAAATGTTTGGACCATAAAAGTGTGCCTAACACGAGGATTATAACGTGCAACTCGTTTCATTAGTTCCATAATTTACATCTCGGTAGATTGGGAATTTTATCCGAAAGTTTGGTTCGTGGGAGTGGAAAGAGGGGAACTTTGATGATGGCATTATCTGAACGCTAAAAGACAAAGTGATTTTGAAGGAAACGCGACTTATTGTGTGGAAAATCGAGACGTTGCTTGCTCAAGCATTAACGTGAAAAGTGCGTATTGTGATGCCATCAAGTTCGAATTGAATTCCCGTGGGAAAACTGACCGAATCCGAGGAGAAAAACGTCCCCGGAAATTTATAAACAAGGCCGAAAACGGCACGCAGAGGAGCGCTAAATGTCTCTTTCGGAAAATACGGTTTCCCGACAAGCTTCTTTATGAATTTTTAAAGACGATGGGGGAAACAGAAATTGCTTATTAGGCTTCATCCGCACGCTTCGGGGAACATTTATCTGGATCAGGCATTTTTGTAATTTTCATTTTGGACGGCACGCGTGCCAGGATCTATCGAGAACTCCCTTAGTAATTCAGGGGAGGATAACGGCGCAATTAAGTGATTTATTTTTGAAGTCATGTCATGAAGGAAGTGGGTTAATGGCGTCCGAATACTGGGAGCAACTAATAAATAACGACCATATAAAGAGCGAGCGGAACCTTTTTATGGTATTAATTTGCAATGATTCGACGAGGAAATTTAGAATGCCTGTATCGATCGGGTCCTCTCGGAAACTGCCCGGAGTTTCCGATCCTGACCGAGTGCTGCAGGATGTATGAGGATCCTTCGCAGTTGCTTTCCGAGGACGGCAGGATTTTCATCTCCTGCTGTTCCAAAACTCGCGACGAGTTGCCCTTAAATGGGTTAGATCGTACAAAGAACTGTTAACATTTTTTTGTTCAGAGATTTGTTATCAGACGCCCGTTGCAAAGTGTGACAACGAATTCATTTGATTGTTATCTCAAATGTTGACAAATCGTTTCCCATCTGCTCTGCTGATCCCACTAAAAATAAGTCATGTAACAAATCAATGTTCGATAGTTCAATCGGTTTATGAGATTAAATCGTGATGCCATTATTCTCGTCTCTTATGTAATCCGGGAAAAACGGAGAGAACTTCAGATTCTATTATCGGGTGCTTATGGAGTTGACACAATTTAGATTCTATCGTTTATGGAGACCAACAGAATCCGGTTGTTAGAAAACGGAAAGAGATGATCAAAATATTGCAGCGCGATCCCGGCGCATCCACCATTTTTGCACGGAAATCGGTTAATTAAATCGAATAAAATGCGTTGATTCTCAGTATGGTACTGCAGAAACTTGTGTCTTCGAGATATTGGTACACAAGACGTTCCAGAAAGCGGTGAGTATATGAATGGGGCTTAATACTGTTTTAACTTTGCTAACTTGGGGATAATCCAGAAACATAAGCTTGAAATTCCAAGTTTCCAAGTCGAGAATTTAGCGGAGACTTGCGTTTTTGTTGTGGTTCAAACAGGAAAATAAAACAAGGCAAAACAGGTTTTATGTCGGCAAGTTTTAGTGCGGGGAGCTAAACGACAGGATTTTGTGGTTTCTTGTGAAATTACCTGAATAAGTCAAATCGTAAAAAATCACGGGGCTGTGATATCAATTACGAATTCGCTAGCGAGTAATATTTCATCGAATTAATCAAATAAGGAAATAATGGTTTCACTGAAACTTTCGCGTAACAAATGACAAAATGGGCTTAACGGAGTTTTCCAACATCATTTTCAGCGGTCTCAAGATACTAACCTGTTTTCACTGAAACGAGATTTTATCAGACGATGGCTTCTATTTCAGAACAAAAATCGAAGAAGCTCCTTGGGGAGTAGAGCTTAAAATAAAGCAGAGTTGTATCGGCATTTTAATTAACATTATGCTGCACTCTGATCGCTGCATAAAAGCAGATTGTGCACAATTATTTCCATCGATGTTTTCAAATTTGAAGTAATTGGATTTTCTAGTGTTTTCGAATAGTTTTCTACTAAAATTGTTTTGCCGGCGACTGTCTCATATTCAAAGCAAACAACTTCGAGGTGCTAATGGAAAGGTTTTCACTTCGCACCACTCTCACGCCTTCTCAAGTCACCCCCAGCCATTCGTTTCCTTTTCATCCGTTTTTAAGCTAGCATTTTATTTTCAGCCCGCTGACCCACATCATCATAAACGAATGTAACAGCAGGTGTTACATAAACAAGGGTTGGTCGTGATATATGCTGTAATAATGCAAAAGCCGATGGTTATCGACCTCACCCCTTCGCACCGCCTTTTTCGCCTCCAAACAATTAAAGCGTGCACTAAATTGAATTGGAATTGCTGCTGGTCAAGGGCGACGTCAAGCAGTCTGCTACGAATGCGATCGATACATTTTTCTTAACCGGAAAAGCCTCTGTCGCAATTCGCGCAGCAATCAATCACGCAAGGCGTGAGGTGTCTAGGACTCGTAAACTCAAAAATTGTGTGTTTTCTGTTTGTTTTTGGTTTGGGGATCAGATTAGAGCTCGAAGAAGTTATTTGATGGTTATTGCTTGATATTGGGGGTGTTCGTTCGGTTGATTCTCCCATTGCATGATAATGCTTGACAGGGAATTTATCATTTTATAGCCGCGGATATAAATAGACACAGTTTTATTGTTATTCGGATGAGCCGTGCCACGGTTTACCAGAAATGAAGGAAATGGGTGTCGGCTCACGCTATTTTGTCTTATATCTTATACATTCCATTATTGGAGCTGCAAAAATTCGGTGTTATGTAACACGTTGATGTAATCTTATTTTCATATATCGTAACGGCGACGACAAAGGAATACCACTGGTAGCATTGTGTTCGTTTTTCCATGTTTTTACTCAACCGTTAACTTTGAAATCATTTATTGCGCCATGTAAATAGAAATTGTATTATTTATTCTAGTTTCTTTTATTAATATTACATTTGTCGCCATATGTCTGTGTGATTTTTTAGCGAATTTAAAAAATATATTGGAAGTTTGTTTCCGCTTATGAAATATATACCTACCTAACATAGCCCGTTCAAAAGTGTGAGTTTCTTAATAGAAAATCATGGAAACAAGCCTGTTTCTTTTTTTGCTTGTTGTTTGCGTATGTGGGGCCGGTGAAAACATTTGGTAAAATCTTTGATAAATTAGGGTAGATTTAAAAAAATGTTTTTCAAAATATTCTTCATACACTTGCATCCGTTGAAATCTGACGCTGAAATTTTTTTTCTCAATTTGACACGCGTTACTAAACCAATTTACTCGTCAATTTATTCGTTCTGTCAACGCCAATTTGCTTAGAAAAATAAAATTTTTTGCAAATGATATTGCTATACAGATGTCCCAGAACTACCGCATATTTTTATGTCAAATTAGTGTTTAAATTGTAAACGATTTTACCCAACCAACCAGAAAGACTTTGTCAATAATAAATTTATTTCTTAAGAAAAGGGATTTCCTAATTCATTTCCATGGCTTCAAAAATTGCTGCAGCTGAAAAAGCTCATTTAAATGTTTAGTCCACTGTCATAAAAATCATCACGATCGCAGGAATTATAAATCGTCACATTGCATAATTGTCACTTTGACAGTCAACTTTAAAACTTAAAAACACAGATTACGATTTTGTCCGGAACTATCACTTTTCTACACTTTGAAACTAGGCGCATTACATCTTTGTCACAGATAGGTGTAAGCAAATGTAGGGGCGCTGTAGTCGTTGCTAATACTTTTTACGACCGTTAGATGTCACTATAAAAACTTTTATTTAAATTTATATAACAGGCCCAATATTTTTTCTATTTTAAATTAAACAATGTACCATTCCGCGTTTTTAAAAAAGCGTGACTGTTTCTACGTTTGTTGCTTTTTTTTAGTAATATTTTAAAATCAGCGTTTTGCAATTACAATTAAGCAAGCAAATGTCAAAACTTACTTGCATTGCTTAAATTTGTGAATAATTTTAAGCGAAAGATGGGTCTTCTTTGCATTATTTGTGGTGTTTGTGAAAACAAAGCGGAGAAACTGCATTGTTTTCCAAAAAGTGAAGAAAGGTAAAGAGGCCTTATTAATAAAACAAATCCAGGAAATCTAATTATATAATTGCAGAGCGAAACTCTGCAAGAAGCTCTAAATCTCAAAAATTGCAAAAGTAAAAGTGGAGGGTTTGCAAAAACACTTTTCGGCATCGTTAGATATTAGGCTTCATTATTCCTTATTTTCGTGTATGAATTTGAGGAACTAAGCAAGGTTCTAGTTGTCGGGCAAGTCCTTCAAGATTTCCATTATTATATCATAACCCCAAGTAATTATCATATGTATAAATTATTATACCTATCTTAGAAATGTAATTGTTAACATTTTGGGTATAATTTTGTTTAACTTACATTATGTAATATAATAAATTGATTTTTATAAAATTGTTTGTTTTTATGCCATGTAAATAATGAATACTTTATGATTTATTTTTCAAAACTAATTTTTTACATTAGTTTTGTAGAATAAATCATAAAATATTCAAAATATAATAGCATTTTTACTGCCTGGAGAGGACTATTTAAATTTGCCGCAAAATTTGACCGATAAATAATATATTTGCATTGCATTGGGTCAGTCATCTGGAGTAATCTGTGCTTAAAACCTAAAACAAAAATGTTTTCGTTGTATAAAAAAATTACTATTTTTCTAAGATCATGTAAATCGTCACATCCTCCTTTTCTTCAATAAAAATATTGGATCTACATCATAATAAACACTGAAAATTTTACTTATTTAAGTAAGTCTTTTATTTCTATACTTATTCTGTATAACATTTACAATACACCAAGTTCATTGAGGACCAGCTAAGTTTTGAAAAATATAAAAAGTTGTTACTTGGCATTTAGTCGCATTAAATAGAATATCTGAGAAAAGGTGGAACCTCACGTGATTGGAGGTTTCAAATATTGCTTGCCGTTTGAATATGGACATTTTAAATTTAATGTTTATTTTTACTACAGAATTGGCTATGAAAATATCATGAGGCAGTTCCGGTACAGCCTGTATTATTGATAATAGTGTGTTGTTTCTGAAATGTTTGCAGCAACCAACGTATAATTTTTTCTGACTTCTTTCCTTTCACAAAGTTTGCCAACAATGGTTAAATTACACATTATAAATCGCGAGCATCTCGATTCGTGTATTTCACTCATTCACAATGCCGACAGGTACAAAAGACGATAATTTATTCCATTCTCGGCCACGTATTCACACATCCTGTGGGAGAACGAACAGAAGCGGAGCTGAAAGTTCGTTCCTTTTTGTAGATCCCAGCGATCCCTTATCGCCACGATTCCTCAACAAATTTGTATTCAGCGAGCAAGCGGCACTCATTTGTTCGTCAAAAAACAAGACTGGTGATTTCTAGCGAGCAAATTCACTCTAGTTTTGTCAATAATAAATGCTGAAATTTCCAGCAAACGTTGGAGCTTTTCAAAAAATTTCAGTAGTGCTTTTAAGTTTTATGGTGATTGCAGTTGTAAAGCGGGATGCCCCAGTTTAAAGATGGAGTTTCTGTTAATGTGTGATGCGGTCATCTCGTAAACTGGCATGCATATTTAATATGACACGTTCGTAACGTTTGGTACAAAACATTACGGCGTCATATCCATTCATACGAAGGCAGGCAATTCAACTCGATAAATGTAACGTATGAATTTGGGCCGACGCTCACCGTGTGCACTGAAATAGCAACGAGTAATGACCAGACTGTATATAAAAAAAGTAAAAACAAACCGTCTTACGCAATTAACTTTATAAATTACCTTTTCAATCGGTTTGATTATTTTTTTTACAAACTGCCGGGTTCATTGCTTGGATTTCAGCTTGTAAAACACAGGCGGTATGTTATTCTAATCATCCAATCCAAGCAAACTAAACGAACAGATCCGATGAATTAGAGTACAGGAATTGTACAGAACTGTTTATTGTCGATTTATTTGCGTTCAGTCGACAATCAGTTTATATCTTTTGGATGGTTAACGCTGAAAATTGAGCATTGTTTTGAAGTACCAAAGCGTCGTGTTGAAACAATTAAATTTACCAAAGCAAAATTGATGGATTCTGGAAGCTTCAACTCGTGTACTTGCATCCCAATAACGCCCACGAACTGGATAATCACGGAAATATCGCCACGCGGAAGTCAATAATCGCAGCACTTGATAGTTTTAACGACTGAAAGCATTGAGTGTGTGCTTCTTGCAGTATATTTTATCAGCGGTTAGACTTTGGGAGAAATTTATGGTTGAAAGTCAGAAGTTTGAGGATTTATGGAAGAAGCTAGATATGAGGCAGCGAAAGAACATTTTTCGATAAATAAAACGAATGGACAAAGTGGATCATTTTTAATACTGACAAGCTTTCTGCATTTGTATGATTATTTATAAAATATAGGGTGTCCCAGAATTACCGCATAATATTTTCATAGCAAATCTGTAGTGAAAATAAACACATAAATAATTTTGAAAGACTCGACTAATTGCCGAGTAACAATTTTTTTTATTTTTCTTCATATTTCTCAAAACTTAGCAGGTCCGCTATGAGAAACTCTACAAACATCAACATTTTGAAAAATTGTTATTTTTTATACACCACAATAAATCTGTTCACACGAGCCAGTAATTTAATTTATCGTTTATAAAAGATAATTGAATGAATAAAATGCAGTGTTTGACTCTAATGTCAAAATTGGGACTTTAAAACGTCCTCTTTCGATTTGGGCTACCTTTTCCAGTCAATCTGGTGTATTTACCTCATAAAATGTGAAAACAAATGCAGTGTTTCTTTCAAAATGCAGTATTTGTTGCATTTTGTTCCTTTCAAATCGCAGTTTTTAGTTTTAGAGAGACTATATTGAAGAAGATAACAGCAATACGAGACACAACAATAATTTATATTGAAAAGAAAACTGCTAAAACTATAACTGTAAGGGCTGATTAAAGAGAGGAAAATCGCTTGCGAGAGTTACACTTACACGTCTTGGATTAGGCAGAGCTGTTGAACCAAAGAAGCTGAAAGATTTTGACCAAATATTGGATTAAGCCCATTCAAGAAAATATTTCAATAGCAATAAAAAAATTGGGCACAGAACAATGGAAAAGCGGAGGTTTTTATAAAGACCTTATTGACAACAATCCGGACGGCCTGTCAAATAGTTATGAAAACTACGATGAAGTTGAATATGGAAAGACTGAAGGAAGCTGTGAGGCGAAGCTCCAAGTCTGAGGCTGACTATTTTATTTTTGTTGAGAATCGTTTTACCAAAATACGTTTCTAGAAATTTGTTTTGTGTACTTTAAAGGGCCGGTTTTTCAATCGTTTGTTTACTTCTGGTTAGTAGGTTTCTATGGAAATTTTTGCAATTTAACTAATCAAAATGCTGCATTTTTAGTTTAACTAGAGGTTTAGCTTTAACCAACGATTGAAAAACCGGCCCTAAGTGTTTGGTTCATTTACTGTTTTGTACGTAGAATTTTCATAATAAACAATTTTCAAAAGAATTGCGTCCCAGTTTTTTCACCTGTTTCTTTCACAAATTAGTAATTTAGTGTATCATTCAGAATGCAGCTTATTTTTACTCTTTGACAATAATTGATTTATTCTTCAAGCAAACATTTTTAATTATTTTTAAATTGCTAACGTTTTTTTCAAAGTAGGGGCATTGTTTTAATAATTAGTAGTAAAATGTAATTGATGTCTGATCAACAGACGAGATATGCTGCTGGCTAATCAGATGCTTAAAAGTTTTTTTAAAAATTCGGGAAAAAAGAAAAGGTCGGAGACAAGAAAATAGATTATACCTGAATCTAAACAAAAAAAGGATAATCCCACTGCTCTTCTTCATTTACATCCGTTTTATTTTCGGATGAAACTGCGTTCGCAGATTGTGCAACTTCTTTCACTTTCTTTTATCCTTAAAGTTTACGGCTAAATCTTTCAAATCATTTTGTTTTTAATTTTATATCTATAATATAATTTTTGCCTTTAAAATAATACAATTACGGGTACGAATCCCAGATGGAAATTAAAGAAAAATTTCCTTTTTGAAGCATTTTTTTCTCCTTTATTGAATTCAGGAACTCAACTTGCACAAAAATTTCCGACACGCGTGGAATAACAAGTTCTTTATGTCTGAGCGAATTAATAGGTGTTTTCCCTACGCTCGTATGAATTTGCTGAAATCAGTTTTCGCATTTGTCTCAGGGGTGTCCACACAAGTGCCGCATCAACTTTTGCAATAAATGTGGCAAATTTATTGCTTGTGTACACGAGCAACAACAACAATTAAACAAATTCTTTTTATTTTTATAGTTGACGGAAAAATTATACTGTCAAAGTAACATTTATGTCACGAATTGTGATTTCTGCGATCGTGATGATTTTTATTACAGTGGACCAAACAATTAAACGATACCATGGAAATGAATTAGGTAATACATTTCCTTGAGGAAGTAATTTTAACAAAGTCCTTCTGATTGGTCTACTAAAATCGTTTACCATTTGAGCCACGAACATTTTTTTCTTCAATTTTTATTTTAATGATTTTTCTACTATTTATAATATAAAAATATCATGTGCTAGTTCTGGGACATTCAGTATATATATTACTTTCGTGGACGATGAACTAATATTTCAAAGAGGAACGAATTCGTTCAATTTGAAGCCATGAATATCAATTGCGACCGTAAATTTTGAAATGAAATCTGTGACAGCACAACGTTTTATTTTTATCTATATTCGTTCAGTTGCTCGTGCAAATGTTGCGGTTTTATAGTTTTGCTTTCGCAAGCAAAGCGTTTTGGGTGTATTCACAATTAGACTATTTAGTCCTGAAAAGGAGCCGACGCGCTTGGCCAGGTCGCAGAAAGTTCACAGGAACTGAGGACGTAAATCGTTCTGTCGATTCAAAATCAAGCATTGCGTTTTCATGGGCGATATTTTTATCCCGCAAACAATTCCGAACATCCCTCACGTGCGCTTGACGTAACGGCGCGATTATAGCACTCATGCACGGTCGGAATCGTTATCGCCTCTTCCTTTCTGCTCGTTTTTACATTGTTAACATTTAATGTCTTGGCCACGGCTACATTCAAATGCGTCGGCATCTAATTCTGTTTCTCTACATTCATTCCACTGTAAAATGCGTTATAAAGCAGCCAACATCGACGGTCGTATAAATTAAGACGAAAGTGGAAATGTTTCAGCAGCGGTGGATCTTTGAGTTGTCTCGTGGTCGAATCCGATGGGGGCTGTTACTCGGCGATGCCTCCCACAGCAATGAGGCTCGACAGCCCTGTTTGCAACAACAACAACAATAACGCATCGGGTGCAGAACTTGAACTCCTCGCCAAACTGGAGGAAGCAAATCGCCTCTATGAATCCGACGCCAAATCCCTCAATTCGTTGAGTGGGGCGTCGGGACACTCGCGGAAGAGTTCGGACACGTCCCAGATCTCTCTCACTTCCGGTAAGTACCGTTTTGTGTTAAATACGAGTCTAGAGTCTATTAGACGACGATTTAGGCACCAGCTCGACCCAAGACCGGCCTGAGGATTGCGAGGAAGATCTGTGGACCACGTGGGGGAGAATCGTCAACGACTGGGAGAACAACTGGAAGAAGCAGAATGTCCAAATTAGAGAGTTGGTGCGAAAAGGAGTTCCGCTACACTTTAGAGCCATCGTCTGGCAGTTATTGTGTAGCGCGGCCGAGGCCCCAGAAAAGAAGTTGTACGCGGAATATATTAAAGTACACACAAAGTCGGACAAAGACGAGCAGGATTTAACTGGTAAAATTTTAGACAAAATCGCCATGTGAGAAGGTTATTCGGCGGGACATTGCGCGCACATATCCCGAACATGACTTCTTCAAAGAGAAGGATGGTCTGGGCCAGGAGTCCCTCTTTAACGTCATTAAAGCCTACTCGCTTCATGACCGAGAAGTGGGATACTGTCAAGGTTCCGGTTTTATTGTAGGTCTTCTGCTCATGCAGATGCCGGAAGAAGAAGCATTCGCAGTTTTGGTTAAGATCATGCAAGACTACAGAATGCGCGACATGTTCAAACCTAGCATGGCCGAGCTTGGACTTTGTATGTACCAACTGGAAAGCTTAGTCGCCGAGTATTTGCCCGAGCTGCACCAGCACTTTCAATCCCAGAATTTCCACACCTCGATGTATGCTTCCAGCTGGTTCCTGACTTTGTTCACCACAGCTCTGTCGCTGCCACTAGCTTGCAGGATAATGGACGTTTTCCTGTCGGAAGGAATGGAAATTATATTTAAGGTAGCTTTGGCGATGTTGACGTTGGGCAAAGAAGACTTGATGTCGTTGGACATGGAAGGCATGTTAAAGGTGAGATTGAGTGGGGTTGTTTATTTTTCATATCAGCTTATCTTGACACTTTACAGTAAAAATGACGGCGTACAAATTTTGCGTTTCTTTATCTTTAAACCTACCTAACTTTTTTATTATTTATGTTATTAACTTCATATAAAAACATGATTGATGCACATTTATACATAAAATGCAACGATTTAGTGAAATTATATTTTGGATTGTTTATTTAGCCGTAATAAATCAAACTTGTGTTTTTTAAAGTAATATAAGACGATTGTATTTTGAAAAACGCTAATTTTTTCTTTTTTTTAAATATACAGGCTGAGTCATTAGTGCGGGATCGGTCAATAACTTCTAAACCATGTAAGATATAAAAAAAAATTAAATTCATTTTGTACACCGTTTCTCAGGCTGCACAACCTAAAAATATTTTCACGTATACAGATTGTTCCAAAACTCACAATTGCTACACAAGTCTGTTTTTTTAAATAGAACTATCTATATTTTATTTCTCCGTTAGAACACCTTTTCAGATAGATTTATGATGATATAAGATATTTTATATTTTGAATCACCGTTATCAAATTACAATTTTTTTTTCACATTTTTTGTCATTTACATAGTTTCACTTAAAAATTTACTGAGAGGTCGTTTTAGCAGCTAGAAGGCTGAAGTTTGGTACAAATATGAAGAAAGGTTTGCTCTTTACGCCCGATATGCAAAATATCATTTTTACTATACAGTATCTGCAATAATTCTTGTCAAATTATACTATTTTTAAATAAGCTGAACTTAATTTTTTTAAATGGAACCCCCATATTTTTGTATGTCATCGAATGCGCCTGGAGTCTGGCTACGTTTTTTATTAAGGTTGTTCTATAGCTGAAATTTATAATTTAGGAGATAACTGTGCAGTGTTTAAATGTGAGTTAAAATTATTTTCATGGTTTCCATTGCACACTATCTACTTTATCCTGGCTCAATCTGTATCACAGCCAAACATATCAAATATTTCGTAAATTATGAATTTTAGCTATAGAACAAGCTTAATAAAAAACGTAGCCAGACTCCAGACGCATTCGATGGAATTCAAAAATATAGGGGGTTTGAAAATAGTATAATGCGACACGAATTATTGCAGACCCTGTATAGTAAAAACTATATTTTGCCTGTCTGGCATAAAGATCAATCTTTTCTTCATATTTGTACCAAGTTTCAGCCTTCTAGCTGCGAAAACGGCCTCTCAGTAAATTTTTAAGTGAACCTCAAATGCAAATGACAACAAATGTTAAAAAAAAATTGTAATTTGATAAAGGTGGTCTAAAGTGTAAAATACCTTATACCACCATAAAGATATCATAGAATTCGTTTTAACACATAAATAAAATATAGGTAGTTCTATTTGAAAAAACAAAGTTGTGTAGGCTGCGTGAGTTTTGGAACAATCTGCATACGTTAAAATATTTTTAGATTGTGCAGCCTGGCATGGTTCATGGTTACATGGTTCAGGAATTATGGACCGATCCCGCACTAATGACTCAACCTGTATATACATTATGTGATAGTCTTAAAAAGTTTTAAAAAATATGATAATTTACATTTATTTCGCAATTTTGCCATGGAAAACAAACGATTCATTTTGTTATATTATTTACCAATGTGCAGAAAATTGTTAAAGTGTCAAAAATACATTTTGTTTCTATTTTGTTTTCATACGAAAAATGCCAAGTTACGAGAATTTTGAAAAATAGGTACGACATGATAGAGAGTGTTACATCAAATCCAATAAAAATCGCAAGACCATTTCTTTTGAATAAATATTCGGAACAGCCGCAACACTTCCTGGGACTTTTTCCTTCCTCTTTTCATTAGCGTATCTCTTTGGATGTGGTTGTATGAAGGAACCAAACGATTCTAGATTTTCTAATAATCATTCTAATATTTTGAAACCCGGTTTTTTCAGGAAATATTTCAAAACAGGTGCTTTTTGTGATTGCCGCATTTTTGTTGTCGTATGTCGTATTTAAATTTTCGTTTGCAAACAAAACGTTTATATTTTAAAAAGCACAAGTTTGATTTATTATCGCTAAATAAACACCTCAGAATAAAATTTGACTAGATCGTTGCATTTTACTTAAAAAGATGCTTCCATAATGTTTGTATTTCAAGTTAATAACACCAATAATAAAAAAGTTAGAAAGATTTAATGATTTCGACGAAATGCCAATTTTTGCTTATTTCTCGAAAACGAAAGAAACCAAACCAAAATAAATTTCTCAAAAATCGAGCTCGGAAATATGCCACTTGTTTTTGTTCTAAGTACATTACTTTCCGAGATCTCCTATGTGGTCATCAAATAATTGTTTTACAGAGACAAGCCTCTTTTAATTTGTTCCTCTCTAATACCTACATTTTCTATGTTGCATACATCTGCTTTTTACAATGTCAACAATTAATTGTTATAATTAATAAAATGGAATCAAAACGGTGACACATAAAAAATCACCGTTTTTATTTTTGAATAATAAAAACTAATCGAGTTATCGGCATGTTTTTTTTAAAGAAAGTGTAGATATGTATGTTTTTTGTATATATTAAACTTTATCGCTTAAAATAACATTAATGAAATGACCATAATTGTTTATAATAAATACCAGACTAATCAAAATTCCGATTTTTAAAGCGCGAAAATGAACAGCAGGCGGTACTTTCAGGCATTGCTGGTCCTTCGCCGTACACAACACAAATGTCTCGAGCAGTTTCAGCGGTTTCATCACCTCGATTAAACGTAAAAGCGATCAATTTTTCCTAGTTGACACTCCATTTCAATGACTTGAAAAAAATCAACAAAAATTAAGGGAAATGTATAAACTAAACAAACTATATTATAGGGCAAGAATTCCTCTTTCAAATATCATATAACATAACGCCAAAACAATTAATTTCCGCGCGTAGTTTTAAAATTAAAAAAAATTAATGAAAATAGTACTTTCATCCCATTATACCGCACATGCGCCCAGAGGCCTTCTTTTCAGGTATAAGCAGTAAAGCTCTTTCTCAGTCACTCTAAGGCGGGTACAACCAATAATTTATAAAAAATTATGCAGAGGGCGCAATTATCAGCAACATAATTTGTAGATTTTCCACTTTTTAGAGCTTTCGCTGCCACTTGATTACAGAAAATCTATCCAACTAATTTCAAAAAATGTGTTTGTTTTCTACAGACAAAAGATGAATTTATGTTTCTGTGGGAGCGGAATTTCCAAATAATATGTGGTAGAGCTATGAAATACATCCAAAGTTGGTGATTTTTGTTGATAGCAAAAAGGGTGAAATTTTTCAAAATTAAAAAAATTAGCTCAAAGAAAATATGAATTGAACATTAATTAATGCATGTCAAAAATCGATGTAAAAAGCCTTTCTCCCGAGCTGTGTTTGTGGTAGGTTTTTGACCAGTGTAAATATCCCCTTAAGCGACGTAATTTACTTGATTTCTGCTTTCAGTTCTTCCAAAAAGAGCTTCCGGGGAGGGCCGAAGCCGAGCCGGAAAATCTGATGCAGTCGGCGTACGGCATGAAGTACAACGCCAAGAAAATGAAGAAGTTGGAGAAGGAGTATCAGGTTATAAAAACAAAGGAGCAGGAAGAAATGTCCGAGTTGAAAGTAATCATCCGCGATGTTTGAGCGAGTTTAATGCGCGAGTTTCAGCGTTTGAGGACAGAAAATAAGCAGCTCAGACATCGGTGTGAGATGTTGGAAGAGGAAAGTAAAGCTTTGGCGGATCGCTTGGTTCGCGGACAAGTCAGCAGGGCCGAAGAAGAGGAAACTACTTTCGTGGTCCAAAGAGAATTGGACGTTTTAAGACACACCTATTTGGAGACGACCCATCAACTGGCGCTGGCCAACGAAAAAATCAGGTCTTTGTCTTTGATGATGGAAGAGACTGTAAGTTGTCAATAATAACCAACGAGTAGTTAATCAACACCTTGTAGCACACGTCTAGACAGTCGTCGATCGACGAAATTTCTTTAAAACAGGAGCAGCTGCAGCAACGCGAAGAAATGATTGAATGTCTGCAAGAAGAACTAGTAAAAGTCAGACTGCGCGAGGCCGAGAACGACGTTTTAATCCGCGACTTAAGGGCGCGAATACACGAATTGGAAGAGGACAAGAAGACGCTGCGCGAGATAACTCCGGACAATAGCGTCGCTCACTTACAGGAAGAATTAATCGCTGTGAAACTGCGCGAAGCCGAAGCCAATCTCTCGCTGAAGGATCTCCGACAAAGAGTGTCGGAACTGAGCAATCAGTGGCAGCGACATTTGCAAGAGCACAAACAAGAACCGACGTCTTCGGGAGAGATGCATAGCACACCCAAAAAGCTGCTGTTTTGGGAGAACCGTCACAACGAGACGCAGAAGCTGGAGGACGAACTCATGACCACTAGAATCCGAGAGATGGAAACGCTTACGGAAGTGAAGGAGTTGAGGCTGAAGGTGATGGAGTTGGAAACTCAGGTGCAAGTCAGCACCAATCAGCTGAGGCGACAGGACGACGAGATCAAGAGGCAAAGAGACGAGTTGGAGAAGGCAGAGTTGAAAGATCGCGAAGCCGCGGCTCGTCTGCTGGAGGAGCATCGTCGCTACTCGGATTTGGAGAGTAAGATGCAGGATGAGTTAATGAAAGCTAGGATAAGCGACGCGGAGAAGACGCAAGCAATCGCCGAGCTGACTCAGAAGATAAGTCAGTTGGAACTGAAGGTGGAGTGTTAGTCTGTGTTGGCAGTTGCTGATTTCAAAGTTGCAGAGCCAGGAAATTGCGACTGAGGGCGAGCTTCGGATTCAGTCTGTTGATGACAGCGATAGAGTGCGCGAGTTGCAGGACAAAGTCGCCGATCTTCAAGCAGAGGTGAGGTGGTGTTTTTAGTCAACATTCACTAACTACACTGATTGGACGAGGCACAGGCTTTGCTTTACTAACGTGTACATACGACGCTTGATTAAACTAGTGTGATTGTGCTAATGAATTGATTTAGTTTCCCACGCCCATCACAAGCCCGGATACTGAGCCTTGGAAGTGGCTCGAGTAAGTGAATAATGTAGCTTTTGGAGTAGTTCGAAGTGAGCATGATTGGTGTTGTTGTTTAACAGTGGAGCAAAAATACGCGTCAAGGTATTTTTGATCCTGCGGTGCGGTAATACAGCGCGGTTTCGATGTCTCGCTATTTGGTGTGTTTCTGTGGGCAGGTCATGAGGCTGGAGTCCTTCAAAAGACGAATGATCGCCGGAGGCGGTCGTCTGCAGTCAGAGCGGTCCTCGTCCATCGACAGCACCGACGACGACTCTAAATTTAGGGTCGACGATCCGTCTCTCAGATTGAACATAGTCGAGTCTCCTACCTCCAAACCCGAGCTTAGCTTTAGCGAAATCTGTCACCCCAAACTAGAACTAGATCCCAACATGAACACGCACACCACGCTGGACGCCCACGAGGGAAAAAGTGCGTCAAAGGTCTGACAACACGACTGAATTAACACAAGTAGGATAAGTTTTTGTAGCAATTTTTGCCTATAAGTGGATTCTGTAACTGGATTCCTCGGTGCATAGCATAATTTATTTTAATTTAAGGTGAATATCGTTTGTGTATTTCTTGGTTTGTGTACTTAAAGTGTATGACGACGTGTAGTATTTTTTGGACATGTAACTTATGAATTAGTGAGAAGACTAGAGGATATGTTAGACTAGATTTTCTAATATTCTATCTGTGTTAAAATGTAGTATTACAAAGTGAAAAAGGGCTGTTTAATTATTAATGTTTTGCGCGAGCATAGAACAGTATTTTCTTTTAGGGACTGGTGGAGTCAGATCCGGCCAGATTCAACCTAACATAGGTGCTAGTTGAATAATTGAGTTGCAATAAACTACTTTAACTAAAACATTCCACATTTTAAACATCGAAATTTTTTATTTATAGATGATAATATATGAAATTATTAAAACTAAACAAATAATACTCTAGTGTTGCACTCGTCGGTGTGGATTTATTGTTTTTATTTTTGTAACATTTATTATATTCTTTTTACTATTGTTATCAGTCTTAACTTATTTCCAACAGTGTATTGTATATTAGAGCAATAAAAGTATCGATGTTGCAAGACGTTTCCTCCTGTTTTGCTTCTTGTGTTATTTAATAAATTTGTATGGAAGCAGCTCGCGCTTATTTCGAAACCCGATTATTACCTCATATCGATGATTCATAAATCCGCGTCATGCACCCAGATACACCATACACCTGTTACGTGCTCTGATAAGAAAAGAATAGCTTTTGTGATAACAACATTCAACTGACATGTGGCGGGGAAGATGCTTTCCACAAAAGTGCACGATCAAAAAATGGAACTACTGGTAGGTCCTTCTTTTGTCGACTTTCTAAACAGCAAAATCTTCTTCAGCGCGCCGTTTTGCGCAACATGTACCTCCAAGAAAAGCGCGAATGTTTGGACGCCGAGTGCAAAATGCTTGCCAAGCACGTTTTGACCTGCCAAGTGAACCTCTCCGAACGGACTGACGGGAAAAACGCGTTAGAAAACGAACTGGACATAATGAAACTGTTGCAAGAAGAAAAACAACAACAACTCGCGGCGGCTAATGAGAAAATCCTGTCGATATCGCAGGTCATAGAAAATTCGGTAAGTTGGTAAAGTCAACTCGTGTAAAATTAAAACCGATTATCTGTAGGAGATATCAAGGGAATCGTCGTTACACGTCAGCAAAGCGGTAAAGGAAGAGCTGGAAATGAAAAACAAGATGATTAACTGTTTGCAAGAGGAACTGGTTCATGTCAGATTGGAAGACGCAGAAAAATATGCACTCATTAGAGAACTGCGGCAAGCGAAAAACGAATTAGAAAATGATAAAGCCATGTTGATTAGAGCCAAACCTGAAACGATTTCGCGTCTCCAGGAAGAGTTAATATCGCTGAAGTTGCTTGAAAATCAATACTATGTCGAGTTGGACGAAATCAAAAAACATTTACAAAATATTAAAACGCAGTTCCAAGTTTTCCACGAAAACAACAAAGGTAAGCGCTGCGAAGGGAGCGTGAAATTGTCGAAAAAAGGCGCCTCATGGGTGACTAAAGACAAAAGTGCCGAAAAGAAAATTTTGACGGAAATCCAAAACCTCGAAATGGAAAAAATGTTGTTGGAAAACAGGGTCGGTTGAATTAATTCCATGTAGTTAGCATCGTTTATATCGTTTATGCGTTTTTAGGTTCCAGATTTGCAAAGTAAACTCAAGATTTTGAGTAAACAGATTAAAATTCAAAACGAAATTAGGCGTGAGTTGGACGAGAAATTGGAAGGCTTGAGAATTAAAATTCAAAGCAACGAACAATTGACAATGGAGAGAAGAAGACAGTGTAGTCATTTAGAAAGTAGCGCGTCTGAAAAAGTTACCGGAATACGTAATAGTTGTAAGAACAAGAAGCAAAATATTGATGATCTTTCATTGACGCTTGATGAGGTGTCGCAAAGGCGAGAGGTAAGGCTTTTCGGTCAAATTATGAAATTCGGGAGATTGATTGTTGTTTGGTTATTGCCTGGACAAATATTTTTAATACTGATACTAGCGTTTGTTATCTAATCTTCAGTTTGTCTGATCCCTGGTGATAAAATTTATGACTAAAAAAACTGCATGAAAATTCTGAAATATTCATCAAACGGTTTCTATTTCGTCACATTTTACTGCCGTACTTCAAATGATGGTCGTATTATTTTTAGAGCTACTCCAAGGAAGTCGTTTTGAAGGAATTCAGTACAATTTATGCACTAGAACAAGAAATTTCGATGTTGGAGGAGAAAGTGAGTTTTATTAATTGGTATTGTATGCAGCTTTAAATTTGTTTTTCAGATCAACCACTTGAAGTCTGAAAATGATGAAACAAGACGTAATTTAACAAATCAACCGCAACTGTAAATCTTGTACAGAGAATATTAAACATTTTAAATAACACTGTTGAAGTTTTTCCTTTTATTAAAATTTGGGAATAAAATAAACATATTGCAGGAGATTGTGTCGCATTGCATGAAAACGGACCAAATAAAGTTTTACATAAAATGCTTCTGACATAATAAATTACGTAAAGTTGGAGCCTACAAAAATTTGTTAACGTCAAGCAAGTTGTGACTTTGATAGACGATGTGAGCTGCATTTTAGATAAGATATTTCAACTGGAATTAATTTGCGGAAAATGAGCTGCAGCAACTGGTACATGACTTGTATCGATTCCGGTTATCAAGTTATTGATTATGACCCGGAAAGTCATATTCCTCGGGTCAATGACGACTGTGCTGCATATATTTTTTGTCTTTTATGGTGCCAAAGACTTTCCCCATATTGTTAAACTCTTTAAGAAACTTGTTATCGCAATTCAAAAAGACCAAAATAGAGGCCCCGCGGTAAAACGTAAAAGATTACACAGTTATTATTTGCATCTGACAGAATTGCAATGTTGTGATTCACTTTTAGTTGATTTCTTGGGATCAGAATGGAAGAATGTTGTCTTGGAAGACGATACTCTGCTATATGTATCTGATGTTTTCAGATGTGGGACAACAAACCATAGAAAATCTGGCGCTCGTAGAGGGCCTCACATAATTTTTATTCATTGTTTTATGTATTCTGAATAATAAATTGTTATTTATTGCTAAATATACTTTTTTCTTAATCTTGCCAACTAAAATAAAACAAGGCTAAGTAGGCCATGGAACAACTATGACGTTCGATAGAGTGTAGCAAAATTTTGACCGTGGGTTGGAGAATTTTAGTTCTTTGTCAATAACCATCTGGGACACAAATACATAAGAAAATTTGAATGCCTTCATAAGCAAATTCTATCCCCAAGTCGTGGTTTGAGTAATATTTTGAATGGCAGTTTTAAAAGTCTACACTGCTGTTTTTATTTGGACGAATTGTTGCAAGACATGATGAAAAAATCAAGACAATAAGTGCGTTTTTGCTTTCGTTCAA
This sequence comes from Eledona agricola, assembly GCA_964023215.1. Lineage (NCBI taxonomy): Eukaryota > Metazoa > Arthropoda > Insecta > Coleoptera > Tenebrionidae > Eledona > Eledona agricola. The sequence goes on from OZ026855.1 coordinate 22,221,930, forward strand.
ACCAGTCCGTGAAATTTTTCTACATTTACTACAAAGTATCGAAGTTTTTTGGACAAAGTTTAGTTGAAAAATCATGGTTCAAGTTGTTTTAAAACACCAAAATACAAGGAAACGGAAGACGTGCGTCCTTGTTACAATCTGCTCGGGGTAATCGCAAATAGAATTTTTTTTTGAAAATGAAAACATCAACGAGACGAAAATACAAGGCAAGGTTATCGTGACAAATGTACCACAGTTTTTATTTTAAGATTATATCACTTAGTAATAAATTCAAATTTGACACGAATATCTTTAATCTGAAGGAGTTATTAACTCAAAATCAACAAAACAAAGATTATCACAATTTAAAAAAATGATAGCATCAGCACTCGGTATTTGTAAAAATAAATAAAGTTGTTGATTATATGATTTGTAAAGATAAGACATGCTGCACTCAATTTACGCGATAACTAATTCACTTTCTAAGAAGTCGTTAAATCACAAATCCAGAGATTATGTTTGTTGATAAAAATTAATAAAAATAAATCAAAAGTTATAAATAATGTTAAAAAATGATAAATCATGAAAAAACTTTTTTCTTTAAATATTAATATCAGTGAGAGTTTAATACGTATCTATCAAATATTTAACTCAAATATTCCACTTGCGATCATGGTGAAATTAGATTATGTCAGATCTTGTGAATCTTGAATTCACGTTTTGAAATATGTAGTTGCATAAGTTACTTCTTTTAGCAAAAATTCGTCAACATGTCTAAACATGTGATAGCCTTGAGACAAATGTTTATAAATTAATTTTAAAATACAAAGTGTCATTGTTTTAGATACTTTATTCTTAGTAAAATAGCATAAATTATTTGGCCTCGATTAACATCGGCAGGTCTCGCAACAAAGAAACATGCATCATTTGCTGTTTAACAACAAATTCAACAATATATTTTAGAACAGAATTATTACAACAGTTCCAATAACAAAATGTATCACAGCAATTTTAATAACACAATTGAACGAGATAACCTAACAATAAGATCTAGGGTTGGTAGACTAAAGCACATAAGTCATAAAACACTGAAATTATGTTTTTAATTCCAATGTTTAATATTATCTCTGACTCATCGGCTGACTAAAGCATAAAAGTCACTACTACTGTCTGGTTCTTATCCTAATACGATTGTGTGCTAAGTTACTATTTAAGACTTATATGTGCTTTAAATCGACCGAGAAATATAAATACAAATTCAACGTGTCATTTTATGCACAATATTGTACAAATGAAACTGCGTTGTATTCTATTCTGCGTGATAGTTGCATTTCATGCAAACCGATTATGTGTTCTAGAAAGTAACTGTTAATCTTTATTTCGTATCATTTTTTCCAATATTTATTATCAACAAATAAAGCCTATATTGAAAGATCAATCTAACGTCTGACCTTCAACCGATATCGTCAGTGAAAGATAATATAATTTAGCACACAGTTCAACTAGCTTTAGTACTTATTCAGTTGTGGTCGACAACCAGTGTGTTTCACCATGGATAAGTTGAGCGTGGATTTACCAGATATCGAAGTAAGTCATTTCACCAGCGAGCACGAGTTAACCCTGATTTATTTACAGAACATTTTGGCGCTGAACCCGCGAGTTCAAACGCACTCGCACTTGCAGCCGACTGCAACAACTAAAATTAACAAGAAGCACTGGAAACGGAATGCTGACAGAAAATGCCAGGTATTTAATCTGACCATGTTTGCTCAACCATTAAATAATGACAACAGACGTGTCCGAGCTTGGAGAACGACTTTTCGGACATCAAACCCACAACTTTAAGCGAAAGAGGCGCGTTGAGAGAAGCCGCGAGATGTTTGAAATGTGCAGACGCTCCTTGCCAGAAGTCCTGTCCCACTCAGATCGACATCAAAGCATTTATTACCAGCATTGCTAACAAAGTAAGTCGACAACCGCTTTCGCGACATTGTTGCTAACTTGCTTGCAGAATTACTACGGAGCGGCTAAGGCAATCTTTTCGGATAATCCTCTGGGGATCACTTGCGGTATGGTTTGCCCCACCAGCGATCTTTGCGTCGGAGGATGCAACTTACAAGCCACCGAAGAAGGTGGCATTAATATCGGAGGACTGCAACAGTTCGCCACTGAAGTTTTCAGTCAAATGGGAGTCAAGCAAATTCGCGACCCCAAAACACCCACTCCCAAAAATTTCGACCAAAAGATCGCGTTGGTGGGTGCAGGACCCGCATCTTTGTCATGTGCGACTTTCCTGGGTCGATTGGGTTATACCAACATTACCATTTATGAAAAACAAAACTATGTAGGAGGACTGAGGTTGGTATTTTACATGGTATTTTGACAAAACCAATATTTGTTGGGTCGTATTATTAATTTGATTTTGTTACTCTTCCAGTACTTCAGAGATTCCGCAGTACCGCTTGCCCATATCCGTGGTGAATTTTGAAATTCGCTTGGTCCAGGATTTGGGCGTCAAGATTGAGACTGGTAGGGCCCTGTCCACGGACGATTTAACAGTGGAAAAGCTTCTGGACGACGCCAAAGCCGTCTTCGTGGGCATAGGTTTGCCGGAGCCCAAGCTAAATCACCTCTTCAGGTCGCTCAACTCCGACATGGGTTTTTACACGTCTAAAAATTTCCTGCCAAAAGTGGCGAAAGCAAGCAAACCTGGAATGTGTGTCTGCAAATCTGCTTTGCCGAGTCTTAAAGGCACCGTCATAGTTCTGGGCGCAGGCGACACCGCTTTTGATTGCGCCACTTCGGCGCTGAGGTGCGGCGCAACCAAAGTTTTTGTTGTCTTCAGAAGGGGTTTCACCAATATTCGGGCAGTCCCCGAAGAAGTGAGCTCAGAATCAACAACAATTTGCTGTGACTGATTGATTGTTGCAGGTGTCTGTTGCCGTGGAAGAAAAATGCGAACTTGTTGGGTTCCTATCGCCTTACAAAGTGTCCTTCAGAAATGGAAAAATCGTTTCCGTGACGTTTTCCAGGAACGAACAACTCGAGGACGGCTCGTGGGTTCAAGACAAAGAGCAACTGACTACGATCAAAGCAAATTATCTGATTTCTGCCTTCGGCTCTGGCATCGAGGACTCCAGCGGTTGGTCTCGCGTCTTAAGCAAGCAGGTTTTAGCGTTATTTTGCAGTAATTGAAGCACTGAAGCCGTTGAAGTTGAACGACCAAAACCTGCCGGTTTGTGACAGTAGAACCATGCAAAGTTCTCTCCCTTCTGTGTGGATCGGTGGTGACTTGGCAGGAACAGCAGAAACCACCGTAGAGTCAGTAAATGATGGAAAAACCGCAGCCTGGCATATGCATTGCTACCTTGAAGGTCTTCCCCAGTCCACGCCTGCAAAACTGCCGCTTTTCTATACAGAAATTGACGACGTCGATATTTCGGTTGAAATGTGTAAAATGAAGTTTGAAAATCCGTTCGGGTTGGCGTCTGCCCCACCAGCCACCACGACCGCAATGATACGAAGAGGCTTCGAGCAGGGGTGGGCCTTTACTGTTACTAAAACATTTTCTCTGGACAAGGTTCGCTTCCCTCATTTTGGAGCCCAATCAAAAAGTTGTTGCAGGATTTGGTCACGAATGTTTCACCAAGAATCATCAGAGGAACAACGTCGGGACACAACTACGGCCCCCAACAAGGCTCCTTCTTGAACATTGAACTCATTTCCGAGAAATGTGCAGAATACTGGCTGAGGGGAATTCAAGAACTGAAAGCTGACTTCCCAACTAAGGTATGTACAAGGCTTCAGTGATTTTCACCAGTGTATAGTTTCCATACTGGTTTTAACAAGCACCCATCTCTACTTATAAAAGCTAATGTTTTAAGGTACTGCAGCAGGTAGACTTTGAGTTTTAAATTTGTAATGTTCACTATTTTTTGGTTTAGGTCTTATTTTTTGTCCATCAAATCGTTCAATAAGTTAACTAATTTGCTACGAATTAAGAGAAAAAGCAATTGTTCTGGTCCTGAACTATAGATTTCCATGTGTGAATGGAATTCAGTTTTAAATGTACCTAAATATTAACTTATCAGAAAACAACGGGGTTGTAAAAAAGCGTTTTGCTAGTAAAACGTAAAAAGAAAAATGTAACACGTATTTCTACATTGTTAAATGTGACATTTGTAACGTAATGGAAGATACTTTTCTGTAATAATCAAAACTAGTTCTTATGATGCCGTTAACATATGTAGTAAATAAAACAAACTCTCAAAAGAGGGTTATAATACTTTATTTAAATTAATTAAACGCTATTCACATGCAAAGTATATTGATTACCAAAATCTAATTTTTAAATTTTCATTTTTTCTCAAAAATATTGTTATGTAACCTATTACAGATTTTATTGTTTTATATGCAAAAAACCGCTCTTTAGAATGACGCAATAAAAAATTAGGGTTTCCATTAAAAAAAATGACGACATGGCCTTGAAAGAGAAGAGCAAATTTTTATGTCAGAATTAGCGCATTTAGAATTAAAAATTGACGTGTCCAAGCGAGTTTTTCTGTCGCTCCCTAGAAAAAGTTATCGAATTAGTTCCAACCTTTTGATGCACACTGTATGTAAAATCATAACGGCCAAATTTTTTTTCTGGGGGAAAGAATATGAAAATTTTTTTTGAGTATGTAAGCAATTAAAAATGCACTCTAATAGGCATAAAAAATATATAACAAGCAATTTAAAAAATATAATATAATAACTGAGCTATAGACGACGGGAGCTGAGTTGAAGGACTCTGTATACAATCTATTATTGCTTAAGCACTCCTGCAGACGTCATTCCATGCTTGTACCATTGTTTAAGTATATTATATACTTAAACAATGCTTGTACCCACAAAAACATTTGTGTTTTTTTTCTCTTTCGTAGCAAGTTAGTTCAACATTCAACGATTCGATGGGCATTCGATAATAATTTAAAAAATAAGATCTAAACCAAGAAATAGTAAAATTTACAAATTTCAAACCCAGTCTACCTGCAGTGCCATAAAACATTCCCTTTTATAAGTAGAGATGGGTGTTTTAAACTATAGACTGGTGAAAATGACTAAAGCCACTATTTATGGAAAAACACTTTCAATTCAAATCTTAGATCATCATTGCAAGCATCATGTGTTCCTACAATGAAGAGGACTGGCGCAAATTGTCAAAAATGGCTGAAGACGCGGGAGCTGACGGCCTCGAGTTAAACCTCAGTTGTCCTCACGGAATGGGGGAGTCTGGAATGGGTTTAGCTTGCGGACAAGTAAAAATCAGAAAAGCTTAACAAACTCTACTGAAAGCGTTTCAGAAACCAGAGCTCGTAGAGGGCATCTCGCAATGGGTGCGTTCCACCGTGAAAATCCCATTTTTCGTCAAACTGACCCCGAACATAACGGACATCGTGGAAATCGCGGCGGCGGCCAAACGAGGCGGAGCCGACGGAGTTGCCGCCATCAACACCGTTTCTGGGCTGATGGGTTTGAACGGCGACGGCAGCCCATGGCCCGCCGTGGGCGTGGAAAGACGCACCACGTATGGGGGAGTCAGCGGCAACGCCACCAGACCAATGGGACTGAGAGCGGTTTCGAGCATCGCCAACACGGTTAAGGATTTTGCCATCATGGGCATAGGAGGAATCGACTCTGCGGATGTCGCTTTCCAATATTTGCAAGCCGGGGCTTCGGTTGTACAGATTTGCAGCGCCATACAAAACCAGGACTTTACTTTGATCGACGACTACTGCACCGGGTTGAAGACTATCCTGTATTTCTACCAACGCTTGCCTAATTGGAACGGACAGAGTCCGCCGACTTTCAAGCACCAAAAAGGCAAGCCAGTGGTCAGGCTACGCAACGAAAGCAATCAGGTTTGATGGTGGGAGTATCGTCGTTTTACTGTTACCGTGATTTGGTAATTGCAGGCGCTGCCTCATTTCGGGCCCTATCTCAAGGAACGCGAGGAGAAGAGCCAAGGTGTACCAAGGGAAATTGTGCCGCACCACGACGGCCAACAAAATGGTTATCCCGACCCGGTTTTGCGCAAAATTTCCAGCAAAATTCCCACAATTGCTGACATAATAGGTAGTTCGCTTCCCAAAATTGGGGCCTACAAGCAGCTGGACAACAAGAAACAAGTCGTGGCTTTGATCGACGACGTAAGTAGCACGACTATTGTGAAGATGATAAAAACGCTACGAATCCGCAGGACATGTGCATAAACTGTGGCAAATGTTATATGACGTGTAACGATTCCGGGTACCAAGCGATTAGTTTCGACCCCGAAACTCACATTCCACGTGTCAATGACGACTGCACCGGATGCACTCTTTGTCTTTCGGTCTGTCCAATAATCGACTGCATCTCGTAAGTATAATCACATCATATATTTTGTGTGCAAGTCGTTTTTTACAGAATGGTTCCGAAAACTATTCCGCACGTTATCAAGCGCGGACTCAAAATCGTCCACCCTCTTGACCGGCTGTAATCGATACTTTTATTAAATTCACTTGCAGGGGCATATCTTTATCTGGGCTTTGCTCTTGCTTGATTTGGACTCAGATTTATCGTCGATGCTGATGCTGATGTCGGAATCATCAGCGGTGCTAGCCGCGTCTATGTTTGAAAATGATACCATTATGGTCTTGCACGGTTTGTTCTTTGAGGGGTCTTTCGCGGGGCACTCTTCGTTGCCGCAGAAACTGTACGGACATAATTCGTCGTCATTGTCTTTTCTGCGTTTTCTGATAAAATGACAGCACCAGTTGAGGAGGCATACGGCCACCAACATTTTTGCAGCAACAGCCAGCGCCACCACCTATATTATAAATCGCACAATAGGTTTTTATGTTACTTGCGAACTTACAACTAGGACTAGTATCGTCATTAGGAGTTTTTCCCGGTTTGCACGCTCCCACGAGTTGATTTCGATGTTGCACATGTGATAGAGGTTCATGGTGGGGTGGTAGAGTCCTTCCGAACAAGTGGAAGTGGTCCAATCGTCATCACAAATACATTCTCCTGTCTGATTGACGACGTAACCGTTGTGGCAGTGAAGATTCACCTAAACCGTTTGTAAAGCAACAGAAACGCCCCGAGAGGTACTACCAAGTTGGACACGATGTGAGAGCTTTCGAAGTAGCCATCTTCAATCAACTCCAGGTCGGATTCGCAGACCGGTTCGTGCAGTTTCCTACAAACGTTGCTTCTGGGGATGTAAACTGCGCTCGGCGGACATTTGGGAACACTCTGACACAGCTTACGTTCCTTGTCGAAATAACTTCGTTTGGAGTTGTACTTGATAACGCAATCGACGGACGAGCAGTCGTCGATGTCGTCCAAATCGTACGTTTCACATCTATGGCAGATGAAGGAGCCGTCGTGTACGAAAGCCCTGTTCGATTCGAAGTAAATTTCTCTTCGAATCTCCTCAACGTGCTGCTCGGCTTTGAAGTGGATGGCCACGAGGCAGCGTCCGATTCTGTTACGCAAATACTGAAAGCGCGAGTTGAGAGAGAATGGTGATTTGGGGGTTCGTACGAAATTTGGGTAGATGAGAGTGATGTTTTTGATGGTTTTGCTGGCGATGAAGCCCATGTCTCCGCCTATGAGGTGCATGTAGCTTGAACTTTCCAAGTACGGATCTCCTTCCACGCATTCGATATTTTGTACTTCGAGACGAATTTGGCAATCGAAAGTATTTTCTACTGTCAAATCTGGAAATGTTCGTTCCGGGTCGAGTCGGATGCAAAAGCGACTTACAAAAAAGCATTGCGATGTCGTCACTGCTGATTTCGTATAAACCGGCGTTCTGGACGATGATGGTGCTAAGCGTGGTCCTTACATTCAATAAGAAATAGAGTATAAAAAGGAACATGTAATGTACGAGCACATGACACTGTCATCATTTGATGGAAATTGTTTTCGGCCACAATAAGTCAGTAAGGAGTAGATATATTTCAATTTGTCAGTTTATTCTGTATAAACAATATTGCACCATATAACTATGTTACAATAAGCCCATTTGTGATACAGTAAACAGCGTTTTTAGAAGCTTATACAAAGGCGAGATATAGAGAGCAAGCGGCTTAAGACGAACAAAGGGACTCACTACACGAACTACAAAAGTCGCTCTACAAATCGGTCGGACAAACAATTCTGGCGGAAACGACGAAACTAGTCTCGAACGCGCCCCCTCCTGTACAATTGCTGCAACATCTCTCGTTTCTAATTTAAAAAATATTGTGTGTGCGTGATCTACCGGTAGACGAGGGAACGCGATCGAGTTTGTGCTTCGGTTTTTAGAAAACTTGAAGTTATCACAAGACTACATTTACTAAAACAACATTTTTATTAAAATATTCAGTTCCAAAATAACTGGACAGATGCGTGATCTCATTGATAATCGTCGTGGCGACGTCTGCAAGAAGCCCCTCGTGTTTCTTGTCAACAATTATCTAACGACTTCGGGTCAAAACCACGCTTGGCGAAGATCAACAGGAAGCTTGGGTGATGGTCTTGACACTCAGCCTTTTGATATCAGTATAAAAAGTATAATTTAATTAATACGAAACTGATGATATTGTGGGCCACTAGTGGAACTTGAGGGTGGTCCAAACGACGGCGCTGGGGTGGTTCACTGCACCGATTTCACAATTTACTGTTCGAGAACGGCCGTTTATCACGAACAAGGCTTCACTCGCCGGCGTTACCATATATTGACCGAACAAACCTAAACAGCAGTTCCATACAAATAACTATTATAACGAGCGCAGAAACAAAAAAGGATTCAGAGTAGGCCATGGAATCACTTTGGAATTCGTTAGAAGGTAGAGAATGTTTGGCCTTGAGTTGGAATTAAGTTTTCTGATCACAATCATTTCTGGAGCTTCGTTAAAAATTTTTTTCTTTCCGAAAATGGTTGGAGAACGTTATTATTTCATTATCTTATGTCAGTTTAAGATGATATAGAGATTTGTAGAAAATTGTTTTGACACAGTTTTGTCATACATACATGCGTAAACTTTATCAAAATAGATCAAGCAAATTTTCTTGCGCTAACTCGTACACTACTAGGAATTACGTACTTAAGCAAAAACCAAAGTGGCTATAGAAAAAATCTAAAGAGCGTTTTAATAAATAATGTTGTCGAGTTTTTAAGAAGCAATAGCAGGTGATATTTTTTGAAAATGGGCAGGGATGAAACGATTGATGAGAAATTACGCTCAATCGTTATCAGTTTATTGAATTCAGATTGTACATACAAACAAATGATTCGACGACTGCAAGACCTCGCTATGTAAAAAAAAACGAAAATAACAGAAGCTGAGAGGCGTGCAAACTTTGATCAATTGAGTGTCAGTGGTGGCCGCAGAAAAAGGGGCCACCAAACATTTTACTGTGAAAAACGGGCGTTAAGGATCGTACTTCATATAAACTCATCTTAATCAAAATACATTATATTATGATGCGTTTGCGTTTATTGCAGATGAGAAATTTGCCGGGAATATGTGGCTGTTCTGTTACCGAATAAAAACATCTTTATAAGAATGCGGCCGTTCAATACGCATTATTATAATATTATAACTAGTTATAAATGTTCATACGTTATCAAATTTAAATATTGAAACTAAAATCAGAAAAACATCTATATTGAACTAATTTTTTCTGCGGTCTTTTAAAACACGCGTGTGCAGTTATAAAAATTTTTATGTTTAATAAATCTAAATATTAAAACTAAAATCTGAAAATTATGTAACTTAATAGCATCGCAATAAACATTTTTTGTCTGTTCTTGAACCGATAGTTTTAAAGAAAAAAAAATATTTAAAATAAACCACATTTTTTTCTAAGAAACTAATAGCGGAATAAAAAATTCTGGTTTTTAATAAATAAATAAATAAAAATATTGATATTTAAAAAAATAACAATAATTTTCCGAAGAAATAAAATCGAAAATAACCAGCCAACCTAGAACTATATTTAAATTTTGGTTGCCACTGGTTATTACTTAATAGTGGAAATTTTATTTATTACTATTTTATAATAGCCGAGCTCTCACACCTCTGTCATGGCAAAATATTATTTGACTTTCTGACTTTGGCAAATACATATAAAATTATCCGAATATAACTATATTTTATTAGAACTTTTACAAAGAATTAAAATCTGGAAACATCTCGGCCTTTTGAAGAAGAAGAAATCTGGGATTCTTTCAGTCCACAAAAATCTCAAAAATTGGTAGAAACTAGCTGCGAAGAATTGAAGCTATTATGAAAAATAAGGGAGATGTTACTCAATGATAGATTCTACATTAGATAAATCGCGGTTTTTACAGCTGTTGCTGTTTTTCGCCAATTGTTATAATTGTGAAAATAACCTTAATAAACCGCCAATTTTTGTCTATGCCTTTTTTTAAATGTTCAGTTCAGTTTACGCGGATAATTTATTACAACTGAAGCTGGAGTTGGACATTTATTACATTTTTTAACAAATTTCATCTCCGGGCGTCTTTTTAGACGTTTTTTGACCAACTCTCTGGCTGACAGTTCCTGTCAAATGTCATGATATGTCAATGTCAAACGTCTACACTGTAAAAAATCAAACAAAGGCTAGCTTCCATGCCCTACTCTGTATCCTTTTTTATTTGTACGCATATTACTAAATAACATTGAAATTGCAACATCAAGGAGTGACAATTTGTTATGCAAATAAATTTCATTATACCAAGGGATTAACTCCTGATAAATTTGGGAGCACTAAACCAAGTAGTTTGTTTTAATTAACAGTTCCTGCATTTTTTGTCGCAATTTCTAAGCGATTCCAACAAGTTTTCCCGATTTTTTATGTTTTTGTTTTTACGCGTTTACGTGTTTCGTTGTGTAATTATACATAGAAAAATAATTCTATACTACCGCCAAATGAGCGATTTTTAGACAAGTCAAATTATGAGCGACAAGCCGGTTTGTCATTGAGAGAAATTGCAAACCGTACCAATTACAAACTAATTGTATTTGGTGCATTTATGAAACCAGTTTCAATTTTTAGAAAAACTAGTTTTAAACAGACGTTATAGAAAATAGGAAGATGTTGATGCATTTTCAACACTTTCCAAAAATAGTAGGCCAGGCATATCCAACAAGAAGAGTTAATACATATTAATCAGAAACACCATCCAAAATCAAACATACAAGTATCTGAAGAGATTTTATCAAGCATGGATTGATCATGGCCGACAATAGCGACGAAGAGGCTCAAGAGGTCCTATAAGAACAAATGATCTTCAAGATTTTTAATTTTTATTTAAGGTAATTCTGAAAAATATGAAACTCTCCCTGTAACTGGGTCTAGACCTGTTGAAAAGAAGTATAAATAAATAAAATAAAAAGTCACCGCTTAAGACTAATGGCTTTAGAAGATCGTTGATAAATTATAGATCAATGGTCCACATTTTGTGCTACATCTTCGATTTGAGCTCAACAATTGGACCTGTGTAGGAAAATATTTGGTTGTAACTTTGAGTGGTTTTTAGTGACAAATCCCAATTCTGTTTGGGTGCCCATGACAATGGAATGAGTGTAAAACGAAGACGTAATCTCAATTTGTTGTTGAAAAACATGCACCAGATTGTAGACATTATGGTGTGGTGGGCTATAGCCCATGGAAGTACATCTCCTTTAGTGTTTATTCGAGGAAACATGATACCTCGTCAATTCATAGGATCTCATCATCTGTTGCCACATTTTTATATATTAGAAGTCCCAAGCGAACAATGACAATTTTTTGTCATAGCCTTCATTGAACATGTCTGGAAGATGAAAAGCGTAAGAACAAAAAATTTACCACACCCTCCGCTAAGATTAGAGGCTTTCCAAAATGAAGTACAGCTTGCTTGGGATGCTATAGACATCTCATCAAGTCTATTCCCCGGCGGATAAATAAGTGTCTTAATTTGAAATGTCATCAAACCCATTATGAATAAAAAAATACAAAAACTGTTTTGTTGTTTTCCTCAAAATTTTAATCATTTGCTTTTTACTAGCACCTGTGTTTACCCAAAAAATGTGCGACTCCTTCTTGGTATTGCAATTGCATTGTCATTTAGTATGTAAAACCTGGCATTTGTAGTATAAAAAAATTACCTGAGCCACTAATGGGCCGATTGGGGTTGTTCCACTTGGTCAGCTTGACCGCGACTGCTTTTCCCACTCCCGTGATTATTTCGACTTTTCCTGAAACACGCAATTCACCGTCACGAATCACCCGTTCCCACTTACCAGTCAGCAGATTCAAAAACAGGATATCCTCCTTGTCCTGGGCGCTTGCATAAATATCGTAGCTGTGAGTAGTTTGGCTGGGATAGAACGTCACGTCTGATATATTAAGAGTGGTCTTTACGTCGAACGAAAACACCAATCCGTTTTCTGAAAACCACGACCAGTCAGCAATCCAAATTCGACCACCATTACCTGTTATTTCTTGCACTATGAGAGTCGCTCCACTGTTGGTTCGATCCAAAGTGACGAGTTTTCTCGAGTCGGGAGATATGTAAGGAATTCCGGGAAGGTTGGGCTTGGTTCCCACAACCGTGTCTGTGAGATAGTCCAAAATGAGTTGTCCGGTTGGTCTGCTCGTGACCGGCTCCAGACATTGCATGATGACCAAACCGTCTACAAAATGCCATGAAATTGGGTTAGAAGAATTGGAGTTAGTTACAGAGAGCCGAAAATTGGATTTGTGTGGGAACGCAGTTGTAAGGAGTCAAATCGACGGATCTTGTGTATCTTAAATTGACCAAGTCCAGCTTGTAGAGGCCTCGCTGGTTGGTGTGGGTGGCGTAGCCGTATTTGAAGCTATAATGCGATAATTCCTGCAACGATAAATAGACAAAATATGTACGATATATTCATAAGAATCATAAGTACTTGGTCCGGTGATGGTATGAAGAGTCCTTTGACTAGATCAAAGTGACCATCGATCGGTTCCGGATGTACGGTGTGGTGTTTGCGCTTCTGTCCGGCATCTCTTATTACCTAAAGGCCATAAAATGAGTAACGATCGAAACTGCGTGGGTTGTTAATAAACCTGTATCGTTTTGATGCCGGTGTTGTTAGTGGACCTCCAGTTGAGGATCCACACTTGATCCAAATGAGGGACGTGGAATAGCTCGACTGGGAATTTATCAGTGCTAACAACCTGGCAAAGTGCAAAGTTAGCGAGTATCGGAAAGAGGCACAATTGTAACTCACATCAACTACGACCATTTGAACTTTGGAAATTATGATGACTCTGTCTCTGTCGGGTTGGCTGGCGTAGACGTATCGGTTGGCCACATTTATGGCCCGTCCCCAGGAACATTTCACGCCCTTGTCGCCGCACACGTACTCCTGAAATTCAATAACAAACTTCTTAACTGGCGACTTATCCGGATTGCCGAATTTTAATTCGCGCCCTCTTTCTCGCAAATCCGTTCCGATCCAATCGGCTGCGAGCCCCCCTTTTGCAGGGGGCGCGAGAATTTTAAATGAGATTCGGTAGTGCGAATTACCTGAGTGCCGGGGATGATGTCTGTGGACTGAATGCGGTGGTAAAGTCTGCAAGTCGAGGGCTCGTAAACCGACACCCCCCAATCGTGAAACGCGAAAAATCTCCGCTCTTCGTTAGGAGATGCTGAAATAAGATTTATGAAATTTGCATTTTTATTTGTTGCGTTTATTTTATACGCACTGGGGGTTGGCTGCTCCTGCACCACCAGGGAACTGATATCTCGGGTTAATCCGCCTGCACACAAAACACAATCAACCAAATTACAGTGAAATTGTAAGCGCCCCATTTGGGGAAAATTTTACACGCCAACCAATTAATTGTATTTGGTGCATTTATGAAACATTCCAGTTTAAATTTTTAGAAAAACTACAGTTGCAAACGGAAGTTATATAAAATGAGAAAGGTGTCGATGAATTTTCAATACTTTCTAAAAAAGACCATAAATATCGGGGCCAGGCATATTTCCAACAAGAAGCGTTAATTCATATCCATAAGAAACACCATCCAGTAATACAAACTTGTGATAGCTGAAGAATTCCGTAAAAAAAATTAAAAACTAAACTTATTAGCGAACAATTACGACTTGTAAAACACGTGTTTTTATACCAAAAATTGATATACAGAGTAGAAACTTAAACTGGAATAAACTTGAATACGAATGTTTTTGCGAAAAAATTTTAAAGACGTCGAATTTTGTTTTTAACTTGTAGCAAGAAATTGGTTTCGCTGTTCGCTCTTATTTAAACTACTATTTACTCTAACAATCAATGGTGAAAGTAATATCAAGCAAACGCTGGCGTTTGCCGTTTTAAAAAGCAGTTACTGTAGGTGCGCCGCAAGGACCTATTCTGGGACCCATCTTGTTTTAATATTTCATAATAACATTCTGGAACTTATTAAAAACCGAGTGTTATATCCTGACGATGTGACAAGTCTTTGCAACGGAAATAATTGTGAAGATTTAATTAGCTGTTGAACTGGTTTCAAGAAAATAAACTGCATTTGAATATAAAAAATTATATGCATGCCATTTCAATTCATACGTATTGAAAAGTATAGACAATAGAAGTCAAGCCATCGCCCAATCCAATAACTTTCTTGGTACCTATGTACTCGTATACAAGATGACGTTTGGTGCTGTATCTTGCCTATTTTTTATCCGATTTGGATCCACTAAAATGAAATCGTTTCAAAAACACTTCAAAATGAACTGAACTGATATTTTTTCTTGCCTACAGTTGTAGAGAGATGGCAGTGTTAGGTTCCTTTTTCAAATTGCAACGTATATATTTTTTACTCGTTTTTTTGGAATATTTTCTTCTGAATACGCAAGCATCAGGGACAAAAGTACTTTAATTGTGGAGAAAAAAATTAAAGAAAAATAAAGTGATCAAAATAATAAAAATATTTGATAGGTGCTCAAAATTATTATGTCAGGAAATATCCCCAAATTATTTACTGGATTCAACAATATCGACAGTGTTTGGCACAACATGGAGCCAATTATTACAGTGCGAGAGTTTTAGAACAGAAAAAAATCGAAATTTCCATAATCACTTCCAAAAAAATTCCCCAAACTGTTCAATTTTTATTTTTTCTTGCGCAAGTTTTGGCGTTGTTCTTAAAAATCTTTCGTCATATTTGGATTTTCTACAGGGCCATCTTTAATTTTTTCCCCATTTCTTTACATATGCGGATAGTGCAAACAATTTTGAAATCGAAAATATGCACCTTTGTACAGTGTCGATGGATAGTTTCCCTTTAAACGGCGCGAAAATTTTAAATTAGTAAAAATAGTCGCGGTTCAAAATTTGTACACGAAATAGTAGAAACGATATTTAGAAAAAATTAGGAATTTTCAAGCAAAAACATCATGTTTTTGACATTGATTTTTTTGACTACATTTTAAAACTGTTGGAATTGTAAGTACAAATTTGCATATTTACGATTTCAGAATTGTTTCTACTGCCCGAATATGTAAAAGAATTAAAGGAATGCTATTAAGAAAAACAGGATGACGCTGAGGAAATTCCATTATGAAGGGCGAATTTTTAAAATAACACTAAATTATGCACAAGAAAAAATTAAAACTGACCTGTTCGAAAAAATTTTCTGGAAGGGATCAGAAAAACTTCAAATGCAAGTTTTCCATTCTAAAAAGTCACATTGTATATCGACGATATGATTTTGGGATGCCCAGCAGCCTGAGTGATATTAGTTATCAATTTAAGATCTTAAGAAAAGTATTTGACTTGCAATTTTAACCGATATTAATTCCAGATTAATCTTATGTTTACAATGCAAAAACGAATAATACGCTGTAAATTAGCACAGGTTCCTATAAAAAAAATTTAATCTTTAATTACTGACTTTTCTAGCGTTGCGAAGAAGTAAGATTACTCTAAAATTAAAAAACATATTGAGATACGGATTGTCCTCATACAAACTGATCAGTTTTTTCTTTTTAATGGAACAACAGTATATTACGCCATTTTCTATCAGTTGCTTTCCTATTATTTGAAATTTGAGCAAAAAAAGGCCTCTTTTGAAAAATCGCTGCTCCCAAACCAATGAGATTTTTGCTTAAAATATTTGACAGAAAATTTTCAATATCGTCTAGTTTATAGTGGTAAAGTCATATTTTGAATTATAATAATATAATATACAAGGTTGCCCATGAATGGAAATTGATAATTTAATCGAATTTTTCAAATGGGACAGACTGTATATATTAACATCAGTCGATCACATTTTTGATAAACTATTTAATGAGGTCCTTAGAACTTCTTAACCAACTATTTTCCAAATTACTGATATTCCACTATTCAATTATACCATTTGAAAGCTCATGAAAAATGTGAGTGATTGATACTAAAATATTCAGAGTGATTTAAAAAAAATCGGTTAATTTAACAATTTGCGTTCATGAGCAACTGTGTATATTAAATTACTACTATTAAATTTTGAATTAATCATTATAAACTAGAAGATATTTGAAAATTTTCTGTCAAATTTTCAAACCAGAACTTTCATTGATATGGAAACAGCGATTTATCAAAGATCGTTTT
The DNA here is from genome assembly GCA_964023215.1 of Eledona agricola. Classification (NCBI taxonomy): domain Eukaryota; kingdom Metazoa; phylum Arthropoda; class Insecta; order Coleoptera; family Tenebrionidae; genus Eledona; species Eledona agricola. The sequence goes on from OZ026855.1 coordinate 22,238,555, forward strand.
TTTTCTAATTAAATGTCAAATAATAGAAAAACAGTTGCAATTAGGTCCATCACAGGTTATACAAAGTATAATTATTTTTTATAGGGGAACCAAAAATAACGTATGTATTTATTCTACCAAAACATCGTCTTAATGTAACTGCTAACTATGTCCATTAGTGTTAAACAAGTTGCTCGTTAAGCATGATTAATAATGATAGGTTATTTCTTAAACGTATTAAAAATCTCTATATATTATTTCTCCAAATATATCTCCCTTAATAATTCATCAAAACCAATGATTGAGCCATCATTTTGAAGATTACTGCCAACGCTATCTGCGAAATATAAACAAACAATTCAAAATTTAAATTAGAATATTACTTTTTAAATTATTATAAACCCTATTTTGGTCATCTATTCAATTTTTTCCCACTCCCCAAGCGCATGTTATTCCAAGCCGTAAAATGGTAAAACAAACATAATTGCGATGCATAATTCTATTATCTACTAGCAATAGGTAAACCTTGGCAATTTTCTCTTAACATGTATGTACTTAAGTACATGTATTTAGTTTTTTTGCAGAAAACTGATTATTATTAAGTAGGAGTATTATTTTTAGTTATTATAGATTAGTGAAAAAATTTGCTTACCGATGTTGGTTGCCTGGCACATGTAAGCTCCGGTATCAGCAAACGCAATGTTCCGAATTTTTAGAGCGGTTCCGTTGCCCACCACTTGATACTTGCGCGGATTTTCCAACCGAAGCGTTTCGTCGTTTTTCAGCCATTCCACCTGCAATCACTTTCCACTATCAAACATGCCACCACCGTTTTGAATGATTACTTTAGGAAACGGCTCTCCCGCAACGTGGCAGAGCATCGTCGCCTCTTCCCCGGGCCTCTTGCTTTGTATTCTTGGCGTAACGTGCACTTCCGGCACCGCTGCAGAAAACCCAAGTCAACCCACCACCAACCGGCAAACCGTACACTTACTATGAACGGTGAGGACGTGCGTCTGGACCACATCTTTGTTCCTCTGTGCGTGGCACGTGTAATTCCCGGCATGCTGCAGCTGGATTCTGGTCAAATAAAGACTGCCGTCGCTGAAAACGCGTATTTCTTCTTCGTTTAGTGTTGAGAGATCTAACTGATTGCGTCTCCAAACGATCGGAGGCACGGGCGAACCGGTGACGTCGCACTTAATTTCTACGTTGTCCCCGACACGCGCGCTTAAATGATTGGTTTCCAGAGCTTTATCCAAAGAGACGACCGACACACCTGAGTAAATTAATTGTGCAAGATGCGGATGGAGTGTGAGGTGGCTTACTGTAAAGTTTGCTGAAAGCGACATAGAACTCGTTGATGCTGAGTTTACCGTCGCGGTCCGTATCGTCGAACTGGATCATGTTCGAAAGGGAACATCCCGTGCTTAAAGTGTCCAGACGCTCCTGCGCCGCGATCTAAAACAATCCATGTAAAATTTACACAATTCCAGCTCACACGAGTCAATATCTCGGGAATCGCAGGTGCGAATTTAATTAAAATTAGCGAATTAATCACGGCGAAGAGACATGATGCATCAAGACAATCGCTTCGTTCTACCTCGTTTAATTCGGTCGCTTCCAGATTGCCATTGTTGTTGCTGTCGTAGTGCGAAAACATAATGGAAACCAAGTAATCTTTGCTGTGATTGTCCTGCGACATTAGCCTGGCGTGGTTGTACAGCAATAAATTATCCTAAAACAGTTTCGGCGGTAAAAAACGTCCCCGGTCTATTGTGCGCTTACTTTCATTATTTCGTACTCCTGCATGGAGCAGTCCTCCTTGTCGAGGGGAAAAGAGGCGTCCTTGTCGCGCGCGTAGTCGACCTCGTTCTCTTGAGGATCTTCAGTGCTCGGAGATGACTGCAAAAGACGGGCGGTAATTAAAGCTTTACTTTTGTTAATGGCTAATTATTACAGGAAATGGAGGCTTTTAGATCTATTAATAAAGGGCGTGTCGCTCCGGGAGGAATCTAATTTGCAGTGTATTAAGCCGATCTTTACAGAAATCGCGCGGGGCGCGACAATAATTGGAGGAATCACTTACGGCATCCTCTGAAGTCGGAGTGACTTGGACCGCCTCCGGATCGCTTTGTGTGATCGTCGTGACGTGGCGGGTTTCCTGTTCCGGTGCTTCAGTGGCGAACTGATTGAAATATAAGTTTGTGTGCTGCACCGACGGGGCCCAGCCCTTTCCTGCAAATTGTCCCGTGTACTTCGCTTATCTGGCGTCCTTTAATCTACATGCATTATTATAAATTACTTTAACGGTGGCCGTGTTTGGCCGCCCATGCCGTGTGCGGGGACCCCCATTTGCATGCGGATGTTTTTAGGGAGATTAAATCATTACGGGGCAACCGAGTCGCCCGGTTTAATGAGTTTCATCGTGAGCTTCATCGATAAAGCCGCAGAAAATATGCAACAATTACGACTCTCGCATCGTTCAATTTGTCATCTCTGACGGTTCAAAGCGATTCCGGAATAATTCGTTATCGGAGTGTCTTCAGAACGTCGCCCGGGACGCTATAATTTTATCTCTTTTATTAGATCAAGTCAGGAAGTGTCGTTCCTGCTATAAACGCTTTCTTCCAGCAGCGTTTAGTCCTGAGATAAAAACGAATACAAGCCGGCCATTTTTTCTTTTTTTTTTCTTATATTTTTAGAAACAGTTGTTTTATTACATTATTGAAGGGGACGTAGCGAGCGCCCCGAGAGACTAACCCGACAAGTGATCATTACGAAATCCTTTCAGATTGCTGACGATCATAAAAATGAGACGACAAGAAGAGTTCTTCAGACATTTACACCGCCACTGATGATGTCGCCCGCAGTCGTGGACAAAACGTCTGGAAGGGTTTTGACCGGGTCACTGGTCGAGTTATCTTTTCCCCAGGGACTTTGGCAGTAATGTCAGAGGACGGGCATGGCAAACCCGGGGTACCCGAGCCAAGGATATCTGAAAGCCGGATATCCTTTTAAAACCGGAAGCTGCACTCGGTGCTTCAGAAACTGGCAGTAGTATACGTTGCTTGTAATTTTTCTGTTAATTCGTGGTTTCTGTGGCAAGTGTTGTGTTTATTCGTGTTATTCGAAATTTCCTGAACTATATATTTGGTAGTATTTCTTCCAGTATTAGCGATGTTTGTGCTTTTGATATAGTATTATAGTTTTTGTATAGTACATATGCTATATATATTTCTTCAGCGTTGTTCGGTTTTCTTGTACATACCGTTCCTTAACGGATGAATCTGTCTCTATAGGTATATTTGTTTTTTATTATCATTGAAGGATAATTCTATTCTTTGTACAGCCGTAGCCATAGAAAACGGATCACCAAACTTTTGCAGTAAAAACATCTTTATATAATTTTTTTGCATATTATTATAATAACAAGTTAAAAATATTCTTACGTTATTAAATTTAAACATTGAAACTATAATCAGAAAAAAATGTTAAATTAAAGGTCTTTTAAAACACTCGCATGTTTAATAAATCTAAATAGTAAAACTAAAGTCTGAAAAGTATGGCAATTTAATTGCATCACAATAAACATTTTTTGTCTGTTCGGCATTTTTTTAAACCGATAGTTTTTAAGATAAAGAATATTGATATACTTAATACATATGTCAGATTTAGAATAAATAAAATAGAAAAAATAGAAACAAAAATAATCAGCGAACTTTGAACTATATTTTATTATGTTTGTTTTGATTGTTACTGTTATTTCTTATTAGTGAAAACTTTATAATAGTTTTACACCACTGTCGTTGCAAAATTTTCTTTGACTTGCTGACGATGGCAAATACATAATATCTTAAGAGAACGACATATTTTATCGGCCATTGTCGGTGCCATTAGGCAATGGGGATTTATCAATATCTGTGCTGAAATTCATGTTATGGGTAAGATGATAAGAGATCCATTTATTGAATATGAAAAATTTTTAGAATTTTTGTGGAACGTAATTTTTTTGGTGGAAAAACGTTTTATTCCTGCTCGAATGGAAGCATAAAAGTATACAAGAAGGTGAATTTTTCGAGGGCCACCATTGCTATCGCGGAACCTGTTACAAATATACAGGGTGAGTCATTAGTGAGGGATCGGTCCATAACTCCTAAACCATGTAAGCTACAAAAATTTTTTAAATACAATTTGTATACCATTTGTCACGCTGCACAACCTAAAAATATTTTGGCGTATACAGGGAGTTCCAAAACTCGCGCATGCTACACAACTTTGTTTTTTCAAATACAACTACCTATATTTTATTTTACTGTTAGAACCCATTTTATCATATATTTATGGCGGTATAAGATATTTTACATTTTAGATCACCGTTATCAAATTACAATTTTTTTTTCACATTTTTTGTCATTTGTATAGGTTTACTCAGAAATTTACTGAGAGGCCGTTTTAGCAGCTAGAAAGCTGAAAGTTGGTAAAAATATGAAGAAAGGATTGCACTTTAAGCCCGATATGCAAAATGTCATTTTTACTATACAGGGTCTGAAATAATTCATGTTAAATAATACTATTTTTAAATAAGCATAACTTTAGTTTTTTAAATGGCACCCCCTATATTTTTGTATGCAATCGAATAATTTACGAGATATTTGATATTTTTGGCTGTGATACAGATTGAGCCGGAATAAAGCAGATAGTGTGCCATGGAAATCATGGAAATCATTATAACTCACATTTCAACACCGCACAGTTGTATCATCACCGACTTGTCATTTAATTATCCATTCCATTATCCACAATTAATTCTATTTTACTAGAACAAATCGATATGATTTATTGTCGGGAATAAGGCAAAACAACCAAAGAGAACATGCAAATAAGAATCTAAAATGCCTTTTGAACTGTTTGTCAGCAAATGTTACGAAATATTGGAAGATCATTCACCTGCCGCGTGAATATATGTGCTCAGGAAGGTGGTCGCCACATTGAACAAATTATTTAGTTTAGCTTACTTTATTGAATTTTTATATTTATTTGTTTATGTGTTTATTTGTTAATTTGTTTAAACGTTGAGCGTAAATTGCCTTAAGTTAAGGATTTCTTTCGCCTTCTCCCAGACAATAAATCATATCGGTTTGTTCTTGTAAAATAGAATTTATTGTGGATAATGGAATCGATAATCAAATGTCAAATCAATGATGACACAACTGTGCAGTGCTGAAATGTGAGTTAAAATGATTTCCATGGCACTCTACCTACCGTATCCTGGCCCAATCTGTATCACAGCCAAAAATATCAAATATCTCGTGAATTATGAATTTTAGCTATAGAATAACCTTAATAAAAAACGAAGCTAGACTCCAGGCGCATTCGATGGCATACAAAAATATAGGGGGTGCCATTTAAAAAACTAAAGTTAAGCTTATTTAAATATAGTATAATTTGACACGAATTATTGCAGCCCCTGTATAGTAAAAATGATATTTTGCATATCAGGCGTAAAGAGCAATCCTTTCTTCATATTTTTACCAACTTTCAGCTTTCTAGCTACTAAAACGCTTTCTCAGTAAATTTTTGAGTAAACCTTTGCAAATGACAAAAAATGTAAAAAAAAAATTGTAATTTGATAACGGTGATCTAAAATGCTAAATATCTTATACCGCCATAAATCTATGATAAAATGGGTTCTAACAGTCAAATAAAATAAAGGTAGTTGTATTTGAAAAAACAAAGTTGTGTAGCATGCGCGAGTTTTGGAACTCCCTGTATACGCCAAAATATTTTTAGATTGTGCAGCTTGACAAATGGTATACAAATTGTATTTAAAATTTTTTTGTAGCTTACATGGTTTAGGAGTTATGGACCGATCCCTCACTAATGACTCACCCTGTATAATTGGTTAAATCAGAAAAAAATTGTATTATTTCATGTTGATTATAAATCTGAAAAAATTACGAATAACAGTATTCGTTTGTTTTATGATTAAAAAACTTAAAATCACCATTTTATTTAAAAATTAACTTCCTTATTGTAACTTTTATGAAACTGAAACTCCTAGATTTAAAGCAACGACATTGAACTTATGATTTTCTTATAGCCGTCTTACGCGATTGGATAGAATACATTTTCAGCTTTTCAATTATGTAAGACATATTTTACAAAAATAACAATAGGTTGTTGAATGTGTTTTAAAATTAATTTAAAGCAATAAATCCCTGGCATCCCATCTGTTATTCTATGTCGATTCTGGTTGTGAATTTTCTCCATTTTTTAAGACAACTGTACGGTACATTATTCAGGAGTTGTTCGGATATGCTTTGAGAAAAATCATGTTGATGTCAATTAGGATGATGTTTATTTTGTCTCAATAAAAGCTTCAAATCTTTTCGCAACCGTAGAGGTACGAGGTTAAACCCGTTTTAAACAACTAAATAACTGCTTCAAAACATGAAGCGTTTTTTACGACCACGACTATTTGGTTTATGAACCTCACTTTTCTTTCTGCGATTTGTACTCACTTCCTAGTAGAAGTGATTTTATTTACTATTTTTTTCGAAAACAACAGCGTACTTCCTCTATTCGTGGGACACCTGTAGATAATATTAATATATTATCTTTTATTACTTTGGGACACCTGTAGATAATATTATTATATTATGTAGAGGTGTCCCAAAAATAGCGGAACCATTAACAGAACGTTGTTTTCTTCGAAAAAAATAGTAAAAAAATCATCAAGATGAATCCGAAGAGATATTCAAACGTTTTCTCGAATCTGCTCATTATTTGAAGGGAGCTGGTTTTTATTTTGTTGTTTTATATTTATTTTCCCTCTTTGTTTTGTTTCAATTTCTCGATTTAGAAACTGATCAAAATATTATTTTCATCCACTCAATATGTCATCTTCAACTGTGAGCAACCATCGCTTTTTATCCTCTTTATCCTCATCGCTTGTATCCTCTTGTTTCATTCGTCCTTCCTTGGTACAGATTTATAATTTCTTTGGTTTTATCGTTGAACTCTTATTACATTTAATTCAGCATCATAAAATTTTCTATTTTTCCCCCAATTTGGTTTTTTCTTATAATCGACTCACGTGTTCTTTTCTGTTGAATCTTTGATTTAGGGGCTAAAAAAAGGTCTCCACAAATTCAAAATTTTTGCAATTAAAAACAAATGATAAAATTTTCAAAAGCAATTAGTTTCAATTACATATTTAAGATTTTTAAATTCATAATTAACAATCTATCGGATTCTTTAAATAACTATTCAGAATTTTTAAAAACTTTTATTTTTTTATTAACAATTTTGCCTTATCGCCTCCATCATTCTTAAATCTGGCGCCGCTTATACAATAATACCATTGTTTAAGTATATCTATACTTAAACTTAAATTTATTTATTTATTTACTTAAACAATGATAATACTATCAGCTAATTGTTACGAGATTTTCGTATTTTTTTTGTGGTTTTTACACTGGTTTCATGGTTTGAGAAAAATCAGGTTGACGTCAATTATGATGAAGTTTATTTTGTAGTAAACGTCCAACAGTTCTTTACAACGAAAATAGAGAAGAATTTGCTGTAGTAATCGCCAACCTCTGACAGAGACGGCACGAAAAGAAGAAAATATTTTCATTTCTTCTTTTTTGTATGTTTGTTTTTTGTCTCTGGTATAATTTGCTTAATGTGCATTCCAACCATGAAATGGTCAGTTAGAATCGAGGGCTCTACAGCTTCTGCAACCAAGTCCTTTAAAATGAACTCTGGAATCGAAACGAATTTAAATGATTTTTGAGCAGAATAGTCGTTCTTGGGTGCTTATGGTCGCATAGTACTTTGCATTATCTAGTTGGGAGTCCTTTTATTTTTTCCCATTTATCCAAGGCTCTTGTAGGAGACCCACCTCTGACAAATCCCCAGTATAAAACGTACTTTTGAAAATTGTCGCCACTGTTTTTATAAAGTCACTGTACTTTTATTGCCCTGAACAATACATTTCTTCATGTACATGGTACATAATTTTGTTTGTCATTTCTTCAAACAATAATTCTGTATTTGTACGATCAAAAATTTGCCAAAAGACGTAGAACTCCGTGTAAAAATTCCAACACGAGTTATAACGAATATAATGATGTTACTTGAGAAGAAATGAGATATGACACAAAGCGTGTGCTACTTTGAAAGAAGCAAGCTTTGATAAGAAACTTGTACTAGTTGAATTGAATAGGAAGCTCATCAAAAACAACAAGTGCGAGTTGAAGCAACGAAATGTTGCGATAAAAGCGGAATTAGCTTCGTGTCCAAATTCCAGCGTGAGAAATATCGTCGATGGAGTTTTTTTAAGCTGGCAAGCGCGAGTGGCGTGCCCATAACACTTTTCTTTGTTCCGGAAAAGCCCCATTTGAGCGGCGCGATAAATTACCGTGTTTGACGCAATGCACCCCTCTTTCCACCGTTATTTCGGTGGCGGTCATGCAGGAAGCTCGATGCAATTCGCAGTGGTTGGGATAAACGTGTCCATCCGAACCGCAGACCAGCCTCCTGTGGACAGCGCATTGCCTTTGACAGACGCACGTGGCCTCTCCGTTTTCCTCCACACATTCCCTTCCTTTCGAACAGTAATGCACCAGGCAGGGATCTGGAACAATGGTCGCTCGCTGTGATTTATGAAGACGGCGCCCGATCGATTCCTGACCACAATGAAACTGGATTATGACTTCTAAATCACTATTCTTGTCTACTTAAATGAACAGTCACGCGAGCTTTCGTCAAATTGGAAATAAGAAGTTTTCTATTAATCTGGATTAAAGCGGATTGTGGATGGTGTCTCCAGAGGGATGGACGGTAGAGATAAGAAATGGCTCACATGTGTTATGGAGTTACAATAAAGAAACGACTTCAACACGAAAAAACAAGTCAATTTACAATTCAGTTTCATATTGTCATTTTTTTTTGTTTTGAACTTTTATCGACTTACTTGTTTCCAGTAGCATGATATGTGTTGTTTGAGGGATATCAGAAGTGATAGAGTCTCTGTGATGTCTTGACCTCTGAAACAATACAAATATATTGAACTTTAGTTAATACTTGACTCAGCTCCTCCAATCCACTCTTCAGAAAGCTATGATATCGAATACATTTTCATGTCTCAATGCTCTTGTTAAAATAATAGCAGATTTAATCGTACTTAAAGGGGTCTTGGACCATGGAGAGCACTTTATGTTTTTTTAGAACAATGCAGCCGCTAATTAACAGTCATATCACGAACAACATTATTTCAGCGATATGAAAACAAAAATTATACAACGCGATAGTGTAAAATATGTATAATACAGAGTGGAAACTTGAATAAATGCAGTATCTTCAATACAAATGTTTTTGCGAAAATTCCCGGAACACGTCGATTTTTGTTTTTCACTTGATACTTTTTAGCCTAATCAGTTTTTTTTCACCCTTAACTTTTTTTCACAAGATATGTTAATTGACAAGATTGCGTAGCTCATGGCAAAAAAAGTAGAACGATGTATTTTTTTCAGGTTTTCCAGTCTTATGTGCGAAAAAATACCTAAAAACTGTTTTTAAGATGCTTCAATATTTTTTTTTATTCATGCGGTGTAAACGCGGGTTTATTATTATCTCTTATAGCCACATTTTGCAAGTAATTTAATTCTCTTTGCAAACTTTGTTGTCAACTTTTATTTGAAAAATAACTAGTGGCTCTTAATAAAAAGGCACTATTTAAAAGAAAATTTTAAAATTGAAATTCGTATTATGGTTGGTTTTGTTGGCAAAATACGAGCGAGCGCAAGCAAAAAATAAAATGAAAAAATTAAAAATATATAAAAGAAATAAAGAATAATAATTACAATGTGTCAAATGACATATTCCTCCATTTGAACAAAAAAAATTAAGGGTAGTTACAGCCAACTGAGTAAATAAAAGAAAAATTGACTTGGCTGAAAAGTTGCAAGTAAATACAAAAATCGACCAGTTTCAGGAATTATTCGCAAAATCATTTGTACTCAAGATTCTTAATTTATTCCAGTTAAACTTTCGACTCTGTATGTTTATAAATGAAAACTGAGCAATACATGTGAAGAACATATAATTTTAACAGAAAAAGTAAAGCCTTGTGAAAAATAGAAATAAATATATAGTTTGGAGCAGAGAATTTTTATTCGTGTATACATTCCTTTTAACTATAATTTTTTTTTTTTTTTAAATGTTCAGGTTGTATTTTACCATATACTTAATAAACTCAGTTTATCCTCGGTGTAACTTTCAGAGCCGGAGGATGATCTCTCACCTAACGCGTTTACCACCGAAAGTTAAAAATAATTAAATCTTCAACTTAAGTATTTAAATCTTTTATTTACAATTTTATACATATGTGTTGCTAAATCTATTACATAATTTATATTTTCCCGTAGTATAAAAATATGTGTTAACTCGTTCTTTAATGTACAATCAGTTTCTACACCATGTAATTCTAACGTGCGTAAAAATAAAAAAAAGATTCAGAGTAAGCCACTTCGAAATTCGTTCCTGATATGTCAAACGTCTACACTGTAAAAATTAAAAGAAAAACTAGATTTCATTGCCTACTCTGGATTTTTTTCTATTTGTACGCAATTTATAATTTTCTTCATTTCAGGGAAGCAAAATTTTAAAATATCTGTACTTCTTCATTTGAATTAGAACGACTTTTAATTCTACAACAAAATTGTCACATAGAGAGTAAAATTTTTCTAGCAAAAACTTCAGTTTTAAGAATTTTCAAAACTTTATTCAAATAAGAGCTTTTCCTTAGTTGCTCCGTTCAGTGTTGGTCTTTCTTTCATGTCGCAGTCTTACTTAAAATATTAAATTAAAATGCAAATTAATTGCGGAGTGCAACCATTGTTTAAGTATATACTTAATATACTTAAACAATATATACTCAATATACTTAAACAATGGTGCAACTAATAACGTGCCTTAAACCATGAAGGCACTTTAAAATTCGTTAACAGTGTAAGACATTTAATCATTTTTTGGAGTTGGAGTGTAGTTAGAGAAGATTGAAATTAAGTTCTGTATTGATTTATTACACGTTGATTTACACGTCTTTTAGACAAAATTTTTACTGACAGTTTTTTTTTAATGTAATGATTTGATAACGTCATAAATGCATACTGTAAAGCTTAAAGAAGCGCCCTGAGCCTCCTTTTTTGTACGCTCTATATTTTTGGTAAACGGGTAAAAAGTAGGTACAATATCAATTGTTTATACAAAAAGTGTACCAAATTAAGAAATTATGTGTTAAATAAATAATAAACGGAACACGATCCAAAAACTCGAATAAGATCGTTATTATTAAATAATGTGTTCCTCGTCCATATGAGTTGCATGTTACTAACATTATTAGTCGACTTCAGTCAACACTGACACGTTCAAAACAGTTAATGTTAGAAATGCATTTGAAAAAATGTAATAAAAAATAATCATTTTTTCCGTCGATCGTTTATTAAAAGCTCAATTAATGCTCGATTTCGCGTAAGAAATCGTTCATTAGTGTAGGTTATTAATGCTTGTTTTTACATTATTGAACGATTTTTCATTTATGCGTGATTTTCTCGGTGGTAACTAGGGTTATTAGCATAGGTGACACACGATTATTTTACGACTAGCTGAATGTACCCGGCGTTGCCCGGACGTAGATTAAATAAACGCAGTGTTGACTAAAGTGGTGATGTTGACTAATCGACATTATAATACAATTAAACAGGAATACTCTACTTTTCCAATCACAAAATAAACAAATTTGTTGAAATTAACCTTCGTTGTCAGGACCGGGTACTTCAATATGATTTGGACAAAGAGGATACCTTGGTTGATATCTGAGATGAAAAATCTTGAATAGACTCTTTAGGCAAAGACGCAGTTGTTCTATAAGCGATTCCAGGAAATCGAAATTAACTTTAGATAATTTTCGGGGAAATCGAAGTTTACAAATTAGCTGATCATGTTATGATAAAATTGAAAACACAATGGAACCATTCCTTTTGCTGCAGTCAACTCACAAACAGAACAGTATGTAGATGATTTTGACTTATCTTCAGAATAAACAAACACTTCAGCATAATTATCTTCTTCTAAACTGCACAAAAATTATTAAAACCTGGCCGCAACTGGTTGGACAATTACAGTGCGAACCTTTTGAGCTCCCTTTCCAGTATTAAAATTTTGGTATGTGGTAAAATGTGGTATTTGGTGGTATTTGTGCATCGCTAGATTTTCAAACTTGTCCATCTTAGTTATAAATGATGTAAAGCAATAATGAACACAATGTATTTACGTAAAATAAATAGTGTAAAACGCGTATCAATGTCAGTAAAGTCTGATCCAACGCTGTAAATTTTGGATTTCAGCCGAGGCAGATTTGGTGAAAAATAAAAACACCATTATCATTAACTGAACGGTCCGGTACGACGATGGTGATTGGGAGCAAATTTGGTTAACGGCAAAATTAACATTCTATATAAAATAAATAAATATTTTGACGGGAATATGGTGGATGTAAAAATCTTATTCGGCTTCTCCGACGGACTCACACTTGTTTACATTAACACAAACTTGTTGAACAGTTAAAGTGCGAACCTCTTGAGCTCCCGTTCCAGTATTAAAATATCAATACCAATACCATAGATATTAAAAAAGACAATTTCCATCACCTTTCATAATACGGTGTGGTAATTGTACATCGCTAGATTTTCAAACTTCTCCATCTTAGTTATAAATGATGTAAAGCAATAATGAACACATTGTACGTAAAATAAATAGTGTAAAACGTGTATAAGCACATAATTATTAAGGGTATGAATGTCAGTGATGTCTGGTACATACAACGGTGAAAATTTCGGATTTCAGCCAGGGCAAATTTGGTGAAAAACAAATACACCACTACCATTAACTGAACGTAAAAATTAGCGTACAAATATAAGTGGAGTCCGGTTCGACGCTGGTAATTTTTCGAAAATTGATTGGGGGCAGATTTGGTTAACGCGAGGATCAAATGTTAAATTAAAATACTTTATTTGATAGCGGTAGACGTTCGAACACTGATGCGTCGCTTCATCGAATTTGGCGACTTTGCGAACAGTTTCCGACGCTGGAGCAGCAATTTTCACAATTGTAGTTGTGTTAAAATTAAACACCGCGATCGAGTACTGCTCCACACGCTGAACCAGCAATTCTCGAATTCTAAGAAACGATAAGAAAGGCTTATCCAATGCTTGGATGTGCGAATTTCTGCATAGATATTGAATAAAACCAAATCGAGCATCGCCTTTTCACGTTTGTGACCTTGCCCTTGACGTGGCAGGCTCAAGCTGCTTCAATAATGTAAAAATCTTATTCGGCATCTCCAATAAACTCACATTTGTTTACATTAACACGCATTCCTTCATGGACTTGTGACGAATTACAAACAAATATTGCAACTTCAAGTGTTCCATTTAATTTCGTTTCTGGGTGCAAGCTCCTTTCTTTTCACTCTAGTCAGTCTGAACTTATTACACAGAGTGATATTTTCAAATCCAGGCGCCCTAAATAATTTTGTCGTTGTTTTCAAAAGTTTCAAGAGAAGGAGAGTTGACAGAGAAGCTAAATTATTCCAAATTATTCCCATTTAGTTCTCTGACAACGTTAAAGACAATGTTGAAATATATAAATACAAAATTTCACACCATAAAAACGAAGTATTTGGGAATTATGTATAAAAAAAGTCGAAGTTATTTATGTTAATTTGGCGTGATTTGCTATGGTTCAAAAAAATGCAAAAATATTAGGTTGATTTGGGGTTGTTTCGGACGATATGGGTTTCTTTGAGGATTGTTTGGAATGGTTATTGATGGTTGGCAGGGTTTAGCTTTGGCGGATTAAACGAAATTTTTGGTAATTATAATGTGATTGGGCTTTGGTTGGCTTGGTAAAAAGTGGTTGGGGTGATTTAGGGGAATTCGAAGTCATTTATGCGAGTTTGGCGTAGTTTGCTTAGAATTCGTAATTTTTTTTAAATTATGGGTTGACCTGGAGTAGTTTTGAATGGTAAGTGTATGACTTTTAGGGATAGTTTGGAATGGTGCGTTATGTTTGGGGTGTTTAACGTATTCAGGTAAATTTTACAAAAATTTTGGTAATTTTAAAATGAAGAATTAAAGTGCGAACCTCTTGAGCTCTATTTCCGGTATTAAAAATGCAATAGGAAAAATAGTAAAAAAGACTATTTCCATCACTTTTCACGGGAATTATACATGGTGGTATTTGTTCTCCGCTTACTATTAGATTTTCAAACTGCTCCATCTTAGTTATAAATAATGCAGAACCATTAATGAACGCAATGTACGTAAAATAAATAGTGTAAATCGTGTATAAGCACACAATACTTAAGCGTATGATGTCAGTGAAAATTTCGGATTTTGGCCGGAGCAGGTTTGGTGAAGAACAAATACACCACTATCATTAACTGAACGTAAAAATTAGCGTACGATAATAAGTGAAGTCCGGTCCGACGCTGGAAATTTTTCGAAAATCGATTGGGGAGAGTTTTGGTTAACGGCAAGAACAAATCGGGAATATCGAGAATATCGGGAATAAAATAATTTATTTAATAGCGATAGAACTTCGAATACCGATGCGTCGCCTCGACCTTGGCGACGTTGAATACCAGCGTTCCAGACGCTGAAGCAGCAATTTTCACAATTATATGAGGTGCACGTGCCTAGTGCGTATAAAAACAATTTGGATAACAAAAGAGATTAATTTGTATGTACCAAATAATACTCGCACAGGTGTACTCGTATGGCCCGTCATAATTTTCACGAAATGAATTTAAGAAATTAACATTCTGAAGTAAATAAATATTTTGACGGGAATGTTAAAAATCTTATTCGGCCTTTCCGACAAACTAACACTTGTTTACATTAACATGCATTCCTTCATGGACCTGTGCCGAATTACAAACGAATATCGAAATTTCAAGTGTTCCACGTCAGTCTGAACTTATTACACAGTGATATTTTCACATTCAGGCGCACTAAATTATTTTGCCGTTGATTTCAAAAGTTTCCCTGGAAGGAGAGTACTCAGCAAGGGGCTCGTCAGGGGTGGCAGAGTTGGCAGTGCCACTCCAAATATAAATTTACTATCGAACACAACAATAGTTCTGTAATTCAATTGCAGAATTTCGAAATTTTCAGATATTTTCATGAAAATCTAGGGCTTACACCGCGTTTATACCGCTTTAAAGTTAAAAACCATAGAGCTGTTTATACAAATTCACGCATGTTGAGAAGGTAGGGCTTGCCCCGTCAGCGTGTTGCAATTCAGAAATACGTTTATGTTTGCATCTCAACTGGAACAAATAATTATTGGAAAGTGGAAGAAAATCAAAATTGGTATCAGCATATTTAATATTCAGAATAACGTCTATTAGTCGAAACAATATGTTTTATGTGCAGATATTTATTAATATTTTATGATCTAATACGATAAGGCATTTATAAATGACACAACCAAATGGAAGATTTTGATTGAAAATGATTATTAATTTATGGTAACCGAAGTAATTTAGGTGAGTTTGGCATAGTTTGCTATGGTTTGTAGCATTTTTTGTAACTTTAAAGTAATTGGGCTTATTTTGGGGTGGTAAGGGGTAGTTGGGGGTGATTTATGATAGCCGAAGTAATTTGAGTGAGTTTGGTATAGTTTGCTATGGTTTGTGGCATTTTTTGTAATTTTAAAGTGATTGGGCTTAGTTTGGGGCGGTAAGGGGTAGTTGGGGGTGATTTATGGTAGCCGAAGTAATTTGGGTGAGTTTGGCATAGTTTGCTATGGTTTGTATCATTTTTTGTAATTTTAAAGTGATTGGGTTTAGTTTGGGGCGGTAAGGGGTAGTTGGGGGTGATTTATAATAGCCGAAGTAATTTGGGTGATTTTGGCATAGTTTGCTATGGTTTGTATCATTTTTTGTAATTTTAAAGTTAGTGGGCTTAGTTTGGGGCGGTAAGGGGTAGTTGGGGGTGATTTATAATAGCCGAAGTAATTTGGGTGAGTTTGGCATAGTTTGCTATGGTTTGTGGCATTTTTTGTAATTTTAAAGTGATTGGGCTTAGTTTGGGGCGGTAAGGGGTAGTTGGGGGTGATTTATGGTAGCCGAAGTAATTTGGGTGAGTTTGGCATAGTTTGCTATGGTTTGTATCATTTTTTGTTATTTTAAAGTGATTGGGTTTAGTTTGGGGCGGTAAGGGGTAGTTGGGGGTGATTTATAATAGCCGAAGTAATTTGGGTGATTTTGGCATAGTTTGCTGTGGTTTGTATCATTTTTTGTAATTTTAAAGTGAGTGGGCTTAGTTTGGGGCGGTAAGGGGTAGTTGGGGGTGATTTATAATAGCCGAAGTAATTTGGGTGAGTTTGGCATAGTTTGCTATGGTTTGTGGCATTTTTTGTAATTTTAAAGTGATTGGGCTTAGTTTGGGGTGGTAAGGGGTAGTTGGGGGTGATTTATGATAGCCGAAGTAATTTGGGTGAGTTTGGCATAGTTTGCTATGGTTTGTAGCATTTTTTGTAATTTTAAAGTGATTGGGCTTAGTTTGTGGCGGTAAGGGGTAGTTGGGGGTGATTTATGGTAGCCGAAGTAATTTGGGTGATTTTGGCATAGTTTGCTATGGTTTGTATCATTTTTTGTAATTTTAAAGTGAGTGGGCTTAGTTTGGGGCGGTAAGGGGTAGTTGGGGGTGATTTATAATAGCCGAAGTAATTTGGGTGAGTTTGGCATAGTTTGCTATGGTTTGTGGCATTTTTTGTAATTTTAAAGTGATTGGGCTTAGTTTGTGGCGGTAAGGGGTAGTTGGGGGTGATTTATGATAGCCGAAGTAATTTGGGTGAGTTTGGCATAGTTTTGCTATTGTTTGTAGCATTTTTTCTAATTTTAAAGTGATTGGGCTTAGTTTGGGGTGGTAAGGGGTAGTTGGGGGTGAATTTTGGTAGCCGAAATAATGTGTGTGAGTGTGAGAATAGTCTGCTATGGTTTGTGTCATTTTGTTTTATTTTAAAGTGATTGGAGTTACTTGGGGTTGCTAAGGGGTGGTAAGGGATGATTTAAGATAACGGATCTAATTTGTCAGTTTGGCGTAGTTCGGGAATTTTTTGGGGTTGATTTGGTAAAGTTTGCAATGGTAAGAGATATTTGAGGATTTTTAATGTAGACGGATTAAATTTGGACTGGTTTGGTAATTTTTAAATGAGTCACGGATCGACATTATAATTGAAATCAAAATTATAATTGAAATATCTGCGCCTCGCTAGGTACGTCAAAAGTATGATCAGGAAAGCAGAAACTCGACCTTGAAACTGCTTTTGTCGCTGTCGTGTGGTTCGGGAGTGGTCCGTCTGAGTTCAGCCTAATGTAAACCGGTCGCCCGACGTCGAAGTTGTTTTGGCTAGACACGTGCTTCTAAAAAAAACCCGGTCTCCGCGAGCCGATCATTTTTTGTTTATTTTAACCGGTTTTTATTCGGTTTTTATTTAAATACAAAGGAACCGGACCGAATTTTGCAAAATCTCCTTATTAGTGTTCATTCTCGGCCCTTGATAGACCCGTGTCTAAAATTTCAAGTCTCCAGCCCTCCCGGTTTGGGCTGTAGGTTGTCGGTGAATCAGTGAATGTGTAGATGTGTAGATGTGTAGATGTGTAGATGTGTAGATGAGTGTGTCAGTGAGGACACTTCGCTTTATATATATAGATTTGGAATTTTTAGTAGTACATTTTTGTCCTTTGGAAGACATTAAAATAGTTTACGGTCAATGAAAATATATTGTAAATAACTCGTATGGTAATGGGCGATTAATAATCCCGACAATTTTTAAACTGTTTCAATTATTAATCATTAATCATAATCATTAACATTCTTGTTTATTAAATAACTATTATTTGTACTTTTTTGTTCGCCCATCACAGATGTGTATATTGAACACCTTTACTTACCGAGATTATTAATCGTTACACTCGATTCCAGAAAATTAAGTAAATAAAGCTATTTCATATTCGTCAAATTATTTTGCAAGATATCTTCCTTTATGAGTTGTACTTTTTGTATACACATTCTTAATGCCTAAGTAGTTGTTTCGTGATGACCAAGTAGTGTCTGCTTTTGCCAATTTTGTAACACATTCAGTTTCTGTTGTCTTTGCGGACAATGTAAAACTCAAGACAACAAAAGCACCGGACGCGACTATTCTAGGCACTGGACAAGCTTTAATAAAACAATTCTATAAAGCAAGACAAGTGGCGAATAAAAACCAAATATGAGTTGAATTGATAGTTTATATTTTCATAATTTTCAGAAAGTAATGCACAGGCTTAATTTGTCCGATAATTACTAAATCGGCTCTTGGAAGATAATATTAATCAGTTAAAAAATAATTCATATATATAATATCTTTAAACCTTGTGCTTATTGTAGATTTTGCAATTTGATAAAATTAAACAATTCGTTTCCTTCGCGCCCTCTCCCCTACAATCCCAACGGAAAAATATTATAAAAGAGTGGACTTTTTGTCAAAAACGTCTTTCATCGTTGCACCGCGCTAACGAAGTTAGAAAGTGCATCGCCTCCGTCAGTTTTCCGGTGTGGTTTCAAGACGCAACTTTTTCCACTTGCAACCGTTCGCTATTGAAAATTCCAAGTTTCCAATCTGGCACGATTAAAAAGAAACTATTTAAAAAACCGTCGAGTGGTGGAATGAATTAGTTCTGTTCCCAACATCGCGGTTATATTTCATGCGGAAAATTCAATTTTCATCAACACCACTCAATCCTGGAATGAGATATTGCATCGTAAATTAGTCGATGGCGGCGAAGGAGTTTTGGATTCGTGGCCAGAGCGCCTGCTTCGAATGCAACTCCCTTCGGTCCGAGTTCATTTTTGCATTAAGTCAGATTACCAAGTCAGTCCAGAATTCTGAATGCTAATCCCGCCCAGGTGTAAATGCAATACCATAAGGTACACCAAGCGGTGCCACAACACCTCCGGGAATCTCTATCTAACACACAAACTTCGCCAGTTAATAGATTCTGAAATTGGAGCGGCAGTCAAGTGGTAAGTCGTGCATTCACGTGCATACGGAGGGCGGAATTGCCGGTCTAATTAAATTCGGTATCGCATTAGCCGAACACCGCTTTTTATTGCACCCAGATCGGATTATACTCAGTAATTAAACTGGCACTGGCAAGCTGCAATATCCGCCTTTTAATATGATTGCATTCCACTAAAACTACAAGGTGTGGACTTGATTTGACTCGCTTACTTGCGAATAATAAGTTCGTTCTGTTGATTGACCAGAAAAATTGTAACGTTCGCTTTAAACATTCAACTCCTTATGGGTTGCTCCGCTTGATGGGCTGTTTATTTGATGCTACGTATCTATCTGGGGAGAGTCCACAAGCACGAACCATTTACGATTTCCGGGCAAACATCCTAGCCAATGCCAACAATATCGACCAGACATGTCTGTGGAAGCATATATTTGTCCTGACAATTTTTACAATCGCATTAAAATTAGTAAATATTCGTATTGTTCTATTGAAATGTATAATATATTCGGATTGTCGATGCGCTAAATGTAATTTTTTAATTGAGAATCGATAAAATTTTACGATTGCATCATAAATTTAGGGATAATTTGCAAATCGCTGAAATTTTAATATAAATTCGAAACACAACATCGATCATTAACTCTAGACAAAAATAATGTTTAGAATATTGTAATGTTGGAACGGAGCTCACAAATTTGAGATGAAAATGTTGCATGTTCCTGTTCTCCGGCAATTTCTCTTGTTTACGTTGATAATAAAAAGCAAAGTTCCATTCGACTTTAATCTGCAAATCCATTTGGATATTGTCGCTTTCAATCGCGTCTGATCGCAATCCAGACGTTTGAATATCAATTTTGCTTGGATAAACGAAGAGTCTGTAATTTAAATTTAGATGAACTAAAGTTTCTTTAAACTTTATTTGAACATTTACAATGAAAAAACGCGGTGCAAATATTGACCAGTAGCTATTGTAATTTCCTCTAAATTAAAAACAATACGCTGTTCCCAAGTAGCATTTTTAGTGGGCGCCACGTAAGAGCCACTACCGTTACCACTTTAAAGTTTTTATCACTAGTGGTTGCCACGTAATAAGAACGGTTCTATTCCGTGGCTACCACTAAAATGGGGAACATTTTTTGCGTGGCTGCCACGTGGTGGCCCCTATACAGTTACGTTCCAGCCACTTGACCACCACGTGGCAAAAAGGTGGGCGCCAAGTGGCAGCCACCTAAAAGCCACTAAGATTGATTTTGTTTCTTCTACATCGCTCGGTCTCTCTCCTTCATCTTATTTCTGTTAACAAATAATATATGCATCTCTTTTCTACCTTTTCATTGACTCGAAACTGCATTTTTACTAAGTCACCATAAAGATATTCTTACTTGCAAATAAATAGGCAAGTATTATTAACTTAAGGCAGCACCCTAGATGGTATAAACTCAGAACGATATCAAGTTTACTGTCAAAAATAGGTGTTGCACTTCGAAATATCAGCATCCCCTTCGCAATATCTGATTATTTAAACAAATTAACGAAAAACTTTAGATCGCAATTTTCAAAATATTTATCTCCAAATGCCACAAACAATTTTTTTAACAATTATCCTTGGTCATCTAAAACCAAAAACCAATAATTACACAATAATAATGTAGTCCTGTCAAGAAATTATAATTTTTTGAATGATCTGCTCAACTTTTGTGATAATGGCGGCATTACTACTGTTCTTAAATATGGCTACCTTTTAGAATATAACTTTAAAGTGGTTTTTACGTATTTAAAGTGAAAATCACTTCTATACGTGGCGCAATAGTGGCATAAACGTGGCAACAATCATTAGTTGCCACTAAAAATGTCTGCCACTTTAAAGGTTTTATAGAGGTGGCCGAAACGTGGACGACACTGTAATTACCACTTTAAATCTGTCGCCACTTCTAAGTTATATTTTAGTGGCTTGATATGGTTACCGCCACTGTCATTTTTCACCATAATGTTATAAACACTTTAAGGTGGTTTCAGATAGTAACCGGAACGTTTCAAACACCTTAAGTTCCACTACAAAGTGATCCACTATGTAGTGATTAATAACAGTGAAATTCACGTTTTTGCCACTATTTTTATATAAAGGAAAGTTATTCTTACTATAAAGTTGTAGATTTAGTGGTAATCATGTGGCAGCCACTAAGTCAAAGTGGCGGCATAAGTTTTTCTTACTTTGATGCTACTTGGGTTGTTCAAAACGATTTTTTCCACAAACGATTACTCGTTTAAACATGAGTGCAGCCGATTTTATCCGATTTTATAAACCCACTTATTTTGAAAAAATTAATTAAAATGGCGGATAATGTTTTTATTTATTTTTATATAGTTTATGCTGGACAATTGAAGCGCTTTATTAAGATTTTGGGAATATTTTTAAACAGGAATTTTTGCCGTCCTCATCAGATTACAAGTTAAGTTGTTTATTGATAACAATTTTGGATACAATACATTTTGTCTTTGCTTTAACAAATTCCATTAATATAAGAACCAATTTTTTCTTTTGGCAATGTAAGTAACAAAATTTGATTTAAATATCCCTTGGCGGCTATTTTTGAAGAATAAAAAATATGTACTTGCACGGAGATATCCTTTTTGAATAAACCTGCTAATGGTAGCTTTGGAAGAGATAGCTAAAAAGTGGATAAGACGTCTAGCTCGATTTTTGAGAACAGATGAATATCGAAAACCGAAATCCGATATCTTCATTTGTTTAAGCTATAGGACGGGTCTCGTTTTGTTATATTTTCTGAAAATGCCCGTACTTAACTTTCTTATTTATGAATACTTCATAATTGCGTTTTAAATTTTTTTAGAGGTTTTTACCTAGAATAAGATGTCCTAGTGAGTTATATTTAAAATGTACCATTTTTGACTTATGAAACACATTTAACACCCGATACATATATATTTTGATTTGATAATTCAGCAAATAATATTTTACAGAATTAAAAAGTTTTGAATAAAATATAAAAAAAATAAACAAAATACATTAATTAAACCAGGCTTAAAATAATAAGAAATGATAACCAATAAATTGAATCGTTTTTAAAAAAATCCTAGAGGGTTAAATCAGACGATCGCGCTGGCCAATAGTCCATTAAACTAATTTGACAAATAGCTAGTGCCTTCTCAGGAATTCTACGTCATTTTGTTGAAAAAACTTCGACTCTTTGAGTATGTGGTTCATTGTCCAAAAATTGGTTCACTATTTTATGCCAAAATTTGTTAATATTCTTGTGACGTATGTATGGTTCCATAAAGTGTACATAAATATACATTATTAAGTTTTTTATTATTAAAACTATTTTTAACTTTCTATAATACGACTAAGGTACAGAAATATCGATGTTGTTTCATAAGCCAAAATGGTACTTTTAAAATATAACTAACTAGGACATCATATTCTGCGTAAAAACCCAATTTAAACAATATTCATAAATTAAAAAGTGGGATCGTTTGAAAATTTGCAAAAAAACATTTTTCTAGATCGTAAATATAAATTGCTTAAAAAATAAATCTTAAATGTCACTTTTGTAGCGTTAGATTCAGAATATCATTTAGAATCCAAATATGAAATAACATATAAGGTGTCCCCTTTAAAATCAAAAACTGGTGTTATTTCTGGAGAAAGTGAAACTCTTTATGCCAAACAGTGACAAATGACATGCATATTTGATGTACCAAGTTTGAAAAAATTATTTTGTAAATAATGGAAAAAAGGGGGCGGGGTGTACCATGAACCTGTTACTGTTACGTACATTACTAAATGATGTCCGGCACATTAGAATTATTTTAAGTGGGAATATTCTGTCCGAAGATTAAGACGGTCTAAAATTCAACATTTTTACTTGTTTACATTTGTTCAGTATGAACTGTAGGTACTGATTGCATAACTTCAATGAAAGGTGAGCAAAAATTTGGTTGAAACGCTTTAATTGTCCTGAAGTATCATTAAAAATAATATGTACACACTTTTGGTGGAAATATCAATTTTGCTATTATAAACAAATTTTAGAAAATTTATCTCGCGCGATTTAACCATTTATAAAGGAAGAAATCAGTGATGTATAATAAGTTTCGACAAATAACTTGAACATAAAAGCTGTAAGGTCTTCCATACCCAATTTAGTAAATGCCTAAAACTAGTTTTTTCAATTCAAAATTACTCGTTTAAACATGAAACTGCCATTTATCCGATTTGATTAATCCTTTTTTTAATTTTTTTATAATGCAATGGTTAAAAATAAAATGTGCAAAGCTCCATTTTTTCACTTAATTATCTCTGGCATATTAAACACTGCAAACGTCGAACGTTGGACACTCGTTACGCCAAACACATAACGTCCACCTAAAAATAATTCACAACAAAGCGGCTCGGTGACATCGTAATTAAGTTGCAATTTTAATGATGAACCGACGCAATTTGTTAATATTGATGTAGGCGTTGCAGCAAAACGCGCTCGTAACTATTTTAATGAAAACATTATGTCATATTGCAATAAAGCTGGTAGTAATCGCATCGAGATAATCTGACGCGCTTACGTTGTGACCGTTAATTGATTACAAGTTGTCTCCGTGAATGCATTAGAGCAGATTGCTTCTATTTTGCGGTCGTTTTCCAAATTAGGATTTCATACACCGCTTCTGCTGGCGCGTCCTAAATTTTCGTTATGTTATTTTCCAATTTGTTCACTGGGCGGATTGTTAAATATTCATGAAGAATTACGTTGGTGTTAGCAAAAATCCGGCTTCTTTCGGGACGCTAATGCGTCGGACGGCAATAATTACCTCGAATAATTAGGGTGCGGCCTGTCGAAAGTGGCTCGGTTAAGCAGGTGCAAAGTAGCAGAGAGTCGAAACTCACTTAGGATTCAATTTAATTAGCCTGATGAATTCGGTCGCTAAACGAAGCCGAGCACTTCCTCCGGCCCGTTTTTTGCAATATCTACGCGAATTCTCGATAAAATCCCACCGCAAGTGAAATCTAATTAGAATCGGAACGGTTGAGACGCGGAAAATTCCATTTCGAGGAAAAGAGCAGCCGTCTTGATCCATCCGTTCCTATTTGTAACCGGAAATTTAGCTAATAAATTTCCCGAGTGGGTGCATTGTGCGGCGCAAATTTCGCCCAAATGCACCCCGACCTGCAGCTTTTTCAATTAAAACGCGACCTGGCGCTTTCAGAAGCGAGTCACACATCCGAGGCTCGATGAAGACGCAAAACACGAAGCTCCCCAAGCACCACTTCACTCCCACATTATGCAAGTTTGAGGACCGCGCTAAAATCTACCTTTGTGCGGGCTTGTTGTGTTCTTTCGCTTATCCACGTTTCGTATTAAAATCATAAACTACAAGTTCGCCCGTAAACATTTTAACGCTTCACCTAGATTCGATCTGAGTTTTACATTGTAGAGGAATATTCTTGTGTTCCCGGCACGCCATTAATAAATTGCTGCCGAACTACAGACGAGGAGTCTTGGCGTTATATTAAAATTTGATTGATTTCTTCTTTAACAAATCGCTCTCTGGATGAATGCTTCAATCCAGTAATACGCGAGGATGTCGAACAATGGAATTTTTTATTTCATCAAACATCGATTTTGTGGCCCGTGGGTAGGGATTTGAGCGTCCTAATTACTTCCCGCATTTAAATTGCAATTATTGCTAACGAACCACCGGACCGAGAAAAACGCAATTTTCCACTAAATCTCAGAAAATAAATTATTAAATTGTACATTATCACTTAGCTGGGAAGCGGGTATAATTGGGCGCCATGTGGCTTCATTCCTTGATATTGAATGCCGAAATAACCCTATTTATATGCCAATTTAGCTACAAACTAATAATTAGATTTGTCTGTGACGCCCGAGGATTGGTGCTAATTGCTAGTTAAGCTTATCTGATTATCATTAATTAGGCGGATCGATGTTAAATTATTGCTTAGACGTCGCGACAAGAACAGGTTTCCTCATCTCATCTACACCTTTTCCAAGTGTAATTCAGTGTAATCAGTGGTGCCAGGTGTTAATCATTTCTCCCTGGAATTTATACTCAAAATCTAGGGAATTTTTAGAATTTTTTTATTTAATTATTTTTTAAATTACTACTGTGTTTTTTACAAATATTCAGCACTAAATATTAAGCTATTGCTATACACTTTGGAAAGCTTCGAGTAGAAAGATTATAATGACGTAAAAACACTTTGGGCTCTTATTTAAAAGTTCAGGGAAGATATATTTGAGGTGAAGTACTAAGATTCTTCAACTAAATTTTTTTATAATTTGTTGATTATAACGTGAGTTTAAAAATTAAACTGGACTGCGTTGGCCATGAAATGTATCGGCTTTCCAGTGTAGCAACCATAGTAAACCTAAGCAAGTAGATTTGAGAAATGTTAAATGACTACTGTCAGTCTAAAATTTTCTATCAAAATAAAACGGATGAATTTTATTTAAATTGGTTATAATAAATGCCAGGACATGTGTTGTACATCGCTCTCAATAACTTCGCCTCCATTTACTGAAATGTGTCCCAACAAATTCTTTTTGTTTTACTTTCTGTTTCGAAGTTCTTCC
The DNA here is from genome assembly GCA_964023215.1 of Eledona agricola. Taxonomy (NCBI): domain Eukaryota; kingdom Metazoa; phylum Arthropoda; class Insecta; order Coleoptera; family Tenebrionidae; genus Eledona; species Eledona agricola. The sequence continues at coordinate 22,264,289 of OZ026855.1, forward strand.
GAGTTGTTATCAAGTGTTTTGTAAATGAATTGTACCACTTCGACCAAAAACCCGAAAGTACGATATTATTGGATTCAAGTTATTGGACGAAACAGCGAATAGGAGTGTGTAGTACTTTATTCAAAATGTGTCGAAGAATTTCAGGAGCTCTGAGATCTCATTAAAATCACTTCCATTTTTACGAGTTTTTCGAAAATAACTCATGACATGTGTTAGAAAACTTCGAATTGTACGTTCTTCTCATCCTTCCAATCATTAACTTGTGCAGCCACGATTACGCTGCTGTATCCCGCACTAATTTAAAAGAAATTTAGTGGTATCAGACCTGCTATGGTGGTACCTCTGCTTGTCATTGCGTTTTACGTGCGTATCCCGCCGACGCCCTCATTTCTTCTCTCGTCGTTTTTTAAGGTATTTTTAATAATTAATCCTTAATTTCTAGTTTAGGTGTACATCAGAGACATGAGAAATTCCAAGAGAACTCGTTCTCGATCAAGATCGAGATCGAAACGACGTCGCATCAGTAAATCTGATCATTGCGACTTTGATCGCCGCCTTTTACGTATTGAGGCTTTCTTAGACCGCTTCGAGCGAAATCGAACCCCAGACTTCCGACGAAGTGGTTTGTTGTCGTGCAGAAGCACCTTGAGGAGTAGATCTCCACATGGTCGTGGCCCAGAGTCCTCATCAAGGTCACGTCCATCTCCAGTTGATGAGTCAAACGTTGATCGTTTCAACACCAGGGGTAGATCCCCACATACTTAACTCATTCACAACAGCAGGGTAAATCCCCACCTATGTCAGTTCAAACTGCAGATTCGGATGTCGAACGGGGTGAATCTCCAGGCATTATTCTTGATATTTCTCAAGACGACCTCCCTGAATCTTTCCTGCAAGCAGTGGGGGTAGATTCCCAATTGAAATCGAGCGAGAATCATTCAATTCCACCCGGACTACTTTCTAATTGGTCCGATTTTTTGCACAATGGGTTACCGAAGGAAGATAGAGAAAAAATTCTTAATTCCTATCAACCAATTGAGTCAAGCGGGCTTAATGCTCCCACATTGAATGCCGAAATCGCAAATTTATTAACCTCCAACAATAAATCCAAAGATTTTAGAGTGATGGCCGCCCAACAGGGAATAATTTCCTCATTGACCGCTCTTGCATGCGCACTAAAACATTGGCGCCCTTTTTTCAGTTCCAAAGGAGGAAAAATAATCATTAGGCAAAATCCTGGCCGACAGTTCGACACTTTTGTGTTCTATTTTTCATTTACTTACCTTCGCCAGACGCGAGGCCTTATTCCCCTTTTTGTCCGCATCCTCTAAGGATGCTACAAGTAAGGTACCTGCCACAAAATTTCTGTTCGGCGAAAATATTTCGGACACTGTGTCCAAATAAAAATCCTTGGAGTCTGTTAGCAAGGTCATCAAGGCACCTACAGCTAACCCTAAGGTTATGAAAACCTCCACAACTCGAAACCAGGGTTTTTTAAATCATAATCCACTCCAGGGGGGGAGCGAGCCATCGAATGGGCGTTACCCCACCGACTCCGGCTCGAACCAGGTGGTTTCCAAAGAATACAGGGACACAAAAAAGGAGTCAACCTACCATCGCAATCGCCGTTCTTAAAAAAGCGTCATTCTACAATGGCTAAAGGTAGGCATTTCTGAGGTTAAACCATCTGGGCGACTCCGTTTCTTCCTTCCCACCTGGACACAAATTACCACTGACAGCGTCATTCTACAATGGCTAGAGGGCTACACTATCCCCTTTAGAAACATCCCACGTCAAGTTTCTCCGCCGATCAGCAGTGGTCCGGCGCACAATAAAAATAAGCCATAGTTGATCTATTGGCTTCGGGAGCGATCGAGAGATGCACCTCATGTGATGGTGAATTTCTGTCGCCGCAGTTATGAAACTCTTAAATCGCAACGATTTTATGAGTACTATAGACTTAAAAGATGCCTATTTTTAAGTCCCTATAGCCAAGTCCGATCGAAAATTTTTGCGCTTTAGGTTTGAAAGCGATTTATTCACTTTCACGTGCCTGCCTTTTGGGCTAGCATCAGCGCCATTGGTCTTTACAAAGATTATAAAACCTATCTTGCCTTATTTAGGCCAAAGAGAGGTAACCTGTGTCTCATACTTGGACGATATTCTCATCCTCGGCCCTTCTTATAACGATTGTTTAGTTAAAACAAAACTGACTCTAATGACACTAGACAACTTGGGCATTATCATCAATCTTGAGAAAAGCTCATTAACACCTACACAATCGTGTAGGTTTTATTCTGAACTCTCAGACAAAGCAGCTTTCTCTTCCTTCTAGCAAAATCATTTCTACTCTACAGTTTATGAAATTTTTCAAAACTAGACAGGAATGCACCATTCGCAAATTTGCTCAGTCGTTTGGAACTTTAATCTCCGCCTGGCCAACCGTTAAATACGGTTTTCTGTATACAAGACATTGGAGAGGAAAACATTTCAGGCCCTCCAAAAAGTCGGGGGGAATTTTGACGACAAAATGAAGCTAGACATTGAAATTCCAAATGAGCTGCAATGGTGGGAAGACCATATTACCGATTCATATAACGATATCCGACAGGATCGTTATGCACTCGAAATTTTCTCGGATGCATCCCTAACGGGGGGGCGATGCCAGAACTCATGGAAGGTGGTCGTTGGAGAAGAAGAGACAGCATATCAACTATCTCGAATTAAAGGCCGCCCTCTATGCACGCAATTGCTTTGCGGCACATTTATCCAACTGCAATATATTGCTTAGAGTAGACAACACAACTGCTCTGTCCTATGTGAATCGCATGGGAAGTGCACAGTTCCCTCTCCTTTTTTCACTAGCCCGTGAGACCTGGCAGTGGTGTGAGGCCAGAAAGATCTGGCTGTTCGCTTCGTACAAAACACAAAACTCAACTTCGAAGCGGATAAGGCATCTCGCAGTCACTCAGAGAATACCGAATCGAATTTCGACTTTACCTTTTTTGATCAAATAGTCGACAGGTTTGGTCAACCAGAGATTGATCTATCCGCTTCCGATATGAATGCCAAATGCGCCAAGTACGTTTCTTGGAAGCAGGACCCTGGGTACATCGCAGTCGATGCTTTTACCATGTACTGGTCAAAGCTGCGGTTCTATGCTTTTCCGCATAAACCTTAGAACCTTAAACAAGATACGACTAGACAAGGCGGAGGGAATACTCGTGGTGCCCAGTTGGGAGTCACAGTCTTGGTATCCGATTTTTTATTTGTCCTTGTTAAGAGAACCTCCTTTGGTTTTCTTACCTAGTTCAAAGATGCTTTCGTCTCCTGACAGACGGGATCATCCACTTGCAAGCTCCCTAAGTTTGACTGTCGGGCTTTTATCCGCCAGGCATTCCGGCTGAAAGGAGTTCCGCCATCAGCAATGGACACATCTAGAAGTTCCCTTAGCACTTCAACCATGGCACAATACAGTGTCACTCACAAACTGTGGATGATTTTTTGCGACCAGCACAGTGTCAGTTACTTACAGCGCCCGTAGGGCGCGTGATCGAGTTTCTTCAACAGCGGTTGAAAGACACTCAACATAAATTTGGAACCGTTAGTTCACACCGATCCGCCCTCTGATTCTTCCCTCTGATTACCTCTGATTCTTCCTGACGACATTGGTCGTCAAGAAATGGTAGAGTGTTTGGAAGGGGTCGCTCGCATAGGTCCATCTCGCCCGAAATATTAGGCTACATGGGACCCAGCAGTCGTAATACAACACCTGAAGAAACATCATTCCAATAATCCCTCACTTTCGTTTGAGGATCTCGGTGCAAAATTACGCACTCTTCTGACATTAACATCAGCACATCGGATTTAAACGTTATCCTTGATAAAAATTTCGAATATAGTATTTAGCGACACAGGATGCCAAATAAGGATCACCAATCCAACAAAAACCACAATGAAGACAGGAGTTATCCTTACCTCGAATATAAATTTTTCACCGAAGACCTTTGTGTCGAAATATCCCTTCAAATATATAGAAATGTCAGTAAGTTTCCGGAATAATGAAGACCACCTATTTTTGGCCGGCAGTAAACCAAATCGGAAAGTAACAACGACAACTATATCCAGATGGATAAGACAGCTTTTCCAAAAGGCCGGTGAACACATCCGTTTTTTCTCCTTATTCCACTCGACATGCCGCTTCGTCAGCAGCACTACAGGCTAGCGTATCCATCGAAGATACGAAAAGCGGCCGGCTTGTCCGGAAAATGCATGGGAAGTGCACAGTTCCCATGCAAAACAATCGAAATTTTCTACTGTAGATTTCTGTCCACAACAACACCATTAGTAGATGCCATTCTTGGCAAACAGTGACACACCCGAGGGTGCATAATAACCTTTTTTCGTGTATGGTTGCTAAATCCTAACACGTAATTCTAGGAAGGACTCTTTAAATAGTTGTTTACATAACAAATTATTTTTCTTTGTCCTTTTCACCCGCAACAATTTGACCGTAGGTGGCTTTGAACATCTGCACAAGTTAATGATTGGAAGGATGAGAAGAACGTACAATTGAAAAATCAAACGAACTTACCAAGTGATGTTCGATTGTAATTGTACGTTCTTCTCATCCGAACAATCAGGCCCACCGCTCCCAGGATAGTACCCCCAGAATTGTTGCGGCTTAGTTCTTGCTTCAAACTACAATGACAAGCAGAGGTACCACCATAGCAGGTCTGATACCACTAAATTTCTTTTAAATTAGTGCGGGATACAGCAGCGTAATCGTGGCTGCACAAGTTAATGATTGTTCGGATGAGAAGAACGTACAATTACAATCGAACATCACTTGGTAAGTTCGTTTGATTTTTCAATTTTACATACTGATAGATGTGTGCATGAAATTCTTCAGTCAATGTGCTCACATAATTTTGTCGAATCCAATCGATCCTTCTTACATTATGTATGTAACTGCCAATCAACCATAATTATGAATTTTAGCCATAAAACAACCTGAATAAAAAACGTAGTCAAATTCCAGATGCATTCAATGGTACACAAAAATATACGAGGTGCGATTTAAAATTCAAAAATAGTATAATTTAACACAAATAATTCCAGACCCTGTATAGTATAAATGATATTTTGAATATCGGACGTAAAAAGCGATCCTTTCTTCATATTTCTACCATATAGACAATACAACTTTCAGCTTTGTAGCTGCTAAAACAGCCTCACAGTACATTTTTAAGTGAACCTCTGCAAGTAACAAAGAATGTGAAAAAAAATTGTAATTTGATAACGGTGGTCCAAAATGTAAAATTCCTTACATCACCATAAAGCCATGTCAAAAGTGGTTCTAATGCTGAAATAAATTATGGGTAGTTTTATTTGAAAAAACAAAATTGTGTAGGTTTCGTGAGTTTTGGAACAATCTGTATACATTAAAATATTTTTAGGTTGTGCAGTCTGACAAACGGTGTACAAATTGTATTTTTCTATCTTACATGGTTCAGGAGTTATGGACCGATCCCGAACTAATGAGTCATTCTGTATATTACGGATATACATTTACCAAATATAATAAACTTTTTCGCAAATTTCCGTAGAATTTAATAGAAAAGAACAAAAATTCTCTTCTTCCTTAAATCATTCAAAAATTGCCCTGTTCTAGGGAATTGTAATTCAGATTAGTGAATTGTATTTCAGAAAGGATAAATTGCATTCAAAAATTGGCAATTGTAATATTTTTTTCTATAAACAATTTTTTCCTAATAAACAATAAATTGTTGTTGATAAGTCAAATAATTTGTTACATGGGTTTAATTTCCATGGTAATTGATATATTTAAAAAAATAGTTTCAGAATTTCAATTGATTAATATGAATTACAAGTGATACATTTTGAAATACAATTGATTAATTCTGAATTACAATTGACGATTTCTGAAATATACTTGATATTTTCGGAATTACACTAAAAGGTATAGTTTTTATAACAAATTTGTTTATTTCGAAACTGGAAGTAATTAAACCGCCAAGGGGTTGAAAGCTCTTCGGCTTGGGTGCTTGTGCGGTGTGATAATAGGCCTCCCTTTATATTTGTAGGTGAAACAGAGCCTCGAGTGCATCGTAAACGAGGCATGGTGTAGAGGGGCCATCCTTATATTGTTCCTGCATTTCCAGCGTTCAATTAACCTCTCCTGATAACAGCAGATATTACAAAAGGGAGGAAATGTCTGTAGTGTGGTTTTCCCCAGGGCTGGATGCGTGTTTCTGCCGAATTTCCCTTCGTTTAAACGAGCGACGCGTTCTGATTCCTCTGCAAAACTATCCTCTAAAATGTTACACTGAACCAACTTTTACATTCGCCACAATATTAGCTTTTCAGTAAAACAAATAAATTCGTTTTTTAACTTTTCAGGAACATTTGAATGAACTGTGAATTTAATATTTCATGGAGAAGCGTCGGCAGTATTTCAGCGCTGAAAATACCTGCAATAACTCACTACTTTGTTTAGTTTTATATTCCATAATATACGTCCTTATCTCTTATCTCTTGCTTCTCGCATTGCAATCGACGCCTGTAAATGGAATAGCGCCCGATTCTTTTAGCTTAACTATTTAATTTGCTTTGCAAACACGCCAGTTCCTAATACAACCAGCAAACATAAATAAACCAAGAGATAATATCAAAGATGAATTTGCTGGAAATTACGACCGAAATAAAAATGTTTATGATTCCGCGACTTGGCGAATATAAATGAAGATCCGAATTGAAATATCGTCATTGACGTATGAAATATGATATTCATGATTGGGTAAAGACAACACTGAACTCTACATCAGACAGTGCATAGTATTTATGCTTACTCTCATTTATTTTCATTTCTGTCAGCAGTGTGTATTGACACACGCTTCTGTTCATTCGAAACGCAACATATGAAACTTCTTGCAAAGTCGCTTTGATGTGATGTTGACCTATGAGGTCAAGCTTTTCATAAAAAACTGAGTGAATGCTTGCCTTTACATGTTCCATTAAACCCTGTTTCAAATATTAAATAAATGAGACATAAAATTGGAAAAAAATCCAAGTCGTTCTGCACATCCATGAGCACTTAAAAAAATTTATGAAGGGATAAAGCCATTCCGAGCTGATACGTGCAACTCGAGTGGACGCAACACTTTTTTCTTGGAAATTTACATTGAAAGCCAGGTATGGACGCTGTCTCGTATCTCAATATCCTGACAGGACGCGTTTTATGTCGAGAGAGGGTTTTATTTATGAGGGGAAGTGTGCCTTCAGCGGACTACTCCGTGGATGTTTTATGGTCGGAGTTTTCCCTTGCGAACCGTCTCTGGTCGTCACAATACTCTTCGCCGTCGGCCATCGCGTTAGGGGAAGATACAAACCGCAGCAGACAATGCGTAACCAGAATGGGGACAGCAAGATAAACCCCACAACCGCAAATGGAGTCTTTGTTGCGAAAGTGTCACGTTTCCAGGTGGGGAAAGTTCGACTCGTGCAGAAATCAGCATCCGCTGCGTTGCTTATTTTGTGCTGGTATTTTTGGAGCCGCTTCTATCCTTACACTGTTAAATGATGCGTTACGTTGCTGCGTAATCCTCGATGCAGTAAATAACTTCAACGTAAGCCGACGCCCGGAAATAAGCATTATTTATAAACCAGCCAAGACGAGATTAATTGCTTCGACATAAAAGTTGTAGAATTTTTTTGGAAAAATATAAATTAATGGCTTTCAGCGTAGTTTTAGATTAATGGGATTGAATTAAATGGACCGACAACTAAAATCCATTATTTTCTAAAACGACCATTATAGCAGATTATATGGAGTCTATCGATTAAAGCAATTTACAAGGCTTGACAAGTAAATCGCCACTTTGTCATTACACCGTTTAATTCTGCACATCAAAATAAATCCTAATTAATTTTTAAAGAAAGGAGGTAAAAAATATCAATGTTTTTAATAATTTAATCTCAAATAAATTGATTCAAAAATGGTGGAGGCGCCGGGCTAAAATAATGACAATATTTTTCTGTTGTGCTTACAGTGAGACAAAGTATGCATTAGTATACAGAATAAGATTCAATAGACAATAGTTCAATAATTTTGCAGGAAAATGTTTCAGTTATATATTATAATAATAAATATTTTAATTTAATTTTTTTTGCAAAAATATAAATTAATTGCTTCAAGCAGATTTTTAGATTAATGGGATTGAATTAATTGCATCGACAACTAAAATCCATTATTTTCTAAAACAACCATTATAGCACATTATATGGAGTCTATCGATTAAAACAATTTACAAGGTTTGACAAGTAAATTGCCACTTTGTCACTATACGGATTAATTCTGCACATCAAAGTAAATCCTAAATAATTTTTAAAGAAAGGAGGTAAAAAAGAACAATGTTTCTAATAATTTAATCTGAAATAAATTGGTGCAAAAATGGTGGTGGCGCCGGGCCAAAATAATAACAATATTTTTCTGTTGTGCGTACAATATAAAGTATACACAAGTATACAGAATAAGATTCCATACACAATAGTTCAATAATTTTGTAGGACAATGTTTTAGTTATTATAATAATAAATATTTTAAGTTGAATAATTTTTTTTTTAATATAAATTAATGGTTTCTAGCGGAATTTTAGATTAATGAGATTGAATTAAATGGACCGACAACTAAAATTCATTATTTTTTAAAACAACCATTATAGCAGATTATACGAAGTCTACCGATTAAAGCAATTTATGAGGTTTGACAAATAAATCGCTACATTGTCACAACACAGTTAAATACTGTACATCAAAATAATTCCTAATTAATTTAAAAAAAAGGAGACAAAAGACAACAATGTTTTCAATAATTTAATTCGAAATAAATTGGTACCAAAATGGTGGAGGCGCCGGGCTAAAATAATGATAATATTTTTTTGTTGTGCCTACAGTGATACAAAATGTGTATTAGTATAATATAATAAGAATAAAAATGAAAACAAAATAGTTCAATAATATTGCTGGACAATGTTGCAGTTATTAATATTTTAAATTATATTTGTTTTTACAAAAAAATTAATTAATGGTTTTAAGCGGAGTTTTACATTAATGGGATTGAATTAAATGGACCGACAACTAAAATCCATTATTTTCTATAACAACCCTTATAGCAAATTATATGAGGTCCATCGATTAAAGCAATATGTGTGTTTTGACAAGTAAATCGCAACTTTGTCAATACACCGTTTAATTTTGTACAACAAAGTAAATACAAAATAATTTTTAAAGAAAGGAGAGTAAAAACTACAATTTAAATCTGAAATAAATTGGTGAAAACATGGTAGAGGTGCCTGGCTAAAATGATAATATTTTTCTGTTGGTGCTTACAATGATACAAAGTGTGTTTTAGTGTACAGTACAAGAATCATTAAATAAGAGTTCAATAATTTTGTTACAGTTTTAATATTTTAAATAAAAGTTAGTTTGTAAAAAATGGTGGAGGCGCCAGGTTAGAATAATAGCAACATTTTCTTGCCGCTGCTTACAATGATACAAAGCGTACAGAATACGAATCAATAAAGAAGAGTTCAATAATCTTGCAGGAACACTCTATCAACTAGGTTTTCCGGATTCGTCCGGTACGAACCCATATTTTTGAAAGCGTGACATTTTCTTCGCTATATAATATTTTATATCAGTGAAACCGTTTTTACGCACTGCTTGCTTTACAGTCCCAATCATTTTTTCCATTTATGAGAGTTACGGTTCCATCTACCCGGGGTTTACAATATCTCGCCGAAAGAAGCTACACAAACTTAAAAATTTACAACCACTTAATTTTTTATTTAATACCAATGAAACTTTTACGATTTTCGAACGACGTTCGTTCACATTTTTGCCGGGCTTTGTTTAAACCGGAAACGAAATTTGCAGGGGCGACATTGAAAAAATTGAATTTCAATTTACGCATACCGAGAATGAAAATCATTTAGGGTCCTTGTTTTGGAACGTTGTTTAAGGTTTATTCAAAATATGTTAGTTACATAAATCAACACAAATGTCTCGTAATCTCGTTAATCTACAAATTACACAAACGATATAGAGATTTGAATATATTATAACTTAATTTAATATGTAGGCATTATTTTATGTTATCTGTTTTTTTAAGATATAAGAGCTTGTAAAAACATTTTATTGGGTAAAACAACCGTGTCCAAGTTACAAGAGGTCGGGATAAAAGAATCTCGAAAGAGAATTTGTAAATAAAGCTCACGTGGAACGTTATTAGTTCAGTCTACCTTTTGAAAACAAATTCAATTGTTGCAACAAAAATAAACACAATTTTGTTTGTTTGGCTTGAATTTTCCATACGAAACTCGCATTATTTCCAGCATATCGTTTATAACATCCAAGTCGCCGCTTCGTATCAAAATTTCTAATAAATTTCCCCAACGTGTAATTCGGTGCTTTTTTGTCCGGAATTGGTTTGGCAACGCAACACAGATCGATAAATTATCTATTATAGCCCCTCATTAATCTTAATCGCTGCTCGAACCGCCCTTTTCGCATCGCCATGCAAATAGAAGACCCGGTTTCGAATTTCCACTTTAATTAAAGTCGCCGAAACAAAATAGTTGAAGTGACAGAGGTCAAGTTCGCAATTCTTGTGACGGATAGAGGGTTCGTGTAAGCAAAACCTCATACAAATTGCTTCGTCGCCAAACGAAATGTGTTGCAATTTCGAAGAAAGCGGAGCCTCAAATCCGGGGTGTTTGTACACGTGATCGGACCCAACAAGAGTTTCATTTGCCTAACTATGCTCAGTTTCTCGGTTACATCACAGGCTTTTTCAACATTTGGAATGAATTATTAGTGCACTAGGCTATAATCGGACGAGCAACAATCGCTTTTGGGTTTTAAGTCCAAGTTTCCAAACTTATTAATTTAATGGTTTCGGTTATAACGATGACGTTCTTGACAGACTTATTTATGATGCATTTTTGCTGATTGGAGGGGTACAAATGGAGGCAATTAGTGCGAGCTTAGGAAAGCTCCCTGACAAATTTACTTCCCGTAATCACATTGTTGCTCTAATGTAAAGCGATTGTGCAGTTTATTTCCAGTCAGGCAACAAGCCATAACGTTAAGTAGCACGGTTGATTTGTCTTTGTTTCAGTAATCTCGTTACATTCCAGCTTTCATTGTGCACCCTGAATGCTCTTTAAGACGCTGATCCGTGCCGAATGAATCGCTTTTTTGTTTCATCGACAAGGGTTCGTCTGTCTTTTCAATTACATTTTCCTACCGTAAAAGTTATTCACCCAAGAATTAATCGAGTTGGAAGCTTTCCATCGGCCATTATCTGACCATTATGCGATAACCTGTACAATGGGAGTGGATTTCTCCCGCTGGAAAAATCCAATGAAAAGCGGTGATCTCGCCTAAGCCGGCTCATAGAATAATTCCCTTAAGCCAAGTGAATAATGCCAGGTCATAATCAGCGTCGAAAAAACACCTGCTTTATTTTTCCAGCTCAAATCCGCGCTTTATCACGGCGACGGTTCGACTCGGAAAAGAGTTTGTCATGTTTCATTGCCACCGGTCATTGTTAACTTCATAACGCTTCTCGAGTTTATAGTTTGAAGCTGAGGGGAATTACTCGCAGTGATAAAATTTCCAGCTGTAAGGAGCTTAGGCAATTTCTTTTTTTTACGACGTAATACGTTTAACAGAACCGTTCTTATCGCCAGACGCTATGTTTCTCCCATCAGCAGAAAAGTTCGGTTTTATTCAAATGGCGGAAGAGGCCTAAACGACGTTTTATTGTCAGGGCTACTCCACCATATTATCACCCCCAAATCGATAGTAGGGAAAGTGTGGCCTTAATGAATCGGTAAAACACCACGCAACGACATATTTGTGATAATTTTAAATTGGAAAAATTTGATTTTTGTGTACTTTTCAGCATCTCGAGCTTTTAATCTAAAATACAGCGAGGAAACTGCAATAAATTCAATATATTGAATAAAATGATTTTGCAAAAAATTCCTGAAACACGTCGATTTGTTTTTAACTTGCTACTTTTTTTTCAAATGAAAGGATATGTTATTTGGCACATTGCAATAATGATAAAAGGTGTAAACCATGTATTTTTTATTTAATTTTTTCTATTTGGGTTTGTATTCTGTCGTCAAAACCAATTATAATTAATATTTCAATTCTAAGATTTTCTGTAAAATATCACATTTTTCTTAACAGTCACTACTTATTTGTTAAATAAAAAATAAAAACTAAGTTTGTAAAGATAATTAAATTTATAAAAAGTGGCGCGCTTGTACCGCATGAAGTCAAAGAAAAACATTAAAGAATGTTAAACCAGTTTTTAGGTATTTTTTTCTCACATAAGACATGAAAACGTAAAAATGCATCGTTGTACTCCTTTTCTCATGAGCTTTGCAATTAGTGTGAAAAAAATTTTAAAGGAGGTTAAAAGAAACGAAAAACTGATTAGGCTGAAAAGTATCAAGCTAAAAGCAAAAATCGACGTATTTCATTTATATTCAAGATACTGAATTTATATAGTAAAAGTTTTCACTCTGTATATGGGAATATGTATAAGTTATAACTGAGTTATAACTGAATTTAAAAAGAGTCTCAGATTAAAATCATAAGAGAAATTTCAGTTCTACTGTGTTTTTATCTACGAGTGGAGTTCATAAATTTATCTACCTAACCATGAAGGAAACGAGGAAACAAACAAAAATGTTTTTTTCTACAAGCTTAGACACTACTTATTTAACCATTTATCCAATAAAGCTTCTTCCAGTTCTTAAAATCAACATTTATTGATTTTTTTCTTGCACAACTTGTGCCTTATGCACCCTGCAATTGTCATGAAAAAAGGTGTAAAACCATGTATTTTTTTTAGTTTAAGTTTGTATTCTGTCGCCAAAACCATTAATAATTAAAATTTCGATTCTAAGATTTTCTGTTAAATAGCGCCTTTTTCTTAAAAGTCACTACTTATTTGTCAAATAAAAGGTGAAAACTAACTAAGTTTGTACAGATAATTAAATTTATTTCAATAAGTGGCGCGTTTGCACCGCATCATGAAAAAGAAAAACATTTACACATCTTAAAAATAGTTTTTAGATATTTTTTCTCACGTAACACATGAAATCGTAAAAATACTCGTACATCGTTGCACTCCTTTTTTCATGAGCTTTGCAATTAGTGTCATCGACATATCTTTCCCTTTGAAAAAAATGTTAAAGGAGGTTATAGCCCCCTGAGTAAAAAAAAGAAAAACTGATTAGACTGAAAAGTATCAAGTGAAAAGCAAAAATCGACGTGCTTAATTTATATTCAAGATACTGAATTTATCCAGTAAAAGTTTCCACTCCGTATATGGGAATATGTTTGAAAATAACTGAATTTAATAAGAGCCTCAGATGGAAATCATGAGAGAGAAGTCAGGTCTACTGTTCTTTTATCTACGAGGGGAATTCATAAAGTTATCTACCTAACCATGAAGGAAACGAGGGAACAAACAAAATTTAATTTTTCTACATAATATGAGCCTTGAAAGCTTAGACACTACTTATTCAATCATTTCTCCAATAAAGCTTTTTCCAATTGTTAAAATCAGCATTTATTGACTTTTTCTTGCACATCTCGTGCCTTATGCACCCTGCAACTGTCATGCAGAAGAGGATTTTTAGTTCTTTTCTGCCATTAACTCTTTACTGAAAAACCAAATGATTACCGATTAGGACCTAATTTGCAAATTACAACTTTTATGTGTCTATCACAGTGATTTAGCATTACAGAATAATTGCAATTGCGGTTTTGGTAGATAACTTTCTATAAACCATTCGAATGTTAAATATTTATATCAGTTAAATAGTAAATATTCGTATTTTAAGCGCTCATTTTTAGAAAATCGGTTACATCGCGTACCTTCACTGGCGGTGAATGAACGAAAGAATACGAAATGTTCACCGCTAATGTGAACGAAACGCCTGGAAGATATTCTAATGGGCCACAGCTTTAAAACTGTAAAAACCCTAATTTCCCAACAGAAATTCCGACAGCAAAAACCTGTATTCTTTAATTCCGAGATCAAAGGATGAAAACGTCTGTAATTTGAATTCAGACAAATATTACACAATTATGTTGACTGTGGTGATTGCATAAGCAATAAAAGTTATGGTATTTTGTTGAGAAAAGCTCTGTTGGAAAGGTTTTAAAATTCAGAAGACAAATCTCGAATTCCTAATAAAAATTGATTCCGCCCGTATTACAATCCAACACAATATCAGATTCAAATGCAAAACACGTCGATGTTTCTATATCGAGTTCATTTATTTTTGATGGAGCGGGTAGAAATCCGTTTCAACTGACAATTCTAAATTCTGCAATGCATCGTAAGTCGAATTTCAATACAATATTCGAACTAGATTTCAGCCATGGAAGATTCGCTTGTACGTAAACATGTTATGAACATTCTGGATGCCGTCGGATGGCATTGTGCAAGTGCAGCCTTAAATTCTAATTGAAAGTGTGTCACCGGAGGAATATAAGAGCATGCAAAGCGGAAACGCTGATGAGGACTCGTAAACGAGAGCTTTGAAATGCACTTTAGGGCTCTAACGACTTTCGTCCCTTTACTTGCGTATAAAGCTCTACAATTGGAGTTCGGCCATGAATGAATAACTCGACGCTCATGTGCCAAACACGGAAAAGAACCAATTTCGCATCAAGTCGATCCTTATAGCGTCGTTCCTCACCTATGAAGGGTCGGAGTTGGGGCTGTACGAAGCGCGAGATTTATGGTAGATTGAAGACATTTCATTAATTGAGCGCTCGCGTTTATAATCCCTTAACCAGATTATTCGCGACGCTTTAGAAAGCCGGGAGCGGTTTCAGAATCCCATCAATCAATGGGAGATTTAAAGGTGTACAGGGACCGGCCAAGTTTCCGCTCAACTTCGCAGGTCCGGACTTAAGGTTCTAGATTTACTTCAAATTAAGACGTGTTTTTGTACATCTCGCCAGTTGTTTTAACGGGAAGCGGAGTTAAAAGTGAAAAACGAGAACTGAAAACCGAGGCGCGGGGTTTATTGTTAATTGAAAGTTCAGGTTTTCAGGACGTTACTTTTCATTTATCGGCGTTCTATTTGCGTGGGTAAGTGATTTCGATGCGCGAATATTTAATGGCCCATCACGCTCCCAACCCACATGAAATGGTAAATTCACATGGCTTGCAGTTTTTGCATCGCACGTCCGCGATAAATTATGTATGATAGTGGCTTAGGCGGAATCGTTGAAGTTCTTAGAGCTGATATATATTTCCTAAGAAGAGGCTCTCCGTCTCGAATATGCTTCTCCACGTTCTTGTTAAATAGACGTGACCGAGAATAATAATTACGTCGTGTGGAGGATTAGAGCACAAAGACGCTCACGGCCCTTTCTCGCTTCGATGATTTATCGCTCCAAGAATACGCATATAGACACTCCGATACTCGCTTTTGCTGGGATAATTGCGGGATTTGTCAGAGATGAGACAAAGATGAAGATCCGGCCGGGAACGCTTCAAGAATTGACTACGTAAACCCACGCACTACTTTTATTTGCAGAAAAAATAACTAACTTGACATGCAATTTTTAGGTAGGACCCCTTGTTGTGAGTTAGGTCAAATGTTTGTAATGTAATTAACACACCTGCGTGAATAGTATGAACATTGTTTATAAGTTTAGCCATAAAAACAACTTATACAACATTCGTGTCGTGCAATAAACATTTCTCATGGAAGTAATTGGGCGAATAAAATTCCGAGTTAATGTTTAATGTCGTCGCGTTTGCCTTACATTCGCGATTAGGTTTATATCTGAAACAAATGTAAAAATCTATTTTAGATCGACTGCAGTGGGAAATGTGAAGAAAGCGTCCGACAAATTTCAATCTCGCTCACTACCACTTCACTTAAAACTTAACAACACATAATAAACGACGTCGTTAATCCTGGAAGTGATTTGGAAAGCGATCACAAATTGGTCAATTATTTTTATTCGGACCGGCGTTATAAATAATTGAGCCTTGAAATATATTAATTGGGGCCTTTTATTATGTTTTATTGGTTTTCATAAGGCGATTCATCCGGAAATTTTGATTTAAATTTAATCCGCGGCGTCAATTAATAAACAGTTTAATTCTGAACACAAATTGACTCGTAAATAAATCAAGCCGTAAAAGCAAGAAGTAAAGATTCCGTGCAATAAAACAAATTCATTGCCCTTTTGTTGCAAACTTGCTGCGGAACATCGAGCTCGAACTTGCGGTACAGCTGCTCGTGATTGCTTTGATGTTAATGAAAGTATTATAGATTCTTTTATGCAAGTTTTAATGAAATGTAGTTTTCAGGGCGACATCGTGCCACGTTCTGCATAAACTCCGGGTTCGCGTTGTTTTTTTGTTCGTGTTCCGGAAGAACCTGACAGAATCCGCCTTTGATCTGAGATATCGTTTTCACAGAAAGCTTGCAAAAATACCGCCTGCATCACCTTTCGCTCGTTATTTTCCGACGCAAACAACAGGAACTAATTAGGTCTTTTGGTATTTTATCGGACACATTTCGGGACGCAATAAAGCCAAATTCAGAGTGACTCCCGGATTAATATAAATTTAATATCGCTTGGCGTATGAATAATTCAAGGGAATGTCCGGGCAAGAATGTCACCATTATAATTTAATCCAGCGTTTCATAATGGGATGAGAATTATATCATCGTGCGTGTAAATTCGTATCAATTAGTTTATGTTTAAATTACTGCGTGATTTGCATTCGTTGGTGGCCAACCTGAAACGGCACAAATTTGCGATTGGTTCGTTGTGTTCGATTACTTAATTACGATAATTTATTAGTTGCGCGAACGTTACTAATTAATTTAAATAAAATTTATGAAACAGCAGCGCATTTGTAGGGTATTTAGTGCGTTTACTTAATGCCTTCTTTGCTCGCTTAAATTTATTTTAGTGTTATTTGGTCGCCAAAAAAATAAATAACACTTTAGTCCCTTTCCTTCCAATACAGATTAGAATGACAACCAAACAAACCCTTGTTTGAATATACAATTAAATTAATTAATTCAATTTATTTGTAGGTCTGTAAAGCAATAATTAAACTTACTAAAATGACAGCAGAGACGAGTAGTACGAGTAGTAAAGCATTTAGTAAAAAAATATAGCAAAAACATGTTTTACTACTTCGCGTCTATAACAAAGCTGTTATAGCATCCAATTTATTGCGTTAATAGGTTTTTGAGTTTCGTATTAAAAATAGTGTAATTTAGTTTTTCTAGGGTGGTATGTCATAATCTGAAATGTGGTGTCAAATGTCAAAGAATTACCAACACAAAAAACGGTACAATATTGTTAATTTAAATTAGGTTTTTCCAATTATTCTAAACATTAATCGTTACGTTGGATGTGTCTTGATCACTTAAATTTAAATAGCCACAATATTTTGCTCAAATTATTTTTAACGTCTAATTGCATTTGAAAATCGAAATTTAAATTTTGACAATTGCAACCAGCCCTACAAAATTCCTCAAATTTTAAAATTGTAAATTTTTAATTAAAATTGACTTAAAAGATGCGACGTAGAAAAAATAGAATAAAACTCGTTCATAAGGCTATCCCTTTTATAAACTTGCACAATAAAATATGCCCCGGGAACACGTTCTTTAATATACTATTATTGAACTGTCTAGTGTCATTCTTGTCTCGAATTTGTTATTACAATTTTTACTCCTCTTCAAAATTTCATCTGAAGATCAAATATTTAACACCAAAAAATATATTTAACATAATTTATTACAAACGTTATTTTCCTTAAATTTCTAACAGTCAGACTTTTTAATTTAGCATTATATACAACGTGTTTTTGACAATATAAGTCATATTAAGAAAAGGGAACTCATATTTTCCCTACTGAAATTTTGGATGTTTAAGAAACCATGCCAAATCTATTTGTATTAGTCAAAAAATGTTTTCATTACCAGTGTAACCGGATGTACAACTTCCTAATTTTTAATGAAACTTATTTGTTTTGTGTGCGGAAAGCTGACATGGAAATTGAGAAATTTTCAAATGTTTTAATTTGTCAAAAAGAACAAACAATTTATTGAAATAAATAAAATATTTTTTTGTAATATAAATCGGTTAAAACTGTATCTATTTTAATTCGCAAATGAACTGAACCGTTTACCTACGAGATGTCAAATTGATTCTAACATCAAATCGAAACAGATATTTTGTAATTAAACTAAAAACTAAGAACAATTTAGTTAACATATCTTGAATGTTTCGATTTGTTCAATACTTTGTTTGTTGTAACTTACACACATAATTATTAGAGGCATTAGCTGTCATTTTCAGAAAATACCGTAAAATTTATTTCGTTTATTTCTTGCTTTTTGTACAAAACTTCCGTAATAACACGGACATTTTCCTGAAAGATTAGAAAAGCCCGAGGGTCTTTGAGTAAATTGTATTTTAGGTCCGGCAATTCTGTCTGAACTTTTAACTAAGGACACGAACAGTGAGTAACACAAAGATTTTGACACAGCTTGTTAATTATTTACCAACAAAATTAAATCGCCAAAATTTTTCAGACCACTTCAATTCATTATCCTTGCAGCCATTTCATTACCTATACGCTTACCCCATTAAAAATTTTGACAGGCTCGGTCGAAATTTATCGCTTCTATTTTAAACAACAGTTAGAAATAACGAATTTCAGTCAAAAGTTAAATGTTTTAGTGGCATTAAAATTATATCTCTGCAATATGGTGATATTTTAACTAACTTTGGTCTAATCCACGAAACAGTTCTGGCAATTTTAAAGATAGAGGGAATAATAAATTTTGTTGAAATTGTACAAAGAAATTACGTGCTTTGAAAAAAGTTGTATTGTACAGAAGTTGGAAGCCGCGATTTAAATAATAAACTAGTTGGAAGCTTATGAAATGAATGGAATTGAAAATGTGTGTCTACGAAATACTACTCTTTGTAATTGTTTTGCGTTTGCTATTTTTAGCCGATTTTACAACGTTTGATGTTCCTGCTTTCCAATTCGGAAGCAAACTAAACCATGATTATTGATTATTTGTCTGAATAGACGTCGTATGTGCGTCTTGTTTACTTCTTAATTCATTATATTAGTCTTGCGATTGAATTTATTTGAATTTCTATTTAATCAACCGAGGCATGCTCTCCAGTTAACCATCTTACGTAACTCATGAAACTTTTCTTGTTAGGTCCTGTTTAAATTTCAGGGGTTGTTATTTTCGTATCAGGCCCGTATTACGAAGAATAATCTGGCTTCGGGAGCGGCCACAAATCAGAAGAGATCCGAAAATGAAACATATGTTGCTCAGGCGATTATGTGCATGTTAATCCTACAAGCTTTTCGCATCAGCCCTCGCTAAATACATTAATACAGACACTGACTACAGGAAATTCGAATTTACTCTTGGAAACTTTCGACTGTAGTTTTCCCAATTACCGCAACTTTTCCAAAGCGAACAGTTATCAGTTAGGTCAAAACAGCTCGTTTTCGCAATTGGGAAAAAGTTTAATTAATGTTCGGTTTAATATTTAAATTCGACCGGATTTATGGGACGAGATTGATCTCTTCGGGCCCGATCGGTTCATTGCTGAGTTGCATAGAATGGCTCATTAATCTCACAGACTCGGCTGACTCATTTCGTCGTTATTAAACGGTTTTCCGAGCGATGTTGCGCTATGAAAATCTAACGAAGACATAAATAACGCTATGCGGCGCCAGATGGGGGGAATTTTCTCCGGTTCAAATCGGGACGGCAATAATTAGTCGTTTGCTCAATGCTCCAAGTTTTTCTTCGACTTTTAGCTTGGTTTGGGGGCGATCAAATCGGAAATAAATCGTCAACTTGAGACAAAGTGCGTCGTGTGCAACTTTTGATGAATGTGGAGATATTAGCCCGTTTCCTTAGCTAATAAGCAAACTGACAAAAATAAACGGCTGCCAACACCGATAATCCCTAATAGTTTGTTTGATAAATTAGGGTCGTAAGGTTTGGCCACGAAATTTGCTTCGCAATCATCGCCAGAAAGGGGCGGATTGAGAGGTCAGCCTCGGTTTTAATTCTGGAAAACAAAACCATGCTCTCGAAATGTCATTGATGACCTTTTTCGGCGCTGATGTAAATCATTCATCGGTTTTTTCCAACGAAAGAGTATTTTTTGGACGAGTCATTACTGGCGCGATAAAAACTTCATGGTTTTTGCGATATCGCGCCCTCAACAATCGAGGGATGATGCACGACCAAATCGAAAATGTTTTACACCCTATCTGTGTTTTTACGAAGCTTTAGATAGAAGCTCACTAACTTTATTTGTATGCGCACAAATGCACTTTGGCGAGCTTGGGTCAAATCTAACAAACTTTGTGTTCCGAAAACAAAAAATAGAAATTTAATTTGAGGCTTTTAAAAAGCAACGAACTATCAGCTGGAGTGAACATGTTTTGTGAACAATTTTTATGCATAATTTGATATATGTACAGTCTACGATACTTGACAGTTTACAATACAAGTTGAAAGTATACAAAACTAGAAAGCCGTCAAAAATTGGAACTGGCGACGAGAAGGAATGTCTATTTCCATCAAAACTTCCTAACTATAATCAAATTTACAAAGATAGTGCACTGAATTCAACGACAAAAGAAATACAATTACATATGAAATCAATCGTGTCCAATTCTAAATTTGCCATTATTTTCTATTTTTTTAAATTTTTTATTTTATTATTTATTATAGTTCTTTTTATGTAGCAGTAATTTCCGCAGCAGGAAGTCCGAAGTGTTTCCCCATCTTGATTGTTGCGGCATATTTGTCTCAGTCAGTTATTGACAATACTTTCATAATAATTCTGAAATATTATTAGATAATAAAACCTTGTCGCTATAGCCGATTCTGCAAAGAAATAAGAACATAGTTCAACGGCAGAAGAAATACGGTGGAAATACAATTTGATATAAAATCAATCGTAAATGTGCAAGTCCAATTCCAATTTTGTCTTTATTTTTGTTGTTTTAATAGTTCTTATTTTATTATTTATTTCAGTTCTTAAGTTATGTAGCAGTAATTTCACAGCAGAAAGTCCGAAGTGTTTCCCCATCTTGGTAGTTGTGGAATTTTTTTTTCATCTCAATGAGTTATTGATAATAATTTAATAATCATATTGAAATAATTCATATCATATAAAATCTAGGTCTGGACGCAGTATTTCTTTTTGGGAATTAGGTTGTAATTTAAACAATTGTCTACAAAGTTGAAATATTTATTTGAAGTAAATGGCACCAAAGTTATTCCTTTCGATAAACTAAAATCAGGATGACTAATATTGGAAATAATGCCAAAAATTGGCAAGTTTGCAGTTGCTCACAAGAGCTTTAAT
Organism: Eledona agricola; assembly: GCA_964023215.1. NCBI lineage: Eukaryota > Metazoa > Arthropoda > Insecta > Coleoptera > Tenebrionidae > Eledona > Eledona agricola. Next base: position 22,285,814 of record OZ026855.1, read on the forward strand.
CCAAGAATGTTATTACATCAATCATCTAATTCTTATGCTATAGCTATACAAAAATTGCTTTTGTACGAACCGAAGAAGAATATAGAAGTTATCACATTTCAATCGTAGAAAACTATCGAAAAAACCATTATTGGGCTTAAATATATTTTATATTAATCTTTACAATTGGATAAAATTAAGAAAAAAGTGATTAAAAATGTTTATTGAAGGAGTCAGAGGCAAAAGGGTTTAAGTGACAAAACAAATATTCAACTATGTCCGCATTTACACACTAAAAACTATGAATTTGTTGATGGCAAGAGGAATTAAGTGATTTTTGCACTTAGCCCTATATAACCGCTTATGTTAAGTGGGAACATTTCAACTTTTACCATTTCTATCTCTAATGAATATTATAAGTCTTTGCCGCACAAATATAAAACTACTAATATGAAATCCCAAAAATGTCAAAAGAAACCAGATAAACAATCAATAGCTGATAATATTGTAACTGTATAAAATTCTAATTTGCATGACTCAAGGCTTGAATTATTAGATTCTGACAATGATGATTGATGGATATTATTGTTTTTCATACTTTGTGGTTTTTTATGAGTTTGTACTTTGTTCTACTTTAATAAAATATTCTACTATCCTAAAATCATGCAAGTGATTTTTTTAAATATTTTTTTTAAGAAAAAAAGGTTTAATGCATTTTGTATCAAAAATATGGAATTAATGAAGTTTAAAATAAATATACTTAAATATTGGATACTACACATTTAAATTTTTCAAACTTTTCCAATTTTGAGCCACGGATTTGATACATTTTGCTTCTGATCCTTTAATTTCGCGTCGTAGATTACACAGTAAACGTACCTAAATTTATTTGTACAATTTCCTTAAAAAACTTGTAAGTTTCAACACATGATGCCCATTGGGCGAGAGTAGTGACAACTTAGTTGAATAACAACAATATTGAAATTCTATTGGGATGGTTAATTAAACACGTGCATGAAGGAATATGGCACTTTAACATCAAAGACGAACTTATTACGTCAATTCGGGTCTGACAAGCAATTCTGAGAAATGTTTTAGACCTCTGTGTTATTAATTACCGCATCGCATGTAAGCTGTTGTACAAAAGCAAGGTGGCCACAATCACCTTTAAAAAATAAATCATTTTGGATTATTTCAATGTTACTTCAGGATCATCAGCGGCGATAGTAATCAATCAAATAAAAAAATAAAAATCAAATCATTCAAATACATACCTACATATAACTCAAAACACAAATAATTACAAAAATATGCTCCTTTCAATATAACAAGTTGGGATTATTTCTGATCCTGATAACTTGGAGTGAACAGTTTAGAGGTTTGCTAAATAATCACAAGCAATCTGCACAATTTTAAAGCAACAGAAAGACTAGTATTTTTGATTGGAATTAATTATTGTATCCTGATGTAAAATTTGGTAATTAAATATGGAGTAAACAGTTTAGAGATGTGCTAAATAATCATAAGCAATTTGCACACTTTTAAAGCAACAGAAAGACTAAATTTTTTGAATGGAATTGTGTTCTGTAAAATTTGCTAAGTAAATATCTCGTTTAGTAAAAATTTAACACTATGTATTTAGTAAAAATTTGCCGTATTGGGAGATCAAGAATAGTAGAGCGTTACAGCGTCCAAGAAGCCGTGTTGAAACATGATTAAGTCTTCTAACACCATTCTAGAAGTAGGAGGTTATCAGCACAACTCGTATTTTACACAATCTAAAAAGAAATTTCAGTTGGGTGGAGCTGTCCGTTCATCCAAAAACTTCGATATTAGATAAGTATTTTGTGAAGGATCGAAGCATCAATAGGGTGCAGCCGCAACTCAACCCCCACACATTTATCCAAACAGTACAAAGTTAGCGCTTGCATTATGTCACGAAAATTAGGTCATTTGTTTTCCACACATCGATCACCTGCACACGTAATTGTAAATAATTTCAAAGGTGTATTTTACGAGGGTCCGGAATTGGTTTCGGTCTCGGACACTATTTGCATAAAAAACGATCGGATCATCAATTTTTAATAACGCGGGGGCGTTTTGCTGTTTTGGGGGCGCTTTGTCACAAATGGGGGTGCGATGTCATCAACAATTGACGACAACTAATAAAATTCCCATCGCAGTGTCACGGCTTTCCACTCATATTACATTTTTATCGGAGCTGAGCGGGCAGCAGAAGACGTGAGCTGCAGAGTAATGGGGGCTCAGATCAAAGTCGCACTGGATGTGAGGGATGAGGCTCGGAACCGCGATAAGGATGAGGGGAAGATGGCGCTTCGAAAAGATTCCATCAGGACTCAAACGCTCAAAGTTTAACAATTACTGCCGAAGAAATGTTATTACGTTACGTTACCTTAACGTGTGAAGATGCGGCTACTTGTTGCAAGATGGCCGTTAGCAGGAGAGTCGTCCATATTGAAAATGCGCCAGATCTGCTTCCCATCTGAAAATTTAATAAACACCGTTAATAATTCACCACTTATTAACGTTTTCTAATTATTTTGTTTGGGCCGAGATGAGTTTTACTAAGACACATTACGGGGCCTAAATTATTCCACAATTTAATTAAAACGACGATCACTTTGCCCAAGCATTTAAACATTATTTTTAATGAGGCGCGCATAAAAACCGCTAGTTTTAAAATATTTACACTGGCTGGAGTGTCCACCATAAAAAAATACTTTTTTCTGTAACAAATTCTTGTTAGGTAGAAAAAATTAATAAATTTGAACTTGGTGTGTGGATTCATTATTTTTCATTAGTTATTCAACGCTTAAATTTTTAAATTTTAGTCGACTTTGCTTTGTTCTGAAACGGGGAAACTTTCTATTTGACTTTTGACAATTTGCATTCCCAGATCAGAAATACAAATATTTGAAAATTAAACACACGTAACGGATAACACGCCAAATAAACGAATGTGCCGTTTTAGTCGTTGTGCAAAAGTTGAGTCAAGTAATTTTAATAACCACTTGCGCTTAGATTTAAATCGCGGAGCACAAAATTTAGGAAAAATAATGAGAGAAGATGTCGTCCGTATGAAAATTAAATTGCTCGACTTTATCCTTTCTAAACTTCTGCTTCTGTCGGCTTTAAACCCCGTTTATTTATATCTCGAGAATTTATATGTGCCTTTTTTAAATAAAGTTGTAATTTAAACCGAAAAATTCCAATTTCGTTATCGTGGGCCCCAAATGCTGATATTAATGGATGGTTTCCTAGGACAGCTTGAAAATTGTGGAACGGTTCATATTACCAACTCAAGATAAATGATCTCTTTCGCGTAATTAAGCGGACATTAATTAACTTAATTACTCGGAATGCTTCTGGAGAGTTATTATAAAGCCAAATATCGCATAAAAATACGCGCACCGAAATCGTACTAACATCTTATCGATTGCTTCTTAATTATCCGCAGTGTGTTTATGCTGCTAATTGGCGATTAAATTAAAAATCGCACAAAGGATAAAATATTAGCTCTTCATTAACTAATTAGCGGCCTCCATTTAGCTCGTCCAAGTTATTTTATTAGGAGCGTCTAAAGTTTTGATATAAGTCTCTTAGGAAAGTCATACCCTGTCCTAAATGTAAATTAGTTAGACGTTAATGTAGACTAAATAATGGATAAATTGTGTTCGGAGAAAGCACCCAGTTTGCAATAACGTAAAGTGGTTGTTTCCTCTTTTGCTTAATATTTGCAAAGATGGGGCGAACTGCAAAATCTGTTCGAATAACTCAAACGAGCAATTTATTGCGCAAATATATTTTTAATAAACATTCTGCGTGGGTTATAAAACGGCGATTCAAATGATGAGACGGGGGATAAATGTTGTACCTCCGACACGTTCGAGCGTTTCGGAAATTATTTACAACCACATCCGCTCCATCAATTGGCTTCAATCATCCATATTTCTCTTTCGCCGCTTTTTCCAGTTATGCCAACAAACGCCAAAGTCAACGAAATGTCGGAAATTAGATTAGCCCGAATGGAATACGTGCAAGTCTGCAATGAGTACGTCTTAAGGGCGCGCACGTGAATTCATTATGTGCACTTCCGTGTGATAATCTGATCCAGTCTGCGGTTACAAATGAAGACTGTAAATTATAACTAAGTTAACGTAATCTGGGCGTTTTGGCGGTAATGGTAATTCAGATGTTGGGCGCTGGATGGAATTCGACAAAGTGTCTAATAAAATTCCCTCCTTGCCTCATATCGCACCCGCGACTTTCTGTACCGGATGCAGTCGCAAAGTTTTTGTTCCAAAAACGCAATAGTTAAATACGTGAGGGGGAAACGCGTATTTTTAATCCATTAATTTTGCCTCCATCACTTTACCTGTTCGATGGAATCATTACAGCGGTTATCGCCTGACCATGATTAATGAAAGTGTGAGTGCACATGTGGCGTATACCAATCCATTACATTTTTAATAAAAATCGTTTTTACAACTTTTATCCGAGGATTACTAAAATAAGTGTTGGTTGTAATGAAGTTTGCTGGAGTTTACAACAACCCCGAAATTAATGATTGATAAAAATAGCAACTTGTAGAACTTTTAATTTACAGTGCCGTAAATTTTTCAGGCATAATTAAAAAGTTTGATAATCGATAATTCCGAGCCGCTCCTACCCAGTTATTAAACGAGTAATATTTCATTACTTGTACTAATCTATGGAGTACCAGAAAGAGGAATTGCAAAAGGAGGCGTTGGCTGTCTTGCAAGGAATGATGTAGCAAGAAAAATTTCTAATTGGGGATACATAAATGAAAGATTACTGAAAGAATATACAGGATGAGTCATTAGTGCGGGATCGGTCCATAACTTCTAAACCATATAAGATACAAAAACATTTTAAATACAATTTGAACACCGTTTGTCAGGTTGTACAACATAAAAATATCTTAACATATGTATGTTACAAATAAAGCAAGCAACATATTACACTGACAGTCATCATTGTATATACACCAAATGAAGAGGAAGAAAATAATAAATTCTGGTTAGAGCTAGAGAATGGAAAATAGATCAAAACAATAGGAACAAATGGTGGAACCGTAAGGAATAACAATGGAAAAGGACTTGACTTGAATTTTGTGCTGATAATAATTTAGCAGTTATAAACACTTTTTTCCAACAGAAAGAAATCCACGAATTGACCAGAGAAGTAACGCAACGCAACGAAAAATATATCATTAACTGTGTAATAATTCCACGGACGAACAATAAGGAGGTAAAAGATTTTAAAGCTAGAAGAGAGTACGATGTGGATAGCGACCATTATTTCCTAGAAGTTAAATTCAAACTTAAGACAAAAAGAGAAAATACAAGCACCCCTACCAAGAACAAAATAATAGAGAAAGTAAGAAGCTATAAATTAAGGACAGAAATACTAAAAGAAAAATATGTGGAAGCTGTAGAACAAGAGAGATAAGGGAATACCGCAATAGTGATAATTATAGAGAGTACAAATGGAATAGATTAAAAAATAAATTAAGAAGGATATTAGCGGAAGTCTGTGGGACAGTAAAAGCAGGAAATAACAGAAAAATAACATAATGGTGGAGCGCAGAAGTAAAAAGTGAAATTTAAAAAAATAAGGTATTTGTTGTGGAAAAAATTATACAGCATAGAAATGAGCAAAACTACAATAAATATAAATAACAAAGAGAAGTGGTAAATAATTAAGTTAACGACGAAAAATTGAGGCTTGGAAAGGCTTCGGGAACAAGATGAAATAAAACTACAAGAAAATCCAAAAACCATTTTATAGAACAGTAACGAACATAAGATTTAAAAAGGAGAGCTGTAAGAACAGTTACAGATAAGAATTGGACAAATACTTACGAACGAAAACAATATATTAGACATATGGCAAGAATACTTTAGTGACTAACCGAACAGTACAAAAAATATACAAGCTCCCATGCAAAAGTCAAATATAATAGACAAAAATATATCTTATACATGAATAAGAACAAAATTAAGTGATGGTGTTCTCGAGTAATATAACCAAAATAACCATAACCATAAGTAAAACCATAACCATATAACAACAAAAATATTAATATACAAATAGACGAAAAAAATCCAGAGCAAGTCAACACATACAAATATTTAGAAATAACCTGAACAGTAAAGAAACACAAGATGAAGAAATTGGAAATATAATTTCAAAAAGACTTTAAATACATATAATGCTATACGAAAAAAAAAACAAAATAAAAAATAAATTACACAAAAATCACAGTATTACATTATTATAATAATAATTATTATTATACATTCTTTTTTTAGTACCATCATGTAATGCTAGTATCGATTTATTTTGATAAAAACCGCCAAAAAAATTCAAATCAACCAAACATGTTTTATCGACTAAATGACAGAACCAGCTGTATTTTAACACTCTAAGAAGTCCAGCTGGACAAAACTAAATAAACAAGGGATAATTAAATTTATTACTTAAAAAGGCTTAATACAAAAAGAAAAATAACAAAACATAGATACACTTGAAATAAATTTGGCAGCATTTGGTGTTTTTTCAAAAACAAAATTTTAGAAGTGCCCTCCATTAACTTTCTGCCAGTAGTAGAGCCGTTGGGCAAAATTTTGCTCTGTCCCGTTTAACATCTCCGGTGTTATTGTTCATTTCCGCTCCAATTCGGTTTTTTAGATCTGTAGATATTTTAATTTTTAATTTATATAACACTTCTGGTGACAATGTTTTGACTTAAATTTAAAAAAAAAAAACATTTTCTACTATAGATATTAATTAGTAGAATGCACATCTTATATTTAAAAATACTCCGATCAATAGTTTTAGATATTAAGCCGGTTCCATACTTAATGAAGACCTTTATAAGACGATATATACCCCTATGCTGACGTACGGCGCAGAAAATTGGGTGCTAATTGAATAGCTAGAGAAAAAATATATCTGAGGAAAGTAGCTGGATTTAGAAAAATATTTACAAGAAAAAAAATTAAGGAATCAGAACTGAGGTAGAAGTAAAACCTGTATAAGAAAAGATCGAAGAAAGAAAACTCAAGTGGCTAGGGCATATAATTAAAATAAAACAGCAAAGACAAGTCATAGCCTTATGGAAATTCAGAAAAACAGCGAAGAGCAAGAGAGGGCAGGGCGGCCTAGAAAGACATGTACGAGTAATGACCGCACTGCCGAGATTATTAAAGAAAAAGCAAAACTTGGGAAGGAGAAAAAGGAATAGCAAGTGACAGAAAGAAATAGCGTTCATTTGCAGAGAAGTAAGAAAAGGAGTCGATTAGAATGATAAAATTTTCATTACGTATTTGCCATAATTATTATAACAAAAAATGTGGGCTAATTAACTTGCAGAAACGTTGACATAATTCAAGTAATTTAAACTTCAAAGTCGTTCAGGTTATTACAACTGTTACAAATTCCTGCTTAAATAATTTTATTAGTGTTGTTGTCTTCTTGTTTATTCTTGTGGTAAGTAGAACGACGCTAAAGCAGCTCGGTAAATAACGTCAAGAGCCACTAATACGGCAACCCGGCCTGCATAAATTCCGCAATTAATTTATCTAAATCGGGTCGCATTTTTCTTTCGTTCGAACCGCCCCAAGCAGCTTCGAATGCAAATAAGTCCTTTAATTAAAAACTTGAAAAATTACGGCGCTCGGAGTACACATGCAAGACACCAACTCCCTGCTGAACCCCCATTCTCCACTTCTCGCCCGTTTTAAACTAGTTTAAACAATTTACATAAATTTCAATAAAAAGTCCACTATTCATTGCGCGGGAGACGTTATCTGGCTCGTAAAAACGCTGATTTAATTAATGACCGGCGCATTTCCGGAAAGAATGACCGCTCGAATGGGCCTTCCACTCGGCGGAATCGTAACGGAAATTCGCCAATTGGGTCGGACTGTTTATTGCGAAACAAAAGATTTGGAGTGTTTGAAATGTGCTAATCTGCAATCCGACCGCTTCACAATGCGGCACTGATTTATTTTTAGCGATCAATAGAAGCTGTCCAGCTCCAACCAACATTGTTGCTGTGGATGTAGATCGTAATCGCCGGCAAAAGCTAGCTAAATCGGTTCTCGGAGCACAAAGCAGACGTGTTTTGATGGTCGGACTAATGTTTCAAGCTCGTATGTATTTTATCTCGTCTCCGAGAGCTTAATTTCGCCGAACACAAAAGTTTGCGCAAAGAAAGCTTGCATTTCGCCATCATATTCCTCGCAGATGACGCTGAAGTGTAAATAGTTGATAAGGAAAGTTTTGTTTGATAGCGCCACAAATCCTTCACCTCCTGCGCCCAACTTTTGCCAAAAAATCTCAAACAGTTTCCGTTTCGATGACCACCGGATAATGTCATTGCGAAATTGCTCTCTCCGCTCCATAATTAGAGGCGATGCAAGTGGAAAATGCATGTCACCACGCCCAATTGCCGTAATTTCACCAAATATATAACGGCGTCGAAACCGCCACGCAATTACAGAAATTCTGTTGGAGGGTTGGTTTAAATTTCGTCGTGTCTACGTTGATTTATATGGTAAAACATTCATGTGCTTTCGTCGACCGGCGAAGAAGGGGAGAGTCTGTTTCCAGCGCGTTTTTATGTGGAAATTACGCGGAAATATGTGAACTGCGTGCGACAAGCAAATAAATAAATTTGGCAATTTCGCTCAAATTGCGAATATCATATTTTAATAATGCACTGTTTATGAAACGGAAGAATGCCTGTTTTTATTTTATTTCCCACTTCTTCGTCTCAAATTCTTTAATTTATTACGTCTCAACGAATTGACATTGCATAAAATGTTATTACTCCATGCAACAATTTGTAGCACTGCCAGTTATGAAATTCGTGGAATTTGCATAATTCTTTAATTACATTTGATTAAAAACTGTGAACATAATACACTGACAGTCATAATATTATATGACCCAAATCAAAACGAAGCGGAGAAAGAAAATAATAAATTCTAATTAGAGCTAGTGAATGAAAAATAGATCAAAATAATAGGAACAAATAGTGAAAACGTAAGAGAAAACAATTGAATAAGAGTACTTGACTTTTGTACTGTTAATAACTTAGCAATTATAAACACTTTTTTCCAACACAAAGAAATCCATAAATTAACCAGAGAAGTAACGCAACGCAACGAAAAATCCATCATTAACTATGTAATAATTCCACGGGCGAACAAAAATATTTTAAAGCTAGAAGAGAGTACGATGTGGATAACGACCATTATTTCCTAGAAGTTAAATTCAAATTTAAGACAAAAAGAGAAAATACAGGCACCCCTACCAAAGGCAAAATAATTGAGAATGTAAGAAGCTATAAATTAAGGACAGAAATACTAAAAGAAAAATATGTGGAAGCTGTAGAACAAGAGATATGGGAAAACCGCAATAGTGATAATTATAGAGAGTACAAATGGAATAGATTTAAAAATAGGATATTAGCGGAAGTCTGAAGGACAGTAGAAACAGGAAATAACATAAAAATAACATAATGGTGAAGTGCAGAAGTAAAAAGTGAAATTTAAAAAATAAAGTATCTGTTGTGGAAAAAAATTATACAGCATAGAAATGAGCAAAACTACAATAAATATAAATAACAAAGAGAAGTGGTAAATAATTAAGTTAACGAGGCAAAATGGAGGCTTGGAAAGGCTTCGGGAACAAAATGAAATAAAACTACAAGAAAATCCAAAAACCATTTAATAGAACAGTAACGAACATATATAAGAACAGTTACATATAAGAATTGGACAAATACTCATGAACGAAAACAATATATTAGACATATGGCAAGAATAGCTCCTATGCAAACGACAAATTTATGTAATAGACAAAAATATAGTACAAAATTAAGTGATGGTGTTCTCGAGTAATATAACCAAAATATATCACCAAAACCATAACCATACAACAACAAAAATATTAATAAACAAATAGACGAAAAAATCTAGAGCAAGTCAACACATACAAATGTTTAGGAATAACCTTGAATAATTAAGAAACACAAGATGAAGAAATTAGAAATATAATTTAAAAAGGCTATAAATACATATAATGCGATACGAAACAAAAATACAAAATATTTATTTCCCAATTCTTCTCACATTCTTTAATTTATTAAGTCTCAACGAATTGACATTGCATAAAATGTTATTACTCCATGCAACAATTTGTAGCACTGCCAGTTATGAAATTCGTGGTATTTGCATCATTCTTTAATTACATTTGATTAAAAACTGTGAACTCTCGTCTAGCTGGTGGTTTTTTAAAATTTTTATTAAAAGCGACTTTGTAGTGCCACAAACAGAAAAACGCATCTATTACACGTTGTGTCGGAATTAATCCATCAGTTTTACCATTTGAGTAAAACATTGGCACGCACCATCGACTTTACGTTTGATTCAATAGAAACCCAATGTTTTGTAAACAGGAGCGGCTCTTATGAAACGTTACGCGATTTGATTCTGTCGCCTCAACAATTCACTGAAAAATGTGAATTAGGCAATTAAGCGACGCCGAAGGGTTCGAGCCAAATCGTTTTGGGAATCGCAGTCAGTTTCAAATAATTCTATCGTGCATTATATTTACATTACAAATTAATGATTGTAGTCGAAGTGTGAACATATTTGTAATTTAGGGACTTTTATTTTGCAATTGAAATCTAAACTATCAATTGCCGACTCATTATTCGTGTCATAATTTTTTCGTCCTTGTTATTTTCACCGTTCGTTAAAATTATACGATAAAAATGTATTTTTGTTCTTAACACTTGTGCGGGGAACGATGCATTATTACAATGACGTGGCACGTAAAAATGTTACATTAAGTTCACCCAGCACCTTTTGACCACCATTTGACCATTTATAATGACTCTGTACGAATTTACAAATTTGTGGTAAAATGGTGGATGCGCCGGGTCATTACAAAGACGCTTGCGGTCCATTAAAAATCATCTTGGATAATCAACCCGCCCAGTGTAATATTTCAGGAGCAGTCACTTTAAATCGTTTCAGCGCACTTGAGGTGGGTGCGCTCATTGGAAAATTGCTCTAAACTAACAGCTTTCCGGAAATCATGCGCAATTTCATAGGTGCTTTATTTTCAATCTAGGATTTGTTGACACGAGAAAGCTCTAGATTGCTTGGCTCCGTCTCGCGGTCTCTAGAATGTTTGAATTGTCTCGAACAAACTTTTTTCGAGCAAATTTGCGTATCGGCGATTTTATTGTTTTAATTGAGTTTGGTAACTCTGCTGCGGATTAACGGTAATCCCTGCTTAATCCAGTTCGGTGGGTAAATGTTAATGAATTCGGTTGTAATCAAATTACGCAATGTTTAAGGTGTTTAATCTAATTAATACAACTTTGTAAAATAAAAACAGCTCGTAAGCCATAATTAATTTTTTTTTTGGCTGCAATCCGTCGCTAATCCGAGGACACGTTCGAGGATCAACAATTTTGCAGACATTCCGGCGTGGAAAACTTGGCGGTTTACCTTGTTGAAGTTTGCAACTTGTATTAGCTCGGGTGGATAAACGTTATGGAACTGTTTTGGAATAAAGATGGAGCGACAAGCACTGCGTCGCAAAACAATGGACTTCATTTAAAACACAAAACTTTTTAAAATTCAACTTGAAACAGTCTGAAGCAGCAATTACGTGAAAGGCAACACATAATTCAATGAAAAGTTTTCATTTTGAACAGTTCCACGGGGACTTGTGCTGCGACTTGCTAACCCATTAACTTGACAATGCTAAAAATATTTTTTCAAGAACGTTTAGACCAATTTGTGTTAGCTAAAAGATGATAACGTAGCGAGTGCAGCGCAATTTCAAAGCGTTCATGAAAGCGATACCGTTCTGTAAGCAATTTCCTAACAATTCCTCTGTAAAGCTTGTTGTAAAACAATTAATTAAACCAAAGCCCGCACTAATAATACAGTTATGCATGAAAATACAGTTCTGTATGAAAATCATCACAAAATTTTAATTGAAATTTTTTGCTTAGCATACCTTCTTCTTTCATAACTTCAATACAGATATAATCACACTTCCTGAAAGTTAGAGTATTGAATGCGTTCGTTTTAATTAAAATTTTATCGAGACAGTTGCTGAAATAAAAAAGCCTGTTATTACACAAACTAAATGCATTTATGATAAGACCTAAACATTTTACAAATTACCAAAACTTTTATCGTTTTTATAATTATTTCAAAGCGATTATAATAGCATATTACGTATCAAGTTTCACAAACAACACTTTACGTACGAGTTTTTGAAACGCAACTTTTGATTTTTTTCTTGTTTCTGTTGACGAACTTTGTATTTTGAAACGGCAAAGTCTTATAATATTCGTGGAAAATTGGTACAAAAGGTAAAAGTTGAAATTTTCTCATAAGTTATTTTTAAAGCGGTGTCATATAGCCGTTATATGAGGCTAAGTGCGAAAATCACTTAATTCGTTTTGCCACCAACAAATTCATAGGTTGTATTTAGTGTGCAAATACGCACTTAACTTATTTTTTGTTTTTTATCACTTGAATCCTTTTGCCTTTAACCCCTTCAATTATTCGTTTTAGTTTTTTTTCTTAATTTCGTCCAATTACAAAGTTTGATGCTAAATCTATACAAACCCGGCGATTACACAATAACGGTTTTTTGATAGTTTTCTACGATTGAAATGTGCTCATTTCTTTGTTCTTCTTCGGTTCGTACGAAGCATTATTTGCTTAATTATTTACTTAAGAATTCAAATAAGTAATAAAATAAGAAATATAAAGACAAATTTGGAATTGGACTCGCACAGTAACACGATTGATTTTATATTTAATTGTATTTCCACGGTATTTCTTCGGCCATTGAATTCAGTGCACTATGTTCTTATTTCTTTGTAAAATTGTACTTAATAATTTTTTGTGATTTTTAAATAAACGTATTTTTCTCTATATTGTAGAGCAATTTTACCGTTATAAAAAAATAAAAAAGGGGAAATATTATTTTGTAAGAAAACACAATCATTATTTTTGGCTAATAATCCCATAGAAATTATCTAATTTTTTGGGTGCATGTGAATACACCAAATGACATTTTTTCATTACTTTCAAATAAAAAAGTTACAGTCATTATTATGAAATTTGAAACTTTTGTTCCAGCTTGTTTGTAGAGCTGTAGATATTCAGTTTTTGATTTAGTTTTTACAGTGTAGACGTCTGTTATCGACATGTCACTGTCAATCAAAAAATGGCTCAAATAAAGTCTAAACTGACGGATTTGTTAAAAAAGAATTAAATGTATCTGATATGTGTCATGTCCGAAACAGTTGTCAACCGAAAACTTAATTTCAAATTCTCCATCTTAGGGTCAAACATCTACATTCAACCGAATTCGAAAATGCTTCCCTAGCCTACTTTAAATCCCTCTTTATTTGTACGCTCGTTTCTATGTATGGATGTTTAGAAATGCAAATTATAACAAAAACAATAGGCGAGTTCAATTTAAAGAGGTCAGCAGTGCTCACGTAACCGTACATTTGAAGTAGATGGATGCTCAGAACGGCGAGCGGCTACTGTAGTTTATCTGAAGTCATAAATTTAAAGCTTCACGAACCAGTTATGCTTTATTCTCCGATAGATCAATGGTAAATAAAATGACGGAGGCGGACTGCTAAGTCGAGCGTGTTGATTTATTTGCTTCGTAAAATTATCAACTAAACAATTTCCTGGAGATGGCAGAAATTACAGGCGGTACGTTGTTGACGGGCACTATCCAGAGGATTGCACTTGGCAGCCCAACATCCAACACAAGCTTCCAAATAAGTAAAACAAAGCCGTCGCGCATCTTCTAAAATATGACTCCACAAAATTCTCTTGTGAGTGTTGTAAAAGCGTCGCATTGCCGACCATTGACCTCGCCCTTGTTTAGATTTAAAAGGCTCATTACTTTTCCATAAGACTTTAATCCGGTTGGTTTGAATAAAACTGCAACAATTCTGTCCCGTTTCATAAAAATATTGCCTTCGATTCCAGCTACCTGATTTCGAGAGATGCAGCACGGAAAATTTGCAAGTGGAGGGTATTTGCCGAAGTGGTTTTGAAGGCGTTTTAGTCCGCGATTTATACTTTATTTAGATAATCCCGGGATCTTGCAAAGGTTGCGTTTTCCTATAGTGTTGCATTCTGCACGAATTACTAAATCTCCCGGAGGGAGCTCCCGACGATGTCGTCTCTCGAACTTTATGTTTCTCACGTACACCTAGCGATTATCCGAGCTGCGAAATAAAGGAGATAATGGCAGCGCAGGCAAACAACTTACACCTACAATATTATTCGCAAAACAATAAAATGACGCCGCGGCTAGAAGCCACTTTTGTATGTTTAAGATTGGCGGAGGCGCCGGGAAAATAATATATATTTACCAGTAGCAACATTTGTGTGCGCTTCATTGTAATAAAACTGATATTTTACGTTTCGCCTGTAATTGCATACTCAAATTAATGCCTCATGTTATTCATTTCATGTCATGTTCCATTTCGTGGCAATAAAATTATACTCCGCATATAATAATGGAATTAATATCATAACACAAGCAGCACGTTATTTTAAATTGTGGTTTAAAGCCAACAACTCGTGCCTTTGTCTACGTTTCCTTTCACGAAACAGTCTTGAAGCTAATTTGAGATATAATCCGGTTCTAACACTCGAATTCCAAATATTTCGTTTGAGATTCAACGCGGATCTAACTCTTGATTACGCAGTATTTTCTACAAATATTTCGAACAAGGTGTAGCTGAAGGCGCTACCGTTCCGACAAAGGGTTTGTTTTTGTTCTGCAATGTAGTGAAGCCAAACCCACCTGAGGCTGGAAACGGATTTTAAAATGTTCACTCTGCTATAAGTCAAAATACGTAATATCTGTCTAGCTCGCAGCGTTTCAACTAATTAACACGAGTCTTGATTTTTCTTCAACCGTCGGACGGAAAAATGTTTTTGTGGCTCGGTTTGGAGCTGCTTTAACGGCTTTAATTTAAAATTTCCCAGCGGAAGCGGTCCCGCGAGTAAGGAATCTTGTTTAGTCATTTTAATTTCTTAATAAGAAACGCTGAATGTACATCAATATGCAGACAGTGCCTTAAAGTGCTGCTTTTAACGCCCCTTACGTGATGTGCTTTCTTACTAGTTTACACATATTTTTTCAGACTATATATACTGATTATTTATTACAATAAACTTATTAACAGAATATTCTAAAATGTGAACGAATAAAAATATACAACAACGACTTTTCTTATAAATTCCTTTTTGATTTTTTATTACGTTCCGCAATTTATAAACTAAAAACACGGCAAACAAAATTTCTTTGCGTAAGCTTTCTTTTATAAATAAATGTGCAAGCGCTATGCATATAAAGCAGCGCTACAGATCCGCTACTTTGAATATTTTGTTTTAAATTATAACGTGATTGTGTTTTTTCAGTGCGGGAGGTTTGTCAAATAACACGTCAATCACAGTCAGATCGATCGGCGCCAATCAATTACCTTTTTATAACCATTTCGAGCCTCCACCGCAAAACACAAATTTTGTATTTAAAGCTAAACTTTCAACCACGTCGCAGTAAATTTCCACCACAAAAAATGACTAGAACCCCAACTTTCTTGCACCCTCACTTTCAAGGCGCACAGCTTGTGAATATTTCACTCAAATGTACAGTTTTAAAATTTAGCTGCTTTCAAGGAGACAAATCGTACCTGCGGCTGCAAATAAATTTCTAATGCGGATTCAAAGACAATGTTTTACGATTGTGGCCGCAGAAGTTTTAATTTTTTTTTAATTCGGATAATGCGAAGTTGGAACAGACCGTCACAGGCAGAAATGGGTTTTTAAAAAGCCGGTTTATGAATTCGTAACGAGATTTTGAGGAAGTCAACGTTTTGAGCCGAAGTAAATCTAAATGAAGTGAAAAATATTTTAACTTTAATGCAAATTGCAAATTGAAGTCGTAGACCGTTCCAAGATACTCTTGGAATTTTTGTATAACTAAAAGCCCACAAACCATAAATTAAAAAAATTACGTTATAACAATTTAGTGGTTTTTAAAAAGATGAGGGAAATATTATTGTTACGTACAGTTTTATTTAGAAATTAACCTGTTCTTGTTTTTTGTCTTCTCAAGTTGGAGATGATATAAATCATCGAGCTTTTGGATTGTTTTTACATAATTAAATGGTAATTGGATGTTGGACATTGGATTTTTCAGCCACGTAATTTAAAACTTTTATTTTTTTTAGTATCGACCTTCAGTTGTAGAAATTTAAAATTAAGTTTTTTGTTAATATCGTCACGGACACAATACAAATGATACATTTACTGCCACGATTTCATAGTTTCAAAAATCTACACTGCAAATAATACAACAAAAGCTAGATTCCATGTTTTTATTTGCACGCACGTTGTGTGTTCCTGTTACAATTTTTTGCGAGCTTTTGTTAACAATAAAAAGACGATGGAGCGGCATTCTTGTGCTGCCTCGTGGCGCTAACAAATATTATCTTGGGTAAAGTTAGTTTCAAAATTGGGAATACATTATTAAAATTCGAAACAAATTGCGTCACTTATTTTAGGGAGCATTTAGCGGATAAAAGGAAAACAATTAAATATTAACGAGATACGGCAGCACCCCTTTTCCACTTGCATTTGTCAACAAATTTTCACCCCTACTTGTAATAAATTTAAAATATATTCGTGAAAATTGGATAAGCCGCAGCAACCCTCATCACTTTCAGCTCAACATCCAATTCTATTCAAATTGTTACAAAAATAGCACCCCCAATATTTGATGTACATTTTTTAGACAGCACAATGTATTATGTCTTTGTACCCACACGCCCAAAGTGCGCGGTTTTTGCCGGTAATTTGAAGACCCTTGGAAAATTTAACCCCCTAATGGCGCTAATTAAAGCACAAGGGTAATGAGGCACCGTTTTTAGCAACGTTACGCACTTGAAAGTACAAGAAGATGCAGCACTTTCCTCGCCTTGTTTACCCCTCAAAACACAAAAACTGTGCTAATGGCTTGGTTTAACAGTTGGCGGAGCTAAAAGTTCTTCTCCAGAAGAGGGGAACCGATAACGTTGCCACTTGTCCGCGTAATTAATTGCTTGCATTAATCAAATCAATATCATCTCTCGCTATATAATTCCCTTTGTGCCCGTTTCTGCTGTTGACATGTAAAGCTGCTTAACATCAAACTCTGGCCGCCTCTCTGGGGCTGCAGGATCTCTGCACTTTTTTTAATTAAAACACATCGCCACCACTTAACATGACATTTGATTGATTCAGGCACAGTGTCGCCGTGGATGAATTAAACCGATAATTAATTATCGGAAGCGCATTGCCGCTGACTACTGAAAAAATCTGTGCTTGGATTCCCATTTTGAAAATAAAGTCTTTCGCGCACATAATGTGTGCAATTTTGTACACTATAAACCCGTGTAAATGCATCCCTCGGGTGACATTTTACACTCTTGTTGCTTCATCTGCAATGAACCAAATCATGCTGTAGTGGTGCCTAATTTTGTCTCAGTCGTGCTGGCGCATAAAAACGTTTTATTTTTATGTCTGGACGTTCAGCTAATCAAGCTTTAATCTCGATTTATTTTTAAAACTTGGAACCCAAAGACGTCAATACCTCTGTAGGAACGTAGCCGAAATATTGAAGTTGGGTTGAATAATTTATTGCAGTGTATGAATAAATAGACACAGGATTGCCGGAAACGATATGTTATATATTAGAGCAGCGAACTGAAGTTTTTCTTGTAGTCCCTGAACTCTAAAAACTGCATCATTTTTTCCACATTTTACAAATTATACAACATAAACTAATTGATTTGAGTTTTAAAAAATTGCCATATTTTTATATTGCTGCTAGCTTCCTAAACAAAAATCTAAAAAAATTACAAGTTTTGTAGGTCTAAGAAGTTTAACTCAATTTCAAAGTGGCTGTGTCTCGAAATTATTAGATATCGTGGAGAGAATCCCGGCAACTCAGGTTCATTAATCTCATATTCTGGTAACATTGGCGCGTCCATTGTCTTCGAAAAGACAAATTATACACTGCGAACTGAATTGGAAGTAAAATAAATCACGTGGGTATAATGCTCCGTCGGCTGTTATTTTTGGAACTCCATTATGCGACCAGCTCAACCCTAAACAATGTGTGTACAAACTTCACCTTCAAAGGGCACCTCGGCTTCATTAAGCGCCTGAGATTGGCCTCGAGGAGTGACTTCTCAGCCCTTGCAGACCGCGCCCTTAGCCACTCGCTCGATACCACATCTATTAAGACTTCTTCATTGAATTCCGTCGCAGAGCAAATGCATTTTCAAAGTGCCTACTTGTATTAACCAAACAACGGTCGAGTGAATTGAGCGAAATTGAGTTTTGTAGCGTTTACAGTGTTGGGTCCTGCAAAGCTCGAAGTGAGCGGTCGGCAACAAAAAGCCCAAGTTGTTCTAGGGCATATTTACCCGACAGACCCAACTTTTGCGTTTACTTTTCGAACTGGAAGTTTGCTTTCCATTGAAGGGCCCGCGTGTGCCCGCTTCCAATTAGAAAGTGATAGCTTTTTGCTATTTAACCGAGTTGGGGTTTGGAGATAACGGGCCGAAGCGATTTTCACAACATTACTGCGAACTGGAGCAATAATTGCGAATTGGACCCGTACAAATAATTGCTTTGGCTGTTTGCAGTCCTGATTCAAATTTGTCGGCACGTCTGCTCCGCACATTTTTATCCACTACATAAAATCGCGCGCCTCATTAATTGCGACTTTAATAACGAATTGAACAGTCGAACGCGCCTCTGACACACACGAATCTGCCTCTGGAAGCACTTTATCACTCCGTAAACTGCAAATGGAACGGCCTAAGAATTAAACTTTTGTTGGAGAAGTGCGCCCGAAGCCGATACTTTCCAAACTCGGTTTAAATGAGCAAAATATACCGGATTCGACAAATCCCGCCGCTTAAGAACCCCCAAATTTTAAAGCTGAATCGACGCAAGCAAATACTTCGCATTAGTAGCTAATTTGCGATATGAAAATTCCGACACGTGTAATAAGAAAACTACAATAGTTAGGAGTTTGCAACACTTTTTGTTTGAAACTTTCCACCGCCGTGACACAATGTTATATTACGTCACGGTCTCTGCACACTGCATAAGCAAACTTTTAAATAGTGCGGCAAACCGCTTAATGTACTGAAGCCAAGAAGCTTAACTCCAGATTCCGGCCAAACTCTCATTATTAAAATAGCGCGCAGTCACCGACAAAAACAACTCCGACGGGAATGAAAGGATGAAGCCGATTGAAAAATGATGATCCCTTGGAAAAACAAAAATTAAAATTCGTTGGTGGAGTGTTATTGCGGCGCGAACGAAAAAACGGACTGTGGAGGTGGCGATAACGAATTTCCATTTTCCGAAGGTACCTGGTGCAGCACCACGTGGCTTACAGGCAAAAAGTCGCTTTGTCAGACACAGACATGAACGAGCCATCAGTTAATTGGCTAATTATCCGCTTTACGTCAACATCAATCTTGTACATACAGAACGTCACGTGTGTGTTTAGTTATGCAAATACGCCAACATCTCGCGTCTTGTTTGGTCAACACTTGCACAAGCTAACATCGGGAAATTGAATTTACACCCTCCGACAAGCATTATATATTCCGTCATAAAGCCTGCAAAGAAAACGATTAATTAAATGAATGCATCGGCGAAATTAACCGCGTTTCCGCCTCGATTCCGCTTCATATCGGAATTATCTAGTAATTTATTGCAGAGCCCGGATCGAATTCGATATCACTATTGATCACCGCCACTTTCAAATATGGAGAATTCTAGTAAGTCGAATTCCGGACGAATTAAACCGGAATTTCGGACGAATACCGATAAGTGGGTTCAGGCTCTTCCAATTACAACGTCAAATATTTCAAAAATTTACATACGGAATTTATGTCAAGCCAACAGTAAAAATGAGGGCAAGCCGATGTATCTTCCTATGCCCCATCCAATTTAACTTCGTTCGTTTTAACCGTAAACTTCGGTCGCGAGGGTTTGTTATAAACATTTTCTGCATTTCCCTAATATTGAAAACAATTCTCTGTTATTCCTTATCCTTATTTAATATTTTCTGTTTTTTGTTGGTTATTTTTAATTTTATCGATAAAGTCAACATAAATTGCATAAACTGAATTCGATTTGTGTTTAGAATCTAATATACGAGAGGAGTTTAACAAGTTATCTAATTTATTTTTACACATTTTTACTAGTAAATTATTTTCTACTTGGTTTGATAAGACCTCTACTATTCAAAATTTGTAATTTTTTAGTTTTTTGTACCATTTAGAACTGAACACATGCAACGTTTCTTGTTGGTTATTTTAATTTTATCGATGAAATCAACGTAAATTGCATAAACTGAATTCGATTTGTGTTTAGAATCTAATACACGAGAGGAGTTTAACAAGTTATCTAATTTATTTTTGCATATTTTTACTAGTAAATTTTTTTCTACTTGGTTTGATAAGACCTTTACTACTCAAAATTTGTAATTTTTTAGTTTTTTGTACCATTTAGAACTGAACACATGCAACGTTTCTTGTTGGTTCTTTTTAATTTTATCGATGAAATCAACATAAATTGCATAAACTGAATTCGATTTGTGTTTAGAATCTAATTTGGTTATTTTTAATTTTATCGATGAAATCAACATAAATTGCATAAACTGAATTCGATTTGTGTTTAGAATCGAATCTACGAGAGGAGTTTAACAAGTCATCTAATTTATTTTTACTCATTTTTACTAGTAAATTTTTTTCTACTTGGTTTGATCGACCATTTACTACTCAAAATTTGTAATTTTTTAGTTTTTTGTACCATTTAGAACTCAATACATGCAACAATTTTCTGTGCAAGATTGTGCCAATTCCAAAAGTGCCAAATTTATTTAGTTTGTATACTACGACACTTTTGCTGTAAAGACCGATACACAAAGTGCAGTGTTATTTTAGATTTCATGAAGCAAGAGATTTCTAGAAAAAAGCGAATAAAAGATGCATATTATAAAAATGAAAATGGTAATATGTATTTTAAAAATAACAGTTATTAAAGTTTTTGAAGTGCGAAAAAATTAAGCCTTAATTAGCCTTAGTTAAGCCTTAATAATTAAGCATTTTTTTACAAAAACTCCTATGAAAACGTAGAATATTTCCGTACAAGTTTTTATTCGAGAAGTTCGTCTAACAACTTTAATAACATCGTTTTCAAAAATGCATACAAACAAAAACCTACATCTCGTACAAACTCGTACATCAGAATAAAAAAAGTAGGAATTTGTTCTTATCAACAAAAATATTGTACCACATTTTTATTGCAAATTTTATAATAACCTTTAATTTTTGTGATGTGTTTCATGTTTTCTTTGTTCAAATCTGCCGATTTTGCATTCTTTGGAAATTTATTTGGAATTAAGCTTGCGTCAACGTTCGCTGTTAATTTTGTCTTTATAATGTCAAGGGAATTACGTTGTAATGGTTTTGTATTTATTTACAGAGTTAGTAAAAAATACTGGAACAGTCGAATAACTTTTTTATTTAATACGTTCTCTGCGATCTGACTCGGTCTATGCATTAAAGGAAAATCGTTCATTAATGTAAAATTATACATAAATGACCTATATTAATGAATGATTGACATAATGAATGATTGACAAAATGAATGAATGACAAAATCATACGTTAATAGGCATTTTAATAAACCAACTGATCCTTGGTGTTATATTTTGATTTTTCGAGAAAAAAGATGACAAAAGAATTTGCTTTATTTGGCATATAAACGGTACAAAAAACTGTTTGTGCATAGTCCTGCCCTTAACACGAAATGCTTAACTTCTGTTTATTTAAACAGGACACCCAGCATATTTTTACAATTGCAGAATAAAAAACAACTTTCAGAAAAATTATTAACATTTTTTTATGCTTAAGCCATACAAAACATTTTAAAAACGCATAATCAATATATTTTTGACAATAATTGTAAGACTACACTAATGTTTAAATAATACGCCGTTTACAATTTGGAAATGATATAATTGATCAATAAAATGGCTTAGTGAATTCTGTAGTATTTAGTACATGAAAAGAAATTTAAAACATTGTAAACAAATTCGTTATGTGCAACAATATTTGTATTCGCGCCAAACTATTATTTTTTAAATAACAAAATTTAGATTGTTCAGTAAATGTCGAAAGAAATACTAGTTTTTCTATTTAAACAAAGGACAGCAAAACATGATTTATTTTAGGTATTTCTTTTCTTGGGAAAACGTCACATCAATTTTTCTTTCTTAAACTATTCCTCTTAGATCTGTCCTTTTACTTAAGCATACACATGTTTATCACCATATATAATTTCGTGTAAGTTGCATACGATAATTACTTCCTAAAATTTTCACTCGTTTCTACTGAAAAACAGTATTCTTGAGTTGTGCTGGTAATGTCAGAAGACAGCGATATGATTTTTGAAGACTTACACACTTAGTGCAAAATTTCTCCAATAAAGCAATCCCTTAGGAAAAAACAACTATTTTGCAAAACTACTCTGCAAAATACAGCTTTCTCCACTTCTTCGTTCCTTAAAAACCGGCGCCCTTTTAAATGTCTTTTAAATTTGGGAAAAAGAGGTATTACTATATATATCTTTCCCAAATTCTTTTTTATGACTACTAATAGGGAGCCAGGTCAGGACTGTAGCGTGGATGAGCAAGTTCTTCAATCAGCATTTCTTGTATTTTTCTTACACAACGCGTATTATGCACCCTGTAATTTTTATGCAGAAGAAGAAGAGTTTTTTAGGCCTGATTGTAAGGAATGTTCTTGCGAATGGCAACCTTCAGATTCTTGCTTGTTTCCATGTATACATTCCCATTTTTTGTAGTCTTTTTAGTTATGTATTCAACCAACAGTAAGCCAGCTGAGTCCCAGAAATTTGTTAGAGTATGTCAGTGTCTATAATAATAATTTTAACGCTCACATGTTGATTTTTAACAAGATTTATGCAACCTTTGTAAACATCTCTGGGTTTCCACCAAACTTTGAAGTCAAACTCTGATTATATCACAGTGACATGACGGTATAATTATTGCGATTGCATTTTTGGTTAACTTTATAAACTCCTTTCTTATATTCAATTTAAATGTTTTCATCTTCATGCTATGGTTCTTCATGCTCTAATTCTAATTTATTGTACACTTAAGAGTTTTGTCCACAACAAACTTAACAGGACTCGGACGTTTGTTTAATTTATTTATCAAAAAAGCAGGCATGAGTAACAGAGCTCATCACCAGCAACCCAACTCGACCATTTAATATGCATGTCATGTGATGTCACCCCAAATATCCCTTGCCTCTCCCAACAGTGCACCATATGTGAATGCCCCCGCAGCAAGGGTCGTCTAATCTAATTCTCGAGGATGCACTACAAACATGTTTTTATTTTAATTAACCGACCAAATTAAGTTGTTTTGTTCGTTTCACATTGCATATATTGTGTCAGGTTTTGCAACCCTCAGTTAAAAACCTAGTCTCCAAAAGAGCCAGTTAGCAATTAGGGGAAATTGCTAATTAGGATGCGAATCCCTTGCTGATTAACTATTTGTGGAGATTGACAGATTGCTGAATATTTTAAGAGTGTAACGTTTTTTGTCATTTCACCTTCGGCTGACTAAAACTAACACATCAAACCCAAACTGAAGTGCACGTTTCTATTTTTTGCCGGAATTCTTTTCAAACCCGACTTCCTCATAAAATTTTAAAATAACGTGCAACAAAAATACACAGCGCTTTTCACATAAATGGATCCATTCTTTGATATCTAAATTCCGGATTCTGTAGATATGATTTATGCAAATCTTCGCCCTTCAGAAAAAAACGATTTGCAGCGAAATCGTATTTAATTTTAAATGAACGGGCCGATCAATCCTAATGCTTATAAGCAATTTCTATTCAACAATCGTTCCAAGCAAAGCCAGAGGTTCCATAAAAAAGGCATCAATTTCAGAAGTTTGGCGTTTCAATTTTGACTGATTGATCTCCGCATTGTATGCACATGAAGTCGTCGTGTTTGCCCGCCAGAAAGCGTTAACGTAGTAGTAATTTCTTGAGATCGCAAACATTGGAACAAAGAAATTAGGCAAATTGGTGTTTCGCCAACCTGACTAAACAACTTACGGGATGAAAATTTCCTCTCTGCATGTTAATAGCTTGTCACGGACGGTGCGAAGAAGAATAGAAGGCGCATTTAAATAAGTACGTTGCAAACATTGACAGCTATACAAATGCGGCTCGAGTATTTCCTCGAATACGAAATCAATTTCCAGTTGAGCTGTGAAACGTATCGTGCCATATAAATGCGTCCCATTTTTTCAGCAACTCTTGCGTGAAGAATACAATCTGTTGATTGACACATAAGGGAAAATTCAGAGATCGATTTGGGCATCGTTTATTCATAAGCACGTGCCGGTTGCGTGTGCTTCAAAAGTCTAAAAATACAAACCCAAACTATGTTTGAACTCAGATAGTGTCTTATCTAATTGATGGGCGTGCCATTCTTCTTTTTTTAACTACTCAACATTACATTGTGGCGACTTATTAGTGTAGGATTTTTTTTGTCTTCTGACAAAATTGGTGGATGCGCCGGGCGATTATAATTATTAAAATTATAAATTAATGCAGTTGCAGCGTATCGTTTGCAATTAAATTTGGCACATTTTAGTAACTGATTTGTTTAATATTAATGGGAATGTAGTGTAGAAGAGGTAATTGACGGCAATAATTAGTTGGTGGATGAAATCGGAACGTAAACAAAGTACTTACGTTGTCGCTAATAGCAGCAAACACACACAATGTGCAAATTATGAGATCATAATACGAGTCACCACTGTTCGGCGTCGCGACGTAAACTGCCAAAGCCAAACAGAGGGTTGTGCGTCGTGACAACCCCCACAGCAACGCATGCGCTCCTCGAATATCAATAATATGATTGTCATATAAATTCTACAAGAATCTAATACTTGGAAGGAATTATCAACTGATGAAACTTTCAGTTTCAACGACATCGCGTCAACAATCTCGCGCGGCTCTTTCACAATTACAACTTTAACAAAATGTAGAATGTTAGCGAATCTGGGGCACGTTTAATGCGTCAAATAACACAACATTTGGTAAAAGTTTCGGTGCCGAAATTGAATTTGCATTCTAGATCCGTGCCGAGATTAAAAGCAAACTTCTCTGATTTGAGATAGTGTACATCCGAAACTTCGGAAATTAAGTCCCGCGACGGTGACGTGAGTAAAAAAGATCGAGTTGCCAATTAAAATTTTAAAGCATTGAAATTTGGATTTACTTGCGCGACAAAGCAAACTCGTTTTCGCGGAATTACTTAGTAAGATTCGCGGTTCAAAGCGTCCGATGACAAGCCAAAGCTCAGGCCTGGATGATTTCAAAAAAACTTCTTAGTCTACGTGTATACAGGGTCCTTCATCTCAAATCCCGTCTTCTGTTCCTACTTAAATTGGAATTATGATATTTTTCAGATTTTAATTGCATTTTAGGACGCATTTCCGGAAAGTATTGTTGATTATACAGAATGTCCCAAAAAAATGTAACGTCATAATTGTTAGACCACGTGGGTCGACTGTTCGAATAAATGAGAAGTAGATTCTCTTAAACTAGTTTTATTTACAAGTTTATATACACGTCTGAATAATGAATGAATGTCGAATAGTGAATAATGATAATAAGAATAATACAAGCGAATGAATGAATACTTCTGAATGATTACATACGAATTATGAATAGAGAATGATTACAATAGAGATGATACAAGATGGGGTAAACGGAGGTGGTGTACGGTTTTGAAGTGGTGGGATCGACCAATAATAATGTATTTTATAAAATTGCATGTTATATATTCTTTGTGCTTATTAGGGTGCATTTTTAGTTGCTTACATATTGCTTGTTAAATCGTATCTTGGATAACTGTGAAAAAAAATGTCTAAAAACCAAAAAAAATTAGTTTATCGCCTTGAGTTTTAAAAATTTATAAAAAATACAAATAATGCCTCTTTATAAAATTAATTCTAGGTACTTATTAAACAAAGTCTAACAGACAACTAACAATTTTAATTAGACATCTTCCACTTTTTGTTGGCTATTATTGGCTATTATCGTATTGTATCTATAGAATTCCCTTTCTCATTGCTTTCATCATTTTATTTCATCTTTATTAGACTTCAGTTTTCAGTAATTTCATGCTTATAATGCACACAAAACTCACATTTTCCGAGGGTTTGTTGCAAAACGCACATTTTCCACAATAAAAATGGTAATTATGGGAAAAAGGTACCAAGTAAGATTGTTTTGCTACATTACCTGAGCAACTTTTTTTTACAAAATTGTGATGCTTTTACAACACCGATATACCTAATAGTTTAGTACCTGGAGGTTTTTAAGGCCTACTTTGAATGTAAAATTTTCAGTAAAGTTTTACAAAAAATATTAGAAGTAGTTGCCAACAGAAATATAGCACTATTATAATTGATTTATTTTATCAAAATTAGATATACAAACTATTGAACGTTATCAGTAGAGCTTTAAAAATTTCTTATTAGGTTATTCGTAATATTGGCAATACATTTCGATGGAAATTCTGTTTAATAGCAAACTTTGCGATTATTATATGACAATAATATCAAGCTCTTTAAAAAAAAATTGTACCTTATACGAATATTAAGAGCAGATTTGTTATTAAGCAGTCTTTTTCACAAAATAATTGTGATTTACATGAAAACGAAAAAATTTAAATTATTATATAATTTTTTTTGTGAAATTTTTATGGCACCTTTTGAAAGTATTAAAAATTCAGTAGCGTAGACATATTAGAGATACAAAAATTCTAACATGTTTTTTTATTTTTAACTATCATTAAAAAAATCGTTTAAATCGACCAACAAGTAGCTATTTAGAGAGGTGGTGCGCTTTCTAATGGATCACCCTGTATACCTATATAAAATTAAAAACAAACTGTTTTGTAAATCTATAACCCGTGCAATGCCGTAGTTATCAATAAAAACCGTACTTTTCGTCAGATTCAACACGCTCGCAAATCTCCCCTCACATTCTAATATCGGCACGAAATTTACGGCCCGCTTGCGTGATAATCCCTTTATCCTATTTTAAAAATCAAATTCGGCATTAAAACGCTCCGCCGTCACTCGGAATCCATCAACGCATTCCCAAATCCTTTTCAGATATTTATAACACTTAGAAGAAAATATGAAAAATGCCGATCGCAGGGTATAAAATTCAATCACTCGAGCGGATTTATGACACGCGACGATACAGCACGTTCGGTTCCACGGGAGCGTATAATATTTTTCAGTTTTGCATTGCTGAAACGCCAGAAAACGTAAGAGATACAGTTATCTTCGGGGAGAGTGATATATTCAAAATTACATTACAGCCCAATATTTTGTGTGCGTTCAATTCACGTTTCTTCCTCTTGAGGTGGGTCCTCCGGAGGTTTACTCGCCGGCTCAGCTTTCTTAGACCCTCCGGAGCCTCCGGAGCCGCTCGATCCCATCAATTCGTCGATGCACTTCAAGAGTAAAAACAGGTACCATAACGTGAACATGCACGGTGGATGCTGGTAATTTGTTAAATCGCAATAATCGAATGGCATTTTGAGGAAATTTTGATTTGATCTCGACGAAAACGTTGCCGGAATTTGACACCGAAATTAATTTTTACGTCGCCTCATTAGCTGCCATAAAAATAATTAATTTCCGGTTAATTTGACGCGTGTCAGAGGAATTATGCGCAAATTAGTTTGTGTTACATCAGCTCTGATGTATTAACCAAGCGCCATGAATATATTGGTCTGGGAAGGGCACCCGGCTTGTTATTGAATTAATAAACATGCTGAAATATGAATAACTTCTCTTGTAGCGAAGCCATAAATAGTAATGCCTAATTATTTTTTGATAGCTAGTAAATGGATCGATGTTTTGTAGTTTGTGGGGCATAAATTAAAATACATAAAACTATTAGTTTTTTATTTATCTTACATCACAACTCACAAATACTTTTACAAACTCTTATGTATCGAATTGTACAAAATATAATTCCTCTAAAAATAGATAAAACATCAATCGGAAGGAGATATATTCTGCGCGGCGGCAACCAACGTGTCATGAATTTCTTTGGCATAAGCCACTTGCGCACTAGCCGTGGCCAGAAACTGTGGATAAGTCAGCATATTCTCATTCATCCCCAGATTCTCGTTTCGATGCAGAGCCACAGGAATAGGCAAATAACGGGCGCTGCTCTCGGCCTGCCCCAAACACTTGATCGAAGTTTTCTACGAAACAAAAACAAAGACTGTTATTTGCGCTACAAAAATTACAGTTATTACCAAGTGTAGCTCGATTTGGTCACAAATGGAATAAAACTCTTCCAAATTTTTATCAAATCGGGGTATGGGCACATCGACACTTTTCCTAAAACAACCTTTAAATGAGCAAACCACTTGCTATATTATCTATCCAGCGCTAATACCATGAACCTGAATCGACCTGACTGTTTTGATTCAACGTTTGTGCCGCCGTTTTTATTGTATTCTGTAAACGTAATTTCAGCTAAAAATGTACGAAAAAACGCAGGCAAACTTACAGAAAGGGATTCTCGTAAAGGCCCCACTAGTGTTTTAATTTTTGAAATATTGTCTAATGGGGGAGGAGGCGGCTGCTGTTGCTGTTGTTGCTGCTGCTGTTGCGGATTTGTTTGGGGAATCATTCCCATTCCCACCACGTTCATTTTTAAATTGCTTCGATTAACAGTTTTTCAAAAATTGTTTATTTATAGGTTATGTAAGTGTCAAAATGATGACGTCATAGAAAAGAGACGTTTCGTATGTGACGTGTCGATCAAACAGGTACCAGTATTATGTAACCACTTTATATTAAATAAGACGAACACGTAACAGATTATGATGCCACAATATTTTGAATAATCATTTTAATTATTGTAATATTATGTTACGTTCTCTAGGTAATTTATTTAATCGAATGAATAGGAAAATATAAATCTTATGCGTGCGACATCTATTGGCAGTAAAATGAACCCACAATTTGATTAGCTCCTAATTCGCAAGAGGGACATCAAAACCAAGACTAATTCAATTTTAATAAATTTATTCGCAAGATTGTTACAATTATTAAAAGTTTGTGAATATATAATTAATGTGTTTTATTTTTTGAAAATAATATTATTACGTTTTATTGAGTGACTAATTTTACTATATGATGAAGAAGTTGCTTTGACTTATCATAAGGAGAAAATCATATGATCAATCAGTCTGTCACATTTTCTGACACAAATTTTGTGGATTAGGCGTTGTCGCTACAATTTGCCTGATATTCAGATAATTGAGTGAAATAAAAGGTTTAATAAACACCAACAACCATGGCGCTTAGCGATGTGGACGTCCAGAAGCAGGTAAATATTCGAAAAAGCAAAATTCCAAATTTTTTCAAGAGTTGTGGGGCTTGCCTTAATATCATAAATCGGTGTTAAAACCTTTCTTTGTGCTTAGATCAAACACATGATGGCTTTCATCGAGCAAGAAGCCAACGAAAAAGCGGAAGAAATCGATGCTAAAGCTGAGGAGGAGTTCAACATCGAGAAGGGACGTTTGGTCCAGCAGCAGCGCTTGAAGATCATGGAATATTACGAGAAAAAAGAGAAGCAAGTCGAATTGCAAAAGAAAATGTATGTAGATTGCCGTTCGCGTGAATGAATGATGATTGAGTGTCATGTGACCCATTGCAGTCAATCTTCGAACATGCTCAATCAGGCCCGTCTGAAAGTCTTGAAGGTTCGCGAGGACCACGTTCATAACGTTTTGGACGATGCGCGTAAACGTCTTGGAGAAATCACCAATGACCAGGATAAGTACGGTCAACTTCTCGAGTCCCTCATCCTCCAATGCTTGTACCAGGTATTAATTAGTTCTAAATCACCCCACACGTTTTCAGTTTTATTTGATTTTTTTTTCATTTTATTTTTTAGTATTTGGGCATGAAAGATCAGGTATCACATTTCCACATTTTTTCTAGCGACATGTTCTAGCCATTTTAGCCTGTCATAAATCGTCCCTAGTATACTACTGTAGTTATTATATTTCTAGTTAGCGTTATGGATAAACCAGTACAAGGCCTGGACATCATATTATGATTTATCATCATTAACCCACAACTAGTTAGATAAATTAGTGTAGTTTAGATGAAAGTAGAAGTGTGACACATTTTGAAATACTGTTCTGATTGTAGTTGTTTGAACACTACGTCCTAGTGCGGGTTCGGCCGCAAGACAGGAACTTGGTCCAGGGCATCCTTCCGGTGCTGGCCACCAAATACAGGGATGCCACTGGAAAAGAAGTGCATTTGAAAGTCGACGACGAGACCCACTTGTCGTCTGAAACCACCGGTGGGGTTGAATTGTACGCCCAAAAGGGAAAAATCAAGATCAACAACACTCTAGAAGCCCGCCTTGATTTGATCGCACAGCAACTTGTCCCAGAAATTCGTAACGCGCTCTTTGGACGCAACGTCAATCGCAGATTTACCGACTAAACTATTGGGGTTCTTCATTTCATTACAGTTACATTTTTTAAGTAATTCCACGCATTCTTATATGCGTCACCATAAACGATAATTGTAAAAACAAATGATGCATGTCATGTGTTGAATTGTATAGGGTTATTGTCAGAAAGTATTCCATTTTGTGTAGTTCTTTTAGGAGTGGTGGTTGGCAAAACTGTTAGGATTTTACAACCCCTGTGTATATAGCTTGATGTTATTAATAAACATGTTGAAAATTGTGCAACTCTAAAAATAAATCGTAAAAAGTATGCACTATTTATTTTTTGAATCTGTTACAAATGCCATTTATGAGATTTGGAAATAATAATAAAACTTGTTGGCCTGTGTGAATAATTGGAAAGTACGGATTTTAATAATTTTAAGAAAAACATTAACATTATTAATTGTTTATTTTTCGCATATAGCGGTGAAGCTAATCTTAAAATGATGGCTCAATCATTGGTTTTGATAAGGTATTAAGGGATATGGCGTACCAACAAAAAACACCTTTGAGAAATAATATGTAGTAATACTACGGTTTTGGAGAATTGTTGAAAAAATTTAATATCACGAGCATGGGATTAAAAAAAAATATGACACGCTTAATAATATACTAACCTCATTTAAAAAACTAGAAAAACCTATATGGGTTGATTAGTTTTAGCGCAATCAATTACGATAACGCCACTTAAACCAATATTATTATCTGCCTTAGAATTTACAATAGTAGCAAAATTTTTAGGACTCCCAAATTTAAAGATATTTTTTGGTCATAACCGGACACATTTTTTTTCGGATTAGGTCAGTATATTTTTAAGCGCGCGATTATATTCAAGCTAAACGAAATTTTGTAATTTAAACACGGTAAAAACGAACGGTATAAAAATATATAAATCAGATGCAATCAATCAAAACATAGAAATTGCATACAGCAATTTAATAGCACAAATAAAAACGGAGGCCCGGGCGGCTATGGAAACTGGCTTTTGTGTTATTTTTACAGTGTAGACCTGGGCAGTGACGTTGACAAATAGTAGCGTTTGACAGAAATTGCCAAAAAATTTGCACATTATACGTCTAAACCTATGCTAGAGATGCTTAAATAATGTCTCAGAATTGATATTATGTGACAAGCTGAAACTTAATTTCAAATTTCTCCACCTTAAAGTCAAAATGTTTCTACACTCTAACAAATTTTAAAGCCCTCCAATGGCCTTTGTTGCCTCATAATTTTGTGTGCACGTTATTTTGACGTATATATACAGAGTGATTCACGTAGACAGTTCATTAGAAAATTTTCAATTTCCCGTAAAGCTAGATAGACAGTTGAAATTTGGTGTATGATTATCATCGATTATTCTGAATCGAAGTGAAATACTATCAAGATGGCGGCACTTCCGGTTATACCGGAAATTGACGTCAACTTTGTTATTTTAAATGGCAACCCCTTATTTTTATGCGCTCGTTGGTTTTGGCAATCAATTCTAAATAAGATGCGCCCAAGTTGTCTTATCTTATCTCTCATAGTTTTAGAAATATTCTTAATTTAATGATAACATTTGGAAATGTAAGGATCTTTCTAAAAATTAATATCTCTTGAACCATTTGAAGCGTATTGCAATAATTGTTTTTACAATCGATTAGTATAACTTTAAAGAATAATTCGAGAGTATTTCTAAAACATTTTAATGCCTCGGGTGGGCGTTGCGATTTCCTGAAAATTACTATAACAAAATGCCAAAAACTCATTTTTTTCAAATTGCAACACAACAATATCTAATAACGGAATTCAATGTTAAAGTAAAAAATAACTCGACCTTTATAAAGGTTTGTTATGCCAATTCTCGATAGTTTTTCCGATATTCTACATTTTGTAAAAAATACATCTTCTCTTTAGCTTTTGATATGTGTAGGCTGTGGAATAAAAACATTGATTAAAAATAGATAAAAAAATAAATTAAAATTGATTGAATGAGATGGTTCTTAAATTTAACTATAAATTGCTACAACAGATATAAACCGACAACTAACTTCTAGGAAAACTAGTCGAAGCCACATTGTCAATTTTTGACATTTTACTACTAAAATTATCCGCATCTTTCTCTCACAACCAATTTCATTTTTCATTTGAACACTAAATTAAAATAACACTGTACCAACAGCAACTGACGCAACGAGTAAATAATTAAAACAAGAATGAAATAGGTAACACAAAAAAATCCAAAAATTGTGTGATTATTAGCAGGCATTGTATAATCATTTTTATTTAGAAATATAATCGGGGATGCGTAGGCCATGTCATAACTTTGACATGTGAGTGTAGCAAAATTTATTTCTAACTTGGAGAAATTTTAAATTAAGTTCTTTATTAATTGTGGTCTCGGGCACAAAACACAAATACATTTTTTAAATCATCAACAAATTCCATTTTCAAATCCCGGTTTACACGTCGTTTGAGCAAATTTTTGGATGATAATAGCGTCCGTCAAATGTCATGATTTGACAGTTTCACAGGTCTACACTGTAAAAAATAAAACAAAAGCTAATTTCCATGGCTGAGCACGGTATAAATAAATTCGTCAATTAATGCCAAATTATCTCAATTGTAAATTTAAAATGTACAAAATGAGTGACTTATTTATTTAACACGTACAAAATAAGTGACTTATACCAGACTTTGTTCGTTGTAAATGTTTAGATTAAAAGTAGCAGTTTCAGCATAATCAGAGTATAACTCGGTCCGATTTGACTTGAATTAGACCCAAAACAAAAACATCTTGATTCCTATTTTCAGTACATAAAAATTCAAAGCGATCAATTCAGTAAACAAGGTCATTTTTTATGGTAAAGGCTGCGACGAGTGCTGAGACGTAACGTCCACAAGAAGGGAATCTGCAGTTTTAACTAAGAACGGACGGTTTTAAATTTCAGCCGATCAGACCAACAAAACGGTAGCTTTATCACTTCAGTAGATATTTTGTTTAAAAATTTAAGGCGCGAATTTCGTGCACTCGCCGAATAAATCCGAGCACCTGTTGTATCAAATCCCCGGAGAGACGAACAAGTATCTTCATCTCATGTTGTCTCATGTTATTGAGGCGACAGCCAATGAAAACAAAATATTTCAGTAGTGTTGCGCCGGCAAAACAGTGTGCATCGTAATGTGATATGTACGAAACCCGTGGCCAAATATTTATACACTTAGCTTAAAACAACCCCCGAAGTACTCTACAACCCTTTCGCCCGGTGCGCCCCCTTGTTTACACTAAAATGAGCGCCGCTTCCCCTCACTAATCCGCCCGAATTCCTCTTTGAGTGATGTAAATTCGGATCCAAGATGGCCGACTCGTATCACCAGGTGAGAAGTAATTATGAATTTTCGCAATTATCTCGCTTGTAATCCCCGCTTTCGACCTTATCCCCGGAATTCCCGCGGGATAATGTCCGGGTTTCGTGCGCATCAGCTCCGGAAGCCCCCGCCTTCGAGGTTAACGCCGCAAACAAATTCGTTAAGAGGTTATAATACGAGGGATGATCATTGACCAAATTACCCTTAATTAGAGCGAATTGGTACGTCGCGAGTCCTTTAACGCCGACTCAAGGCCAGATTTTAGCATTAATACCAGTTTATTTTAGGACACTACTCGCTTATTTGTGGTTATCCCTGTTCTCAAGGTTAATCTCTTTTTAATAAATTATCGCTGATTAAGTTCAGGTGCACCTCTCTCGCTCCATCAAATTTCACCTCGACTCGTGTGATCGATTTTTTGATTAAAGCCTGAAGTCACACATCTTTGTGCCACGAATAATTGGGGTTTATTTCGTCCGGACAGTTGTGCGTTTGTTCGAATGTAAACAGGAACTGGAGTCGTGATGCAAGCAGGATGTACAAACAATTTTCGTTATTTGATTCCTCTAATATACAACTGCCCAAGTCGTAGTTCTTAACGTTATCAGACAACCTGTAATATTTGTTCAGTTTTATCAAATGTACACATGGGTTTGGCTTTTCTAGGAATTTTGTATCGATGCTAATGTCAAATTGATTGTGGGAAAATGTAAACTACACACATCTGGACTATTGGTATTTAGAAGATGTATGGAGTGTTTACACTTTTATAAACATCAGACGTGTGGTTAAAATGTTAAAACCTAAAGTCACAGCAGCCAACCTCTAGGTATAGTGTGTTGCTGGATTCGTTTATTAATCATTGCTCAGTTTCGTTTTATCTGTGTTTTGTTGCAAGTTTTCACAGCAGAATTATTGTACAGGTTTCTGTAAATGACACTAGTATTTTTGTTCGTGCCGCCTGTAATTTTGCTGGATTTTATTGCAATTTCCTCAATACTATTAATTGCACTGTTCTGCAAATGCAACTAGAGTTTTCCGGATTAGCGTGGTATACATAATAATATAGTACATTTTTGATTACTTGGGTCAAGGAAAAATCGTGAATTCTACATAATTTTTGTTTGCTTTGAATCATGGAACACCCCTTTTTTATCGATATTTTCAAGATCACTTTTTCAAATATGCATATCATTTGTCACTTTTTAGTATAAAATGTTCGGTTTCACAAATTTCAAAGTTTTCCAATAGTATGGTAATGGTACACTAGTACCATTAGAAAGTTTATTCAAAAAGCAATATTCCCATGTCAGAAGCCATTTTTTTATTCTTTAAAAATTGCCGTGAATTTGGGACATATAAATCAAGGGATATTTCATTCAAATTGACAAAATAAAAAATGGGAACTTTTACCCCATTATATCAGGGAATCTTAAAACTTTTATTTTAATAAACGTTTAATTTATAAATTATCATTTAACTTGCTTTATGTAAATAGAAATGTCTACTCCAAT
The DNA here is from genome assembly GCA_964023215.1 of Eledona agricola. NCBI lineage: Eukaryota > Metazoa > Arthropoda > Insecta > Coleoptera > Tenebrionidae > Eledona > Eledona agricola. The sequence continues at coordinate 22,321,487 of OZ026855.1, forward strand.
ACACAATCTACACTAAGTTTTAGCGTAGGCTCGGTAGGCCAAGGAATCTAGTATTTTTTTACAATGTAGTGTTAAACTGTTAAACGATGACTTTTCTTATTTAAAAATTAGCTCAAACGACGTCCAAACCGAGACTTGGAGATGGAATTTGTGGAAAAATATTTTAAGCGTACATTATTATGTATTATGTGCGAGACGCTTATTAACAAAAAACTTTGATAATCCGGACACAATTTATTTCGGACGCCTCTCGAGTTCGGAACACAAGAATTTTACTTCTCTAATCCGGATTTATTTTACAGTGGACTAATAAACAAATAATATTCACGACAATGCAAGTTATATGCCCCTATTTCTAGGGATGAGTTTTATGAGTAGATTACTGGTAAAAACCACTTCTTAGCTAGCTCAGGATGGCTGGATAATTTTAAGATGGGTCACGGTATTCAATTTTTGCAAGTTTGTGGAGAAAAGTTTTCCAGCAAAGTGAAGCAGTAACTTTCCCAGAAAATTTTCTCAGTATTAGTGATGAAAAAAACTCCGAGGCAAGTGTATTAGTATATCAACGCATGTTTTGTACTTGTGAAAAGGTTTCTTAAATTGTGTACTCTTGAATTGAAATCGAATTGAATTTGGAAAATTAGTTTACATATTAACCAAGAGATTGGTTATTTTGTCTTACTACATCTTTTGCGAGTGTAATTCAGAAAGGATCAAGAATATTTCAGAAAGCATCAATTGTAATTCATATTAGTCAATTTCAATTAAGAATTTATCAATTGTAATTCAGATTAATCGATTGTATTTCAGAAAGTGTCAATTAAAATTCTGAAAATAGCATTTGTAATTCAGAAATATTTTTTTTATACTAGTATACCATGAAAATGAATCCTATGTGACAAATTATAAGTTTACATATTTTGAATTTCAAAGATAACTGTTTTATTTGTATGTTAATATGTTCTGCGTGGTTAAAATTACTTTCTGAAGGTATAATCTTTTATTGATTATTTTTTCAATTAAATTTAAATAGTCAATTATGTTATTTGAACTTCAATTATTTCACAATGGGTAAATTGTAATTCAAAAATGAATTACAATTTACCTTTTGTGAAATACAATTCACCAATCTGAATTACAATTGATACATTCTGAAATCCAATTGACTAATCCGAATTACAACTTACCTTTTTTGAAATACAATTAATAAATCTGAATTACAAGTGATATTTTCTGAATTACACTTGGAAAAGGTGTAGTGATGAAGTTCACACTTTAACCAAATAATTTCGGTTAGTTTATAAACAAACCAAGAAGCACGGCTGTCTTATTTACTTGCTGTTAGTTCTTGGCTAGTTTAAAATCTAATTGGATTGTACGAAATAATTATATAAATTAATCAAAGGTTTTGATTATTTTAGCGGAAATATAATTTTTTACTAAAATAAGCAGCTGTATTTAGCCAAGCTAACATTTTAACCATAACAGGATAAAATTTATAGTTCGGTAATCTGGACAATTTCGGTAATCCGGACCATCCAAAAACTATCTGCTCGAATTATCGAAGTTGTACTGCATCTCCAACTGAATGTCGAAATTTTGCTACACTCTTTTGAATGTCAAAGTTATTCCATGGTCTACGCAGCCTCGTTTTATTTTTGTACGCACAATGAGGAGGAACAGATCAAGATGCATAAGGCAGTGTGTGAAAAAACTGTGGAATTTACAATTTGCACATTTTGGTTTATATCGTTCCGAAAAAATTATTACTAAACACGACTGGTCTGATCGAATGCAGTACCTATATTTTGAATACACCCTAAACTAGCTTCCTTGTTTTCTCACATATTTTCCCGAATTTCTTGCAGCAATATTTACCTAATTTTGCTATACATATAGGATTGCAGGAATGTCAGTTGGTATTATATTCTGCATTCATTGTGCTTTCGTACAGTTCTAAAATTATAAATCGGCGCATCGGAGGGACATCAAGCAAAAATATCTTATTTGTAGAGAAATCTTGATTTCTAGCTTAAAATGCCTATAAAAAAATAGCTAAAATAAATTATGATTGAAACGAGCGCATCCTTTGGTTTACCTGCTGCTGATCACTTATTTTATTTTAACTGCATCAAAATAAAAAACAAATCAGAGTATCCCCAAAATTCACAATTCCATGTGCATATATCCGTAGCGAAGCATTTTTATGTTTTTTTTAGTATGGATGGGTCCGCGAAAAATTTTACCGATTTTTGAAACAGCTGTAGTGGTTTTTTATTTATATTTGACTAGTGCACGCCAAATGTGTTTTATTTTTATACAATATAACGTAATGTGCATGTCATGTTGGGCCTTTTTTTAAATTAAAAAAAAGTTAACTTTAGAGAAAAGTTTTTATTAAATTTGGTGTTTCACATTGCAACATTTCCGTTTCTGGATAAGTTGAATTAATTGCATTGTTTAAAGTCAACGTAGAAAGCGTGTAGCTTGGGAGGCTCGACGTTTAATACCGATTTCCCACAAATTTTGGAGCATTGTAACCGCTTTCAGACGCGCACTGGGAAATTAACTGGTCGCATTGTAATCGCGTTTTTCCACACTAATTACGACGATGTGAACCGGCTCCGAAGATTTATGCGAGCTGGTGGCGTTTGGTATAAATGGCTGGTGGAAATTCCGAGGGTGTGGTGGTTTTAGAAAAATGTCTTTGCTGCATCTCGCGACAAAGAAACGCGTTTCTTGACCGATCGCGTTGCAGCAGGTGCCGTCACGAAATTGTCACCATCACGCCACTCGGATGTGTGAAGTAACGAATTGTTTCCATCGTTTACAATGTAATGACCCCAGGAAGTGTTTAAAGCAGATGGGAGGCAAATTCCGATGCACTTGTTCAATAACGAGAGCAGCAACAACGCACGGATTTGAGTGTTGTTTCTGCGCGTTGATGATAGCCCGTTACGCTGCATTTTCATCTCAATTGAAAACAATGAGGGCATGCAAAACTCATCCGTCTGGAAGGGGCTTTGCTGCGACTACCGTCTGCGCTTCGTGGATATCGAACTCCTTCCTTTTACCGCAGCAGTCGGCGATGAACTTTCTTGCGTGATGTTTGAAGTGTTCGTCGGTTTCGGTTGAATTGTGATTGTGCAGTTTGCGAAATGGTTTGGCTTTCTTGTTGCGAAGTTTCAGAAAAATTCCGGCTCGAGGAAAAATCAATAGTGACACTAGAGATAAGGGCATTTCGGGGTCCGGTTTCCTTTAAACGGTTTACGTATTTTTAGTTGACTGCGAGGAAGTGTAAAGTACAAATATTACGCCATAAATATAATTTTTATCTTATCAACGGCCGTTTCAGACAACAAAGTCTTTGAACTGCAAGCCTGAAAGTAAAAAAATCGTGTTTTGAGGCATTCGTCTGATACAAGCACGAGTGTAAAAATCGACGCAATCTTATCTGATCTGTTTTCGGCTCCGCATATCTTGAAGATTACAAAATTTTCAAAAACACCGCACGATTTGGTCGGGTCGCGCATAGCTTTCGTTACTTCCCGATTTGGAATTCCCGTTGAATCGATGTTGCTAAGGCCGCTTTCAGTTCCCAAAACTTGGACGAACCGATTGTTTTTTATGCGTGATCGGTTTTGCGACTAATGTCATAATCCGGAGATAAATCGCTGTCATAATTCGGCGTGACGATTCAACTGGGCCATCAAATTAGCGGTCATCGTCTGGTGTCCGTGAACCCGAAGGTTTTGACCACCTGTATATGTAAGATCGGGACAATCTCGACAAAACTGGCGCCGACTGGACGATTCATCACGGTTTTTCCTCTCACTTGCCTCGTCCGGTAGAGGCGTTTCGCCCGAAAAATTTGCTTCTGCAAGAAAGTCAACCATTTCGTATTGTTTCCAGTAATCGCGTGCTTTCTAAATTAATGCGTTCTGTGAACTGATGTAGCAACAGTCGGCAGTGACGATGAAGAGTGGTCACGTAAAAGAAAGTGTAAAAATTTAGTGGACGTTGTGTTAACTTGACCATCATGCTTGTCTTGAAGAAAGGCAGTCTTCAGACAGATTCCCATCATCACAATGTCGGTTCGCTAAGTGCAGTCGGAGGCTGTTTGAAGCCGAATTATTTGGTACGTATCGAGACGAAGAAGTAAGAAATGAAGAGTGTTGGGTTCGGTCACGACCCATCCACCATTGACAATGCGCTCGTTCAGACGTAACCGACTCTAAACAACGAATTCGATTAATGTCCTCAATTAAAAATGGTATCATTTTTTGTCCACTACAGTTAGTCCTCTAGAAAGTAGGACGTATTATAATTAAGTTGAAATTTATTTAAAACGCGATTTTCTCCGCGGTGTTAGTGGAACGGGTGTCGTTATTAATTTTTGGATAAATATGAGCGAATTTCACCCGCTTCCTTTCGCCGAAAATAGAAATTTAATCAAGTCCATTAGAAGCGCCTTGAACGATTAGACTAATCGTCCGTATATTTGTTTGTCGCTGAAGCGTCGATAATGCCGTAATTGCGGGATGATTATTATAACATCTGCTTTCTCTTTCGACCATTTAGCATTCGTGCGTCATACGACGCCGGAACTTCAGCGGATCGTACTTAGAAGACGCTATCCGTCTTTTTATTCAAGACGATTAAACGGCGATTTCCTGTGCTGGCGCGGTCTTGACATCCGGTTGTAGTGACCGGAGAAAAGGAATAAAAAAGCGAACAGTGTGAGAATCTGCGATAGAAATAGCGAGAGGGAGGAAATTAGATGGAAGTTTGAGTCATGGCTGGTGACAAGCGACTTGAAAGCATATCAGACGTCTAAATAATAATAAGCATCCGACTTTGCTGGAACTAAACGCTACAAGGTTTGTTCCATTCCGAATACGGCGCAAAGACAAAGACGAAAGTGTACAATAATTGCGTATTGTGTTACGTTCGATATAGGTTACTGTGACATTGGTTGTTTAAAGACAGCCTGCGTCATTTGTTGTGTTTATAGTTGTTGTATAATGTTATCGAAACATTGAACAACATGCACTTTTCCCTGTCGATATACTGTTGTTTCCAATATTAAATAATAGTTTCGCATCCGTGAGTATTCGACACTCGTGCGAAAGTATTATTTTCATTGTATAATTGCGTTGGTGTCCGATTCTATAGCAGTGGCGGCTCGGAGGTAACAAAATGGGCGAAGAACTACATTAGCAAAATTACCATAAAAAAGCAATATTTTTTTAAGCTTGACTTATTTAACTTTTGTACACCAAGTCGATTCTTCTGTCCTAGCGCTGCGAATTTATCAATGATGTCTTCAATGAAAGGTTGTGTTCTCGTCACTTCCAACAAAAAATCCTTTTGTATTTAAATATTGCCCAAAGATGATAGACTTTCTTGAGAATTTGTATACATTTTAATGCGTAATAAGGCAAGAAAAACTCTTTTCTTCCGATGCACTTGTTGACGACACAGTCAAAATGAGGCAAAACAATGAGAGAAAACAGTTTTTTGATGAATACTTGCAGGGACATATTTCTGTAGCTTTCATCGGAATATAAAATATACAGGTGTTTTTTTTAAGGCAGCCATTAGAAAATTTTTAACTTCCTATAGTGCTATAAATTTGAAATTTGGCATACAGTCAAAATTGACCATTCTGAATCGAAATAAATTATTTTCAATATGGCGGCACTTCCGCTTATACCGAAAGTTGACGCCATCTTTGTTATTTTAAATGGAACACCATAGTTTTTATTTAATTTTCGAATACCCTCTTTCTTTTTAAGTATCTTATACCTATATTGTACTTATCTATCTATCAAAGTTTTGGAGATATGCGCACTGTTTTACAAAATTTTTCAATTTCAGTGGTCTATTCAAAAAATGATTTTGCAGTAACCATTGGGAAAATGTACAAGCTGTTTTTTCCAGTTGATAGAGGAAAGATTGCAAAATTGTAGGCTGGCCTCAAAAGTAACTGTATCACATTCTAAGTACTTACAATAATTTAATGAAAATGCCCAAAACAAAACGTCAATATTTCATTTTTTTTAAATGGCACCTACTAAATTTTATATCGCCAGTCGATAGAAAATGAAATTTAAGTCAATATTGTATTAGCATGTCCTATACCTATCTCAATTACTTTAGGAGTTATTATGATTTATTTAGAAAATGAGTCTAATTCTGTAATCATGAGGGTGTTAAGTAGGCTGTGAACAATGTATATGACTGTCAACGTCGCCGTTTAAGTTGTAATAAATTGATTTAATGTAATAAATAGATTTAAGCGTAAGCATTTTCTTTTAATATTATTGAGTTTGGAATTTTTGGTATTGTCGTTTTATATTTTATTGTTTTTTTTATTTACAGTTCTGTTGTAAATTTATGCCCAAAACAGCACAAAAATAACCAATTTGCATAACTTCTCTAAGTCTGGAAAGACAGAAAGACAGATTTAATCCCAAATTTTTAGCGGCAGCTCGTCGTTATGCACGGGGAAATGCGGCAAAATATCCCAAAACGTTGATTTGGTTTTCTTTACTTCTAGGAACAACTTTAACTCTTTCTCTGGTGATATGTATTATTCCTGAATGGATAAACTGATTCTGAAGACGGGAAAATTTTTGTTTATTCATTGGGGCTAGGTGCGAATACTAACATGTCCTTTGAACGATTTTATCACAACTTTCGTGAATAATAAACAAATCTAAAATCAATACATTTGGGTAATTATCCATTGCACTCAATTATTAAAACAGATTTACAAGACAACTGCAATTTTTGCAGTGATATCAATTGTTTTACGTTCACAGCCTACTAAACACCCTCATGAATTAGACTCATTTTCTAAATAAATCATAATAACTCCTAAAGTAATTGAGATAGGTATAGGACATGCTAATACAATATTGCCTTAAATTTCATTTTCTATCGACTGGACATATAATATTTGGTAGGTTCCATTTAAAAAAAATGAAATATTGACGTTTTGTTTCGTGAGTTTTTATTAAATCATTGTAAGTACTTAGAATGTGATATAGTTATTGTTGAGGCCAGCCGACAATTCTGCAATCTTTCAGCTATCGACTGCACAAAACAGTTTGTACCTTTTCCCACTGGTTCCTGCGAAAAAAATTTTTGAATAGACCACCGAAAATGCAAGATTTTGTAGAAAAGTGGGCATATCTCCAAAACTTTTACACATAGATACGTAGAACAAGGTGTAGGATACTCAAAATGAAAGGGGGCATTCGAAATTTAAATAAAAACTAGGGTGTTCCATTTAAAATAACAAAGATGGCGTCCACTTCCGGTATAAGCGGAAGTGCCGCCATATTGAAAATAATTTACTTCGATTCAAAATGGTCATTTTCGGCTGTGTTCCAAATTTCAAGTTTATACTACTGTAGGAAGTTAAAAAGTTTCTAATGGCCGCCTTAAAAAGAACACCCTGTATAGTTCATTTTTTAATATCTCTTTTTGCAAAGAGTGCAAAATTTTCAAATGCATCGTTAGGAAAACGTGAACTATATCTGGAATTTTGTGGTATGAGCAAGACAAATAAATTGAAGCTTTTCACGATACTGAAACCTTCGTCCATTTCGATCAAAATGTGGTCCAATAATTAATAAAAAAGTGCTCTAGATGTTCCTCTAACTGTTTCCCAATTAAGACGAGTATATTTGACGTTTAGAAATTTTCTATGCCAAACATTTCCTCAAAAAATGTGTCCTTTTCTTTACCAATATTTTACTACGTGTCACAGAATTTGCGTTATCCAGAAATTAATGTTTAATGATTTGTAATAGGTATTACATTTCTTTTGTCCTCATCTTTGCAACGACTGAACGGAATTTCCAATAAATTACAAACAATATCGTTAATTGGATTCATTGTTCGTACATTAAACTAACACCAAATAGTCAACAATTACGCAGTCTTAAAAATATACGTATAGTCACAAAAATTATCGCTCTAAAACTAAACTTCGAAAACATTACGAAAAGCGAAAGCAAGTGAATATTTCAGACGCTCGGCCACCAAACTCTGCATTAGAGCCAACTTTGCGTGGGATGTGTCGCATCCGCACTTCTTTGTTACCATGGCAATGGACTTTGTTGGTGCAGTGCTGAACACAGTTGACGCTTAGCTCTTCATCTGTGTATTCAAACCGAATCTGCGGCGTGCGTCTGTGTTTATTTCACATTAATTAGTATTAATAAAATTATTATCTATCTATATATATAAATGAATCCCTATTTCCCTTGGTCACGCCATAACATTAATATTATAAATATTTAAAAATGATGGAAAAATTGTGAAAAATGCTCGAACTGAAGGCGTTCGTTTTTTGATTAAAATAAATACGAAAATGATTTTTTAACAATTCAAGAGCATATTGTATAAGTATATAATTCTAAACGGCTGGACCGATTTTGATCGAATTTTGTGTGTATGTTTGAGTGGGTCCCTGGACAATTTGATTCACCGGGACACCGCAATCGGGACATTTTTTTTTAATTTTTGACGAATTTTTTTAAAAACATTTTCCCATAAATAAATTGGAAAGTTATATAAATAAAGAAATTAAATAATTAAAAAAATATAATTTTTTAAATGAAAAAATAAGTCAATTAATAATAGACTTTCTCAACATCAATGATTAACCGCAACACTTCTCTCTCATTAATCTTCAACAATATTAAATACTAGCAAACGTACCCGGCGTTGCACGGGTTACAGATTTACTATCCAATAAATCTGCAAATGACAAGCAACAAATATCGTAGGATAACAAGAAATTTCATTCATTTTTTATTTTATTATAGGCAACAACAAATCGAAAAATGACGAAACGAAAAGATTGAAATGTAAAACTCAATGTCAAATGTTATTTAGTATAGAGTTTCTAGAAGATTTAAATATCGAAAAAACGTTTCCTGCACGATATCAGGCAGGACAACGTTTAGCGGACCCATTTAGCAATTGATTTTTATTTATATAGAAATAAAATACAGATCACGATAATAGCAGGCAAGCCAACGTTTGGGCGGGATAACGTCTGTCGGGTCCGCTAATTATTAATATAAATAATATTATTAATATTAATTAATATGTTAATTAATAATTCATATAATATTTGAACTTATGAAGACTAGTACAATTAGTAGTAGAATTAAAAATCGAAAATATAATGGGATAAGGTTGAATCAATTTAGATTGGATTTATAACTATGTTGAAAAAATGTTTCTATCGGTTCATTGAATTTTAGGTGACGAGCCGCCACTGTTCTTTATTGATGAATATCGCATTCAATATTACGAGAAATGATAAGTTAAACTTCAGTGTCTGCGGCTTACGATAATTACAAACTTTCTTCGGCTAATAGATAATTGCAAGGTTTACGGCGAATTAGTGAGAAAAAATCGGCTCCTGGTTTTATGTGCACTTTCGATTTTCGTCTCTATTTCCTATTCGGAATCGAACAGACCGGAGGCCATCGAACCTGATGTGTGTAGGTGATTTAATGTTGTAAATACGAAAGACAATTACATTCTCAAGTTATCGACATGGATGTCACGACTCACACGCCATGTGATTTAAAGTACTGGAAAACAATAATAATTTGCTGTTGCAAATCGTCATTGTATCCTGGCGAGAATTTGTATCCGTTTGCATCTGAAAATTAAAGACGATTTGGCGGCACCGCCGTTGAATGTTTCAAAGCCAAAATAGTGTTTATCGCCGAAGTAATTAATCCGTGTTACAATAACATGACATTTGTTTATATAATTATGACTGTGATTGAGAGAATGTGTTGATAAAATTTATTTATTGCTAACGTTCCGGCGCTGAGACAGGTGGCGACTTTATAGCACCAAGTAGCAATCAATTGCCCATTAAAAGTTCAGATATTTGTGCGATGATTGATTGATAAAGATCAAGGTTTATTCTATGCTTGGAAATCGATTACACGACAATTCATTCGAAACGTTTAGTATAATTTGAGGGCCGGTTGGGTCCATTGTGAACCAGAAAGGTAACTAATTGACTTGTCCGATTAAGATTAGCCCATAAACCGCCGTTAATGAGCTGATATTATAGCCGGCGAAAGGTCAGCCTAACCGAATTTCGGAGGCCAGAAGTGTAATTTGTCTCAATGAGTTTTCCAAAGATCGCCATTACTTGACCATGTACGATTCCGTAGTACAGGTGTTGATGGTAATTTTAACGCGGCCGTTAAATGTTTAGAAACAATTAGCGGCCGACGAGAATGAGGCAAGTAAACCTTTGCGGATTTAGTTATTCATACACAAAGTAGGATGAACGAATGAGTTATATCAACAGTGGAAATACGACTGCAATGGGAACGGGGGTCAGGAGTTGTGCTCTTGACCCCGACGTCATTTTTTGTCTTGTAATGGAATTACACTTTTACGGATTCGGTAATTTTGTGTGGCTGGCTGCAAATTCCGAGCTAAACGGAAAACTTGTTCGTTTCAGGAATTTGCAATCAAAACGATTTTAATTTTAAAGATAGTTAAACGTGATTGATTAGAAAATCTTATTATTATTTACATAAAACGAAATGTTTTACGCTAAATCACCTAAATAGCAGATATGTGGTTAGATAGTTAAAGTTTTTGGCAGTGAATTAGAAAACGACCATTTCACGTTTAGCTGTATAGCTATGAGAAAATTGCAGCTTTTCTACGAAAATTTTTGAACTAAATTTAGAATTATCTTTAGAACTTTAAATGCCACTTAAACTTATTTTTACTTTAATCTATGAAATTCCTGAATATTTGTTGCCAAAAGTAATGACGAATTGTTAGTCATTTGTGCTTGTTGATTTTTTTCGCTTTGAATAAGCAGTAGTTTGAAAGCTTGGCGAAAAACGATTAGGTGGCTCTCAGTCGCTTAAATTGCTTATTACATGGTAAATTACGTGGCGCAGTTTATTTTTATTTCACCCTTCGAGCGTCGCTCTAACGGCATTGGATGGTAGTTGCCTTTTAATGATGCAATAGATTCGGATCTTCCTCATTTATATCAGTTATAGTGCGGTTGGTTTAATGGCGGTAATTTGCGTAACTTAGAAGTCGGTAAATAACTTTTTATTGTGCCGACAATTGACCACCAGTATTTTAGCATTCCATTCTTTGCCATTAAATAACAGGAAGTGGCGATAATTCAAATCGAAAATTTTAAGCGTTCAAACGCGAAAGTGTCGCGAACGGTAAATTTATTTTTTATTGTATTTAACGTAGGACAAACAGTGTTCAATGTTAACAAAACATACTGTGTATTCTGCATGCTGTGTATATACAATTTTATCTCCACAATTATCGTTATCTCTTATCGTGCAAAATTTAATAATTTATTTACATCAGTCGGTGTCGTGACTTTGGGGCGTAAGTTCAGTGGTGAAAAAGTTTTGCTTTGCGCTTTGGAATCGAATAAACAACGACATGTGGATATTCGAACGAGCTTGCGGAGATCCCAATAATTTTGATGTTGGTATTTTTTATTTTGTGCTGGGTAGAGTAAAAAGCCGTTGAACGATAGCCTTGTACCAATCAAATATTTGACAAGCGTGCGATTATATTATTCAAATTAACTAGAAAAAAATCATTCAAATTCGGATGACGAATATGCAATATTCATTGATGTAGTGTGTCGATCATGTGATTAAGTGTATTCCCGTGACGATGTTTTGCTCTCGTTGATATCTATTTAGCTCCGGTATTTTATAATCTTGTTAATTGATCGAATGTTGCTTTTCTGACGTCGCCGTCGTCTTCAACAAGTCTCGTTGAAGCCTACGTAGTCGCCCACAACGAAATTCTTGTGTACATTTTGAGGTTGAGGTGAGCGAAGAGGTATATTCCCGTTTTGGTAGCTGAATAAAGTCGGCCGTACGCAATCTCGGTGAACTTTCTTTTTTATCGTCGGAATTCCACCGTCGATGTGGTGATAATTCGTAAGATAACGAGATAAACGGAAGTCCCGTATGAATGAATTATTGTCCAGGCTTCCCGGTTGGGGTCCTCCGGAAAGGTTTTTCTTGACGGTCGTTCTTTAGAGAAGATAATGACGTATTGTGTAACTCTAAACAATGCACGGCGTTATGAATTTCCCGCGACCAGTGTGGGATGCAAACGAGATCGCTTTTGCGGGTTTCAGTTTCCTTATTGTGTTTCGTTGCTTCCAGGGCGACTATATAAGACACCCAGTACTTTACGAACTGTCTCACAAGTACGGCCTGCCGACCGAAAACATTTCCGAATCGCAGCTGTCGGGAAAGTTGGAGGAGCTGAAGGAGATCATCAGGAGGGAGATCCGAAAAGAGCTGAAGATCAAGGAAGGTGCGGAAAAGCTGAGGGGCGTCTCGACCGATCGCAGGTCGCTCAGTCACGTGGCGACAATCGTAAAGAACTCCAACTGGAAGTTAGCCGAATTAAAAAATGAACTCAGCGAACTGGAATCGCAGATTATACTCTCTCAGGGACAGACGACGCCGTCTTTGGCCGCGCCAACGTCGAACGGGGGTAAGAATCAATTCTGTGGAAGTAATAAAGTTGTTTGCCAATTGTTACCGTTCATAATTAAAAATAGCCGGACGGAAGTTTGAAAATATTGCATGATTTTTTTTTCGTGGGATTTTGTGATTTAATATGTCTAACAAATATTTTTTTTCGGCCTCCGTCTCAAATAAGTAATTTTTCAATCGTCCATACCTATAGTCTTGAAAACGATCATTTGCCTGCCTAGGCAAGAAAATGGAAAGCAGGGATTTTCAATGAACGCTTTTATGTTGGCGGCGCTGACTTTTCGCGTAATAAATTCCGAATTACATTTTCTGCTACTTTATGAATATGTTTTGGTGTGATTTTTACTTATTATCAATAGAATTGCGCCAACAGGGGAAAAATATATCACCTAACCGAAATTATCTTAACAATTAATGTAATTTATTTTAATTAAAATATTTTGTTCGCCACAAACTGTGCTCGCACTTGCAAAATGATGGTTTCTGGCTTTGTACTAAAAATACGTATGAAGTACAACATAAATAAGTCTACATTGCATTGTGTGCAGCTAACACCAGATTTTTTTATATCCAATTTTTTTGCATTTTTTTCGTTTTACTGTCAATTTTCAAAAATTTGGTCACTCTGAACCCCAAGGTATTCGTTCTAAATTCAAAAGCTTTCTTGGGATTAAGAGAAACTATGTTTTCGGAGCTTAGTTGAAGGTTGCTTTATTAAACTAATACCCCAAAATCGATGCATCTTTTCGGCACTGGTACAGTCTTTTGCAGTGGAAATGAGACTCGTTAATATACAAAAACCCCCATAAGTTTATCATTTCCAATTTTGTAAACAGAAGACTAACCTTAAATTTGACGTATTATAAAGTGACAGAAAGCGGAATAAAAATAGAGCCCGTTGCGATTTGGATTGCGGACTTTGTATATTAATGAGTCTCATTTCCATTGCAAAAGACTGTACATACCGATCTATTTTGTTTTTTTATGTACTGTAAATGCATGTAGATTTTACAGTATTCCTAAAAAAATCCTCCCAAATAAAATACAAAAATAGACGAAGAAGAAAATCATCTTTATTGCCATTTGTTTTTTTCGTTTTCTTATTTTCTTCAGTTGCTTTTGTTTATTAATTGACTAACGGCATTTGATCTTCTCAGTCCCAATCGTCCTAATTTGCTCAACTTTTTGCAACGGAAACCAGAAATTTTTCAATTATTATAACATTTTCATCTGAAAATTTACTCTTATTAAGGACATCCATAAAATAATACCCCAAAATCGTTCCATCTTTTCACAATTGGTACATAACGGTCTCTTTTGATTTTTTATGTACTGTAGATGCATGTAGATTTTACAGTATTCCTAAAAAATTCCTCCTAAATAAAACACACAAATAATTGTATGCAAAGTTCAGCTTTAGGATATCTTCTGGAAGAAGCGTGTTTCCTTCTAATTTTACATCAACTTTATTGCCATTTGTTGAATTTTTTTTTCGTTTTCTTATTTTCTTCAGCTGTTTTTGTTTGTAAATTGACTTATGATATTTCATCTTCTCAGTCCTAATCGTCGTAATTTGCTAAATTTCTTGCAGTGGAAACCAGAAATTATTCAATTATTATAACATTGTCATCTGACAGTATACTCTATCTTCATTGTCGTCTTACGAGCAAATTATTATCCGAAGGATATTATTTTGCAATAAATTTTTTTGGAAAAATTGTTGCTTATCTTCGATTTTAGCTTGAACAGTAAATAGGGTTTCAAAAAGGGAACATCAGTAAAATATAAGATATATTTTTAATTTAGCCGGATTTAGACTAAGTAATTATTTGTTTGCATTGACAGAGGCTTAATAAAAGCCCTAGTATTTGCTAGTGTTACATATCCACAATAATCCTAAAATGACACCACCAACTTTTCGACGACAACTAAACTCAGCTTTGAAATCATAAATAATAAATAAGTGATTAAAAGCTTCTTTCGGCGCTGTTACTTAGCGAAAGAGAATTAATTGTATGAGTTTATACAATTTTTGGTGAAATGGCAAATTGTAATAAAAAAATTATACATATGTCCCGTTTGGGAACATTGTGCAATATTGTTAAGTTTTTTTTTTAATTTCATTTCAGAACTGGGTGATTCATAAAAAACTCAAGTCGCAAACAATGAAAGTACAACTCACTGAGTACAACGTATTCAGATTTTTATAGAGCGATAAACAAATAAAAATAAACAAACATAAAACGGCGCATAACGGACTGTGTGGGGACAATGTGAAGAATAATTTCGGTATAAAAAGAACGTTAACTTTTCAGTCCAGGTTCTATTGTTGAACGAGATTGAAAAATGTATAACCGTATTTAAAGATGGCCAGCAAAATTCCCAGAATGGACAGTTAGATTGTGACAAGTGTGAAATATTCGTTAATATGTTCCTAACTGTACGGGTAACAAATAGAAAAATGCACGAGGAAGAAATAAGCGATCGAAGAAATCAAATTAAATTATGTACTCAGTTGCACTTGCTGCTTGTTGTTTTACATAAATATTTTTATAAAATGAATAATTTGGCGACTTTTCCCAATCGACGGAACAACTTGAGAATTAATGACAATTCGGCTAATCTATGCAGCTTTCACCGCATTGTTTAACGATTGTTTCCGAGATGTTATCGATCGTAAAACTCCTCGATTTACATAGAGATACCACCTTTGTCCCGTTTATCCAGTTTGTGGCGTCAAAAAGCGCTTTCTAAAAACCTCGCGACAAAACCTTTAATTATAAGCAGAAGTAATGAAGATATCACTTGTGTTTTCTTGGAAGAGAGCGATTTACCGTCGTGATTATTCCGTTGCACATCTGGCCGATTCGCATCGTCCACAACTAAAAAGCCATATCTGTACTATACACGTTAACGGTACATGCAGCTTACAAATAATGATCGTTATTATCACATTCCTTGTTGTTGCAAGAACGCAATCTCCTGATATTTATCATTTGCTTTCGCACACATCTCGTACGCTGCCCACCCACACCAGTCGCCACGAACCTGAACCCAACCTTTCTTTACGCCAGTGGCGCAGCCTTTTTGAAGATTCTGGGTGGGTGGCTTGAGCGTTAACACACACACATACCAAAGCCACAAAAAAACACTGCAATTAAATCAAAAGTTTTATTGTTTCTTTGATGAATTGAAAGGCGCTCTAACAGTGGTTTCCAATTATGCAAAAATATTAACGAATCCATCAGTTATCGCGGAGAAGTCGATCGTCAGCTTTTGTAAAATGGGCCCTGGAGTAGAGGAACGGATAAAATAAATTTGGCAGTTTTAAGAAATAAAATGTATACCATGCAAACAACCAAATTATGCTTTGGAAGCTTATGTACTGTAAAATCGAATGTTTGAGGAGCATGAAAACGTATTCCCTAAAAAATATCCGTACTACCTCTGATCTACCTAATGACGAAATTAGCATTTTATAAACAGTATAAAGTCCACATCGCTTCTAGGGCAAAACTACATCATCTATATTTTCCAAAACGTCCAAATGTGTAGACAAAGTATTGTCTTAAAAATATACGACAAATTTTGAATTTCCAAAACGGTATTTTTATTTAAGTAAGGCAAAAAACAACTGGAATTCTGTACTGTACTTCTGTATCAAGAATTCCAAATATAGTGTAAATGTAAAAAAAATGGGAAATTTTAACAGAAAAGGAGGTAGAAATCGTTTTGTTGAAGAATCGGTGGTTTCCTTGCGAGATACTTTAAATCCAATAAGTCCATAATTTCAACAGAACCCACAAAAATAATGCAACTCTGTGCATATTTGCATAGGTTTTTAAACGGCAAACACGTGTTTCTTTAACTGTGCTGCTTGATGTGGTTCGATACACTTGTTATTATTGTATTATTTTCAAATTATTAGCCCTTGGGTTTGGTTACAGTTGTCTACGATTTCAGGCAAAAACGAGGACTAAAGTGTTTTTTTAATGAGAATTCCTTATTTTACAGACTACAAAATATATAATTCTACAGATTCACAATTTCGAAATATCAAGAAGACTCAAAATATACGACCAATTTTTAATTTCAGAAACGATATTTTTACATGTAAGGCAAAAAACATCGGGAATTGGGAACTTCAAAACATATTTTCATCGAGAATTCCAAATGTAGTGTAAATGTAAAAAAAGTGGAAGTTTTAATAAAGAGGAGGTAGAAATCATCATTCTGTTGAAGAATCAGTAGTTTCCTTGCGAGATACTTTAAATCCAATAAGTACTTAAAGGGCTCCAAGGGGCAGTAAGGTGTCACCATTTTTTTGCATAAAAAATCAATTAAGGAGAATACTGGGTTTAACATATTTTTTCTTGTTCAATTTTCTATCTATCTAACTAATACTTAAATTTTAATTTTAAAATTTTTGTTACTTTTTTTATAAAAGTTGATTTGTTTAATTTCTTTTTGTGTATTTTTTATTAATTTTGTTTTTTTACAAAGTTATATTGTTGGTTTTATTACAACTACTTTTTATTTATTTTTGTTACTTTTTTTATAAAAGTTCATTTGTCTCACAGCCTTTTGTGTGTTTTTTATTAATTTTATTTTTTTACAAAGTACTATTTACGGTCCGTTTTTCAATCGTTGGTTTATCTCTAGTTAGGTCAGGTCAGGTTTTGTATGGAAATTTTTGCAATTTACCAATCAAAATGCCGCTTTTTAGTTTAACTAGAGGTTTAACTTTAACCAACGATTGAAAAATTGGTCCTGATGGTTTTATTACAACTACTTATTCTTTATTAGTAAAGAGTGCTTTTAACAAAAAACTCAATATTTTTGTAAAATGAACTTTTGTTTTCTATAATAGAGCTCCTAATTTGCCAAAATAAGTTGCAAAATTTAGATATTAAGTCGCATTCATAATATTTCATAATTGTGTTAGGTACAAGTACAATATTTTGGTTTTCTAAGATCTTGGTAGTTGTAAAAAACGCTAATTATTATTAATAATATTTATACGTATTACTTAAATCAACATTAAACTCTGAATTTACATAAGGTACAAAAAACTAAAACATGTTTTATTTCCGTTCTCCTGTAAAATTTACATTTTATGACTTAATACACTTTTGCTCTGAGGTACGGAGATGTCTATTAAATAAGCTGGTTTAAGGACAAAAGGCTTCTCAAGTAAAAAATAATATGTGGAGTACAGCAAGGGATAATAACAATAACTTTGACAATTTTAAGGTATATACCAGGCATATAACTAAATTATGCTTTAACATTGCTTGCATTACATTGAACTGTAAAATCGTATGTATGTAGAACATGAAAGGCGTATTCGCTCAAGACATATGTGTATTAAATAAGCTATATACACTGACCCAATAAAGTTAGGGATATTGCTAAATTTTTGAATTAGATAATTAAAATGAGAAATATTTTGTGATGGAATACTTTAACATTTTCTTAGTATTAACTTCGCCTAAATGAAATGGGTTTTTGGCGGATTCCAAAAACTTCCTATTTTGCTTATAATTTTTTTTTAGCTTTATTGTAACAAGTCTAAACAGCAATATCCCTAACTTTATTGAGGCAGTGTATATTAAGAAAACAAGCTTGTCACATATCAAGTAAAAGTAAGTCTTGAACTTTGTCTTCTTTACTGTCCATATCAGTCATTTAATTAATGTAATACCTGACATATCGTGCTAATTCTAGTTGTGGAATTTCTTGACATATCAGCAGAATTAAATAGTTATCTGTTGAACATTCGTTCGTTGGCGGCCGGTTGAATCCATTCTCAGACGATTATGGCTAGCTAAATTGATTAATTGTTAACGAGCACGTGCTTGAACCGACAAAGGAGCCGCCGGATGCAAATTCGTCAGGTGAAATATCGAAAACCATCCACGCCACTGCCTTCCCCGTCGAAATTGACGGCGGCGGCGTGCGCCCAACCTCCCAAGGTCACTGCACCAGGAGCCGGAGTCGAGACGTAACGGTCCGCCTTTCATTCCGCAGATGTTTGTGCCCGTTTCGAGCACCAGCCATTCGAAAAACAAGCGTTCCAGATCCTGGAAAATTTTTCGTAACGGGCACGAAGAAGAGTTAGGCGTCTAACGCACTCCTCTGGATTTTCCTTTCTTCCCGTCCACCGGCGGTCCTGGAAATTGCACGTATATTTGACCGCAATTATTCGCTCAAGGCAAAAATTCCGACCGAGTCAAGAGCAATGAACTTGGGGATCTAATCGATTACGCAGCTTGTGACAATGACTCTTTCTCTCGTTTGCAAGCGAGTGAGTGAGTTGTCGAGGAACGAGTGGTTCTGCATTTGAAAGGGGAAGATCGACGGATTTATCGGTGCGGAACGAAGTGCCGTTCAACCGAAATGAAAAATACTTTGCAATCGATATCTGATAAGAAAATTAGTTCGAATACATGTGTGTACCATAAAATAAGCTGCAAATACATTATAATTTAGATAGTGCATTTGGCTGTTAGTTAACCTACAGATAACGGTTCGTACATGCTTCTAATTTGAACAATACAAGAAATTGCGCTTAAGAAACTATTGCTCGAACCTGCGGAAATGTACAAAATAGCAAAGAACTAGTAGACACGAGGTTGCGTGTAACGTATGTGGTATTAATTGGTTCATTCATTATTTCCTATTTTTTGTGTTTACGTTGACATTGCAACAAGTGGTTGACGGTCGAGCCGAACAGCTCAATGTATTTTTTGCATGGTTACAAGCCGTGCCATTGATTGCGCCATTCATTGATAAAACGCTGGGAAAATCGAAAATTACGTTTTTCAGAAGAGCGCCAATCGTTCGCTGTATAAATCCATAAACCGTGAAACGAACGATCAGCGAGATGAAAGACAATTCAATGCGTTTTTATTAGAATGGAGCGTATGTTCTTAATCCGGCTTTCTAATCTTTTACAATATAAACAGTGTTGAATGAAGCGAGAAGCTAAAATATGGCATGAATGACGTATCTTTGGGATTAAAACCGTTCGCCGTCAGTAATTCTTCGACTGAAGGCGGGTCGTGATTGCGTTTCTCATTTTTGCGCCTCTTTGAAGGCAATCAAATTAAATATTGGCGAATCGTAAAATTGATCGTTTCTCTCGTACAGCCGGTCTAAGAATCTAGGTTTAGTGTGTCGCAACCCAATTTTTTCCCTTCTCCAAGCACTTGTCACAACTTCTTCTAGGACGTGTCGCTATCTCTATTAATTTATGTTTATTCGTGTTCCCATGCAATCGTGATGTTAATAATGGGAACCTACTTTATCAACAAAGGATCTCTCGTCACATTCTCGCAATTTGAATATTTCCTTTAAAACACACATTGTTCGCGTTATCACTTTAGCAGGTTGTCGCACGAAGTGGTCGTAGACATTTCTCGCAACTCAATCAACATAAATAATTCGAGAATTATTAATGAATTGATAATTAGCCTTCCGTGACTCATGTCGGTCAGGACCTTGATAACGCTTAATACCGATACAATTAATCATCCACGCATACGTTTCATCATCAATTATGACGTTGTCATACATCATTTCTTTCAAATGTATGAAGTAACACTGGTCTGCAACAAAATCCCCCTTCAAGTAAAAATACAATTAATATGAAGAGTTTAACTTGCTAAATATACATCTGTTTTTATTTTTTTTACTATCACATATATATTTTTTAAAGTTTTTTTTTTATAATTGTTCGAATTCAGTATTTTTTATGTTTCAGACTCTCATGCACGTTACTTTATCTATTTAGATCGTACTTCGTAGTTCTCACTGTGACTCTGAAACGGGGTTTCCCTGAAGAATAAAATAATATAATAATAATAGAAAGAATAAACGCTGTCTTGTCATAATGGCAATAAGTATCCTTCAGTCCTCCTCACACATGCAACAAACACGAAAGAAAGTAATGGAAATATGTTGTTATTGGAAAAAAATAAATATTCACAATACACCTAGAATATAAATATGTGCTGATCTGAAAGCTGTATCAATGTTAACCGGACTGCAAATAGGAACACAACTTTGTTGTTTTTTATGCGAATGGGACAGCCGTACAAGAGATAAACGTTACATAGTTAAAAACAAGTCACAAAGAGCGAGTTTGACCCGTGGAGTCAAAAATGTAAATAAAAATCCTTATTCAAAGTTAAAAAAAAAATTTATCGCCACTGCATATAATGCTGGGTTACATGAAAAATTTTGTTAAAGCTAGGAATAAGGACGGTGGAGGCTTTCAGTACCTTTCAACCAATTTCCTCGAGTCAGCGATGCAAAATGGAAAGAAGGAATCTCTGTAGGCCCGCAAATACGAGAGCTAATGAAAGATCCAAATTTTAAAAAGAAGTTGAATGAGGCTGAAAAGAAGCATGGAACGCTTTTGTAGAAGTGTATCCTAATTTTATTTGGAAATAAAAAATATGAAAACTATTAGGAAATCATCCATGAATTTTTATCTTCCTACAAAAATCTAAAATGCAACATGTCCCTTAAAATTCATTCACGTAACACTGGTCTTTAATAAAATCCTCCTTCAAATAAAAATACGATTAATATGAAGAGTTTAACTTGCTAAATATACATTGCTTTTATTTCTTTGCTATTACATATATATTTTTTAAACGTTTTTTTATAATTGCTCAAATTCAGTATTTTTTATGTTTCATTCTCTCATTAACGTTACTTTATCAATTTAGATCGCCCTTTGCAGTTGTCACTGTGATTCTGAAACGGGGTTTCTCTAAAGAATAAAAAAAATGGCGACTTTTTATTAATTTGTCTAAAATCAGTATAAAAGCTCTTGTTTCATAATGGCAATAAGTATCCTTCAGTCCTCTTCGCACATGCCACAAAGACGAAAGAAAATAATGGAAATATTATGTTGTTATTGGAAAGAATAAATATTCACAATACACTTGGAATATATGTGCTAATCTGAAAGCTGTATATGTTAACCGGACTGCAAACAGGAAACACTAAATTTTGTTGTTTTTTATGCGAATGGGACAACCGTGCAAAAGATGAACATTACATAGTTAAAAACGGGTCACAAAGAGCGAGTTGGACCCGTGGAGTCAAAATTGTAAATAAGAACACTTATTCAAAGTGAAAGAAAATAAATTTCCACCGCCACTCCATATAATGCTGGGTTACATGAAAAATTTTGTTAAAGCTAGGAATAAGGACGGTGGAGGCTTTCAGTACCTCAAAACCAATTTCCTCGAGTCAGCGATGCAAAATTGAAAGAAGGAATATTTGTAGGCTAATGAAGGACCCAAATTTTAAAATTAAGTTGAATGAAGCTGAAAAAGGAGCATGGAACGCTTTTGTAGAAGCGTATCATAATTTTTTTGCAAATAAGAAACATGAAAACTACGAGAAAATCATCCAAGAACTTTTATCATCCTACAAAAATCTAAAATGCAACATGTCCCTTAAAATTCATTCTCGTAACACTGGTCTGCAATAAAATCCTCCTTCAAATAAAAATACGATTAATATGAAGAGTTTAACTTACTAAATGCACATCTGCTTTTATTTTTTTGCTATCACATACCTATATATATTTTTTAAACGTTTTTTTATAATTGCTCAAATTCTGTATTTTTATGTTTCATTCTCCAATTAACGTTACTTTATCCATTTAGATCTTCCTTTGCAGTTCTCACTGTGACTCTGAAACGGGGTTTCCCTGAAGAATAAAAAAAATGGCGACTTTTTATTAATTCGTCTAAAATCAGTTTAAAAGCTGTCTTGTTTCATAATGGCAATAAGTATCCTTCAGTCCTCCTCGCACATGCAACAAACACGAAAGAAAATAAAGGAAATATGATGTTATTGGAAGGAATAAATATTCACAATACACCTGGAATATATGTGCTGATCTGAAAGCTGTATCAATGTTAACCGGACTGCAAACAGGAAACACTAAATTTTGTTGTTTTTTATGCGAATGGGACAACCGTGCAAGAGATAAACATTACATAGTTAAAAACGGGTCACAAAGAGCGAGTTTGACCCGTGGAGTCAAAATTGTAAATATAAGGCCTTATTCAAAGTGAAAAAAAATTTCTACCGCCACTCCATATAATGCTGGGTTACATGAAAAATTTTGTTAAAGCTAGGAATAAGGATGGTGCATAATGGGAAGAAGGAATATCTGTAGGCCCGCAAATACGAGAGCTAATGAAAGACCCAAATTTTAAAAAGAAGTTGAATTAAGCTGAAAAAAGTGCATGGAACGCTTTTGTAGAAATGTATAATAATTTTTTTGGAAATAAGAAACATGAAAACTACCAGGAAATCATCCAAGAACTTTATCTTTCTACAAAAATCTCAAATGCAACATGTCCCTTAAAATTCATTCTCTGGACTTTTTGGATTTCTTCCCAGCCAATCTTGGCGCAGTGTCTGATGAATATGACGAAAGGTTTAATGAAGACATATTGCATATAGAGAGACGATAGAACGGCAAATGATCAGAAGCAAGCTTGCAGATTTTTGTTGGTCGATTTGCCGTGAAACATCAAGGGAATATATGAAAAAAAACTACGAAGTAAAAGGCTATTAATTATTTGTTAAAGATTTTTTTAATTATTTTTATGTTTTTAAAAGAATTACGTCTAATATTATCTCAGTTATTAAATTTATGATTTGAATTTGAAGCAAAAATGAGTTTTATTAAAAAAAAAGTATACGTGGTACATAATTTTATATCTCTATTCAGAAGTATGAAATCTATTAAAATCAGTTATAATAATTAAAGGGAGAAAAATACCTTTTTTTTGCACACCAGTGTAATTTTAACTTTGGAATCGGTAATTAATGATTGCGTTCTTTGTTTACAGACAGTATACAACGATCCCCCTTAGAAAGTCCTAACAATGACAAAGTCAACGCCAATCAGTCGTCGCGAATAGAAAACTTGGAACGGCAACTGAACATCGAACTGAAAGTGAAACAGGGTGCGGAAAACATGATACACAGCATCACAGGAAAAGACAAGAAACTCTTGTTGGAGGCCCAACAGATGTTGCAGGACTCCCGCAAGAAAATAGAATATCTCAAGATGAAAATAACGAAGGTGTGTGTAGGGATCGGGGGCCGTGTTTGCGGGAATTGTAAACATGTTTGTTCGTAGATGAAACACGACATCGATTCAAAGCAGCGCGGATCTATGCACGATCTCACGGCGAACGGTGACGTGAATCATAGGGAGTTCGAGCCGCCCCTCGACGAGCGAATAGAAGACTTGAAGCACAGGCTGCGGGTGGAAGCGGCGGTCGTGGAAGGTGCCAAAAACGTCGTCAAGCTGCTCCAGAACGGGAACAAGGATAAAAGCGACAGGAAGGCGTTGTCGGAGGTGAGTGGCATCCAAATATGCGGCAGAAACTCCAACTTTTGATACGATCGAGCACCACGTCCATCTGTTGGCGACGGCATCAAATCGCGCCGCTGTCTATTTAAAATCGAAAAGTTTATGTAAGCCTCATGTGGGCTGGACTATTTTTATGCGGCTCTCGTTTTCGGCATCTGGGCCCGATATGTCTTACACACAGGCGTGAATTATTGTCTTTTACAAATGTGACGGATTTAGCGTTTTTGTGTGTACCTTAATTCTAGGTCGAATGAGGTAAATCGTGCCACGTAGAAAATAGTATTGCGTGTGCTGCCAAGATCGAATGGTTCGGTTCGGTCAGTTTGCGTCCCCGCACTCCGACGACCGCACGCCGAAACTTCGACCCTCCAAACGAAGAGGAAAAGTCGCCGCGTCGCCGCGCCCAGAATAACGTTTTGTTTACAACCGAACCCAGTGAATCGGAGTGCACTCTCCGAATCGGGCGATTTCTCCAGACCGCGTGCCAGAGACAATTGCGCCTAATCTGCAGGTGGTGCGGTTGAAATGGTGAGATGTACGGAAAGACGGACCCCCAGCAGCAATGGTCGGTTCACGCGGAGTTCACCATTTCGCATCCGCGGGTGCAGGACGCGGAAAACGTCCCGCAGGCGCACACCGAACAAGGCGACGACGGCGTCCGCATGACGTACACGTGGACCTCGCAGCAGCCGTCCTCCAGGTGCACGCCGCCGCCCTCGGGCTCCGCCAGCAACCGGTCCACGCGCTCGTACGGCTTCCAGAAAGGCAATCTTCTGTTCACGTCGACGCCGCCGCGTCGTTCCTTCAACTCCTCCGACTGTACCGTGGCCACGGGCAAGTTAGCCGTGCAGGATTCGGGGTACGGAAGCGACCTCCTCTCGCCGAATTCGCTGGCGAGCGGCTTAAGAAGACAAACGCAGCCGTACAATCGTAAATGTCGCAGCACCTGTAACATAGTTCTGTCAACGAACGTCCAGGATGAAAATAGAACGGAAGACACGGCGGAATCTATTCATACGCAATGCGGAAGAACGCACAGTTTGCGATGCCAGACTCCCACGCTGCGCTGTGACCGCAAAGATAGTTTCTATGGATGCGGTGATCCGTGGTGCCACCACATACATTACGGGGATGATTTTTCGGGGAGGATCTCGCCGGTGTTGGAGACGTGCGAGGACTGTCAGAGTGGGGCGGGGTCGACGAAAACTTTCAGCACCGCAAGGGAGAACGAAAACAGGAAGGATGCGTGCGTGCAGACGTTCGAAATGATAGACAAGTGCACGTCTCCGTTTCTTAGAGTCGACAACTTCAAGTGCGATAAGGAGAAGACGGATAAGAGCGCGAAGAAGAAGTACGCGAATCGGAGGAGAACCGAGCCGATTTTTCAAAGGTCGCAGTCGCCGTCCACGATCACTCCGGATAGTTTGGAGAGTTCGAAGGTAGGGAAAAGTTCGGTCCGAACACGAGCCCGAAATAGAACACGAAACAAAGAGCATTCAAGTCGCCAAAGCAATTTTTATAGCGCGTAAAAATATTCAATTCTTAACACGTTTGCGTTTTGGAACAGCAAATACTCGTTTTTCTGAAGCCTGGTTTCTGGACTTGATTTTTAAACGGATGTTAGCAATCCGTTAAATTTATTGAAACCATAAAATTCGCCAAGGCGCGATTTTCGGCTAATTGAAACTTCGGTGCGAAATAATTAGTCTCCGAGGCGGCTAAATTAAAAAATCTCAACTGCAAATTTTATACAGATTTTTGAAGCTTCTGATTAAATTGTTGCTACTGTTTGGATTCGTTCAGTAACAAGGAAAATAAAAAAATTGAGACAATAAATACAGGACAGAAAAAAATAATGTTATTATTAATGTCAATATACAGGTTTCTTCACCTCAACTCCCGTCTTCTGTAGATCAGTTATTACTTAAGTTGGATTTTTATATTTACATTACATTTTAGGAATTCAGGTAAAAATTTTTGATTATCAGAATGTCCCAAAAATGTGTAACGTCATAATGATATATTTTTTTAATTTATGAAAGTATGTAGGCTTTTACGGTCGGTGTTATTAATTATAACGACCTTCTTTGGGATTTTGGACTGTGTTCCATTTGAAGTTCTATTAAATTCAATTTTTTTAAATTGTTTGCCATATACATATTTATTTATATTATATTTATATACATTTTGGTGCATTTTTAGTTGCTTACAGAGTTTTTTAAAATCGGTTCAAAGATAACTGAAAAAAAATTAACTCTAAAAAAATTTTTTTCTCTCTTGAGTTTTAAAAATTTATAATACATACAAATATATAGTAAAAAATAAAATTAGTACTAGGTACTTATTAAATAAAGTCTAACAGTCTTGTCAATCAAGTTTCATTAATCGGAAATATTATGCGATGTGCAAATTTACTGTTAAACTTTTCAAAATTCAAAGCCCTAATTTTTTTATTTTAAATTGGAACTCCTGTTTATTGTTTATTCGATGCGGATTTAATAAACAAATATTTTTTCCTATTACAACCCTCCTCATCTCCCAACACATTCGACGTTAATTGCCAAAAATTATTTTTGTGAACTATTTCAATGGTAATTTTAATCAATAAAAGTGGAAAATGGCTTAAAAAACAATTGTTGACATAACATATTTTGTAATTTTTGTTACTGCTTGGATTCCTTCAGTAACAAGGCAAGGAAAAAAATTGAAACAATAAATACAGGACAGAAAAAAATATTATTATTAATGTCAATATACAGGATTCTTCACCTCAACTCCCGTCTTCTGTAGATCAGTTATTACTTAAGTTGGATTTTTATATTTACATTACATTTTAGGGCGCAATTCAGGTAAATATTTTTGATTATCAGAATGTCCCAAAAATGTATAACGTCATAATAATATTTTTTTTTTTAATTTATGAAAGTATGTAGGCTTTCACGGTCGGTGTTATTAATTATAACGATCTTCTTCGGAATTTTGGACTGTGTTCCATTTGAAGTTCCATTAAATTCAATTTTTTTAAATTGCTTGCTATATACATATTTATTTATATTATATTTATATTAATTTTGGTCCCTTTATTACTTGCTTACAGTTTTTTTTTTAAATCGGTTTAGAAATAACTGAAAAAAAATTAAATCTAAAAAAATGTTTTCTCTCTTGACTTTTAAAAATTTATAATACATACAAATATATAGTACCCCCCTATTGATAAAATTAGTACTAGGTACTTATTAAATAAAGTCTAAAAGTCTTGTCAATCAAGTTTCATTAATCGGAAATATTATACGGTGTGCAAATTTACTGTTAAACTTTTCAAAATTCAAAGCCTTAATTTTTTTATTTTAAATTGGAACCCCTGTTTATTGTTATATTATTGGAAGCGGAATTAAAAAACAAATATTTTTTCCAATTACACAACCTTACCTCATATCCCAACACATTCGAAGTTAATTGCCAAAAATTATTTTTGTGAACTATTTCAATGGAAATTTTAATGAATAAAAGTAGAAGATGGCTTAAAAAACTATTGTTGACATAACATATTTTGTAATTATTTATTATCTATTTATTTTAATTAATTATTAAGTAATTCTTTTATTATCAATTACGTGGGCTCCCTTATCAATCGACTTAACTTAATTAGATTTCTTTTTGTGGAGCTACGTTAAAGGAATTGCTTATGAGAAACACCAGAATACATCCAACAAAGAATTATAAACACATTTGAAAACACTACACCTCATCTATTAGAATAGTAGCAGGGTCACTTCATATTCGTCTTTGT
This sequence comes from Eledona agricola, assembly GCA_964023215.1. Lineage (NCBI taxonomy): Eukaryota > Metazoa > Arthropoda > Insecta > Coleoptera > Tenebrionidae > Eledona > Eledona agricola. Next base: position 22,349,265 of record OZ026855.1, read on the forward strand.
TTGTGTCGTCAAGAGAACGGAACATATTTATGTTGTTGTTATTAAAACTTAAATAATTACAAAATATGTTATGTCACAATGGTTTTTCAAACCATCTTCCATTTATATTTATCAAAATTGCCATTGAAAAAGTTTCAAACCGAGTTATTTGTGAATAACTTCGAATGTGTTAGAATTAACGATTGGATTGTAATTAAAATAAATGTTTGTTTTTTTTTAATTCCGATTCGAATGGTATAAGAACAGGAGTTCCAATTTAAAATAAGAAAGGCTTTGAATTTTGAAATGTTTGACAGTAAACTCGGATTAATCAAACTAGATTAACAAGATCGTTACACATAATTTATCAATTTTTAATAAATTTTTAAAACTAGTTTTTTGTTTTAATTTCTTGTCACAGTCATCTCTGAACTGATTTGGAAACTTTTTGTGAATATGTAAACCACTAAAAATGCACCCTAATGGGCACAACAAAATCCCACTTTTATGTAATAATCGAGTTACAGAAGACGGGAGCTGAGATGAAGTACTATTATTATATATTATATTATATCTGTTATTGGCTTAAGCATTCATGCAGACGTCTTTCCATATACATATTTATTCAAAAATATGCTGTTGCAATAATCATCGCACGAATAAAATTGGCGTTGAATGAAATAACAGTAGATTTCAATTATACCAAGGAAAAACCAACAAACGAGCTGTGAAGCAACTCCAGCTTTATGAGAATTAAAATGACACAGACCATTAAAAAAAAATACAGGCTATATTCCAGAACTCGCGCCCCAGAGAAAATTATGGATCCCAAAAATGCAAACAAAGATACATTTTGCGCTTACATAATATCGTTGTTGGACTGTTTAAATGCACCAATCCCAGAAAGGAAGGTCCAGGTGTTGATATAACATAAATAAATATGTTGCTAGGCTATCATAGTGTCAGGTGACATCCACGCTAAAGTGCCAATATGTAGATTAAGGTAGATGTCAATTTAGATGTCACACTTATGTTTTTATCTCGGTTCAACATTACTTTTAGTGTTTTTATTTGAATAAAACAACAAAACAATTTCTGAAAAGAACACGAACGATGAGGTTAGAGCGATGTAATTAAATTTGATTTTAACCTTGATGTTTCAAAAAGTTTTAGTTGACTGGATTATTAACAAATAGAAAAATCACTTTGAACATAAGCATAAAACCTAGCAGAAATGATGAGAAATTTACCTGCATGGCCTAAAATCCCCTGATTTGTCAAACCAATTTTTTTTAAAAGAATATGTTTCGGTTCGTCAGAATGATTTCCCCAGATTTTTCTGGGGCGCGAGTTTTGGGCCAGCCTGTATGGGTCGTCCTCGAAACAGTTGTCAACAGAAAACTTAATTTAAAATTTCTCCATCTCAAGTTCAAGGATTTTGTACCCTCTAACAAATTCCGAAGTAATTTTGTCGAATCCTTTTATATTTGTTCGTTCGTTACAACGACAAGATCCGAACATTTCAGCAGCAGTTAGTTGTTAAACATAACGTGGCTTGCTTTGTTGAAGAATGCTTACAAAACAGGAGTTTATTCCAAATTGTTCTCTTATCTAAAAATGTTTTTCTTTGGAATCTCGCTGATTCACTGATACTGTGCTAGCTTAACTCCAGTTAACCACAGATGTGCTAAAAATAATTTTCCGCCATCCAGAGTCGTATTCTGAAATCGGGCTTAACTAATTAACTCGTTACTCAAAAATTTTCCGCTGATACATTAAAACATCGCAGGTTTTGCGCCGCGTCGTGCGCTCTCCCAAACACTCAAAGCACAACACGACAGCAAAGGATTCCTCAACCGATTCGTCAAAAAAGCCGCGGACCGTTCACATAGACGTCTACTGCACGGGAACGGAAATGGAATCGAGCGATACATCTTCCACGGAAAACGAGACGGCGTCGACGCCGCAAACCGTATTTGAATCGCAGAAAGTGCGCATCACGCACAAACGCGCAGACGACTCTCAGCTTCCTTATATTGTCCGCGCCTCAAGATCCAGAAGCAAAGAGAAGGCGGAACCGGCGAAGCGCGCGGAAGAGTCCGACGACGACGACGCTAGTACGGCCTATCCCTCGAAGTTGAGTTCGTATTCGACGATACGGGACTTTTCCTCCAGCATTTCTAGCGTTCCCCAGTCGTGGACCACGTATTCGATGTCCAGCGGCACCGTCCCCGACGATTACGACTCCGTGACAAACACGTCTTGGAAGGACACCTTCTCCGACTTTGATAGTTTGCTGCACAGTCGGTCCAGCCTCGCCCAGACCGAGAGTTTAGATTTCGTTCCGCGGAGGTTCGTGAAGAACGAGAGCATCGACGAAACTCCCGAGCTGCAAAGCAAAGAGCTTCTGGAAACTGCGAGTCGGGAGAGCATCCAGCCGAGCGATAGCTTCGAATACGCCAATTCGGAGGACAGACTGCGGATTAGAAAGATGGAAGAGTTGTGGAAGAATAAAACGAACGCAAAGTTGTGGAAATCTCCGCATCTTGAGCGCAAACATATGTTGCAGCAGAAGAAGTTGAAGGAGTATTTGGAGAAGCGACTGAGCGACAAGAGCCTACCGAAGTGGGAGTCGAAGGAGTCGGAGTCGGAGGGCTCAGACGATTCGGAAAAATGCTGGACTTTTGTGAAGGAAGATAAAAAAGAGCAATCGGGGAAGATCGACGCCGGTTTTTCTGGCAAGTCGCCCAGCGTGGTCGCCTTACAACAACGTCTAAGCCTCGATCCGAGTTTGCGCGCCCCCTTTACCATCGTTCCCGGTATTTATACGAACCAGAGGGCCATTGCCAAAAGATTCGGTTCAATAGTGCCGGTTGTGAGGAAGCCGGGTCATCACATCGGCCCCGCAAAAAACCCGGATTGTCTTTGCGACCATTGTCAAAGACATTTCGCAAGTGTGGGCCCCCGCGGGCGTGCGCATTCCGTGGGTGATCCTCCGGACTTTCCGCCGCAATATTGGAAGAACTTTGCACGATATCCCCCCGCCGAGTCTGCGTCCAATAAGAGCGTTCCGTCGCAATTGTGTACAGACTATTAGCCGTGCTTTGCTTGTTACCGGTCTAGCATTTTTCTAAATCACTTTATTTGTACGTCTAGAAGATAGGGAACAAGGTAATAAACGGAGAGTTTCTGCCGCTTGTGTTTGTACCCGATTCGGTTGGAGTCAAAACTGTATGCGCTTTGTAGGCACAGGACAGTTTGAGGGCGAGCAGCTTGAAGTTGGACCTGTTGAGGAAGTCTCTGGAGTTGAGAAAGGCCGAGCTTCCGGCCGATTCGCCCATCGCGCTGCAGCTCAAAGAAGAACTGGCCAAATCTCAAACTTTCAGTCCCTTGTCCGTGCATTACACCAGCCTGCAGCCTTTTAGAGAGCGCTCCAACGGCAACAAGGCCATGACTTCGTCGTCCACGTTCAGCAGGTGCGCGGCGGTTACAGGTACCTTAGAAGTGAGGCTCATGGGTTGTCAGGACCTCCTCGAGGACGTCCCCGGCAGGCCGCGGAAGGAGGCCGACGGAAATTCGAGTCCGATGGATTTGAGGTTCTTCAAAAAGGGCGTCACGGGTCGGGGCTCTTCGAAAAGTTACAGTATTAAAGACGAGATCAGCGACGACATAATGGCGGTGCTCAAACTCGACAATACAACGGTTGCTCAAACGAACTGGAAGCCTTGCTCACAACAGGCGTGGGACCAGCGCTTCTCGATAGAACTGGACAAGTCGCGCGAGTTAGAAATCGGAATTTACTGGCGGGATTGGAGGTCTTTGTGCGCGGTGAAGTTTTTGAAATTGGAAGAGTTCATCGACGACGACCGGCACGGCATGGCCCTGCACTTGGAACCCCAAGGTCTTCTCTTTGCCGAAGTACTAGCGTTAAAAAGCAATCTCCAAACACGGCTTCATGCGAACTGAATTTCAGATAAAATTTTTGAATCCCATGATTTCGAAGCAGCCCAAATTGCAAAGACAGAAGAGGATTTTCAAGCAAGTGATGCCGAGAGCGAAACAGATGAACATTAATATTGTAACCTGGGGCAGGTGGATGAAGCAGTCGTCGCGCATACCGGCCCGAAATAACCACGCCATTCAGTCGTCGGATTTGCCGCCGGTTTGGAATTTCCCGCGGTTTATACCCTTGTACGAATTTTTTGCTGCAGGAAGAGCCAGAAGATAAGCCTGAAACTCCGGGGGAAACACCAGATCCTCAGGCGTACGGTTTAGGTGGCCAGCGTCCTCTGGGGCTCGGCGTCGCGGTCCTTCCGGATTCACCTCCACCTATCCCGACGGCGCCGCCTCCGATTGCCAAGAAAAGAGTCTGCGTAACTCCGCCTCCGGTACCACCAAGACTGGATCCTGAGGTGATTTATCGCGTTTTTATTTTATTCTTCGACAACCGGCGTCAGTGATTTTCACCAGTCTATAGTTTCTTTGCACCCATTTTTACTTGAAAAGGGAATGTTTTATGGCACTGCAGGTAGACGTTGGGTTTGAATTTTGTAATGTTTATTACTTCTTCGATTAGGTTTTATTTTTTAAATTATTACCGAATGTCCATCGAATCGTTCAATGCTACGAATTAAGAGAAAAAACCAATTGTTCTGGTCCTGAGCCACATGCGAATGGAATTCTGTTTTAAATGTAAAGATGACATAAGAAAACAACCGAGTTGTAAAAAAATTTTTTTCTAGCAAACGTAACAAGAAAAATTCAATACGTATTTAATTGGTAATTGTGACATTTGTAACGGAATGGATAAACTGTTCTGTAATAATCAAAACTAGTTCTTATGATGCCGTTAACATGTAGTAAATAAAACAAACTCTTTGATGAAAAAATATTTATAATACTTATCTATTACTCAAAAATAATTAAACGCTTGGTATTTCATGCACATGCAAAGTGTATTGATCCGTTATTTTATCGAGTTGTTTAGAAAAAATACAAAGCGCCCAGTGAAGTACTAAATGCTCGGTAAAAAAATTAAATGAAAGATAATAAAAGTAAATGCTGGGAAAATATAGTAAACCCTCAGTGAAATACTGCATGATTTGTAAAAAACATAAATGCACGTTATGAATGCTAAACGCCAGGTGAAAATGTTAAATGCTCAGTGAATTTACCAAACGCAGGGTATAATATACGAAATGCCCATTAGTTAAATAAAACATTTGGTAACAAAATTAAACATTCCGTAGTAAGCAATTTATTGAAAAATAAATTCAATTTATAAACTACAGGGACATTAAACACAGTTTTTTTTAAACTACGCTGTTCAGTAAAGGTCATTTTAAGGTAAGCTTTAAAAAGCATTTCTTTTCTCTATGAATTGTATTTCAGGAATAACATTCCTTATTCGGACGAACAGAACACATTAATTGTTGTTTTATTTTTGGAATGGTAATGATATTTAATTAATGTATGTATTTATAATGGTTTCTTATCTTACACTACTGCACATTTCAATCTTTGGCTATTTAAAAGAGGAAGTTTCTAAAAGACAGCAAACTTACTGCAAATTATTTGTTTTTGCAGCGGTATCAGTCGACAAATTTTGCAATATATATTTTTGATAACAAAAAAATAAAGGTAATAAAATGTCTCGGGAGAAATGGGCAGCATTTTGATAATTTTTTGTAACATTATTATGATTTTACAATAAAAATAAATAATAAATTTATTATTTATGTGAACGCGAAATTAGTTGGGAATTATTTTATTAATTTTTTAATTTGTAGGTTTCTCTTTCATGAAATTTTTCTTCAGTTGCTTATGATTTGCAAGCTACTTTGGTTTACGCAATCAATTAATTACCAATCACAAATTAATCATGACAGGCTTTATACATACAGTGTGGATGAAAAGGTTGGAACTAATTCGATAGCTTGTTTATAGGGAGCCACAGAAAAAATCGCTCGAACACGTTAATTTTTAATTTTAAATGCGCCAATTCTTACTTAAAATATTGCTCTCCAGGCTATGACGTCATTTCCATTTTTTTTAAATGGCAACCTTAATTTTTGATTATTTCATTTTAAAGAGCGTTTTTTGCATATATAACAATAAAATTTGTAATAGTTAACATAACAATATTTTTGAGAAAATATTTTTTTCATTTCGTTCATTTTATTTTTCGAGCTTAACGAAAATCCATGCTTGGAGAGGGACTTTGCTCTGGTATGCTGTGATTTTATACTATGGTATTTTATTTTATGGGGGTGTCCGAGTAATTTTTTCTGTCGTTCTCTATAGAAAAGTTATTGAATTAGTTCCAAACTTTTCATCCACACTGTATAGTAGTAATGTTCATCAGCAACAAAAGGTGGCATATTTCATAGTTTTCTGCGATGTGACAATCATTTTATAGACACCTGTATATTATTTTACTATATTTGAATAATATTTACACGTCACTATACGTGACGTAAAAAATTAATTTCTTTTAGTTAACACATCATTTAACAATACAAAATAAAAAGTAGTAAAACATAGCGACTATTATAAACTAAAGCAGACAGATAGCGAGACAAAAAACTGCGTTGTGACAATCTTTTATAGACACCTGTATATTATTTTACTATATTTGGAGAATATTTACACATCGAACCTATATGTGAAGTAAAAAATTAATTTATTTTAGTTAACATATCATTTAACAATACAAAATAAAAAGTAGTAAAACAGCGATTATTATAAACTAAAGCAGACAGACAGTCAGACAAAACACTATTTTTAACATAAATTAACATTTCTTCACTTTTTAATTTGAAGAATGGATAGGATAGTCCAAACAAACGGGCATTAAAATCTATAACAGTATAGTAAATTATAGTAAATATACAATGCGTCAATTTTATTTACTTATTGTAAGAGGTAAATAATAATAGTCTTTTCGCGTTTGAAGGCCGATCTCGACGCAGCCATTTATCGGAAATTTTTATATATTTAACGAGCTAAATTAAAAAATAAACCGAGTATATATTACTAAGTAAATACAATACTACATCCTGCAAATCTACAAAAAACACTGAATCGTTTCCTATTTTTTTGTTTAGTATTTCTTACCGTACAAAATGATATAAAATAAGAGGCATTTTATACGACCCATATTTTATTACACAGTGTGGATCAAAAGGTTGGAACTAATTCGATAACTTTTTTATAGAGAGCGCCAGAAAAAAATCGCTTGGAGACGTGAATTTTTAATTTTAAATGCGCCAATTCTGACATAAAAATTTGCTTTGTTATGTCATCTCTTTCAAGGCCATGACGTCATTTTAATTTTTTTTAAATGGCAACCCTAATTTTTTATTGCGTCATTTTAAAGAGCATTGTTTTTTGCATATAAAACAATAAAATTTGTTAACAATATTTTTGAGAAAAAATTAAAATTTAAAAATTAGAAATTTTGGTAATTACCCCACAAATTTTAAATAATGTCATAAAAAAATTTGCACATCGTCTTAGTCATTGACTGAACTTGAAGAAGGTAGGCAGTTTGAACATTTAATCTGATTATTTTGTAAACTTTTCATGTTATTTAAATAAACTTCTATTGTTAAAATCATTAAATTACTAAATAACAAACAAAAAAATAATTTTTTTCTCAAAAATATTGTTATGTATCACATTACAAATTTTATTGTTTTATATGCAAAAAACATGCTCTTTAAAATGACGCAGTAAAAAATTAGGGTTGCCATTTAAAAAACAAAAAATTGCGTCATGGCCTTGAAAGAGATGACATAATAATTAGAATTAGAATTAGCGCATTTAAAATTAAAAATTCACGTGTCCAAGCGATTTTTTCTGTCGCTCCCTATAAAAAAGTCATCGAATTAGTTCCAACCTTTTGATTCACACTGTATTTTAGATTTAAATACAACCTCATTTTTAATCTTATAGATTATAGAAAATGGACATGATTCGCAAGGGTTTCATTGTGTTTTAGTAATTCTTTTAATAACTTAGATACAATATATTATTGCACTCCACTGGTGACCAACTGTTCTGAGAAAGACATTTGGTTTTTTCTCTTAATTCGTAGCAAGTTAGTTAACTCATTCAACATTCACGATTCGATGGACATTCGGTATTAATTTAAAAAAAAGACCTAAACCAAGAAATAGTAAACATTACAAATTTCAAACCCAAAGTCTACCTGCAATGACACAACATTTTCTTTTACAAATTTAGATGGGTGCTTGTTAAAACCGGCATGGAAACTATAGACTGGTGAAAATCACTGAAGCCCGTTGTACATCCAAGAGAAGTGCTAGGTTATCTGTTATCTTTAAGGCGCACTTTACATTGCAGAGTGCCGCTGCACTGAAGGAGTTTGATTTCTTGGAGGAACAGGAGATGTCTCGTATGGGACCTCTTCTGATTCCTTTAGCACCTTCTACGCCTGTAGTGCTTCCTGAGCAGTTGGTTCCTCCTAGTCCTCAACCAGTAATTGAGTTTCCAGACGACGAGGTACTATTGGTTCTGTTTTCTGATGCGTTCATATTAACTCGCCCCATTTCCGGAGAGCTTCCTCTTGTCGTTTTCAGGGAGCTGCATGCACTGGGTGGTGGTTGTCTACATCTTTTTCTTCTCATGTAACACTTTTGCACCAGATCGTTTTTCTAATATAATAATGTAACACAATTGACATTACGACATTACTTGTTACTAATCGAATGATTGTGGCACGATTCGTGTTATTGTCGAACGCATTTTGAAACTTGGATTGCGAATTTTGCAGCCTCCACTCGAGGCGGCGCCGCGACGCCCCGTAGCTCGCGAACTGGGCTACAGGGACAGCGCCTACGAGTCCCGCCGCCATTCTCAATATAACGGAATGAGCATGGACAACTTCAAACTGGTCAGTGTTCTCGGTCGGGGACATTTCGGCAAAGTCATCCTCTCCCAGTATCGAAACACCGGCGAGTACTTCGCGATCAAAGCGCTCAAAAAGGGCGACATCATCGCCAGGGACGAGGTGGAGTCTCTCCTCTCGGAGAAGCGCATCTTCGAAGTGGCCAACTCCATCCGCCATCCCTTCCTGGTGAACCTCTTCGCCTGTTTCCAAACCGAAGGCCACGTTTGCTTCGTGATGGAATACGCGGCCGGTGGCGATTTGATGATGCACATCCACGCGGACGTCTTCAGCGAGCAGCGCGCCGTCTTCTACGCCGCTTGCGTGGTCTTGGGGCTGCAGTATTTGCACGAGAACAAAATCATTTATCGGGACTTGAAGCTGGATAATCTTCTGCTGGACACTGACGGTTACGTAAAGATCGCCGATTTCGGGCTGTGCAAGGAGGGCATGGCTTACGGGGACAGGACGGGGACGTTCTGTGGGACGCCCGAGTTTTTGGCGCCCGAAGTGCTCACGGAGACGTCGTATACGCGGGCGGTGGATTGGTGGGGCCTGGGGGTGCTAATCTTCGAGATGCTGGTTGGAGAGGTAGAGAGTCCTGTGAGCGTTTCAGCGGTTTTAAAAAAGTGAATTGCAGTCGCCGTTCCCGGGAGACGACGAAGAGGAAGTCTTCGATTCAATAGTGAATGACGAAGTTCGGTATCCGAGGTTCCTGTCGTTAGAATCCATAGCGATCATGAGAAGAGTGAGTAGTAGCATTGTTTAAGTATATACTAGTTGGACCATGCAATGCAGTTTTTACTTGCCCGTCTAGAAAAGGATAGGAATATATATTTCAGACTTTATACTGACCAGGAGGTGGCGGACCCCTAACAGCCAATAGCGGAGATAAATATTTTCCGTTGCCGGTAAATTAGGTACCTGTCTCCAATGATACAAATTTGTCCCGGTTTTTAGAATTCCGTATTGCACTGACTCAGTTTCGGCGCCAAATCGATTTCGCTATGTCAGCATCTGGATTTAATCGGCCCGCAAGTAGTAAATAATACAGATTTCATAGTGCACATAGCGTTTGCGTCCAGAATTAGTAAAGTTTATAATTACGATATACTTTCATCGAGCTTGTAGAAAAAAAGAGACGGTTTACTTTGTGTTACTGGTATTACTATACCGTATACCGGATTACTATTTCCCATGCAGCAGATAGTAAATGTGCCGTCATAGCGATTTTGGCACTTTCGGTCTTATCGTGTCTTTCCAGCTGTCGCAGTACAATTGTACCTCTCTTTTCTATGAATTGTACCTGCTCTTTGGGAAACTTGTGGCACACGGTCATTGTTCCTCGGCACTATCTATATTTCTAAAATATTTTGATCAAAATGGCACTTCCGATTATACCGGAAGTAGCCTTCAACTTATTTTATTTTGACAATTTTTTTTGACGCCGCTACATTCTTTGCTACACTTTTGATCTTAGTTATGTTTAGTTATTTGTTATTGTTAAGGGATGTATTGGTCATAGTTTTATAACTGATTGCGAACTTCTTACTTGAAATATTTATTAATAATTAACAAATACCCGAAAACGTTGTTTACGAATCATCGATTGGGTTCGCAATTCTTCTGCATTCTGCAGGTGTGTTGAACACCTTAAAAAATGATGCGCACACGCACTCAAGATGGGATGAATTTAACTAGAGATGTGACAAACTTATAGAATTAAAAACATAAAAAAGTAAATGAAATTAACATTCTTAGAAAAAACTGAAGACATTAACGTTTTTAACAGTTATGGTTACGGAAATATCACAACTCTTTTAGAAAAATGGCTGCTTGCATGGGTTTGTTAGAAAAATCATAACTTTTAAACTGCTTCCAATAAGGAAATATCCAAAAATGCCCCTTAATTGAAAAATAATGGTTATTTCCACTGCTTGATCGTAGATTTACATAATTTTAGCAAATAGCCTAAAACCTGACCTGACAATAAAAAAAATGGTGGAGTTTGTATTATATATTATAGTGATACAATAAATTAATAGAATGTATAATTCAAATTAAAAAAAAAAACAGAAAAGTATTGCAATAATACCATGTCAAAAATTTTGCAATAGATTGACCTGTGCTTTTTTAAATTGAACATAGGGAATTTGTTGAGAGTTAAAAAATGTCCCGGTATAATTGTTTGAAATTTCAGTATAAAAATATAAATACACGATACATCAGAACTCGCACCCGAGAGAAAATGAGGATGTGTAATTTTGAAGAAAAAATCTAGTTTCAAAGATATTCGAGATACTTGTACAAACAATTATTCTCCAGCAAAGCAGTATACTTATGTGTTTTTTAACAGCGATGAGTCAAATTATTTTATATGACAAAGCAGGATTTGATTGCATACTACAGTTTTTTTAAGTAAATTTCTTTCGATAAATCGAATTTGCGGAAATTCATTAGAACAAGTCCGCAAAAAGCTCATACTCAGCATCTTGCAGAATCCGCGAGGTCGACACTAATAATTCCATTTTGGTCCTGGTTTTCTCTTCCAAATTGAGAGGCAGTATTTATGACCGGCCGTTGTGTATTTATATTTCGAGAATCCCTTATCCACCGCTATTGCGGTGAGAGAAATTCAAACAAAAATTAGAACCGTGACCAGATGTTACCACTAAGGACGAGCCTAATGGTTAGATCATTTGATCAAAAGGCCTCACATTCAAATAAATTATTCAGATGCACATTATTTACTTGATCAGGCCTGATGAAGCAGTCATTGAAAACTAAAGTTCATTATCATAAATTGAATAAAAATAAAATTGATCAGGAATTATCAACAATTTAGCAACGGTATTTTTTCAACAATTACGGTGTAATCCCAAAAATTGCAATCCAAAAATATGTAGATGAAATTCTAATTTCGATACCTTACTGAAGAACTTCAGAAAATTCATTCACATAAGCTAGCTGAAATTATCCAGACTAGGAGGCGGCAATTTTCACAACCAGCTGCACCTGGGTTAAACGCGATGTTGATGATGAGTAAATGTTAATTATTTTACCGGGATCGTAAGTTGCTGCAAATTTGGCCCCCCATTGGAGTTGCTTCAATATTTATAAATTCTATCAAATTTGCAGCGATGTTACATTTTTCCGTCGAGATATCACCTAATTTGAATTTTGGCGATTTTAATAATCTTGCCCACATTGAATAAAGTCGCAAAATTTTATATTCGTACGTCATTACATCGCAAAGTTTCAAAAATGTTACAATTCATTTTAAATTTTGCGGTTATCACGTCTCTATTCACCGGCCCACAAGCACTTGTATCGGACTGATCATTTATAGATCACTACAAATTCGACTGAAACTGTTGCGCGCTCTAGGGAGCAGTAGCTTTACCATTGAGTTGTCCCACGCCCCCATAGCGTTCGTGTCCCAAACCTCCCAAAATATGGCAAGTAAAACTGCCATAAGGTGGTCCAACTAGAATATACTTAAACAATGGTAGTAGAGAAAAAAAAACTACAAGGAAACGTTTTACGACGTACATTTTTAGTTGTTGCGAAAGAGTCCGGATCGGCGCTTAGGTTCCAGCGAGAGAGACGCGGAAGATGTGAAGAAGCAAGCCTTCTTTAGACACATCCAGTGGGACGATTTGCTTAACAGGCGGGTCCCACCACCATTTGTGCCCACTGTGGTATGGGCTTTTTGTGGGGCACGAACGGGCTTGTTTCAATTTAAATTTTGCAGGAGAACATGGAAGACGTGACCAATTTCGACGAAGAGTTCACATCCGAGAAGCCCCATTTGACGCCCCCTAAAGAGCCGCGGCCTTTGACGGAGCAAGACCAATACCTGTTCAGAGACTTCACGTACATAGCCGACTGGTGCTGACATTAGCTCGGATACGATTGAACAACTCGCTGCTGCTTTAACATGGAATACATGAACAAATTGTAAATAAGATCTCAGTATTGGAAATCGTACGCTGATGAGATTCGTAAGCAATTTGCGTGTGACATATCAGTTCATTTACATGAAATTGTTTAAAGTCGTCGTCCACGACTGTCGTTGCTTAGAAAGATTTTATGATATAGTATTTTGTAATTTAGTTTATCGGCAGTTATTCTTCCTTGATGTTCTTGTATATATTTTATATTAAGTCATAACATACTCTTGTGGTAAATTTACTCAAAGTGTTGCATTTTTCCAATCGCTCTTCCAATTAGAGGTATCAAAGACTGCGTTGAAATTTAAAAAAGCTGAAAGCTGTTTGTTTGGAAGTGCCTGTTTTTTAAAAAATGATCACGCTCATTGTAAATAGTTACTAATACTGATGTAACCTATTATTTTTTGATGCTTTAAATATATACTACCTAAATTATGTAAGTTTTAATACAATCGTGTATAAGCTGACTTCAGTAAATAATATTTTATTTATATTCTTTACATCACTAAATATTTACAATGTTATGAATAAAATCGTGTTTATCTATGTCTACTGGTTTTTCTCGCTGCTCGACTCTGTTAGTGTTATTGGAATGCCACACAAGGCTGCCTCCTCAATAACGCGTCTGTTCCTCTTTAAATCGGCGTCCAATTTTTCCCGCTTGTTTATTCTCAAATGCTTCGCGCTTGTGTCAGTTGGTTCGCACAATCCGTTGGTGATTTGGTAGAAGACACAAGTCGAGTCGCTACTTACTAGCGCCAAAAATACGCTACTTTTCATTAAATTATTAATAAAACCGACAAGCAGATATTACCTCTGGGCGTCTGAATCTCCACATAACGCAAAATAGCTTTGCATTATCTTGTAGGAAAGCTCGTCGTTGCTGCTTCTTGGCACGAAAACTGACGCTTTTTCTGATTTGTTCTTTTTGGCAGTGAAATACAATACGTTCAAATCGGCGTGGTAGAAATATTCAACGTCCCAATATTTCCTTACTGAATTGTTTCGAATTAACACAAAATAAGAAATGAAACCAAGACCTAACCTTCACACAACTCCAAATATACCTGGAGGGCCACGTTTGCGTCTCTTTGGCTCACATCGCCCAGCGACATAAATTCTGCAATCTAATTTTCGTTATCAAATCATCACAAGCTGATTGTGCTTACCACTCTTTGGTTAAAATTCATTTTTAAACAGTTTTTGATTAAACAATTTGTTTACCTGTCAGTGTCATAATACTGTGGTCATAATTTGACGGATGTCGATATTGCAGATTTTGACAATATCGGAAGTTCAATTGTTCAATTTGTAATTGAAATTACTGCAAAATATGTTTTAGAGGGCTTGATTAGTGAAGTAAAACTCCCAAAAAGTGGTGAAAAGTATGTCAAGTTCTTTTACTAAAGTGCACTCATTAAATTGTGATTAAATTAGGTGCATAAAATAGTGAGCATCAATCAGAAGGTATGTCGAATTGAACATTTGTTAATATTTAAACTTGGTTGTACTTGGTTGTACGTCAATGTAATTGTATTGGTGCACTCCTGCGTTTATACGCCAATTTCGGCGTAAATTAGCTTCGTTTTTGTATGTGCGAAATGCCAAAGCTGTTATCGAATCGCCCCCAATTTGAAATTCAAATTTCATCAGTTAAAGCTACCGATTAATCAGCTTCGTCGATTATGGGCCCACTTCCTGTCGATGGAAACTCCCTGCCTTGGTTTTGTCCAGTTCCGGACGAGTACAGATTCATAACTATCGGTTTGACTTGCTTTTCAATCTCTTCCTTTTTTCTAACGTACGTTTCTTCGCTCGCGTTTTGATTCTTCTCTAACCAGTCCGCGGCCTCCTTGGTTGCTTTTTTGAGAAGAGTTTTGTCAGATGACGACAGCTTTGACGACATTCCAGGTTCCTCATTCTAAAATACTTTGATCTAAGATAATGAAATTATCGTGCGTTCAAAATTTAAGTAAAAAAAACTGCGACTGCGTTGGCCATGGAATAACTTTGACATTCGAAAAGGAGTTGCAAAATTTCGATCTTGAGTTGTAGACATTTGAAATGAAGTTATTTGTCAATAACCGTTTCGGACACAATGTGCCTTATTCGACAAAACCCATCTCCTGGTCTTGGTTTAGACGTAATTTAAAAACATTTTTGAATAAGCTCCTGTCAAATGTCATTATTTGACAGTTTCAAATGTCTACATTGCAAAAAAATACAACAATAGCTATATTCCAAAGCCTCCTGAGCTTCCGTTTTTATTTAAACGCTTCTTATAACAAACAAAAAAACAAAAGCTACATTCAGTAGCCTCCTGAGCCTCCATATTTCTAGGGTAGGGTTTAAAAAATGGAATTCTCTGAAGGCCATGGAATCAAGTTTTTGTTTAATTTTTTACAGTGTAGACACTTGAGATTGACATGAATTGTCAATGAAATGCCTGCATCAAACGACGTCCAAACCTCTCTTTTGTCTCTTGTCCATGCTTGGAAGTGGAATTAGTTAAAATAGCACAAAATGTTGTCAACTAAGGAACATGATTTCAATCTTCTCCAACCCAACACATTCTAACTAATTCCAAAAGTTTGCGTGATCGTCACCATGCAGGATATATTGTAATCAGAATTTCGTTAAATAATCGAGTGTTGTTTCGGATTCAATTATAAAGCTATAGCTGCATCAACAGTTTGTTTTAAAACACAACACGCCACACACAAAATTCAATTCGCAGTAAATTTAATTAATTATTAATTAATTACTTGTGCTAACAGAAACGTGTTTAAAAATGACCCCGAGTTCGGTGAAAAAATTTGGCTAAAAAACGTTGATTTGTTGCATCATTAGTTACGATTCGGCACAGAATTATAAGTTACATCACCGGTTTAAGTATAAAAATGTCCTCTAAATTTTAAGTGCGATTCGCCTGCATTTGTAACACAATTAGATAATTTCCGGTCCGTGCAGGTAGTAAAAATGGCGTTTTTTGCGCCGGTAGTAAATCAGTATCTTTTATTGAAGCATGGAAAAATTTAACTGGCGAATTTTTGGGGTCGATAGAGATTATTTTTGAGAAAAATGCAAAATTTCAAAAAACTTTTGGTGTTCGTTATTTGACTGAAATACGAAAATTGCTCTCAAAGAATAGAATGGGCGAGATTGATTTGATTTTATGTCATTTAACAAAATAATAAAGAAGTTATGGCATATTTACAAACAAATGCGTATGATCTCAGTATTTTATATTATCTCTAAAATTTTAGGCAATTTGATTAATTATTATTATATAATTAATTAACTAATTGTATATATAATTAATAATATATGAATTAATCAATTAATTATATAATATATTAATTACACCTAAAAACCTATATTCCTTATCTTATAATATGAAAATTGTATCTAGGTAAAAGCTATTTTCTAAATTTTCTTGGGGTTCATTCTCCGTGATGGCAGAAAATTGGACATTTCCGTATTGTTTAATTGAAATAAAATACAAAAATGACTTTCTAACAAAACAAAGAGCAAAACAAAATAATGTGGCAAAATCTCATCGACATGTTATCAACTTCTTCGCACATAAATAAATAAATCACATAAAGAAGACATGGTGCTCCTACTTTTCATGGCTTCTATCTGTAAATATTTTTTTTGTTGGGATTTGTTATTATTAATTTTTAAAAATGATAGAATAATGATGGAAAAATATTGAAAAACGTTCGAGCTGTTCACGTTTGTTTGATTGAAATGAAATACAAAAATGACTTTCTAACAAATCAAAGAGCAAAACTGATTCCATCATTGTAATTTAACAAAATAATGTGGCAAAATCTCATCGACATGTCATCAACTTTTTCGCACATAAATAAATAAATAAATAAATAAATCACGTAAAGAAGACATGGCGCTCCTACTTTTTATGACTTTTACCTGTAATTATTTTTTTGTCGAGATTTTTTATTATTAAATTTTAAAAGTGATAGAAAAATGATGGAAAAATATAAAAAAACGTTCGAGCTGTTCGCGTTCTGTTCATTGTTGTTTGATTGAAATCAAATACGAAAATGACTTTACAAAAATACAAAGAGCTAGGCTGATTCCATAATTGTAATTAAATAAATAATTTGGAAAAAGCTCATCGACATCATCAACTTTAAATATAAATAATTTATCGCAAAACGAAACATTAAAAGACAAGTGTTGACGGTCGCCTTCGACGGCTAAACTAATAATGCCACTTGTGGCCCAAACTCTAAATACTAATTAATAATAATAGATTCGTAAACGAGTAAAAATTTTTTGAATGAATGAATGTTGATGATTAAAGGAACGTTACATAAACTTCTGGACAAAATTAACGCATCAGCAAATCTTCTCTTTATTCCCTTTTATTATTTTTTCGAAGTTTTACATCATAGTATTTATGCAGTAACTAATGTTTTACAAAAAAAAATTAGAATGGTACTATCGAAAAAAAACATGAATACATAACAAAAAGAAACAATATTGTCAAATGCAATGAAAAACTTGAATGTGCAATTATTAAATCATACAAAATTGAACTCAGTAGCGTGCAGATCCTTCTCCAGCTCTTATCACTGCTTCCATTTATCTACCGTCTGGACCTGCTATTGATAATGCTGTGAATGGTTTCCTGGGGAATATTTTCCCATTGGACAAGAACGATCTGTTCGAGTTGTTTAAAATTCATGTGGCTTCTAACTGATCGTTTTAGTGCATCCCATGAATGTTCTATGGGGTTCTTATCTGGGCTTCTTCAGCAACATAAAAATGCATAAAAATAAAACTGCCTCCGACAAAGAGGGAAAATGGTATCACATGTTCTTCTATGTTTTCTACGTAGGAATGTGCATTCATCAAACCAAATCCGTGCCATCATCGAAACAAATTGCTCTCCAGAACATTCTTGATCCACTAAAAAATGGAATCCGCTGAGAGATATTGCAGGTCTCTATCCTAGCCTCTGCCAGATTCGTTAATGTCCATGTAGTGAATCCACTCTTACTCTTGTTTCATCTGAAAACAAAACTCGCTTCTAAAACCCAGTTTAGTAATCCGTGTTCCCTTGTCAGTAGTAGTGCAATGGCTGGTCTTGTACTTTTCAAACTTCGTTCATTAAGGCTTCTTCTGACTGTTCGTTCAGAAATTGCTACATTTGAAGCTGCTGCTGGGGTTCTGCTTGGCTCTAAACTGGTTGAACGCTTCTTTCTTAAGACAACTTGAATATGTTATCGATCATCTCTTGCATTTGTACACTTCTATTGTAACTTCCAAGTTCGTTGAAACGTTTAACTCTTCGGCTAATTGTTGATTGTCTAACTCCTAACAAATTAGCCACATATCACTGGCTACGTCCCTCGTAAATATAATTACCGCTTTCACTGCTTCATCTTCTCTTAAGTTGTGTGGACAATTCGTTTCTTCTATTCTAAGTGTTTGATTCACTTAAAGACATGAAATTAAAAAAATATCCATAGCATAACTGAATTTATTGCCTTTTACAAATCGCTTTAAACAGGGTTAAATGTCTTATGAACAAGCATTTGCAAACTGTTTATTTCAAACAATCAGTAGTGACTGAAGATATCATAAACGTAAAATTTTTAGTGATTTAAAACTTAGAAGAATTGCAAGTAATAATGAGAAGTTTTGCTGATCGTTAGTTTTGTCCAGTAGTATATGCTATGTGCTAATGTTTCATTAAGAATTACCAAACTCTTCAGCTGGTAGATGTAGGATTCCAGATCATTCCTGCTGGCTACTGCCGCCCTGATCTGCTGGTCTTGTTCCTTGTACTTATCAGCCTCCACAACCATCTTGTCGATTTGCTCCTTACTCAGTCTGCCCTTATCGTTTTTTATTGTAATGTTACTCTGCTTTCCCGTAGCATTCTCAACAGCCGTCACGTTAAGAATACCGTTTGCGTCCACATCGAATGTCACATCGATCTAAACACTACAGATTTGAGACAGGAAACATTGCGTTGAAGTGCGTCTCACTTGAGGCACACCTCTGGGTGCTGGAGGTATTCCCACCAGCTCGAATTTGCCTAATAAGTTGTTATCACGTGTCATGCCTCTTTCACCTTCGTAAACTTGGATTAAAACGCCCGGTTGGTTGTCTGCAAACGTGGAAAATATCTGAAATCCAATAAGATCGCATGAATACGTATCATGTCGTGTTGGTTGTTCCAAATTGAAGCGGTTTTCACGAATATTATCAATGCAAATTAGTAGTGGAATCCAACGTTTACTTTTCTATTTGTGGACTGCTGGCTCGGATTTGCACTAAAAGTTGCCGCGTAAGCTTGATAAACGCAAACGAGAAGTTCGTGCTATAAAAGCGTTTTCGGCGGCGGTCAAGTATGGCTAATAAAGTTATGTTTGTGCCGTCTAAAATAATATTTCCTTCACATTTGTTGTGATTTGTGTAAGCCTCAACATTTAGTTCCAAGTGGCACATGACAATACACGTCCAAGAACGTTGCATTCCCCTTTGTTGCATATCTTATGAATTATTGATTGCATCGCGGCGTGTGCATGAATTATGGGGAAGGCAATATCTCCTCTTTGCGACCTACCTGTGAATGTTTTATTGGTATGGTGGAGTTTCTCTGTATTAACACCGACATAACGCCTCCGGCCGTTTCAATGCCCAACGACAAAGGAGCCACGTCGAGGAGCAGAACGTCACGAACAGTCTCTGAATTATCTCCGGTTAAAATGGCCGCCTGCACTGCAGCCCCGTACGCCACCGCCTCATCGGGATTGATCGATTTGTTCAACTCCTTGCCTTGGAACAACTCCTGGAGCATGGACTGGATTCTGGGGATTCTCGTCGAGCCTCCGACCAACACGACATCGTCGATCTACCACGGCCGCGTTGCATAATTTCCTCCATATCACGCACCTACCTTGCTCTTGCTCATCCGCGAATCTCGCAGCGCCTTCTCCACCGGCTCCAGCGTCCTTCTGAAGATGTCCATGTTCAGCTCCTCGAATTTGGCGCGTGTGACGTTCGTATAAAAGTCGATGCCGCCAGCTAAAGAGTCGATCTCGAGGCTGGCTTGAGTAGCCGACGATAGGGTCCTCTTGGCCCGCTCGCAAGCGGTTTGAAGGCGCCGGAGGGCCCGCTTGTTGTTTGTGATGTCCACTTTGTTTTTGCGTTTGAACTCTTCGGTCAGATGCTGGACCATGCGGCAATCTATGTCTTCGCCTCCGAGGTGAGTGTCGCCGGCAGTCGACTTCACTTGGAAGATGCCGTCGGCTAAATTCAAGATGGAGACGTCGAAGGTGCCGCCGCCCATGTCGAAGATGAGGACGTTGCGCTCTTTGTCGCCCTCAAAACCATATAAAAATATTGACACATTCTGGTGTTGAAAAGAAACCGAATGCTGTTTCTGGCAAAGCTCAGTTTTAACACTAAAATATATTAATTTGGTTCGTGGCGAACTAAACAGAAACCGAATCAAGAGGCCCCGAGCGCGACGTCTACGACATTACATTTTCATAATAAAAACTAAAGCACATTTTATATTAAAATTGAAAACGTGCTTTGCGTGCAAATCGTCCCACTAACAACCTCCAGTATAGAAATTGCATTAATTCAGCTTTAAATTTAATATAATTACGAGACGACGACGTAAGGCGACAGTTTTTCTAATCCGATATTGCGAAAACAGCGTCACACGAGCGAATCTTTCAAAAATAACGCGGCACGCATTTTCATATAAATCGATGAAAACTGTTCGTTTTGTGTCATTCCCGAGATCGAGCCGGCCGGATTTCTTGTGTTGTGTAAATGCGTTACATGATAAAGACTTTGATTTCCGCGGCGTGTTTATCCTCTTTTGCACCGGCAAGAATTGAACGGGAATTAATTGGAAACAAAACAAACGTCCATGTTGATGAGGTAAATATTGTAAAACAACACGACACCTGTTATTCGGTGCGGTCTCGCTAATCCAATCGCTGAAAACTCTGATTTCGTTAAAAACACCGACAACAACAAAAAAAGCAGAGCGACGTCGGGGGACGCGGATTTCGTTTGGTTTCTCGTAAATTAACACTAAACAAACGCGAAAAATTTATGAACGTCGGAGGTGGTTAAGCTTATAAAACTTCAACCGTGGATTAGTTAGTCAACTTGGCGCAACGTGCACTACAATACTGCCACTTTTACAGGAACTGAAAATTTATATTAATTTTAAAATGAAATTCCATAAAAATTTTACAACGTTATTCTTTATATGCCAAAATTGCGAAGCTTAAATTGTTGCTAATAAATGTTTTGCAGTGCAAGAGACTTAATTACTCTCAGTTAACAGTTAACACATTTTTTTTGAAGTATGATCGTTTTAACTGAAGCTGCTTAAATCAGTACGATATACTCGTAAAATTTTAGATACTAAATATTATTATTTTCAGCGCGATATTTGATAACGGGGTTATTTCCAGTAGAAAAATATCAAGGTTTTTTAGTAACTTAAATAATTAGTTCAGCAAGAGCGGTTGGTGGAAAAACTTTATCTTTTGTTGAAAGAGGAAAAATAGAAGCTTTAAGCCAATCACGTTTTTCAATCGCGAAATTGCTAATCCAAGGAAGGAAGAACGATTTTTAGCACCGTTGGCTCAGTGAAGGCTGATGGGAGTGCAATTTTGAGTCGTGGACCAGTGTTTTTACTACATTTTTCAATGCTAAACTGCTGCGAAGTCCTTGAACTAATTACATAAATTTACATTTTATTACATTTTATTTTTTAATTTTATATTTACCACAACGGAGTTGGAAACAACATAACATAAGAATGACAAAATAAGCGATTCAGCATTTTTAAGGCAATTTAACAATCCAGAATTGTTCTAAAATAATTTTATATATAGGCTGTTTTTTAAAAAGCGGCAGACGTAGAATTTATATTTATGGTCCGAATGCAATAAATCAAAGGCTTCTAATTTAGTACGATTTTTAAATTTTTTTATTGCTCGCAACGTTTTATTTATCATATTTTGCGATTTATCTCAAAGGCTAAAAATTATATTATTAATTCTATTAATAATAATTACTAATAGCTACTAATAATAATTCTATTAATTCTATTAAAATTCTATTTTTAAATTACATATTTTATTTTATGCTTTCAGCTTTCTGGTTTTGCACAAAAATGCTCTATTTTATTTATAAAGCACTTGTACGGCGTAAAATAAAAATATTTTCAGAAGCAATTTTGGTGGAGGCGCCGGGCCAATTAATTAACAATCGGTTGTTTTTTCCCGATTATGCTCATATTGCGATTAAAAATTGATGAAATACGTTAAGCGAGTTTGTTTGTTGTGAAATCATGAAATATAATTTGCTTTTGTTTGCTAAATTTAAATAATTTGATTTGATTTGATGATTTTTTGAAGACATACTTTCAGCAACAGAGAAAAAATTTGGAAATTTTCAGAAACACGTTAACTTTTTTTCAAAGAGGGACTTTTTATTTTCTACTCATTAACGGGATAGCAGATCAGTAAATGCCATGGTGCAGCGTTGCTTATGAAGTTGAATATTTAAGTCTTTGTGGTACTAAATAAAACTTTTCAGAAAAAGACAAAAAAATGGTGTTCCTAGTAATTCCCAAAATGTTAAAAATAAAAATGTTAATCTGGGCCATTTCATCAACCACTTTATTCATTTCCCTTTTTTTTGACACTGATCCTAATACACATATAACACTTATATATAACACATTAGCTAATATTTTTTGTCTTGTTTTAATAATGCGTACTGCCAATTAATTGTAATAAAACATTTTTACTTTTTTGCGCCTACTGAAAACTAAATATTTTTGAGTTGTGTCATTTCTGTACTCCATGTGCGATGTGTGGTTAAGCAACAATTTTTTTATATTTGTTTAAAGTTTAATTCATGTATATTCGATAAAAGTAAAATTTAGCCCGGCGCATCCACCATTTTTATTACGACTTTAATTACAAAGATCAGTTGACAATTTAAATATATTATGTCCTGAAAAAATCTTGGTGGGATATAGCGAACGTTCCCAGGGGCTAGCCCGTCTACTGAACACGACGAAATTTGTCTTGACGTTTCGTCTACGGCTGTTGTAAATATCATCGGTGGCCGTGTGGACGTGAAGTACTCTTCTAATCTTCGTCGTTGTAATTTGTGGAGTTAGCCCCTTGGGACGCTCCCCCAAAGGAATAACTTCTATTGGAACACAGTGTCCGAGAAACACAAAAACTTTTGATAACATCGACCGTGAAAGCCTACTTTTTTTCACTGACAATTTGGTTGAATTTAACAATTTTTTGGAATGCAGATCCGAGAAATGATTTATAGAATTTGCTTAATTCATTACCACGACGCATGTAGCTATAACAGGAAATCAGGGTGGATATAACGATTATTAAAACATAAAAACATTTAGATCTTTTTTATTTTACTTTACTTTAACGTATGGCAGGAGTAATCAAGTTCCGCGTTGAAAACAACTTAACATAAAAAATACAAAACGAGCAATTCAGTGTTTTAAATGCAATTTAATATTCAGATGTGTTAGAAACGTCACAACTAATTTAATAAATACAGCTGTATATAGCTGTGTATTTGCTATTTTAAGTAAATAAAAAGGTAAAAGTACCCAACTGTACTATTCATTTTTCCCTTTTTAAAAAGTTATGATTGTGTTAATGTATGCAAGTACTCTGAACAAAATACTGTACTGTATTAATATTAAATATACTACAAACTGTAAAATCAAACTTCATAAAAAAAATTGTATCGACTTTTTTACACAGCAATACTTCAACAGACTATACAAATTACGAAAATACAACTTTTTTAAATTTGCTTAAAGTTAATTCATGTTATCGAAAATACATAAGTATAATTTAGCCCGGCGCATCCACCATTTTTATTACGACTCGGCGTGTTGTCTCATAACTCGTAAATCCGAAACGATATATTTTGTCCACGATTCAAAATCTTCTATAAATCGTAAAATTTAATTTGATTGTTGTTTAACCCCAATCTCAGACAGCATAAAATGTATTAAACTCTATCTCGTCACACAGGGACCCCTCAACCGTTCCACGCTTTGTTGCGATGACATATTTATAATAATTTCCTCAACATCCAGAGCGAGCATGTGAGGAAACCGTTTTAATTTTACGACAACCTAACTGGAACCTAAAGCGTTATAAACCACGTTTAAACGCATACAGTATGTAGATCGTCCTCTCGAGCGCCCTAACCGTGTCATTCATTTATATTTAAGCCCACCTTCTTGTCTAATCCGTATGCAATGGCCGCCGCTGTCGGTTCGTTGATGATCCTCAGCACTTCCAGGCCGGCGATGGTCCCTGCATCTTTGGTCGCCTGTCTTTGGGAATCGTTGAAATACGCCGGCACCGTGACCACGGCCCCTCTCACTTTTGTCCCCAGATACGCCTCCGCCGTTTCCTTCATTTTGCTCAGCACCATCGACGACACCTCCTCCGGGAAAAAGGTCTTCGTCTCGCCCTTGTACTTCACCCGTATTTTCGGCTTCCCGTTCTCGTTAATCACTTGGAAGGGCCACAGTTTCATGTCGTGCTGGACGGTCGGGTCGTTGAATTTTCGTCCTATTAATCTTTTCGCATCTGACACGCAAAATGCATTAATGTTTGAATACATTAATTATGAAAGTTTTGCGGGCGCAACGTCTCGATAGCGAATAATTTATTGTTGTTGGCGGCGATGCCGAAATAGAGAGTGATTTGGGGCGGCGCGCGCCGGACTTTATTAGGCCGCTTTTAACCGGTGTTATGTTTTGTGCCACTATTTACTAATGCGTAATGTGCGTTCCTCATTGCGAGACAATGGAATTTTGCTGCGTAATTGAATCATAATGCAATAACCATCGCCACTACAACAACACTGTATCGAACCCTGCAAACCGACCGCCCCCCCATGAAAATAATTATTACTCTAATGGCAAATTAATAAATGTGTTTCAGGCGGTATATGAAACGGACACTGTTTTTTATAGCTTTCTTAACAGGGAGAGTTATGAGAATTACTAAAAAGAATTAAAATCGGAACTGGAAAAATAAAGATAATAGGAGAGGGTTTCTAAATGCGTACCGGTTTCGTAAATCGTATCACATTGAGATATCCGTAAAGATTGAACAATGGCGATATCAACTGTTGTGTTTGGAAAACTCTCTCACATTTAGTAATGAATAATCTAAAACTTGTATGAAAATGCGTTTCGTTTGCTATTGTTGTCGACTTGAAAAGGCCGATATAATATTTTAATATAATTAAATAAGCATTAATCTGTTCAAAACTGGTCCCAATTTTATTTGTTTTATACCAATATATGCTTAAATTCCTTATTAGGGCCGGTTTTTCAATCGTTCGTAAAGTTAAATCTCTAGTTAAACTAAAAATGCAGCATTTTGATTGGTTAAATTGCAAAAATATCCATAGAAACCTACTAACTAGAAGTAAACAAGTAAACCAACGATTGAAAAACCGCCCCTTAATGTATTACTTATACAATATTTCATAAAGTAATCAGAAAGTCCGAAATTATCATTCCACTGTTTTTCATTCAATACTTTGGACATTCTTCCGTTATAACATGAAACATACTATTTTTACAAATATGCAATCATCAAATTAATTTGTCACATTATATCATTGTTTGTAACGAAATATAAAAGCGATAAACACACATAAACAAAATTAAACTGTTGGTACTTACGCGGTATTAATTTGAGGCTATCGATTTTGAGATTAAATGAAGCATTTTATAAAAAGTCCATGAGATGCCAAATTGTTCTGTTTGTTTTTTCCATTTCCCAAACCGGACCAGTACGGTCCAGAGAAACATACCTATATAATATTTAATTATGGTTTCAATGATTTAGATTTTGTGGCCAGTGATATTTTAAATGAACCAGAAAATGGCAGTCAATTTCAAACTGTTGATTGTATTTAAACTAAACTGTGTGCAAATGCTTTCACTGACTTCAATAGTTAAAATGTTATTCTATCGTTTGGTAAAATTAGTTTTTTTTTAATTTCACCTACTATATCCTCAAGTCTCTTAACTGGTACGATTTAGGCAACTTTCCCCTAAGAAACATTACTTGTATATAGTTAAGTATGTAGTTTGATACTCCATGAAATCGAATTTACCTTTTTATGTTTCACAAATTTTTCAGTGTTTTTTAGAGGACTTTTAGACTTAATGAATGTAATGTAATGTAATGTAATGTAACACAGATAAAAAGTATTCTAAACTCCCAAGATACCTAAGAAAATGCAAATCAAATAAAGAAAAAAATCCGGCGCTTTCACTTAAATTGAATCTATAACTTTTTTTGCAAAAATTATAAAAATTGGTAGAGTGTGTTCATTTTAATATTGTAACACAGAAAAATTATGCTAAATTTGTAATTAGATAAGTACCTAAGAATAAGCAATACAATAAATGGAAAAAAATCACGGCGGCTCCACCACAATCGCTCCTATAATATTTTTGGCTAAAGTTATAACATTAGTCCAGCGTGTTCATTTTACTACTGCAACACAGATAAAAAGCATTCTAAACTTTAATTAGATACCTAAAAATAAGCAAATCAATCGATACAAAAAAATGCCGGCGCCTTCATCAAAATTGCTTCTATAATTTTAGGGCACAAATTATAAAACTTGACACTGCGTGTTCATTTTAATTCTGTATCTAACACATATGAAAAGTATTATAAACTCGTAGTTTTATTAGATATCTAAGAATAAGCAAATTAGTTAATAAATAAAAAACCGGCGCCTCCACCAAAATTATATATATAATTTTTTTAGCAAAATTGTAAAAATGGACACGGCGCGTTTATTTTAATACTGTGATACAGATATTCTAAACTCGTAATTAGATACCTAAAAATAAGTACGCCAATGAAGGAAAAATATCCCGGCGCCTCCACCAAAATAGCATCTATATTTTTTTCCCAAAGGTATACAAATTGGCACAGCGCGCTTATTTTAATACTATAATACAAACAAAAATCCCATAAAAAAACTTTATTCAACATATTTTTTATATAATTATCTCTATATTTTGTTCAAGCGTTTCGGTTGCGTTTTTGTTGAAGGATTTATTTCATTTTTCTGTTACTTTAACATGGTACTTTAATTACTAGGTAATGTAAAATACGAATACTTCTATAATATACCGTGCGCAAAAATTGATTACTCTCACTTTGGAAATAAGAGTGGAGTTTACAAAGTTATCTACCTAGCTATGAAAACAAAATAAAATAGCAATTTTTGTTATGTCAAACCACAGGGGTAATTATATCAGAGCTGGAGCTTCCAAGTTTGATCCAAATCGGTGATCATCTGGTTTTTCTCTAAAGCATTAAAGCTCATTAATACCATGCGATTTTTATACCTATTCGATTTTTCGATTTGATATTGGTGAAAGCTATATCGAACGTTTGTCCATTTTATCTTCACCCCATGACATTTTTGAGCTAAACTGTCACAATAATGTCAAAATCGTATCAATCGACACCAAGTAGATACTGTCCTATTCCCAAAATATCGAAGAAAAAATCGAATGGTGTAAACATACAAATATTGTTGAATTTGAATATCGAATCTAAAAATCACATGGCCTAAGCGAGCTTATAAAGGTGGAAAAATTAGTGAATTGATATTCGAGCACAGAGTCGTCATTATATTTTCTAAAATTGTGACTGAAGATGATACTTGAGTGCATTACTGGGACCCACCAACGAAGCAGGAGTCTATGCAGTGCAAAAAGGTGATGATGAAATAAGTCTGTAAGCGTTTAATGATCATACTTAGAAAAATATATTTCTGTTTGTTCTTTGACTCATTTCATTTGTAGCTAGGTAGATATATACGTATAAACTTCCCCCTTCTTCTTAAGTGCATTATTTTACAGTACACAAGTATTAATGAAGTAATTTTTGATATTACCAACAAATCTGGATTTCTTTTTAACATAAAATAAAATAAAAAAATTGAGTTTTAGCCAAGTTGTTGACAATTGTCTACTTTATATTAAGCAACATTTTTTGTGAGTACAAAGTTATTCATACCTTATTGGCTTTTAATGTAAAAAAATGCTGTAACCGGCAAACAGTGCGGTCACAGTTCTCTTCATTTTCATTTGTCCGAACTACGCTGGACGGTAGCAGCGGGAATTTTTTACAGCCGCTTCTTTCAGCTTCGTCTGGCGTAGTGCCGTTTAAAAATAAAAACCATTCAGAAAAATTGTAGCCCGTACCCAGCCATTAACCCAACTACCACGTACGGACAATAATAACAGTCTTCCTCTTTACATAAATCTACAATTAACATTGTGGAATATTTATGCGCTGCACGCTACATTTTTCACTCGCATCATCCGAACATCGAATAACTAATTGAAACTTTATTAATTATTGTTGGAGCCGCAGCGTGAGTTTGTCAGCAATCGATTATAAATCTAAATACCGTAAATTGTGTTTTCGGGGTTGAGGGCCACTTGTCCTTTGGCCTCGTCTCCGACGAGCCGTTCTACGTCGGTGAACGCCACGTAGCTGGGAGTGGTGCGATTTCCCTGGTCATTGGGAATTATCTGCACGGCGCTGTTGATGAAGACGCCGACGCAGGAGTACGTGGTGCCCAAGTCGATGCCCACTGGAAGTGACACGACGCCTGCGGCCATGCCCACCAATCTGGGAAAAGTTGTACACGGCGAATTTTGACACTTGACAAATGTGTGACAAGCACAAAGTTTCGCTTTCGTAAAGGCCTTCTTGTTCCGCTGGATTTTAATTCATTCGAGTGAAAGCTTTGCCCTAATCATTCTCTCGCCCTAAATGAAACCAAAATAATATTAGGGCGCGCCGCACTGGGTACAAGAGACGGGATAATCTACGACATGCTATTTAACACCGCAGGCTCATTAAGATGTAAAGCAGAGAAACGCTTCTATGGGTCAGAATTGCAACAGACCGATTTATCACTGACCAAATTAAAAGACAGGCAACTTTTTATAAAAACGTCCGTAGCGGCACACTTGTGTTACTCTCGCTGAAATGAAATGGCTTTTAAAAAAATGTATGCTCGTGGCGTCAACAATTTGCATGCAGGTTATACTTTCATACATTTCGTACTAAAAAAGTTTAGCGAAACCGATTTTCTTTTAAATTTAAACATTGCGAAGAGAAATCCTGTGATCTCCTTATATTCGTATATTCGTTCCCCGTTCTTTTATTACGAGACACATAAACATGTTTCATTTTACGTCAACGCAATTCAATATGAGACATATTTTATGTGGAGCACCTGAAAACATAACCATTCATCATATCACATTATGTGACACGCAACAATTGTCCTAGATCTAGTAAAGTGAATTCGTGCCAAAAAAACACACCGATATTTTAAAAAGTGACAATTTTTCGTATTTAAATGTGATCATGTCGGTGTCAAAACACGTTATATTCGCGATTCTTCTTCTTTATCTGCACCCACCCATGGTTTTATACGCATTAAAATATTTTTATGTGTCGAAAATTCACATAATTTAACATTACGGTCTCTGGAGATGAGCGACAATGCAATGTTTCAGGACCGACGAAGGTCCTGCATAATTTTCACTGACCGAATTAGTTAGTCCGTTACTATTAATCAATGTACAATATTTCCGCCATTCTTACATCGTTAGGCGCACGTTTTTCAAAATTACTTTTAGTTTTTAGTATTGCTGTGGTTGTAAACAATTTTATTTTTGGGTGAAATTAATTTCGCAGCGTTAAGAAGGCGCCTCATAAATATGTTATATACGCAACTGGTCCATGAAAGAATCCCAAAGACTCTAAAAGCCCTCTTTTGAAACCGTTAAAATTCGAAACGGCGCAACAAAAGCGCCCTAAAAACCTCTCTCCCTGGCTCGTTACCCCAAAATTGGCGATTCACAATAAACGTGATAAGATAAAAGGAAAAAACGGGAACTTAGTACGGCGTGTTGCATTGCTACACGTATTTTTCTAGCAGTCCAGTGTAATAGTCTGCCTCCTGCGTTTCATGGCTCCCAAGAAGTTACCTGAGTGCTTTTCACTAGGCACAACAGGTGGGGTAAAAATTGCAAAGCACACCGGCTTGCCGATTTCAATGAAAAATGTTGAAATTATCTATATTTTCTGTATTTTCTGTTGGGCGTTTACTTTAATTTTGAGCTGAATTTCGTACAAACAAAAGTTATGTGGAGTTTAAACGTCGGATTTACAACTTCTGGATGGGTAAAGATCAAAGTTTGGCGATATGAGATCGGTTGGAAAGTCAATAAACAGTCGGAGAATCTGAGACATGATAAATAATTACGAGCCGGAGAGCAATGACGAAACATAAAATTGCTTTATTGCAACCAACTTCAATCCATCCCCGGGTTTATGTTGTTTTTAAACCGATTTGCCCCGAATCGATCAAACCATGTGCAACAACCCAAATTATTAATCAACTAATCACTAAATCAGCAACGTCGAACGAGATAAACGCTCCATCTATTCGCTTCGAAATTAACCGAAAGTGTGTGTAAATCGCGAGCCAACAACCCCAATTATGCTTCCGAATCTGATCCGTCTGAGCCCTTATTTATTATCCTTAAATTGACGTCACAAATCCTTCTTCGTCGCGAAGCGAAGTTGTAATGTATCTTTTTCTCCGTCGCGTGTTTTTAAGAAAACATTAAAAAAATATTTATCCCATTACGGAAAGTTAAATAACTGAAACTCTATTACGGCCTCGTATCACTTTGCATAAATTTGTAATCCCACCATAATGGGTCGTCTTCATAATAGGGAGATGTCCGCTTTAAGCTAGACGTGGAGGATTCAACAGTCGTAAATGTGAACGCTGGAGTTGCGTAGGGAATTGAAGTTTGTTTAATTACTGAAGTAACAAATATTCCCTCAATTCTTGTAGTAACCGAGCAAGGCGTTAGCTATTTATTTGCAATACAAATGCAGTGCATAGGAGTTTTTATATTAAACTGTTTGCCCCACTATTTTTCTTACTTTCTACGTTCCATTTGGCTTGTTTGCTTCACACGTTGATTTATTGCAAAAACCGTGCGAGCAAGCTTTATACGGCGGAAAATAAAGTAAAAGGGTTCAGAAACAAGCGCCCTGTGTGCAAATATTCTATTTATGGATTGCAGCGAACTGGGAGCAAAGGTGCCCCCTTCGGAGTCTTAAATAAATAAAACGTCGCGCGAATTAGACGCCGCGACCGAATCCCAAATAAAAACGTTCGACTTTTGCATGAGTTATTCATAAAATAAATAAGAAATTCTTTTTAGCGCCCTGCAATCCGGTGAATAAACAAGCACGTGAAGCGTGTCTTGTACAAACAAAATCAGGAGCGGCAGCCAAAGAGTGTTTTCGCAAAATCAGTTTCGTGAGTCGAACGAAATAAATCGCCTTTTCGAAAATGCATTCCGTCTCTGTAATTATGCAAACACCCGCCGTTATAAGAAAGATATTAAGGGGTTGGATTTAAATTCTAATTTCATCAAACGCGTTTTGTAAATCGTAAAAGGCGAAGTTTTAAATCGAGGGGGAACGGCTGGTTCTTGTTCGATTCAGACGCTCTGACACTCAACAGTTGCCCGCGTTGTCGGAAATGGAAGCGCCAAAATACCTTTTAATGGTGATGGAAATTATAGCCGGTCGTCCTTTTGATCTAGCAAATTGATTTAAATTCGTTCTAAGCACTGGGGTTAAAATAACGAAAGACACAAAAGGACAATGGGCGGAATAAACAATAAGACGAAGTGAACAATACGAGCACAGATCAAATGCTCGCTTTACAAGAATGAATGTCGAAAGTGAATTGAGAAAATTAAAGCGAATATACGGGTTAAATTACATTGGCGTGCGACAAATCCGCTGCGGGGGTGCCAATTTTTCTCCGCAGTTTTTGCCCACCATTAATATGCATATTCACGTTACCTGTGACAAAATACATCAAAATAAACATATGCACCTGTGCGAATATTGCGGCCGCAAATATCTCATAGCAATAAACAATTCGGCCCGAAGTAAATTTAAAACAAATGTATGCGGTGGGAATTTTGCACAGTTAATGAATTACAAAATAAATATTATCCTAAGGCTGTAATAATTCCGCTTTCAGTTTTAAACGCAACACACGAAGCACAATCAAATCAAAAGCCCGATCGTGAAAATGTGAAACCCGTGACATTTTAAACGAATATTATTAATGGAAACTGCGTTATGCCACTTTTACGGAAATTTATCTCATATTGCAATTTATGCCACGAACTAACGGCTCTGACTGAAGGCAAACGATTTCGTTTTCAGTGCATCTCGGTATGAATACTTTTTACGGTCAATATTTGCAAATCAGAAAGCGGCGAGGATCCAATTAACACGCGGGTATCATTCAATTATTGGATGTCAAAAAAAGACAGATATGACGTAAACAAAGCCGGAAGCCAAATCTACCCAAATTTTTGATGATGTTGTCCCACATAAAGAGGGGAAGCACTCTAGCGTAACGTGCATATTATGCGACCGGAAAATTCCGACAGATTTGGGTATCGCCCAGTTTTCAGTTAATACGGTTTTTACGAGTTTATATGTGAAATTTTTAACAACTTCAAACGATACCAAACTCTGGGGCACTTATCTGAAAAGATACAAATTCGGATATAACGCAGCCTTATGAATATTTTCCTTGCTTCATTAACAAATGGTCCATCGAGAATGCCAATAGAAAAATGTGACAAACCATCTTTTGAATCTTATTCTGTCCGAATGAAGTATTTGTAGAACATAATTTTAAACGTGAATTACTAATATTTATTTAATAATGATTGACCGTAAATCAGCGATCTGAAACGTTCAACATTCTAGGCTTTCTAATAAGAAAATTACCTTATCGATTAGGCATTACGATACGAATAAAACTAGATGACCGCTGCTACATGTAAAATCGCTTAGGGTCGCTTTAACTTTAATTTTGCGGTCTAATATTAGTTTAAACGAAACTTATTAAAACTTTTACTATTACTGATAAAGTTTGGAGTGGTAACTAAATTTAAACGAAAATTGTGAAGTTAATATTAAAATAATTTGTTTTGAGCTTTTTAGCTTGTAAATTTATATATTAGAGTGTGCCTGTGACATATTTTAAAAACTGTGCAAATAAATTTAATTTACTTTTATAAATTAATAATTTGTCCCCAGTGCAATAACTAAATATTCGCCTTCCTATAACATGCATAGAAATAAAAACGGAGGCTCAGAGACAATGAAGTTTAGCTTTTGTTTTATTATTAACAATGTAGATTTTTGAAACTGTTAAATCATGGAAGTGTCAACTAAAAATTTGCTCAAACATTTTTGAATCGAGATCTGGAAAGGGAATTTGTTAAAAAATACACTAAATATAATTATGTTATGCTCGTGTCCGAAACAATTGTGAACAGAGGTCAAAATGCTTCTACATTGTAACGATTTCAAAGTGCTTCCATGGCCTACCCAGCCTCGTTTTATTTTTGTTATCACGTTATTTCGGATAGTTTAAAAAATTAGCGGAATCCCTCAGTATAATTTCCAAAAATGTTGCTACACTCTTTTGAACGTCAAAGTTATTCCATGGCCTACACAGCCTCGTTTTATTTTTGTACCCTCGTTAAAAAACTTGATAATAGAACAATACGCCAAAAAGGGTAAGAATTACTAATTTTTGCTGTTATGTAGTCCTTCGTCTGCATTTGAGTGTGCAGTTCATTCGTACTTCAACGATTACAGATTCTGATTGCAAAAGCGGCTGCGGTGGTGAAGGTTACTGGTGGGTTCATATGCAATTAGATTCAATATCCTAATATTTGGCTTTTGCTCCAAACACGAGAGAACCTATTAATTAAATATTCACTCGTTCTGAGACCTATACGCTTTAGTGAAATGCGGCTGGAATGCCACAGGCACATGCAATATGAGACACAATAGAATAAATTTGCGACCAACATCTAGACATTAATTGTCTGGGCATAGCAATTATCATAATAATAATAATAATCATATTCATTATTAGTTTTATGGAATTGGCAGCTTTGATATCGTTAATTTGGAGTATTAAATAAACCGCGTTTCAGTTGTGCGAATAAATTGAATGGGAAAAAAATTACCGGAAGGCCCGAAAATGAATAAATTTTTTGAACACAATTCGGATTTATCGATAATTAAAAGCATTGTACTGCGGTGTATTTTAAAAAACCCGAAAATTTTCGATGCGGTTATTAAAATGTGTGCGGTTTTGCAATTTATTCGCGCTCTTTGTAGTCGCAGCTTCGGTTTCAACAAAAAGAGTTTACATTCCAGATAGAGGATTTTTTATATCGAGTTCACTTTTAGTTAATTTTACTAACTCCGCACGTTTTATTTAATAGTATGAATATTTACGATAACTCTTCAATTCCATTTAATAATTTTAAAACTGGGCTGAAATTAATTTAGATAAAATTTCCAATAAAATACGGGCGACATTTATGGGTCGTCGCCGCATTTGGATGCGATATGTTTATGGCAGACAGTGGCGGCCAAAATGGGGCGCCCATAACTCATTGCACTGACAGACCATTGCTTTATTAACTAATACATA
Organism: Eledona agricola; assembly: GCA_964023215.1. Lineage (NCBI taxonomy): Eukaryota > Metazoa > Arthropoda > Insecta > Coleoptera > Tenebrionidae > Eledona > Eledona agricola. Next base: position 22,383,834 of record OZ026855.1, read on the forward strand.
CATTTTATTTTTTTAATTTAGTAATTTGCGGTTATTATACAATTTAGCACCTGCACGGTATGAAACTGGATAAACTTCACCTTACTCGGGATGCTAATCTGCATCAACGAGATTAGGCTTATACCGGATTTAACAGGTTCATGGTACACCCCTTTTTTTTCGTAATTTACAAGATAACTTTTTCAGACTTAAAATATGCATTTTAATATTCATTTGTCACCCTTTAGACCAACAGTAAGTCCAGGTTTTTCTGTAAATACTATTTTTGATTTTTATAGTTCGCCTTGTTTATTATTATTTCATATTTGGATGCTAAGTGATTTTTCTGAATGGAAGGACACCACAAAAATGGCATTTGAGATGTAATTTTTTTATACAATTTATATTTACGGTTTAGAGGGCTGCGATCTACATCTTATTCTTCTAACAATATCAACAACCTTCCAATTTGCAACAACCGCAGCCAATTAATTCAAAAACTAATTTCTCTCTATGGTGTCGTCAATTTGGACAAATTTGTATTTTTAAATCGTACCATATTGTTAAAGTACCATTATACCCCTCTTTCAGAAAGGAAAATATTCTTGTAAGTAGCCATTTTTTATTTTGTCAATGTACCTGAAATTGACAAGCTAAGCTGCCTATGGATTTGAAAAATCAGTGACATTTTCCAATTTGAATTAGGTACAAGATTTTACAATAGCAACTATCATATTAATGAGTTGCGTTGAAAGATTGAAAAAGTACGGAAAGTTTTCTTGCAGTGGTTTTTTGTTCGGCGTTTATCGGTGAGAAAATAAAAGTCAAAACTTCAAACAACTTTAACTTGTTAACCAAAAGGTTTACAACAAGAAGATATTAAGAAAAGTTGTTGGGTTTGACGAGTTATACTACTGCCTAAAATTATTGCAATTATTTCTGGGACACCTGTATATAAAATTTCAACGTACCCCTCTAAATTTTCTCAAAACTTTTAAACCACTTATCCGACCTGGGAAATTTAGAACAGGAGATGCAAGTGTCTTTAACATTTATTCGTCTCAATATTGATGAAATCTGCAATGATCAGCACGTCATGTATAACATTAAATATTAGATTATTTAAAGCATTCTAGTTTTTTCTAACCCATTCCTTGCCAAAATCCCTATTTGGGGATTAGAGTTTTCATGTGCTTATTTGTACTACTTGTAATTGTTTTTTCATTGCCACAACCCCCATTTATGACTTCTTAGAAAATAAAAATATTTGGATTCAGTAATATCTTTATTGTATTACATATTTAACGATATTCAGTGTTTTAAATTTAAATACAATTTCAAAAATAAAAATTCGGTAGTTATTGGGTTAATAAATATGTTTGCATCGGAATTTTATTATTTTATAAAAGTAACACTTTGAACAAGAGATGGGAGCGTAACCAATTTCGTTTTTTTTCTCTTTAATAATGGAGTTATTTATGCGTGCAATGTCAATTTTTTTCATTGCGCCCTTGATTTCAAAAAAGTTGACCAACCCTGCTTTAAGGTTTATGTTGTATTGTAAGTGTTCTGCGCAAAAAATTGCAGAGATTGGTGTTCCCCGGCTTCAAAAAGATTGAAAACCACGGGTTGAAGGGTATAAAAAAATTGCACAGTTTGTATGAGAATTTTTTTTTCTAATTTGATTTACACGAAACTTGGCACAAATAATCTACAGAAGAACGTTATTACGTATTTAATTCAATTTGTTTTAATAACAGATGTACAGTAATATTTTGTTTTAATTTTTTAAACTAACATAAGATTCGAATTTTGTTTACTAATTTATTCCATTGAAATATTAATACAGATACTATAAAAATGCAGCGAATTGTATTAAAAACCTTTGTATTTTATAATGTTCTCTTAAAACATCACTGTAGCTATGGTAAATCTGAGTTTTGAATAGTCAATACAATCATTCTGATCCATTATAGCATTAATTTTAATCAGTAGTTAGAACTCAGCAAAAACAATTTTTATATGTACCATTTTTTCCAAATCGTAATTTTGTTTTAGCATTTGCCCTCCTTGAAATTGACGAACTGCTATGGACCTGATAAATCAGAGACACTGGCCGGGAATATTAGTTTTTCCTCTTTGGGTAAGAAATTATCTACGTTTTTTTCTAAGTTTTCTTCCTTGCTGCGGCCGGCGCTATAATATCTAGCAACGGTTGCTATTAGCAAGTAGTCAAAGTTCTCTTGCTTTGTTTTTTTGTTCTCCGCTTATCGCATTATTATCCAGAGGCGGGTAACCAAATAACAGACAAATCTTCATAAAATTTTAACTTGTTGACCAAAACTTGTACAACAAAAAGTTATTAAGAAAAGTTGTTGGCTTTGACGAGTTGTAGGTACTGCGGGTTAAAATTAATTCCATTATTTCTGAGACACTCAGTTTTGGCGGGCCAGTTAGTTATTCCACAGATTACTCCAGATGACTGACTCATTGCAAATATTTTGGCGGAATGACCTTTAACGACCTTCAAATTATGTAACAGTTTTCAGATGGCGCATTGATCAAATTTTGCGGCAAATTTAAATATTCTCTCCTCTCTTTATAGGTAGAAAAAATGCTATTGTATTTCGAATATTTTATGATTTATTCTACAAAACTAATGTAAAAAATTGTTTTGTAGAATAAATCATAAAATATTCCTTCATTATTTACACGTCATACAAACAACCAATTTTATAAAAATCAATTTATTATATTACATAATTTAAATTAAACAAAATTATACCCAAAATGTTAACAATTACATTTCTACGATAAGTATAAATTACACATATGATAATTAGTTGGGGTTATTATACATATAATAATGGAAATTTTGAAAGACTTGCCGGACAACCAATAGAGCAACCTGGCTTAGTTCTTCAAATTCATACACAAAAATAAGGAATAATGAAGCCTAATATCTAACGATGCCGAAAAGGGTTTTTTGCAAACCCTCCACTTTTGATTTAGATTGCAATTTTGGACATTTAGAGCTTCTTGCCACAGTTTCCGCTCTAGAATTATTTAATTAGATTTCCTGAATTTGTTGTATTAATAAAACATCGTTACCTTTCTTCACTTTTTGGAAAACAATGCAATTTCTCCGCTTAGTTTTCACCAACACCACAAATAATGTAAAAAAGAACCATTTTTCGCTTAAAATTTTGCTCAAATTCAATCGACAAGCAAGTTTTGAATTTACTGGCTTGATTATAATTGCAGCAAAATGCTGTTTTTAAAATATTAGTCAGAAAAAAAGCAACAAGCGTAGAAACAGTCACGCTTTTTAAAAAACACGGAATTGTACTTTGTTCAATTTAAAATAGTAAAAATATTGGGCCTTTTATTTGAATTTAAATTAAAATTTTTGTAGTGACATCTAGCGGTCGTACAAAGTATTAGCAACGACTACAGCGCCTCTACATTTGCTTATGGTATCTGTGACAAAGATGTCATGCGGCTAGTTTCAATGTGTAGAAAAGAGATAGTTGCGGACAAAATCGCCCTATGAAGTCAGTCATCTGGAGTAATCTGTGGTTATTCATAAGAATACATATGTACTTAGAAATTTTATATACAGGGTGAGTCATTAGTGCGGGATCGGTCCATAACTTCTAAACCCTGTAAGATAAAAAAAAATTTTAAAAACAATTTGTACATCGTTTGTCAGGCTGCACAACCCAAAAATATTTTAACGTATACAGCCTGTTCCAAAACTCAGAAAAGCTACACAACTTTATTTTTTCAAATAGAACCACCTATATTTTATTTCACTGTTAGAACTCATTTTAAACTAGATTTATGGCGATATGAGGCATTTTACATTTTGGACCACTGTTATCAAATTACAATTTTTTTTTCACATTTTTTGACATTTACAGAGTTTCACTAAAAAATTTACTGAGAGGTCGTTTTAGCAGCTAGAAGGCTGAAAGGTGGCAGAAATATGAAGAAAGGATTGCTCTTTACGCTCCTTATGCAAAATATCATTTTTATTATACAGGGTCTGCAATAATTCGTGTTAAATTATACTATTTTTAAATAAGCTTAACTTTAGTTTTTTAAATTGCACCCCCTATATTTTTGTATGCCATCAAATGCGTCTGGACTCTGGCTACGTTTTTTATTAAGGTTGTTCTATAGCTAAAATTCATAATTTGCTAGATATTTCATATTTTTGGCTGTGATGCAGATTGTATTTGTACCAACCTTCAGCCTTCTAGCTGCTAAAAAAACCTCTCAGTAAATTTTTAAGTAAACCTTTGTAAATGACAAAAAATGTAAAAAAAAAAATTGTAATTTGATAACAGTGGTCCAAAATGTAAAATACCTAATATCGCCATAAATCTATGTCAGTGTGTTCTAACAGTAAAATAAAATATAAGTGGTTCTATTTGAAAAAACAAAGTTGTCTAGTATGCGTGAGTTTTGGAACAGCCTGTATATGTTAAAGTATTTTTATGTTGTGCAGCCTGACTAACGGTGTACAAATTGTATTTAAATTTTTTTTGTATTTTACATCGTTTAGAAGTTATGGACCGATCCTCCACTAATGACTCACTCTGTATATTTTATTAGTCACAAACGAATAGAACTTTTTATTGCTAATAAGAACATTTCACCTAAATCAAATTTTTGGTAACTTCTGGCTCTACAAAATGCAATATAAAATTTATACCGGATGGAACGACAGGATGCACATTTTAATTGTGTAGATTTTGTATTATATATATTTTCTTAAATGAAATGATTTTGATAAGAAACGTGGCTTAATTTGAGAGATTAATTTTTTTCTGACGCAAGAGTTCCGTTGACGAGCCGCCCGCCTCTGCGCCGCATTTCAATACTTATTCGTGTTTTCCTCATTTCAGTGTCGTCGTCCATTTCAATTTTTTATCGACCCTCCATAAACTTAAAAGTGACTCGTCGGCCCCACATCAAACCGGCCTCTTCGAAAATATGTTTGTCGTTGCAGTGGCGGCGTCTCCCCATCATTAACCGAATAAAACAAGGCGATAAATCGTGGTCGGCGTCGCTCCGTCATCGTCGTCGACGACTTGTCTGTGCCATCGGCGTCGCGACGCATCGTCCACGCGCACGCGATCGAAGCCGTCGTGCAGGTGGCGCCGCGACGGTGGCTTCCCGAACCCAGCGCGCACAACTTCTCGTCGGAAGCCTCTCTCGGCAGTCAGTCGCGCCGCGAGGCCCTGTGAGAGAGTGTACATCCGATGCCCAGTTCTTTCGTCGTCGCCGTCGCCGCTGCCGCAAACGACACACTCAATTCAAACCGCCGTCGACGTTCGCCAGCCGCTAGATCGATCGCTCTGCCGCCCCCATGCGCGGGTTTTAGACCTCCGACCCAGGAGATGGGTCGCCGGTAGACGACGCCGCCACCGCCGCCGCCGCGGGTGCGCCTTCGCCACCGACTTGACGAGCACATGAGGGTGCCTGTGTGGTTCTGTGTGTAACTGTGACCCGTGTGACCGCCATGGATATATTACCGAGCGTCGGCATCTTCAGGGAGCTGCAGGACATCCACGACACCGGCTACTTCTCGGCGCAGCCCTCGCTGGACGATCACTGGCAACAGGTAATTTGACACGTGTCAAAAGTGCCGCTCGCGTAAATAAGACACGCGCGCCTCCCGATACCCGGGGGATGAAGGCACCCGGAGCCAGACGGAGGCGGCGGACGTGGGGAAAGCTAGAGAACAAAACAGGTGAATCGTACAATACAAGGTCACACGGTACAAGCTACGAGCGCTGGATGGTGTGCGTGTGTGTATGTGTGTGAGTGAGTGAATCAGTTATAGCGGACCAGCTGGGTCGTGCAGATGGTCGCCGACGACCGGCGTTGCCGGAAAATGATACAAACACCGGAAAATTCATAACTCTTTTATATGCTGAACATTTAAACCGACACGACATCTTTTTTGAGCTCTAGCTGACCTGACACAAAACGACGTAAACGTAAATATTATGAGCGTTTGCAAAAATTAGCAAAACAGTTTGTATAACCATGTGGAGATGGTCAGTGACGATTTTCACTGTTCTAGTATGAATTTTCATAATGCATTACGTTTGAGCTTTAGCTGACCTATTATGAAGCAAAGTCAATATTTTTACCAGGTAGAAATTAGCAACACGGTGTGACCGTGTAGTGGCGATCTTAACTAAATTTGTGTTAAACATTCTATAACTCTTCTATTCTCATTCCAACAACTCGTTTCTTGACGTAAGAAACCAAAACATTGATGAGAAAATGTGTTTTATTTAGCTACATATGACAATAGTAGTAGTAGTAAATAATATAAACAATGGGGAAGGTCAGTGATGATCTCCACTGGATCCGCTCTAAAACAGTTAAACAACTTCTATCTTAGCCGGAAGATATCAAACACCATTCAAACTTGAATCTTTTGCTGAACAATATTTATAAAATAATAAATATGAACTATTTTATTAACTTCATAAATCGAATAAACTTTTTGATTCCATCTCTAGCTGACCGAACGATAAGTGAAATCCATATTTTTAGTACATGATAAGAAATAAGCTAAAAGGCGATTATCATCTAGTAAAAAATAGTTTCATCTGTAGCAGTTTGCTCAGAAGCAACAAAACCCTGCATAGTGTCTTTCACTAAACAATTGACCAGTTTTTGATATCCTAAAACTCTTATTGTATAATTACAATTATCTCTAATCGACAATCGAATCGTATAGTTCCGATGTTACCAACCAGGTTACGTGTTTCAAAATAGAACATTTTTGTGTGTTTACGGAATAATTTTTTTTGTCAATGAAATAATCATCGTTTTTATGAAATGATAAGGTGTTTTAGGAATTGATAAGATTGTCGCAGGAATGTTGTTGAATCCGTAAGCGCTAGGAACCGAAAAATGCATTAGTCTTACTTTAGCGAGATAATTATCGGCAATTGCAATCTTAATAACTTGAATAATAGTCGTTTGAAGTGAGTTCTAGCCGACAAAACCAAGTTGCCAGTTTTTTTAGAGATAAGATAAACAATTTGATAATGTGGAGATGGTCGGTGACCACTTAAATTAACATGAAAATAAAACAGTTTTTAGTGTGTTTTGGAACAACTTCGTTTTCAGTTATAAAATAAAGTAATCAATATTTTTATCAAATGATAAGAAGCGTAAAATGTTTAGCAAATGATAAGAAATAAGGAAAAAGTATGATAATGGGGATGGATATTGTAACGATTTTTCGCACGCGTTATAATATTATACATATACTGACCTAACCCAAAAAACTTGAAAAATGAGTTTCCTGTTTGGATAGATTAGTTTCAGTGCCATCACTCAAAATTACGATTACTACACTATCGTTTAGACCAAGATTATTTACATTTTTTGCTTTAGAATTTATCGTAAGTACTTATTAGCAAAATGTTTACGGTAACTCCCAAGTCTAAAGGGTATTTTTCGGTCATAACCAGAAAATTTCATTTTGGATTAGGTCAGGTCTTAAATCTGTAGTCGGTTGAGGGAGTATGAAAGGATTTGTAACATGAAATGTGTTAATTCCAAAACTCTTTTCAAAAACTGTTTATTTTTATTTTATTATAAAACCATGGAACCGTTCAACTTGCCACTTGATTTGGACATCCTATAAATCTTTAATTTTTTTTCTTGACCGTAGAGTACAAGACTTGCAAAAATATTGTAAAATCTTGAATAAGTCAATAGAAGTAGTGTAATTTTGTTTTTCTAGGGTGGTATATCACGATCAGAAATGCCATGTCAAACATTAAAGTAAACACAAAAAAATATTTTGCTGAAAATTATTTTCGCCAACTGTTGCGCCGTCTAATTGAATATGAAAATCGAAATTTCAATTTTGACATTTGTCAATAAACACTGCGAAATTCTCCAAATTTTAAAATTGCATTTAAAAAAAATTGCAGTAGAAAATAGGATAAAAAAGTCGTTGCTAAGGTTATTATGGCACTCATCCCGGCTTCGCCTTGAATTCATGCAATAAAATATACCTTATGGAACTCGTTCTTTAATATTTTGAGTTTGTAATAAGTAACTAAAGCTTAAGGAACCGATAAAAATTATACAAAAATGATTTATAGCAATGCATGCGACCACCAAATTGTATCTACATATAAAACAGGAAATGTGGAAATTATCGACATTTTATATAATGAAAAATTAATAAAGAAATAAGGTCACACACACACAATGTACGCTTTTTATCATTTTACATTTATTAGTATTTGCTTTTTAAATAGTCGCGTGCAGTCCGCATTTTCTGTTATTTGCTTCATTATTATTTTACCATTCTCTGGCTAAGGGAAAAGGGCAATGTACATTTTCTAATTTGTTAATAATGACCTGATGATGCATGCGCCTAAGTGTGATAGATGAGCAATCACCGGTTCGTATTAAATAGAAATTGGGTGAAGAAGATTCAAAAGTTTCGTGGAATCGTTTAAAGGCTGTTCAAGCCAGGTAAACAAACGTACTACTTTGCGTACTACTAAATTGGCACAAGTGTAGACTGCTTGCTGGACAGTCATTTCCAATGCAAAAAATGTGTGAGCATCTGGTCAGTACACCTGCTCTCAATGGTGACTCAGTTTATTAGACAAACCAGCTCAGCTTCCAGTGACCGTCAACAATCTGCATCATAATCTTTTCTAAACTATCGTTACGTATTTAAAAATCTATCAAGTCACAGTGATTTTGATATGATGTTCAATACATATCCAACACTTTTTTTTGTACATATTTCTTTAATTAATTATGTTCAATACAAGTACACATATCCAACAATTTTTTTGTAGATATTTATTTAATTAAATTCGCAAAGCGGGTGCAATTTTTCAAATATACCCACCTGTAGCATCTTTTTAAATAATTTTAATTAAGAACTAAACGAATATTATTAGCCTTAAATATGTCTCTAAATTGCACATTTTTTAACTATGTGTGGACTCGATTTTGAAAACATGTTTTTTAGAGAGATCATGCTATTTCACGATTTTTCGGTGAAACACATTTTAATAACGAAGTTAAAAAAATTCGAAAATGCCATTTTACATGTTTGACATTTAAATAAACGTATATATGCAATATGTCTTAAAGTGGCATGTTTTTTTTCATTAGTTTTGTGGAATTTGCAAATCGTCTTCTCGAAAATTCCTCACAGTGTGTTAAGTCGGGCGCGGTCCAAAAGCTGCATAAATTTAAAAAGATACAAAAAGATTTTTATCTGGGGTATTGTTTTGTCACACCATTGCCGACATCGTATTTTTATGGGCACATTACGTCGCTACTAATGACCTTATTGATACATCATCATTTCCGAATTTCCCACATGCCCCTGGTTGTTAAAGTTTTATACATTCTTCAACTATTTACGAGGAGACAAACCTTCATCTTTCAGTGTCCCGGTTCGTTGCAATTATTCATTATTACTTTAACAGTAATGGTTTTTTCTCGTAATTTCTTCTTTAGAACTGTCTGTAACGAGGATATCAATGTTTAATGAACGATCCTCGGAACTGCTTTTAATTGTTGAAGTTTTATTTTAGCCGAGTGGCAGAACTAATCAACATAAAAATAATGCGACAAACATGGCCACGAGTAAAAGAAATGCAATTTTGCGATTGTTGTTATTCAATTGTGTTGTTTTTGTGTTCCTCGTAGATATTAAAACATTTCGTTTGGTGCCCGCTGTGTTTTAGTTTCTCTCTCTACATTCTATTTTCGTAAGAACCGTTTCATTAACATCAAACCGTGCGAGTTGTGATCCAATTTGACGATTTGATTCGGTGCACCGGTTGCATGTTCCAACTCCCACCATTGCCAATAAAACGCTTATCTTATCACCTGCACGTTGTTTTGCAACTTTATAGCGGCGGCCTATCGACAAAAACGCTTCGCCGGATTGTTACATAATAATTTAAAATAAACAGAGCTTTCATGCGTGGGCGTATTTGCCACAAAAACAGTTCCCAATGAAATATTTTTTCGAAATGCGAGCCTACAGATAAATCGGACGTCGCATTAAATATAATCCTCTTCAGGGGACAAGAATTCGATAATGCGGTTTAATGTCTGTAGGGGCGACCAGGTAGACCGCAACGGGACGTTTTCATTGTTAGGGAAAGAATTCAGGAAGCACAAAGATCTAGAAACTTTAATCGGTTGGATCTGTTTGTGGAGCAGTAATTGCAAATTGCGGCGGTCGTGGAATCGGAAGATGTAATGTCTGTCGAACTGCAAAATTTTCGCAATTTTCTTGGTTTCTCATACGAGCGGTAGTGTTTAATTTTAACCAACATCTGCTTCTTTAAATTTAACTGGGATTTTCTTTCGCGGCGCGTCTGAGACCGACAGAAACGTTTTTAAAAATAGACAACGTATTTCTGGTTAACATTTCGTGAAATTGCTTTCCACCCGTATTTTTAGAGTCGATTTGCTGTGTTTAGTCTTTAGTTTTTTGACCTGGATATCTTAGATAAGATAGCTGTGGGTAATTCATCAACTGATTGCAGTGTCGTGTTTTTCCCGAATTGGATTTTCAAGTGAATTACTCCTGGCATTAGTTATGAAATGCCGATAGCGAAAATGGAAAAAGTGAGAGTACTTCTAAATAAGGAAAAACTAAACTGGTTTTATTATGTAAGACGAGGAATGCATCGTTCGCCGTTAAGTGGACGGATAATATTTTCAGGAAACTTTCCGAGGATTCAAGCACCTCTTTATGAATATTCATCAGGCAAACATGGGACTTGGATTGTCATGATCGGAGCATTCGTAGTGCACCGATAATTCTCATAATAATAACTGCATACACCAATGGCTTCCGTTCGCATTCTTTACCGTACAGGAATTTTTTTTACGAAGAAGTGACCTCACGCTTGTGATTAATCACACATAAGAACGACAACAATACGCCATTGTTTCCCGCAATCGAAATAGCTTTATTAGTATCGAATTTTTTCGTGCCTCGCGGATTATTCCGGCGAATAAATTTCTGATCATCTTTTGCCCGCTGATCCGGAACAAATTTGCTGCAAAGGTGGTAATTACTGCAATAATCCCGACGTGGCCCTATTTCGAACACGCAGAATGGAAATGTGGTGTTTGCAGCGCATATTTTTCGCGTCCGATTGATAAATAGGATTGAATGAATGAATTCGGAAAGGGGGGAGCGGCGCGAGACGGAATGAGATTTTAATTGTTAATAATTTAACGGATTACGTAAGTTAGGAGGTGTAACGAATTTATTTGTTTTGACACTTGAGTTCGTGATGATTCACGATGAATTCATCCTCTTGTTTGCGAAGCTTATTCACTGCTGCATCAGATGCTGTTTACCAGTTTTTTTTTGGAGCATTATCTAATTGGGTACGTTTTGTTTTTATTTTGAGCACTAAACAAATTGAAGTTGCTCGGAATTACGCGAAACTTTATCGTTTAGAAGTTTATAATTGCCTCCTGCTGTTTTTTTCCTTCCAATTTTGTGTATCAGTATTAAGTATTTTCAAAACTGATAAAAATAATAACCACCAGTCAAGACACTCGTTTGCAACATTTCATATCCCAGTCGTGCAGAAATCAATAGGGAACGCGAGATGATCATCTTCAACATTTGACAAGAAGATCTCTTTGAGCGGAGTGGTTTGTGTGACAAATAAGCTGTGAATTTTGTCCTTTGGCTCGAGATCCTACCGGCGTCAACAAAATACAACACATTTCTTGCATTTTCACTACGTTACAACTAATAAAACGAGCGTAGGCCGTGGAATAACTTCAAGTATCAAATGAGTGTAACAAAATTTTGACCTTGAACTCGAGTACGCTAGAACATTTTTAGGGTAGGTTGTTTGTTGACCGTTCAATTTTCAGTAATTGAAACGACGAAGAGCCTGTCTGATATACATTTATTATAAACAATTTAAATAAAATTGTACCCTCTTATGTCGATAATAAATTTTTTGACTGGCATGTACCCATGTCAAAAATATGTATGTTTGTTCTCTGTTTCTTACACTGGAAAGTCGATAAATTCCACACGTTGTTACATGCACTACTGATTAGTAATGTCGAAAATTACACACGTATTTAAATATAACGAAACGAATTGCTGCGAGTTTTTCCTTTATAAATTTTTGTTCTGATTTTAGCCATGTTGTCCTGCAATGTCTTTTCGTGCTAATGAAAGTGTTAAAGAGTAGGTACACTATTTGTGTTTCTTATCGTTTTTCGAAATTATCTGCAATATTTTGTTTGAACCGTTTATCGTCAGTCTTGCGAAATCTTATATCATTTGTATTTATTTTTGTGACATTTTTATTGGATTCGTAAGGAAAGGTTGTAATATTTATTTATAGGCCGAAATATTAAAACGATGTGGACGCAAACTTTAGACTTTCGACGCGTTTTAATAAATTAGTATGTCATCAAGTGATCAGCAATGTGACGAATTTCGCAAACGCTGACGCTGACTCAACGTCTAATTTCTTAATTTTTCACCTTTCCATCAATAACACAAAACTGAGTCAAGCTGCGTGACTAACCACCATCGGTGATGGTTCCGGAGGCGGTATTACCCAAACGGTTCCTTAATCATGGAGGGAACAAGGCGCGGGTCAAGTGGAATGAGTGTTTTTCCTCTGAAATGTGACAGGATGCGGAGTCCTTGACCGAACGTCCAACAAATTACCGGCGGCGCTATCTCGTCCCAGTATTCCAGCGTCGCTATTTTTTCTCTTGTTTAACCATTTTCGCTGCACACAACGCAGTTGGTGAATTGTTATTGCACGGCCGTAAATCAACGCGTTGTGTAATCGCGTTGATCATAAACGGTAAAGCTACAGTGTGTGCCAGATTAAAAACCGGTCTCGCATCGAAAAAGGAATTGGTTTCGTCGTCGTCGCAATCCAATAACGAGCCTAGCTGATAATTGTCCGGAACAGATGATACACCTTGTATCGACCCGCTTGTTTGAAAGGTTAAAGCCCTAACGTCTAGACTCGCCATAATTGTCGTTGTTAGTCATATTTTGGGGTTTACAGGTCCCAGCCCGGTATCGCATTCCACAAAAATCACCTTCAAAATGTTGTTCATTCGTTCGCCCCTTGATAATTGCACGAAATCGAGTAATCGCCGTTTCGAGAACCATTACAACTCCAATTTTCTACGTACACTTATCGGCGACATTTTTTCTGAATCAGTCGTAAACAAACAATTTGCTATCACACCCAGACTGGATTTTTCCTGACACACTGACACCGAATCGTTAGTTTTCCATTTATTTTTTTTTCCTGTTGAACGCGGTCGTCGTCTAACCGAAGCACGAAGATGCGATGAAATTTAAATGCAGCTATAATAATGAATACTTAAATAACTAATGGGTACAAATTTTATACCTTCTAGGGAGGGCACTTTATGGAATTATTACAATGAAATTCAACTATGATCGTAAATGTTAAACGATTACATTTGCCAAATAATAAATTATTAATTAAGCTCTTCGAGTTTTATTTCCGTTTCCTTGCTTTTGAGGAAGTCTATTAATAAGCAAGGCCGTGAAAATAGCTTTCTGTTGAATCGTATTTTAGGCTTCGGTGTGGAGTTCAAGTACAACATGAACAAATATTTTGCACAATATACACAATTTGAAACTTAGGTCCGGCCCGTCAAATTGCTTCTGAAACACTTTTTTATCAAAAAGAATACTGTTTATTACACAGTTGTGTAATTATAGAATGCGTTTTCCTTACATTCGCTTTAAAATGGGTCATGGTTCGACGGAGTCTGTAGGAAACTTTGAAAGATGCTTAAAAATAGCCAAGCACATCATAATTTTATGTTGGTTGGAAAATATATTTAGGAATATGCAACATCAAGAAGGAATTGATATACGGGGTTGGGCAAATGTGTTGCAACGCCTGATTTCTGGCTAAACTTGTTTATTATTATTATTAATATTACACAATTGTAGTTTTTTTATTATATTATATTATATTATAGGATAATAATTTAATTTAATTAAAACCACAAGTCACACTATCTGTATCTTTATCGTATCTTTAATTTAAATTTGAATTTACTCGGCTCTCTTTATTCCTCGTCCAGACTAGAGTCGTTGTTTGATCAATTATGATAAACAACTTCGAGAATTTCATTATTCTTTTTACAAGAAATGTAAATGATTAACGGGTAGTTTGATTTAGAAGAATTATTTTACTGGCCATGTGTATTATTTTTGAATAGTATAGCGATAAAGAAATTTAATCATACACTCAATTTTGCTGTTAAAAATTTAAATCGTTTGAGCGTCATACAAAAATCAGGATAATATTAGGCGTACATGTAATTTGCTTGTATAAGCAAACAGTATAATACCTACATTTAATTATTGATTCAGCGTGTCAAGTGGAAATTTAACATATATTTTATAACTCGGTCACAACAATAAAAAATTTAATTAAATTTTTTTTATCTATATTTATTTGATTTTTTTTACTGTAGTTAGCGTTTCTACAATATACAGGTCGTTCAAAAGTATGGAATGACCTCGACATCTCAAAAATTCTAAGTCCGATCCAAACGAAATTTGGCACTGATATTATAGGGGTCTACAATGTCTACTTGCTGAAATGATTATTACGGCCTTACCGTTTTCGAGATACAAAGTCAACTTTTTTTTAATAGCAACATGAGTTGAAAATAATCATTTTGGATAGGGAATTTTTTTCTGAATTCTGTAAGCTACAAAACTACTTTTTATCTTTTGTCCGTATCGAGAAAAAATTGATATCTAATAATAATATTTTCAGCAGCGACATTTCAGTATTCATGAGGTTTTATGAATATGGGACGCACGTTTGAGAAATTGTTTGAACTACTAACACAAACTGAATATTTGGAAAATTCGAATTTTAAAATAAACTTACTACTACAATTATGGCAGGACATTTAAATTGTTGGTAACCTAAAATTATCGCTCCTCGAACTCTTTTTATTCATTGTTTTTTTCCAAACTTTAAACAAGGCATGAATTCAATCGAGGAAGAGAGATTTATTGAACATTTTACATTTTCTCTTTTACAAAACATGTAAGTTTCAATATTTCGATTAAAAAAAATGATTATATGAAATTCCATCGGATAAGAATACGTGAAAATATATACAGGGTGAGTCATTAGTGCGGGATCGGTCCATAACTTCTAAACCATGTAAGATAGAACAAATTTTTAAAGACAATTTATACACCGTTTGCCAGGCTGCAGAACATAAAAATATTTTAACATATACACGGTGTTCCAAAACTCACGCATGCTAGACAACTTTGTTTTTTCAAATAGAACTACCTATATTTTATTTTACTGTTAGAACACATTTTGACATAGATTTATGGCGATATAAGATATTTTACATTTTGGACCACTATTATCAAATTACAATTTTTTTTTCACATTTTTTGTCATTTACAGAGATTCACTTAAAAATTTACTGAGAGGTTGTTTTAGCAGCTAGAAGGCTGAGGACTGGTACGAATACGAAGAAAGGATTGCTCTTTACGCCTGATATGCAAAATATCATTTTTACTATACAGGGCCTGCAATAATTCGTGTCAAATTATACTATATTTAAATAAGCTTAACTTTAGTTTTTTAAATGGCACCCCCTATATTTTTGTATGCCATCGAATGTGCCTGGAGGCTAGCTTCGTTTTTTATTAAGGTACTTCTATAGCTAAAATTCATAATTCACGAGATATTTGATGTTTTTGGCTGTGATACAGATTGGGCCAGGATACGGTAGGTAGAGTGCCATGGAAATCATTTTAACTCACATTTCAGCACTGCACAGTTGTGTCATCATTGATTTGACATTTGATTATCGATTCCATTATCCACAATAAATTCTAGTTTACAAGAACAAAACGATATGATTTATTGTCTGGGAGAAGGCGAAAGAAATCTTTAGCTTAAGGCAATTTACGCTCAACGTTTAAATAAATTAACAAATAAACACATAAACAAATAAATATAAAAATTCAATAAAGTAAGCTAAACTAAATAATATGTTCAATGTGGCGGCCACCTTCCCGAGCACATATATTCACGCGGTAGGTGAATGATCTTCCAATATTTCGTAACATTTGCTGACAAACAGTTCAAAAGGCATTTTAGATTCTTATTTGCATGTTCTCTTTGGTTGTTTTGCCTTATTCCCGACAATAAATCATATCGATTTGTTCTTGTAAAATATAATTTATTGTGGATAATGGAATGGATAATCAAATGACAACTCGGTGACGACACAACTGTGCAGTGTTGAAATGTGAGTTAAAACGATTTACATGGTTTCCATGGCACACTATCTACTTTATCTTGGCTCAATATGTATCACAGCGAAAAATATCAAATATCTCGTAAATTATGAATTTTAGCTATAGAACAACCTTAATAAAAAACGTAGCCAGAGTCCAGACGCATTCGATGGCATACAAAAATATAGGGGGTGCCATTTAAAAAACTAAAGTTCTGCTTATTTAAAAATAATATAATTTAGCAAGAATTATTTCAGACTCTGTATAGTAAAAATGATATTTTGCATATCGGGCTTAAAGAGCAATCCTTTCTTCATACTTTTACCAACTTTCAGCTTTCTAGCTGCTAAAACGGCCTCTCAGTAAATTTTTGAGTAAACCTTTGCAAATGACAAAAAATGTAAAAAAAAAATGTAATTTGATAACGGTGATCTAAAATGTAAAATATCTTATACCGCCATAAATCTATGATAAAATGGGTTCTAACAGTAAAATAAAATATAAGTAGTTGTATTTGAAAAAACAAAATTGTGTAGCATGCGCGATTTTTGGAACTCCCTGTATACGCCAAAATATTTTTAGGTTGTGCAGCTTGACAAATGGTATACAAATTGTATTTAAAAATTTTTTGTAGCTTACATGGTTTAGGAGTTATGGACCGATCCCTCACTAATGACTCACCCTGTATAATATATAAAATTAAACCAAAATACAAAATTTTACGACAATTAATAACCAATTTTAAAAATATAGTTTAGTTCACTGATATTTTTCGGAGTTTTAACACCGGTTTTGTGCTCAGAACGCATAGTTACTCTGATGTACAATTTATTCAAATTTATTTGAATGGCGTCAAATGGATATAAATTAGTATGATTGGTACGAGTATTAAAGTGTAGTAAAGACACCGTAGAAGAAAGCACTGTTCCAGTCAAGTTCAATTGAAGCACAATTATTTTCCGTCCAACCTGAATATAGTTGAGGTTGCATCAAATGTATTTCGTCCAATCATCATTTTGTTCAATTCATTTAAATCCCGTCGTAATACACGGCCTATTAGAGTAAATTACAAAATATATGGCTTTTATCCATTTGTAATATGTATAATAATAATTAAAATATCGCGTAACTTTTCCGAAGCCGTGGTCATCACCGGACAAATAAACCGTGACATTCAAAGATTTTGAAATTGTGCGATGGAGGCGAATTTTTCATAAGCTGCACCTGTCGGCGTTGGTGGATTCAACTATTTGCTATGCAGAAGGTCCCCGGTGTAAATAAATTAGACAAACACACATAGGCAAATATGTGCTTGGAGCAACTAAAATTAGCTCGATGAAAACTGAACCGCGTTTCAAGTATCATAACATTTAAATATGCAAGAAGTGTTGGCGCAATGCGGTTGTCCTTAAGTTTAATAACAAACGGGACGGTTTGTTCCGCGGACATCGCCGAAAGTGGCAGATCGCGCGACGAAATTTAGCATAAAAGATGGATGAAGATTATTCGGAGCGCGCTGTCGGTATGCTATTCTGATCGATGGCGCTAATCCGGCCGTACATAGTTTTTAACTCCAGAATTGAAGGTTAATTAATTAATGTATCGGCAGCTTTACGATGCAGTTTGAAACTGAATGCCGGAGCTCGAACCTGTGATAAATTACATCGTATCTGTACGAATTCTACATAAATAATAAAGTTGATGTACTTTTAACTCTAGTCGTTACGTAACTTTCGAACAGGTTTCTTCGTAGTTTCAGCGCTGCACGCCAGCCAGGACTTTACAAATTTACTTGTGGGATATTTGTAGTTTTGGTTTTTGGGAAATTGTTGAATAAAATCGGTCACGTTTCGCCTCGGTGTACGGGCAGGTATTGTGTTCTTGCCCCGCGAGGAATTCAATCACGTCACCGCTCGCACACTTTCACAATAAATTACTCTTTAATATTTAAAATGCACGTATTTCCTGTTACTCATCTTAGAGGACGCATTTGCAATGCAAATGACGGTGCATTAATGTCCCCTCGCCTTATTCGTGTTCTTGTCATAGGTTGTTATTTTTAGAGGCTCCGATAAATTCCCGACGCTTGCATTTTTTCATTTTCAATTGCTAGGCCGGCTGTTATTTGTCGTTTCTCGCAATTTTCTTTGTTTGCGAGAGGAGCGTTTATGGCGACCTTCCAGATAATTTGTCGCAGAGCTGACCCATCGCATGTGAGAAACCGATCCCTGAAGATAATGGAGAAAGGTTCACAATTCGACTCTCCGGGCATTCGTCAAATTTTTCCAGAAAAATGTTATTCATGCGCTGATGTGTACCTTTTGATAACATCGTTTCGTCACTCGCTTGTCAACAAAGCGTAAAAGTTGGCTAAATTATTTAACTTCGGATCGGAAAAACGTTTTTATTTTTGGCTCTTTCCGGCGAAAAATGCGTGTTTTCACTGAAAATATTGTCGCGACCGTTTTGAATAAATCGCTCGGATGGGACCGAATTCCGATAACGTGAAAAATCGCTAATCGCGCCTCGATTGTATTTTTAGCGGCGAAGGTGAAGGCTGATGGGAAAAGGAATGCGATAATTCTAAAAATGCAGATACAGTGTTATGACTTCCGCTGGCCGGTCGTTGCTTAATTCAGAGCGGAAACGTTTCACCTTTTCCGAGATGATTTTGAGGCGATTTGAGCTTCCGGGTCGTGGGCCTAATTAACGGTGTGCTTGCAGCTTCCCTCTAAAAATACCCGAACCGCTCGATAATTGAAAAAGTTGTTTTGTTCGCTGTTGCATCCTCGACCGGCATGCAAATTGCAGGTAACCGTCGAAACGAACCTCATAAATATGATAACGAGGGAAGTCCTAAACAAACGCAACATTAGGATAACAAGTGCATAAGTGATGGATTCTCGTGTAAACAAATAGATCGAAAAACCTTCAGATAATCGCCGGGACGTCCACATAGCGACGGCGCTTGTCACCGGAAACTGTTATCATCCCTCATCGAAAAAGAGCCGCAGACATGACAAAGTCTCGCCCATCTCCAGTTCTTCCGGCTGTTGTTCCTGCACGAGTCAAAGTGGTGATGGTTGTCAAAGTTTTGCTTGCACCAACGCGCCACTTGCTTTTATCATTTTAACATAACGAATTAATTTCAGTCTTTGGGATTCGAACGAGACGGATTGTTCTAAGCGTATTGCAATAACAGCAGCTGTTCCGTCCCGATTCCAGGCCTTTACAAAGGGACGCCGTTCTAAATTAGCAAATCTATATCTTGTACTGTTTAATATTAAATAAACGTTGCAGTCGAGTAGAGTTTCCTTCCGCCCCGGCAGCCTGCAAAAACTGTTTTCGTTCAAGCTTCCCTCTCGTTGCATTCGTTAGTTTTAATTCCAAAATTCACGCAGAGTACTTTGGTTTTTAAATTGTACCACGTAATTAATTGCGGTCGGAGCCAAACTGAGACGTTGTCGGCCCTAGAAATGAGTTATTTGCCGAGAACAGAAGGTGAGGAGGCATTCGCAAGTTCGCTTTTCCTCCGGTTCCCTAATCATGATTTATTGCAGCCCCGATTGTAAGTAAGCGATCGATTTATTTAGCGAATAATTAAACGTATCGCTAATTGTAACAATCATCCAAGAACTTAATGGAAAGTGTTATTCCCTGCTGAATTATCGCTTGATCTCAATTAATGGCCGCACAAGTACCGTACACTCACATCACGTTTTTACGCCGAAAATACCACAATCGTTTTATCAGATTTCTTTATGGAAATCACCCAAAACAGGACGTGTCCGAATTTTTAAGCGCCATATGTTAACCACCAACATGCAACGTTGTGCATAGATGTTATCTCTGCGGCAACCCCGTTACGTGCGTTTTTAACAAAAAGTGCACTTTTTGTGTCAATGTTACAAACAACGACGACGCAACAAAGAGCGCGGGTTAGGCAACAATTCGCGCGGACGGTTAACGAACCCTAATTATGTTAATCGGGGGGCAAGCAAGCAGGGTACCAGTTGGGGAGTTTTTGCGCGAGTAAGCTGGATCAGCAGGACCCAACCGCAGGAACGCGCCGGACGAATTATGATGATATGCATACGTCATTGGACTGAAATAGCAGCGGAAAGCAGTATTTTCGTGCCCTCCCACAACATCCCGACCGAGCATCTGGTGCAGGAGGAGCATCGCAGGATGCAGCCTGAAAAACGCTTATCTGGCTCGAAATTTTCATGTCGGCGGCCGCCAATGATCCGATTAAGATACGTCTGGTTATTAATTTACGTCACGGCTTATCGTTATAGAAGGAAGTCGATGGATAAGACTCAGAGATGCCATTTGCAGCGGCGTAATGCCGCAAACTGCATGTGTTGCTAATCGATTCGAGCCGAATGCAGACCGCACCATGCCAATTCGTCTACACGGGGACACTGACCATTTAAAACGGTTTCTGAAGACATATACCATCAGTTGTCGATTATTTAATACATATGTTGGAATTCGTGATCAAATTATGTTTCAGTTAAGCCGTTTTTAACAATTTTTTTACAAGGAATTTGAAAAGTTCTCGGAATGAAACAGAAAAAACGTCGACAGTGATTTGAATTACAGTGGAACTTCTCTAACTCGAATCTCCAAGGGACCGAAAATTTACTTCGAGTTAGGGAAAATTCGACTTCTAGACAAATACGAAAATTAAACTCAAGTTGAATAGGCATTACAAAAAACACTGTTTCATATAATATGTACATATATAGAGATATTCCTACATATTAGCCACAAATGAAAAAAATATACGAGTACATGTGTTACCATTTGAAAAAATCAGTATGTTTTTGTGTCGGATTGGACCGTTTCAAAAGTTTGTCCCTGTTTTTTTAAAGTGATCGATAATGTGTTAGGGGGAATCTCGAATTGTTCTACAAGATCTATGTTTTTATTTTTGTCCTTAATATTTCTAGAAGTTAGATTTAGCGAAGTTCACTGTATATTTTATTTTTAACATATTTAGCAAATTCAAATTTGAAATTAAAGCAATTCGGATAGATTTGTCAGAAAGGACAGATAAGAAAATGAATATAAAGATTGAAAAGATTTTGGTACGGATGTATTCTTTCGGGAAATGTTTCTTTGTACAGATCCGCAGCGGCGAGATTTTTTTTACTTTAATGTCAAAGTGACCAAAAGCCTTGATTAATTTATAATTATTTTCAAAATATGAAATCAAAAAATTGTTGCAATATGTATGTTTGGTGTGATTACTTAATGTTAACTCGAAGGACCATAATGTTTTAGGAAATTATAAGTGCAGACCCTCTTGCTTTAGAATTTATTTATCAACTAACTACAACTAACCATCCCTGTTGAGGGTGGTACAAAATGGTGGGGACTAACCCCTCCTTGGTCAGGTACTGAACAATGTATCATAGCAGGTTGCAGCAAAAATAAATTCATAAGTATCCCTCTCGTGAATAATCCTGTAAGGAATTTATTTATGTATTTTTTCACTTCTCGTTTAAAAGGAAACGCTTTTTACTTATATTTTTCTAATGGAACACCCAGTACATTTGTACATTTTTGGATGCAGAAAAAAAACTACTAATAATATTTTCCATAAACATACATTTCTTTATGCTTAAGGAAGCCATACAATGCAAATTAATATATCTTTTAAACAATTTTGACCATTAAAATGTTTTAGTGAATTTTGTAGCATTTGGCACATTTTGAACATTTATGTAGTCTCAAAATGGTTTTTTCGGAGATATGATTTTGCATTTTGGTTTCAGCGAAATTAAAAAAACTTATGTTAATATTTCTGCAGGTAGTTTTTTATTCTATATGCGAAAATGTAAAATATGCTGGGTGTTTCGTTTGAAACCCAAGTAGGAAACATTTATTTTTAAACCGAAGGTGAAAAAAATTAAAATATTATACACTAATTTGTTATTATAAAATTCAACAAGGATTTCGAAAAACTATCCGAAAAAAAAACGCACTTAAAAAAGCTCTGACCAAAACAGATAGTTCAATTTAATGAGGCATTGTCAGTAATAATATATGAATAGATTTATTGTTTGTTAATGACTTTCTACTTACTAATATGAATCTGAAAAGTGATGTGGATACAACACTCCAAAAACCTACTCACTTTATTTCTATCACAGTCCGTGATCTTTGATGCGCGCAATCATCGCTATTATCTGGGTTAAATTTGCCAAAATCTTTTAAATGTTCCTTTTCATTGGATTAGATTGGAATTGTAGTTAGTACATAGTTTATTTAGTTTTTTTGATACGATTGTGTTAGCAAAAATTTATTAGTATACAAGTATATGATTTTTTTGTCTTATGTAAGCGCTAATATTATCTTTTGAATTAAGGGACTGGTGGAAGACCGGACTTCTATCTGGGAATGGTCGAGCCGAACGAGTTTCTTAGGATGATTTGAGAACTTTGTGAACTTTACAAATAATAAATATTATTATTATTACTTGATGCATAAACGACTCATTAAAAACAGGGGTGTTAAAGTACAAAAAAATTACATTTTGAAAAAATCTTATTAAGAAAAGTTGCTCAAATTGACGTGTTCTACCAACCTTTCAAATTTTTTTATTTATTTGTATAACTCCCTGCATATTCGTACCAAGTCGAACAAATATACAAACGTAGATAATTTCTTATGCAAGGAGGAAAACTAATATTCCCGGCAATGTCTCTGACTTTTCAAATCCATAAGCAGCTCGTCAATTTCAGGGAGGGTAATGTGCTAAAGCAAAATTGCGATTTCGAAAAAATGATACATAGAAAAAGTTTGTTTTGACGATTTTTACTACTAGTTAAAATTAATGCTTTTATTTCTGGGACACCTGTATTTGACCGTTCCGTACTAACTCTATATATTTGGCGAATAAGGCGGATGTCCTAGGATTTTGTAGCCTATTTCTTTTAATTTTGTTTATGAAACTACACAAGTATGGACTCTTGCATTGCGCGATCTTTTTTCTTGACTTTTTCTGTCTGTCTATAATGTTAGCATAAACCCTTTTGTCATAGTCTGCTCCTTTGGTAGGTAATCTATAAACAGTATCCCGTTGGAATCTCAAAAAATTGCCGCCGTAATTTTTTCTGCACATTTTGCTGGCAGTGCTTTTTTTGGAGGTGGAGAACCCGAATGTTTCTATATCTGCGACTGCCACTTCGATTTTGGTGTGTAATGGTGAACCCAAGTTTCATCTGTGGTTACCAATCGGCGAATAAAATCAGTGCAATTTTTTTTATAGCAGATCTGCCACATTTTTTAAAAAATCCTGCGACATTTTCACTCGGATCTCGTTTTGCTTAGTGACCAAATGAGGCATCCATCGCACCGAGAATTTTTTCATGCACAATTCTATATTTTTATTATATGCTCGTTGATCAGATATACCAGCAGTCTTAGCAATCTCGGAAACCTTTAATCGACGATCTCTCAGAATCAATTTATGGACTTTTTCAATATGTATTTTCTTTGGATATTGCACTTTTGGGCTTCCGGTCATCTTAGCCTCTTCCGACTTTACTTAAACTCCGCAGTTCATTTCGAAATGGTGGAAATGAAGATAAAAAATTAGCTAGTGTATCCTTCATGTCAGTATTAATCTTGATTGTCGGCCAAATATTTCATAACTGCGCGACACTCGATTTAATCCATGTTCAAAAAGAACCTTCCAACTTTCAATGAAAACATTATCTTCAACCTCATGATTACAGATTTTAGATTTTTTGCGTTAACGAATTAAAAAATCGGGACCACAGTGAAAAATGCAAAACTACGACGGTTTTAAGGATTAAAGTTGAATGAATGTTAAAATGTTTCTTTAGAAGTTGTCAACATGCAATTACGCAGATTTCCATCAGCGTCACTCAAGAAATTCAAAAACTGAAGCCGGTGGAAAATGCAAAACCGTAACAGTTTAAAAGATTGGGCAATTTTAGTTGTCACTTTGCACGAACGCAGCGAAGAGAAGCTTTTTGAGCATCTCGTACCCATTACGAGCAAATTCCATTTGGGTTGTATGCTCGGGGGTGTGTGGGGGTGAAATCTGGGGGCAACACGAGTCGCGGCCGCGAGATAGCCGTATCTAATGGAACATACAGGCAAAGCTGATCAATGATAAACATAACGCAAATGGCACGTGTTTGCCTGCAGGGGTTGCCACACCTGAGATGCTGCCGCCCTCAGTTCACCACCCCACATTAGCGATTCACGCCGAAGGTTTTATGAACGCTCGACCATACATCATGTCTACGCTATCGACAGCGAGTGATCGATTATGATAACGACGGATAAAGTTCAAAATTAAGACGTTTCCCAATCGCGCTTTGCACAAACCAAGTGATAGTTGATTACCGATATTTGACGTGGATGAACAGAAGAGATTGAGATCTGGAACGAGCAGGTTACTACGGTCACCTAATAACGACGGCGCTATGAACAGGGTATCAGCGTCGTAAAGTGGGGAAAACGTATGGACAAACAGTTTCGAGTCCACGTATCTCTGTGACACAATTAACTTGCGGACCCGGTTTCAAAGATAAAAGCTCTTGGAAGCTTCCCGAGTCTCACCAGAACTAATTCGATGTCATCCGCAGAATTCGACAAAGCCAGTAAAAATAACGCTTGACCCTTGCTTTGACTCACTAATCAAATTATTGTGTCGAATGACCACCGATAATCGATAGGCAAAGAGCGTCCCTCGTCAGTTAAACCGCGTCTAGTTTATCGGTTTTGAAGTTTTCTGTCAGGATTATTTATGATGGTTAATGTTGTCGTTAAGACGTCCTCCTTGCTACATTGATCGCTATTTGATGACGTCGTTTGATTCTCGACCGAGATTATGCTTTGGAATTACAGATGTTCGTTGGTAAGGAGAGATTCGGAGATGCTGCGGGACAAAAACCGCGTCACCAACAAACGAAAATAGACGCCACAAAAACGACAACCTTTCAGGGACATCTCTGACTATCGATCCCTGGCATTTTTGACGTAATTACTTCGGCTGCACGAATCAAAGCCGATAAAACACAAATTTGCATAATTTATTAATATAATAAAAAACAAAACAAAGACGTCGCCAGAGCAGAATCAGGAAGGATTTTGTCAACAAACAAACGCACGTCCCAGAAACCGGAAGACTTGGAATTCGGTGGGCAGACAATCCCGACTTGGAGGAAACGCGTCCTTTATAAATTTAACTTATTTTGGGATGAATTCGATTTGGCGTCGTGGCACTACATTTCGAACTGAAGAGACCCGCCAGACGTGTGCCCCGGGGACTTTGACGCAGGGAACGACCCCTCATCGATGACATCGAAGAGTCGCTGGAAAACAACGAACTGCTACAGCATCACAGCAGCAGCAGGTCATGCTCTTTGATCTCCTCTCTTCCAATTTCGCTCGCATTGAAACAGGTGCATCAACCCAAGATACGCTTATTTAAAAAAAGCTTGACGTCGGCTGAAATTTCAAAGCGACCCTCGAGTGCAATAACATCTTTACATAATTTAATAACGCCTTATTGTTGTGGGTGCAAGTGCGGAATTACAAGAATTACACCGACGACGAAATGTTGATTAAACTTACGGTTATTACACACTCTAAGCCCATCGTAAAATCGTATAATAATCCGGAAATTAATTCGGGTCGGGCAAAAACACGAAATTATGAAAACGGCTGAAATTAAACGCTTTTTGTCGACGACGCTCAAACACGCCGCTAACTGGCGATAATGCGTTTCTATCTAATCGGAAATGACGGGCGACAGCTACAAATCAAAGATATTGTGCGGCCGTTGGTCCACACTGAGCGGAACCGGAAGACGGAGTTGTTCTTTACGCCGTTTCCGGATGTGACATACAAGCAAAACAAATAAATGAACCCGGACACAAACACTCCGGAGTTATTGATAAAATGGGAAATTCTGCCATTTAACAAAACAAATCTTAAGAAACTCGACGCAAAATATGGCTTGTATCGTTCGGCCCAATTTAAATGTTATCGAAGCCGCCCGGAATTCAGCGTTTCCAGTATCAGGAGAAATGCGGCGTGTCGTAATCGTTATGCTAATTTCTCTCCCCTGCTGCTGTACTTTTAGCAGAAATGCAGTTGTGAAAGTAATGAAATCAAAATTTCTCTTCTTGCATGTCCTGGCCGAAACTTGGCGCAGTCATTTTCTAGGCGAAACAAGACGAGAGCCAACATGAGATCATGCAATGACTAAAATGTAGTTTGTACCCCTTCAAAGGCTGACATTTGCTGTGGAATGCGAAGCGCGAATGATTTCTAAATTTTAAACAACTTGTCTTGCTAGTAGCCAGACGCCAAAGCACATAGTCAGGTAGTGCCATAAAAGTGGGGCCATAAATAATCGTATTAGAAACCAAGATTTCCATTACTTCTTCCCACCTCAACTCCTCATCAGTTTCTTTTTCATTAGAGAATTGCCTGAAAGGTTAATAAAATTCTAACTGAAGCCTTCATTGTTCTGTTTTCCATTTGTGATTTTTGTGTGTCGTACACACGACCTTTTCACTGACTCACGTGTTTTGTCCATTATTCTACTTGTACGTTAAATCATTGATTTTTTGTAAAAACACAAGAATTCACTAAGTAGAGTATAAAATGAGAAACAGATGAACAGTGAAAGTGGTAATTCCTGAATTTTTAAACTTGCAAATTATGAAAGGCATCCAAGTTTTTATCCAAAATTGAATATTGCTTGTGTTGCAAATGTTACTTATGAAGATTTAAATTTGACGTTTTGAAAAATAAAGTATTATTTTAAATTCACCGTATTAAAGATGTTGGTCAACGTTTTATATACGTTGCCGTATAGGGAAAGAGCACACAAATCAATTCATCTAAATGTTTTTCGGTGTAATTCTAAATCAGAAATTAAAGGTGGAATCGCTGGTGCAATATTTTAAAATACATGTTAAAATATCGAAAGCAAAAGCAAAATATTAATAAAAATTATAAAACATCCAATTTTATTGTAAAAGAAATTGGTTTGCCAATTTCAATCAGAAATTGTTTGGAAATAAAGATTTTGATACTTCTTTGCAATGTGATTTTATTCTGAACCCCCAATGTGATACAAAATTGTTTTGTACCTGATTGTTTTTTGTAATAAATAATACACATGTTCCACAGAATTTACAGATAGTTGAATCAAAAATTCAAAAGTAAAATGCATGTTCGGAAAACATCCTTCGGTTTTTTATTTTACAAAGTTGCATCGGTTTTATTTTATTATTTGAAAAATAGCAAGGCTTGTATTTGAAAATTGATTAAATTTATTATCAATTAAATTATCAATCCACTAAAATAGGAATTATACGAAGTTTTTGTGAAATAAATAACGCCCCAGATTTTTTTGACTTTATATGTTTAGCAAGAATGACTGTACACAGTGAAATTATATAATTTTTTTAGTTTATAAAATTTAATACAGACATTATTCTGACTAGAATTATTTTACAACACGTCCTTTTTGTTTAAACTATTCTCAAACTTTATTTCCTTCAATTTTATTGGAACTATCTAAAAATGTGGAATTATTTGGAAGCTCAATAAAAATTGCGCTCTTTTTAAGTTTTAAAATTCCCTTGAGTTCTATTGTACTCAAAACAACACCCAAACTTTTAATTTCGAAGGTGCCTGAATTTTTGTATTGAAAAATACATGAACATCCAAACTTGGACATTCACTGAATTATCAATATCAAACGCTATACACCTTCCACATTTTTATTATGGCGTATGGTGTATTAGTAGCGGAGTCATTATTGTGAATATTGCAGACGCAATATTAAAAAAAAATACGGACACTGGAATTAGAGATGGGCGTATGGCGTTTGATATTGGTAATTTAGTGATTTTCCAAGTTTGATATTTATGTATTTTTCAATATAGAAATTCAGGCTATTTCTAAATTAAAAAATCAAGTGGTGTTTCGGGGGGAACTTAAACGTATTCTGAGAAATTATAGCGCAATTTTTATTTATATATATTTTATAAGTTTCAAAATAATTCGACTAACATTTAGTTCCAATAAAATTGAGCGAAATGTAACTGAAGTAATTTTCAAGTTAGAAATGCAAGTAAGTAGTGTTTTTCTGCAACGTCAATTTATGAAAGTATGTAGGCTTTATTAATGGAACTAATAAAACTAATGGAACTTCAAATGGAACACGGTCACAAATTCCGAAAAAGATCGTTATAATTAACGTCAATTTAATTCAGTAACATATTTATATGCTTAATTCCAAAATGTATAAAAACACTTCGCACTTAGTTTTTATCTTCAAAAACAATACACACAATTTTCGAGTGAATGAATTTGACAGCGCTATTTAATTTGACAATTAAAAAACGCAAATAATGTCTGTAATTTAAAAAATTCTTGTATGGTTTTATAGAAAATATCGTTGTGGTGTTATTTCCTAGGAAAAATTTGATGCTTTAGCATCGTTTTAAATATAGAAATAGAAAAAAGTCATTTCATAATTTTTTACTAGAGAATTGGGATAAATAAATCTAAATAAATCACTAGGTTACTTCGAGGCATTTTTGAAATTGTAATTTAATATATTGTATTATATTGTAATATATTATATTCAAAAATATGGCCTTTTGTAATCCAAATTGTACGGAGTAAAAAACACTATGGCGTTACATATAGTAGTGCCAAAAACTTCTGGCTTGGTTTTTATTGTAGAAATATTTCAACCTGTTGTAGTTGTAACACAATTATACTCGTATTTTCTTATAAACCCTGGCTGAAAATAAAAATAGAAATTGAAAGTCTAAGGAAGTTGTCGAGGCGGTCGGATTCCTGTGAATGTTTAAAACTGACTACCGTCGCTTAGTAATTGTATTTTAACGATTTTAAAACAGCGTCATATTTAATAGGCTGCTTATTACCTTACCTCTTCCAATATAGTCATAGTACTCAGTATTCTCTGAGAATGAATTACTGAGCACTTACTAAGAACCCATTATAGCTATATTTTATCAGAATGGCGGTTATTACTTAATGAATGTAGAAATGATGTCTTAGAAGCGTACGCTCAAGAAGAGAGCAGTAGCACATTGTTGCATCCGAGTTTCAGGCAAATAAGGGAGCAAAAAAAATGAAATTACCGCATAAGTGAGCCCCCACGTAGTACATAATCAGTCTCGGTGCCGGAACGGAATCTCGAATCTGTTGGATTGCACTTACGTGCATCGCTATTAATTTGTTTATGCCAAGGCAATAAGGAAGTGGATGAACCGTGCGAGATAAGCGTCGATCACCGAGAGGTCGTCTCGGCTCGTCAAACAAAACAACAAGAGACTAGAGAGATGTTTTGGAATTTTTCGCGTGACGCTTCCACTAATTGTGTTTAATTTTTAATTAAGCAAACCTTGAAGCTCGCCCGTTCCCTGCATTTAAGTGCATTTTGATGAGACCATAATTACGTCATTGCCACTGACAACCTGCGAAGACATTCTTGCGAAGTGGTCGTGAAGTCCGTGACATACTAAAGCTGTTACTGCACGATGGCTTTTTAATATTGCATTTGCGTTCGTTCGCATTCGCTTCTTTCAGCCTCTCAAGGTGAGAATTCCGCACCTCCGATTACGTGGTGCAAAATCTAAGCGTTCGGGGTGAGAGTCGAGAAGCCCTCCTGCTTCTTATAGGATGATGTTCTAGCAGCGGTACAGATGAACCATTTAAGCTTTTAACTACCATTAATTTAGTTAATTAATGCTTTTACTTAATTGAACTTCTCCCATAAAATCTAATTTAAACTTTTCTATCCACGAACCGAACGACGCGCCATTGGTTGTTTTATTGCAACCCCATAATTAATTTTATCAAACAATTATTATTGGCGGATATTAAACTTAGTGTGGTCGGTTATTGGTAAAGTGGGGCTAGAGTTAATTTATTGCGAATTGTTATTATTTAAACTGAGTTTAATCGATACGCGGAATTACAACCAAATAAAATTATTCGCCTATTTGTGGTGGAACATATTTTCGAGGATACGAGTCACGTCCTGTCCCTCATAAGCGTTCTTTTCTTCTTAACAATTGAATTAATTTAGTCGCCTATCTGAATGAAGCGACTGACTAATCAATGGTCGAGTCAAAGAAACAACACAAACCATTCAGATAAAATGTTGTCGACATTTGATGATTCATGGGAATGTCATTGCGCTGATAACTCGACCACGTGTTTTTTGTACACAAACCATAATCCGTTCCTTCATCCGCTTTGCATATTCGAACACTTACGTTTCCATTATTCGTGTAATGGTTATCGAGGTGGTTGGTGGAGGATTTGATAACTATTGATTAAAACGCACCCCAGACCAGGTTTCCTAATCAAATAAACTCATTACTTAAAGTATATGCACCCTACCGTCGTTTGAAAATAAAACCCGACGTGTACTCGCTGCACTAAATCAAATTTCCATTTTGCTGCATTAATATACACTTAGTGTTTATTCAATTCAATGGAGTGGTGTTATGTTTTGCTAAAACTATCTTGAGACATGCTTTGGAAAATGCAAATTGCGAGACGTCTGGAAACGACCAGATGCCCATTAAAACGGGGTTTACAAAATAACTCCTTGAAACGGGCATTTTTATACGTGACAGTCTTCTAAAATTAACTTATACAAAAGAGGCGCAATAGTTGCAGACAAAGAGAGGAATTGTTGTTTCCTGCTGGAGATAACAAAGGGGTAATTACTTTTTTCCTTGATCGGAAAGCTACATCGCAAAAAATTTACGTAAATTTGCTTCTATTATTTGGTCATAAGTATTGAAATGGCTGCAAATATTTATTAATAACTTATTTTTGTTTTGCAATTATAATTGATGGATCAAAACTAGAATTGATAATTTAAATGCTTTGTTGCACACCATAATCTGTCTGTTTCAAAACAGTTTAATTGTCATTAATTAGAAATTAAATAATTTATTCCTAAAACTCGTGCACGGATCAAAATAATATTTCCGGTTCCCTCCAACCCGATGAATGTGAAACGATTGTCGTGCAAATTTTGTGTGTGCCAAAACAATGTACTCGTAACAGTATTTAAGGATTTTTTTTTGTTGCAGGTGAGTGCTTATCAAATTCCACGGTTCGGGATCGAAGGGATCGTCGTCCTCGCCGATTAAGTTCCTAAACGTCCGAAGATGGTTCGTTGGGAATGCAAATGGCGTGTTTATAAGCATCCGGTTCGACGAAGGAAATAATTCCTTTAATCCCGCCCATTTTCGTTTTGTTATCAATCACGCTGCTAAAAATCGGCCCGGCTCCATCAATCAACTATTTCAGTGGCGTTTTATGGAAGTCGTCGTTTCGGCGTTAATAACTGAATGCATGGCATCGTCGAGATAGTGGCGGTTTTCGATCTCGTGTCAGGAAGGTTGATGGAATGCATTTTTGGTGCGCCTTATTATATTAATTATTGTGCGAATCGGGTCGCGGAGAGTTTGGGCAAACACGACGCTGGTCTTCCAATTACTTTCCACGCTGTTTGCCCTAAAATAGCAATGGGGTTGGTTCAACGGGTTCGCGGTGGAAAATCGATAGTCTGGCGTGTTGTACTCCGTTTCAGCGGGTTTTTGCTTGCATTATCGTTCACTCATGCCGGACGGGGATGTCCCTCGACTCCGACGTCCTCTTCTGCGATTTCGAGCTGTAATTGTACACACAATCACCACGTAGTTATTTCGAGAGGAGCGATCGTAAAATATATGCGCCACGCAACAAATGCGGAATTGACTCCGTCGCTCGACATTTTTTCAATCCCGCTCGACAAACAAGAGATAAAACCGAGCCAGGAGAGTGGGAGTCGTGCGGAGTTTACGGTGACGGTGCGTCGTCCTTCTAATCTATTTATAGAGGATTCATTCAGATCGAGCATTATTAATTTGAGCGTTTAGCGGCGACTATTTTTAGTCGTGGTGTCAAGCAGGCTAATAGATAACGCCGAAAAAGAGAAGGCAAAAGGGCGGAAAAATGCTCCTCGACGTGGAGGAGATGTATGGATTTAACGGATGCAATAAAAAATGCAATTATAAAATCCGTGGACGGATCGAAGCTTTGAAATGCGAGGCGCTTTTGACGAGGAGGAGGAAGTCGTCGATTTCTTGCGAATCACAACGAGATCATCGTCTGGGCATTATTCATTAATCGTTGTCGGTTGTGTTTCCATTGGGGGGACGCGCCGAGCGGAAATAAATCCATATTTTTTTAAAGGGCTTTGATGTTGCTGATGAATTTGATGCGGAATATAAATCGGCGGGAAATGAAAGGATTTCTGTCGGCTGATTTAATTTAAGTGACCCGAATTTTTCGGTTTTTGCGGATTCGAGCCGTCCGAAATCGATAACTAATTTATGTGGGGCGTGCGAACGAGAAGATGTTGTTGAAAAAAGATTGCGTGTTTACCGCGAGATAAAAGAAAGGGAATTAGGTATCGGATGAAATTGATAGAGTTTTTATATGAGTAAGTGGGGGTCGTCATAATGAATCGAAGGGAGGAAAATTGATGCAATTTATTAGGTAGAAAGATTACGTATTCATCTCGCCGCCGAAATAAAATGAATTGGTCGTAGCGGGACCCTTTACACGTTTTCGACCCTGCGACAAAGTGGAGGTCTCGGGTTTTCCTTGTCGCGCGATTATTGATGATCTTTCGAAACGAGCCTCGGGCTTCATTAAACTATCCAAAGTTTATCCTCCTCCACCTCCTCCTCGTCGTTGAGGACGCTGGAAAAATCAATGGCTGGAAGGAGGAGGTGAACGGCTGCATCCATATGCGATGTGAGCCGAATAAAAAATTAGACCCTTCCGGTAGCCATAGCTGCTGCGACTGTTGATGTTGATGAATTTTAAAAAAGCACAATGCCGTCACGTTGCCCTTTCTCTTCTCCTTCCATGTTTAAAACATGTGCATGCGTTAACCGCCGCCGTCTCCAACTTTCCCCCAATCAACGAATTCTGCGCCCTATGACAAATTGTCCACCGACTCCGCCTAGGATTCACTCCGGGTTCCGGCTAGTTTTTGTCGGACTTACCCTTTCGGCGCGAAAAAGCGTTTTGCAAATCGATACCGGTCTGAAACAAGGGGGCGGCGGGGTCGATCCCCGTGCCCGGAACGGCTCCGGAATCCAATAACTACGCCGCACGTATCGCGGGCCTTTATTAATGCGATCCCCGTCACCCAATGTCCTATATTAGACGTCCCCAGACGCCTCCGACGCCGCCGCCACCACCGGTCGCCTTCTCAGACAGGCACCGCTTTTTTTATTCTTTTCTGACCAACGCGCGATATTTGAATTCTATTTAGAATTGGTGATGCGAATACGGGAAATTCTTCAAGCGTTTTCTCCGCATGTGAAAAACAATAATTTCGTTCTAAAGAAGTGGCAACAGTTTATAGAAAATTGTCTGGATATACAAATTATTACTAAATGTTATATCTTTATTGATGCACTATTGAGATTGGATGTAAGTACACTAGTGGCTAAAAATATGGAAACCTTTATTTTTAGTTGGCGATTCAAGAATAGTTCAAATAGTTGCAATTATCTCTTTTTTCATAATGAAAATACCATTTGATTATATATTTTGCCACAAGTTGTTTTTTTGAAAATATAAAAAGGCAATAATTTTTTCAAAAACAATAACATCTTTTTAAATTTTTCAATATTTTGTGCCATATTGTTTTGCTTACGCTTTACATCATCGTCTGGACATGGAATCAACCAAATTCGCACACATTTCTTACACAGTTTTTAAGAACATTTCTTGATTGATTACGCTGTGCTTCCTTATTTGTTTGGATCCAAATGTCTATCGGATTAATATCGGGCGACTGTGACGGCCAATTCAAAACGAAGCTTTTTTTCTTTGAACCATTCTTTTACCAACTTTGCTGCGTGTTTGAAATCATGCACTATTGAGATTGGAAGAACAACTAGTGGCCAAAAATATGGAAACCTTTATTTTTATTTGGCGATTCAAGAATATTTCAAGTAGTTGCAATTATATATTTTCTCGTAATCACTCTTATCAAATCAAATGAAAATTCAACTTGAATACATAAATATTTTGCCACAAGTTGTTTTCTTGAAAATATATTATAAAAAAAGTCGAAATGGGCGAAAGTATGGAAATGTTATTAATTTTTTTAAAAACAATAACAAATCTTTAAATCTTTCAAAATTGTGTCCCATATCTTGCTTTTAGTACAGCTTTACATCATCGTCAGGACATGGAATCAACCAAATTCGCACAAATTTCTTTTGGGATCTTTACTGAGCGGATAAAGATATTTGAATTCTATTGAGAATTGGTTATGCGAATATGGGAAATTCTTCAAGCGTCTTCTCCGCATGTGAAAAACAATAATTTCGTTCTAAAGAAGTGGCAACAGTTTATAGAAAATGGTCTATAAAAGTTTTGTACAGGGATATACAAATTATTACTAAATGTTATATCTTTATTAATTCATTATTGAGATTGGAAGTACATACACTAGTGGCCAAAAATATGGAAACCATTATTTTTATTTGGCGATTCAAGAATATTACAAGTTGTTGCAATTCTCTTTTCTCATAATCACTCTTATCGAATCAAATGAAATTTCCATTTGAATATTTTGCCACAAGTTGTTTTCCTGAAAATATAAAAAAAGTCTAAATGGGCAAAATAAATTTTATTAATTTTTTCAAAAACAAATCTTTACATTTTTCAATAGTTGGTGTCATATGTTTTTGCTTTTAATACAGCTTTACATCATCGTCTGGACATGGAATCAACCAAATTCGCACAAATGTCTTGTGGGATCTTTACCCACTAATCTTGGGGAGTTTTTAATAAAATATCTTGATTGATTAGGTGTGCTTGCTTATTTGCCTGGTCCAAACATCGATCGGATTAAGATCGGGCGACTGTGACGGCTATTTCAAAACTAAGCTTTTTTTCTTCGAACCATTTTTTACCAACTTTGCTGAGTGTTTGAAATGATTGTCTTGCTGAAGTGTCCATCGCAACGACATTTTTTCTTAAGCATAAGGCAGCATTGTGTTTCTGAAGATGTCACTGAGTATGACTATATCCTTTTTGCCATCTATCTTTATCGGCGGTGCTGCATCACATCTGGAAAAGCAGCTCTACACCATTATGTTTAATGGTTGTAATTTGGTACTGTTCTTCAAACCATTTGTCAACAGGGCGTTTTACATATTTTCCAACCGAGCCGAATATTTTTAACCTGCTTTCGTCACTCCAAACACCTTTGTTCTTTTTTTGATGAGACTAGCTGTAGCAAATGCTTTCCGAACCTGTACATTATTTTTGGAGAACAACGATATTTTGACAGCAACAACCAAAGAAGCCCAATTGGTTCAACAAATGTCGCCTCACGGTACGATTTGACAAGGGTGTATCCCGAGTTTGTAAAATTTCTTGGGCAATTTACTGAAAAGCTTTTCTTGGATCGCCTTCTCCTTGTGATATTCGTTTTATCAACTTGTCTAATCTTACGCGACATTTCTTTAGTCTCTGGCTTTAATGAGGTCCTTGTCTCAAAATTTATTCAAACTTTTGGAAATGGTATCTTTTGGAATAGTCATAGCTCGGGAATGTCAACAACTCTTGTGACTTCCTGTTCAAACTAAAAGTCCCGGAATTGTTCCCTGATGCAATTATGACACGTGTTTGTACCTTTTCGACTGAAAAAAATTCCATAAGCTGCTCCAAAATAAGTTTCGATTCTTTTGACCGGATATAACACAAATTAATTGAATTGAACAAAAAAGAATAGCCATAATTGCTTGTAAACCATATGAAATTGAGGATTATTCCAATGAAAGGATAATCGATTGTAATCCAAAAAAATTGTGGGCTTGTTAAAGTTGATATTATTAAAAAAGTTACACTTTTGGCCACAATAGTTATTAATAATGGAATAATTTAAATTAATTTTTTTACAGGAATATAATATAATTTTATTTCTATATAAATGACATAAAAAGACGCTGATTCGACCAATAATCTTTGGTCCGAAAAAAGTGCATTTTAAATTTGTGGCTGGCTAATCGCTCAAGCCGAATAAACACCGTAAAAGACCGATTCCGCAAGAACCAGCGTTCCAATGTCGCAGTTTTATTTCGACGTCGAGATTGTGTGTATGTATTAATTTTCTTAGTTAAAATTAGGGCATTTTCGAATTTGGAAAAAACGGAAATTGTGTCATGTATGGTGCAGTGCGTGGTAATGCTGTGAGAGCTCGAGAAATTTATCGCAGAAGATTTTCGAATTGGTAAGTCCCTCTTGTACGTTTATTTGTCTACGGAAAAATTTTCGGAGTAACCGACACCATTATTGTGGATTACTTACACTTGTAACAAAGAAATAGTCTCGATATCAATTAACTTTAATACCAATAATTGTTTGCACGTCTAGGTTTGGTCAAAATTGTCGAGGCCATCATGAATCGCCGTTCTTATCACAACAAAAAAGCACGTTTTTGCAGCCTTTTATTCTTTAGATTCTTAATTTTCACATGTCAGAATTGTATAAAATCCAGTGACCTCCAAGCGTAAATTGTTTTGCAAAAATCGAATTGACATCTCAAAATATCAGCAAAACGTGTTTTTTATGTCATGTATAGGATTTAGATTATGTTAGTGAGTTTAATCCAGCAATAAAGTGACAATTGATCATAACCCATTTTTAACTTCTACAAGTCTTTTGAATGGGAAATTCCAATGGCAATAAAACCCGCAACAGGAATAACGCCTGTGAAAACCGACATTTGTTAATTTCACACATCTACAAATACGAAATTTTCAAAATATGTTATGGTGTAATGCTGTCAAGAGAAGCCCAGAACCTCGTCTTGTTTGGTCATTCTTCTTGGATGTCGCGAAATAACATTAATCTGTTAGTGAATCTCAAATGCACTTGCAAGACTACCTTTTTTTTTCAATATACGTATAGGATTATGAAACGAGTTCTTCTGAGAGACCGTCAAGAATTAGCTCACAACTACCGTGAATTTCTTTTATTGAGCCGTAAAATGAGGAAAGATGGTTGGGAGCGCATGGATCGAATAATGTAAAAGGCTAAAACAAGAAAGGAAATGCAACAGTTACATTAAAACAAGGTCTAAAGCAAAACTGAACTACAATCAAACGGCAGACGTGATTAAGGTTGAAGTCAAGAATATTAAGACGAGCGAAAACACCAAACTTAACAAAACCGACCCG
This sequence comes from Eledona agricola, assembly GCA_964023215.1. Taxonomy (NCBI): domain Eukaryota; kingdom Metazoa; phylum Arthropoda; class Insecta; order Coleoptera; family Tenebrionidae; genus Eledona; species Eledona agricola. The sequence goes on from OZ026855.1 coordinate 22,421,505, forward strand.
AAAGAAAGCACAGACAACCTTACGAGATTTGCTTCTAAGAAATATGCAATAAAACCCGGAAAACCCTCCAACAGGAACTCGATTGTGAGAACCAGAACTGGCAACATTCCCAATTTAATAATTTTTATTGCTACTCCATATAGCCCACTCTTTTCGTTTTCTATGCCAAACTTTTTGCTCACATTTTTTATCTCAATTTATTCCTTCGAATTCGCGCATTTTGCTGTACAAATGGGAAAGCTAGACCTCTTTCAAGTACTTCTCAAAGAGAAATTGTCCAAAATCTCTAAAACGTCCTTCACTATTAAAGCAAATATTATTTCTCTGAAGATGAAATGAAGTCCTTAAATAATTGTGACCATCTAGAATAAATAATACGAATTGTCAAATTACATGGAAACACAATACTGTGTAAGCATCTGGGTTTGAATTAGTACAAAAAATGTCCAATGCAAATGGAACAATATTGTTAAGTTTATTTGAAACAGGGGCGGACCCTTGCGTTCTTTCTTTCCATCAATTCTAGTCAACCAGCGAAGGAAATGAATATCCCACACTTGTTGATTCTATAAAATTATCGATTGCTTGCTTTCCTAGAGGAAAAATTAAACGTTGCTGCACGCTTCCAGTTAATATTTTATGAGAAAATCCGGTTTTGTTCTTTACGTAAAAAGTTGAACTCTGTAAACGTTTATAGGCATTTTTTGCACAAACGGGAGTAGTGTTAACGCAAAATTTCCCTACGGGAATCAGTTTCTGAGCATAAAAATAAATAATTTAGCAGACAGAGAGCGAGGTTCGTGGCCGATTCGTATAAGAGATTAATTGCCTTGTGATGGTTTTTCAGTCCGAAACGATTCGTTCCAACAAATAGATACGTACCTACAAAAACCTCGACGAAATAGCGGATGAACTAATAACCGATAACGTTACATATCCGAGTTTCGGGGAAGACAAATGTCGTTTTGATTGCGGAGAATTTGACAACGCTCGTTGTGATTTATGAGAAAAAAGCGGAACCACGCGGTCGTGCTTTTAAGGTGCAAATTGCGGGCTCGGGATGATCTATATTTACGCATATTGCGTCTCCTGATAAAGGGTTCACAGGGAAACCGAGAATATTAATTAACTTCTACCCGTTTACCCCACTTGTCTTGCGAGCTGAAAGGTAAACTTGCTCGGCACACAAAATTATTTATTCCTACATCAAACAGTCCCATTCGGATTTTTCAAGCAACTTGACCCTTTTTATTATTCATAATGATTTTGTCGGAATACAACAAGACATTTAAGGGGTGACTTTTTCAATTTGTCCCCGTTGACGCTAATGGGGTCTCGCATACAGTCGGTACACTATATTGTCCTACTTGCCTTGTTATCAATATTTATCAGCGCATTGTAAGCCACACACAATGGGTAATGGATATGCGATGGGAATTACCTTCAGGACTTGGAAACTAGAAATATCGTCGGAGTGTCCACGAAAAAAGGGGCAGCTCTAGAATAAAATTAACGGAGCACCCTCGGGTCCAATAATATCCGAACCGTGTTAAGAGCCAAATTGGAGTGCATCAACCCTCTAACGGGTCCAGCAAGAGTGCGCTTGACATGCTAATCAAACAGCACCAGCGAAAATAATTTCGATAAGATTTTTCTCTTTCTCGATTGATTGCGTCGCTGCAACGCCATTTTGGGGTGATACAATGTGCAATTTCCTCTTGTCGCAAAATGACGCTATCGGGCGAAACATGCATCAAGTGTAGAATAAACAGCATTCTTGAGACGGGGCGGGGGCGGTTCCGAGAGGAAATAATGCACTCGAGTATAATCAAATCCGAAGTGTGCACGTTTAAATCATCGAAATTTTTATCAAACGAATGCACTGTTTGTAAGGTCAAATGGCGGCTATAAAAATGCATCGAGCTGAAGTTTATCAGCTTCATAAATTAGGATTTATGGCTTTTTAAGTTAATTGTTGAAAAAATCTTAATGAGTCTGACGGCTGAGCGGGCCACAATGCCGCTTTGTTTGCGAATGCATTTTTTGCACGTGGAGCGTCTTTTGTGCTTTTTTAATTAATTATTTTTACACCCTGGGTCGGTGTTCCCAGGACCCCGGGCCAATAATTCAGTTCTGTGGGTCTGATAAGACGTTATTTTACAATTTACACGTCGTCACTGAGTTGGGTACGAGAAGATTATCGGTAAAGTGGATGCCCAAATACCTTAACACTGATAAGGGGCAATGAAGATAGACCTGAATTTCAAGACAGTTTTGAACTAACGACAAAATTAACTTAGACCAAGGAGCTAAATAAAGCAAAGTTCGTACCATTTTAAGGATTATTTTATTGATAACAGCAAACAACAACACAATCAATCACAGAAGAAATCATTTACTGGTCTTGTTAGCCAAACTTTGGTTTTTAGCCAATTGTGCGGAAACACTTAATGGAATAATGGAAAACTTTACGGGGGAAAATGTTTTCGTTTCGCAATTTCCAAAATTCCCTAAAGAAGACTGGGTCGATTCGGAAAAAATAAACGAATATCGTCGCATTTGCACCGGTTTAAAGACTGGGGTTGGACATTATACCCAACCGGCGAAAATGTGTACTCGGGAGCGGTGTACGAAATTTCGTGATCCCTTAGGTTTCGCAGGAATGTTGAGGCGAGCTGAGAATGTGCATCGCCATGCTCCCAAGCCACACGTCACTGCATTCTTCCCGTTTTGAGTGCAGTTTTGTGCACACCTCAGGGAAGAATGTGCAACAAATTGGTTAGCGAACGGCGACGGTTTCATGTGGACAGATTCGCGATAAGCGTTATCAGTCATGCTACAAGGCTCTTTAAATTGTCCCAGTTACGGGCCCGATTTTAGACCGGGTAATTGCGCCAATTACGTCCGCAGTTATCTCGCGGCGATTATTAAAAACGAAAGTCACACAGGCAATTAATGCGTGCGATATTCTTTCGGGATCGTCGGCCAAGTGCTCCACAGCTGCGGGGCAATTATACGCTCATGCAAATTTCGCGGAGAGGAAAAATGGGCGCAGAAAATTCCAGGGAACTGCGGATGTTTAGATCGATGGAAGGAACAATATTTACGAGCAATTTCGGAGCTGCAAACGCTTCGGATATGTAAATTAGTACTTCCAATTACAAATTGATTAAGTTTGACATGTTGGTGAACTTTTTGGTCATCAGTATTCCGAGCATTCCGGGACGATATCAAGTCGAATTCCTTGTTTGATGGGGTTCTAGCGAATTCGTTACGAATTTATAATGTTTGGAATACGCAATTAGTAATTCGAACGTTCCGATGCTAATGTAAATACTTTGGAAGATGTTTAACTTTAAAATTGCCGCAATAAATATTAGATAAGTATCAGGTGTTTCTCACCAACTTTCCCTAAACAGTCTTCATTAACTAACTCACCCAAACTATAGCCGTGAATTTTAGTGGTTGCATGCACATTTGCATAAGAATCTCGATTTCCATCTTAATCCGCTCCTGATATTTTTTGCATATTTATATTTGTGCCACGTTTTGCAACGAAGCAGTACGGGGTTGTTGTTATTAAATGCACAAAGCGCTTCAATTATGCAGCAAGGGTTATATTGTCGGTTATTGCACGTTACGTCAAGAATGAAGCATCAAGTGTTATCATCTCCGGAAAGTTATGAATGCAGACGGCAAACACTGGAGCTCTTACTTATTTGGCCGTCTTAAATATTCGGTAGTTTCTGTGCAGAATTCTTTTCAGCGTTGCTAAACTGCCGGACAGGATAAATGCGTTCTGAAAAATTGAAAACAACGTAGTTGCACCTGAGTCATTTGCATTTATCGATTTCCCGTACAATCTTATTTTCACGGCACAGTTTTATCGCTTTTTGTGGAATTGTTCATGAGTTGTGAATCGCGTGCGCATTTGACTGAGCCGGAAAGTGTTCACATTCCAAATTACGGAACATTAATAGCGAAATTTTCGGAGCGCGTTGTTTTTAAGCGAGTTTGTTATTAAGACCTCGAGTGCAGCGATATGGCTCTCCAAACAGGTAGAACAAAGCGCTGAAAATAGACGAACGTCCTGAAAATGTGTATTATTGACAATGCGAGACGATAATGTCGTCGGTATTCCGAGCCCAGAGAGAGGAGATTTCAGGAAACGAGCGAGACGAAGAGAACAAAACTATGACAGTTTAATGTTACAAAGGACTTTTAGCGCACAATGGGTTTAAGGGGCGAACTTTAATCAGTTCCTCCCGAAAATAATCCCCGAAGAATAAAAGAAAATGTTTTTAAGATCAAGTTAAAGTTTTTCCGCAGAAATGTTTTCCTTGTTATAAGCACGGGTATAAGAGACAAGCACCGAAGTTTGGTCAACTCGAAGAAATTGATCGCGAATTTTAAATTGCCACTTTATATTCCCCACACTAAAACGAAATTTCGCAACACGACGACGCATACTTTATAAGGGCACGTTTCGCACTGATCATCCGAATTCATCAAATCGGCTCGAATTTCAGTGACGATTTCGAAAATTTGCGTCGGGTTTTTCGACTGAAATTTGATGAAAATTTTAATTAGTGTATTAACATTTGCGCCCCGGGGATTCGAGAATTCCTCTTTTGCCTAAAACTGAAAAACAAATTTCAAAGCGACACGTTTAATTAGTCATAACCTCGTATTGGAGTTTTTACATCAGGATGTCGTACAAATTTCCAAAATCTGACAGAGTCTAGAGGCGCAACAGGACGATAGCATCTAAACGTTGGCTTTATTTTGTTTCTTCAACACAAATACGACCGACAGGTGCACAATGGAAACGCGATCTAAAGGACGAATTGTGTTCGTGATTACGCACGAAGAGGAAGATTAAAAAAGAGGGGTTTTGAGTGACTCCCGTTTCTACACTTCTCACTTCGCTCACAAGCGTCATTATTCCTGTGAAACTGAAGTTGACTTTGCCCATTCCGAAGTGTTGCGGCTCATATTTCAGGGAATTATTAAAGTGCCAAAGCGAATTGTCCTTTGAGCGTAGACTTTCGAAAAACGGCGATTGTCGGTGTTATTTGTGATACCTACTCCCGAACAGGATCCGTATTTATTTGGAGGCAATTTAGGACACGTCACGCCGCTCGCTTTATTCCTATTTAATATTCTCCGGCATTAATGAAGCTTGTTTGTCCAACTATTTAGGTAAAGCGTTAACTTGACACGGACACATTCTATTACATTTACGTAATATTTGCTAAATACACCGGGGAATCTCTTCATCTCGGTATCTTGTTTGAACGTTTGCGCAACTAATCAGTTGGAATAGATAGAAGACAACAAGCTGTCTTGACACTCTTTCCCGGATCTTCGTTGAATTATTTACTGGCGAGGAATTGCAGAAACCCAAACGCAACAACCAAATCCCGTCTTCCCGAATAGGTTATCGGCTCGCAATCGCAGACATGTATTTTTTGCACGTAATCCTCGGGATAAAACGTCCAGGATTCCGAATCCAGTTTTCCGTTTATCTCCCTTTTTCCTCGGCCCAATCTGAATACTACATCAATCTCATACCTGCACCCTCATCCCCCGCATTAAAACGGCATCAATTGACGGGCGAATTCTAAGTCGAAAATGAATTTTTAACGCATAATTAATTTGTTTTTGTGTCGTGGAATTGCTTTGAAATGACGTTGAGTTTGGTTAAGCCGACTTGCTCAGCTTATCCCTAATGGGGAGATACAACAAATGCCGAGGAAGTCATTATTAGATTTCTGTGAATGGCCTCCGGGCGAGGGGAGCTCATTTAAGGCAGCTCCGATTCGGAAGCATTTTCCATTTTGCATTGTATTTTTCCCAACTGAATTTTCTCCTTTCGCGCTTATTTTGCAATTCTTGGCTTTACCGGTTTTCTTGCCAGATTCTGGTGGCGAAGATCAAGGTTAGTCCAGAACATTCACATCGAGCGTCAACGGTTTCCGACTCTATAATTTCGTAAAAAAATATGAATGGACAAGGCACAGGTGGGCTGGGTTTCTTCACCATCAAACGAACTAGTTTTTCGGATCAGAATTCGGTCACTGAATGACTCAAATTGCCATGGACCGGGTATATAAAGAATTTATTTAATTCCGCATGAATTCTCCCCTTCATAAATTCAAGATAAGGTCCAATGCAGGGCTGCATGGGCTGTATAATTTAGCCCGCTGCTGCTAATGTCAACAATAGGGGAATTTGTGTATTATTTAATGACTTTTGCCCACGAGAATGAACTAAATCGTTCAAGAGTAATATGTTAGGAGTTACTTGTTGAACAGTATGTTTGAGTGGTCCATAACTTTAATTATTTAATCGGTTGTGTGGTTGAGTAGTTTTAATTTCGGTTAGTTGGGCCTCGGGCAAGAACGAAAAGAAAGTGAGAGCAGCGTCTGTAATGATTTAACAATACAAAGGAGAAGAAACAGAGGTTTAAAATAGCGTGAAACACGCAACGTCTTAACCCGTTAAATATCAGCCGTCTCTTGTCTTGTCTGTGGTCTTTTAACAACTGCCAGCAAATATTTGAATGTCAAGTGAGTCCATGATGTAATCGGCCAGACATGCCGAGTTTTCCTTCTCCTTTTAGCACGAAAGCGAATGTTATGGTCGCTGCCAAATTTACACCAAGGCCAACGATTCACAAACGATGCGCCCACTTGAACCAGCAACGTCTTGCGTTTTATCCAGTAATAACCGTCACTCTTGCCCAAATTTGTAACGCGAAGATACAGGCGATTTAAACGCGCACGAACCGCCACTGGTGGTAGGACATTCAAATGCGTCCCTGACATTGAAATTCCGCGGTCGGAATCTGCATCTAGCTACGCGACTTCCCTGATGGGACTGCCCATTTTAATTATGCATCCCAAATGGGTTTTTACCTGTGCCTCCATTTAAATATCAAGTTTCGCTTTCTTGGCGCCGATTGGTTTTTAAATAACATACTCGGTGCTGTTTACGAATAATTTTATTCGCTATTAAAGTAAAATTATAGGCACAGATGTGTGCCCCACTTTGTTGTGACAAGCGATGACAGTGGTGTGATTTAATCTACGAACGACTTTCGCTTTTGCGGCCTACTTCTGCTTGGTTTGGTCGGTTTGAATCGTCAACAAAAATTATTCGCGATTGATAAAAGTTGCTCACCACACACGATACATAATCATAGTTTACAGACTCATTTCCGCATTATCTGGAAGCTTATCGTTTGCATTACATTACTAATATCCGACGGTCACATTCCGATCCGCTGTGGTGTTATTATTTTGACGCAGCTTATATGATAGCGATTTGCTGGGAATTAATTCAATCACTTTGTCACTCTGGCACATAAACTTAGTGCTTAAATGAAATTGTGATTGAAATGAAATATTGGTTTCGTTAACGTAAAGTCATAAAAGTTAATTACCGAAGAGTAGTGAAATATAGAAATATCCATAATGTGCCACTTAAAAGCGGCAGGTTTTCCCATAATCAGTACATATCTGGAATTCTATTCTGTGGTTGAGGAATGAACAATAAACTTTCGGGAAAACCGTGTTCAAAGTGCGTTCATTAAAATAAAACAACAAATTTAGATCGATTATTATTTATTCAATTTGACCATATGTAAAGGGGAAATTTTACATTAGAATGAATTGAGGGGGTCAGAAGCAACATTGTAAAAGCGATCTCTCCTTTTTTTATAAAATCCCTGGCTCAAAATTGAAAAATGTGTGTCCTTTACTTTAGAATATTTATTGCAAACTTTATTAAGTTACACATTTTTGATATAAGCACTTAGACCTTTTTGCCTCCAAATAAATCACTTGTATTATTTTAGGATAGTATTATAAATACTTTTTATTAAACTCAAAAAAGCACAAAATACGATAAACAAGAATGTCCTTATGACTACATCATGACAGAATCTAATTCAACTCTTGAGTCATCCAAAAGAAATTTTTCTTTAGTTGTTTTTTTGGCTTTTTTGAGATTTTTTATTAGTAGTTTTAATTTAGTGTCGTAAAGACAATATTCTGACAAGACAATCACTTTAATTTGCCACCAAAAAATTCATACTTTATTGTGTGCATAGTTTGCTTATTATCAATTATTGGTTTTGCTGGTGCAGATTGCAATATCTATAAATTCCATGTTGATAAATAGTGAATTTTTGCAGTCAGCAACGCGATCTATTTTTAGGGGCTATTTCCAACCGCTGATTTATAGTCCTTGCAGAGAATTCGGTCGACGTTTGCTTTTTCCTTTTTCTGGAGGCCGCGATGCGACAAATCCCGCCGTTGTTTCCCTTTTTGCCTAATTAATACAGCGTCCAAACGTAGCAGCTCCGATTTCCTCTTCGGCGATGTGAAGTAATTGGGAAATTAGCATTGATTAATTGACTCGGGAAACGGTGTATCGTAGACAGTGCAAGAAGAAGTGTAACTGCTAATCAACAAAGAGTTGGGTCCGTTTTAATATCATCCCTTATATTTAGAAGGAAGCGGCGCAGTCGTTCAGCAAACGAAGGGCGAACGTCGACTAAAACGGCTCAGTTTCTTCAAGGGGTCTTAATTAAACAGTTCCATAATTAAAATTGGATGTAAAGGACGTTGCTCGTTTTATTTACCCGTTTTCAATTGGGCCCTGCCTTTATTAGCAATTGCGTGATAACACCGCCCGTTCGTGCGCTAATTTTTTTCGTCCAATTAATGTCGTCCGGAGGGATCGTTTCAATTGTCCGTGAAACGCTGATGTTATTTAAAGTTTTTAATTTATGGACTGGATGCGCGAAATGGTCGGCTTTTTGTCGATCCGGCGGAATCTACACGTTCTGTTTACACATTATGAAATTTTAATAATAGTTGTTTGCTCGTCCGCTTTGCGGTGATCAATTTTTGAAGTTGGTGAATTATTTACGAGCACTTGCTGCCGAATGCTCTTCATTAAGCGATCCTCCCCGGATGCGTCCCTTAATGATTCAATACAAGTGTAAATCACCAAAGAAAACGGCGAGGGAAAATGTCTGGCAATGCCTTTCGGCCACTTCGGACTGTTATCGTTGATGAGATGGGCACTCTAGTGGTGACCTTCTGGTGTCGTCTGCTTCAAAAATTTTCGTGGCCCGCAGTAATGTGACCCTTGTTGACTTCTTCGATATGTCCCAGATTCCTCCACGATATCATCAGCGTCCTCCAGCGCTGCAGCTGTGGCTTGCATGTTGACTTTTAACTTTCTCTGCTTGCTGGAATTTGATACACACACACATGACATAAAACTTGATGTTACATTATTATCTGCGTTGCGTACAGATCTCGTCTTACTCCGCAACACCTGTAAATTACATTACGTTATTTCGCTCCTAATTGTTTGTTTTTGTACGGCCAATTAAAACGGTCCAAGGTAACATGGCCGCATCCCGTTCCCAGCCATATCTTTTTATTATCAGGATGAGCAATGTTAACATTAGAAGAAAAATAACCGTCGCACATGTGACTTACGCAAACAAGTCGAATTGAAAATAAAAAACGTCGCACACAAGAGTTTCTGGAAATTTGTGGCATCGTAAAGATCAGATTTGTGCGATGAACGTATCAGTGCAGTAAATCGGGCATAAAAGAGTCGAGTTACACGTGCACTGTGACAAACATAAGACGATGAAAAGAAAAAACATCGCTAAACATGGCGCGCATTTATCGTTTCCTCTACCTACTTGGCCAAATCTCCGCCTGGAGCTCGCCAAGATTTTAATAAAACTACTACTCGTATATGGACCGTAATTCCTCCTTGCATATGATATTAAAATATTGCAGGCTCGGTGAAAATATCACAAAGAACTCTTTTAATACTTGATGTCGTTTCTTGACGGGGGACTCGTGGGGATCCCGGGACAATCGAAAGCAAGGATAACGACGGCGGAGATGCTTTGTCTAAACTGCACTTTCAAAGCGGATTAGTCCCGTGCATTGCCGTCTCTGTGTGGCTTACGTGTATCTTATTAGTTTTTTTAACGGTTTCACGTGTTTATTGACTTTTGCCGCAATTCGGTCGAAAATCAACATTCTGTACGATTTGTAACACAAATTGAATACAAATAAGGCACATTAATTCAACAGGCTAACAATCGAATAAAATATAACGCCACAAACAATTTGTCATAAATATTCATTTCTCTCACAACAAAATTAACTTTAATAACAGAATTTAAATACGGGAGATGTTAAGTCGCAGAGTTTGCTGCTTCCACTAAACGAAAGAGAAGTTGATATTATGCAAATTTTGTACTTAACGCGCTGAAAAGAATAGATTTAAAATTTGGTCGCTAATGTGTCGCCACAAAGCGTATTGAGTTTTTCCATTATATAATAGCGTTTGTGTGTTGAGTAAGAACGTGGGAAAGCAGTTTGATATTTGTAATGGAACTGTTTATGTACAAAAGAATCAAATTGATCGATGGTAATGTCACAACCAGAACAAATTTATGCCCCGTGCTTGTTTATTTTAATCGACACATTGTAAGAAGAGGTCCTGTGGGAGGATGCAGTTCATTCATTTATACACATTGGCTTGTGTGCACATGCTCAATATATTGATCAATGCGATATTGACAATATTATTGAAGTCTGAATTTTCGTCAATATTCAATATCTACTTCAATCGCACACGGTCAATACATTTTTGTGTTGGTCAATATTACGATACACACGTCAGCGTTTCATAAATAAATTACAATAATCTTGGTGTGTTTGGCTATTATTTTTCTGTTTATGTGCGAATTTCTTGTTTGTTTTACTAATACGCTTTGCGATAAAATAAAAAGACGTGGTCCTGCTAGAAGATGCAGCTAAAAATATCCAAAGAGGCAATCGTTTTAATGATGAAAAGTGCCCCACAAAAAATGTTTACATTGGCGAATGCGTGGTTTTGACAGCTTGCGCCCGCTCTGCACGTTTTTACCAGAGGGGGGCGGTGCACCCTTGCGCTTTTTCGATCTCTCGTTAATTGAGACGCTCTTACGGTAAACCCGGAATACTCCAGGATCCAGTTTTCGTGAAGAATGCTTGAAGAAACGTGACAGTTTCATCTATTTATTGGACCCTGAAGCCTCGCCATTAATCCGCCGAGTCTCCGGCGGATTTTGTAATTTTCGTTCTTACGCCCCGTGATAAAATCGGTCTCTATTTATGGATTTGTCCGGCAACAATGAAGCGCGGCGCCTAATGATCAATTTATGAAGTCGCTTGCGTTTTTATTATCGGAGGTCGTGTGGGTTTGAGTGGATAATCGTACGCATATTTACGCCGTCACCTTGCAGAATGCAAACGAACGAGGATCGGGAATGCAGACGAACGCGGAGATGACACCAAGGACACGCGTGGGCGCTTATCTCTCCAATTATCCTTCCATTCGGTCGGGGGTGGCGTTAATGGTTCTATCCCTCGATCCGAGACGTCGATGGCTTTGTAAGAAACCGCGTGTAATAAATTACCCGGCACGCAGTTGTCTGCTTTTCCGAACAATCGCCTTATCAGAACGCACGTTAAAGTCCTTCGTAATTAATATGCGCCATCGAGTGCATAATTAATCAGTCCGACGTTTGATAAGGCCTCCGATTTCAAAACTGGACACTCTTTCTTGCGCTGTCGGTGCTCAATAGACCGGATTGTGTTATTTGCGTCGGCTTTGTGCTTCAATAAAACTCTCAAATAAGACAATTATTATAGCGTGGACGAGGAGAACCCCTATTGTGTTGATTCTCACCTTCCCCAGTCGGCACTTTGAATAGCCTATGTTTATTTGTTCTTCACTCGGTTGTTATTGCTTCTGCAAAAATCCAGCGCGTATGGTAATTTCGCTTTGACTGTTTTTGTACGTTCTGCTCGCCAAGCAATGGGTTTTTGCGCGATTTACATACATTTGTGGCATGCGGATGCAATTAGGGCGATTAGGAACAAATACGGCTTGATGGGTGGTAGTTCTTAAGAGGTTGAGGGCAAAGTATTTTTTACTACGTACAATTTGTATTACAAATTAATGCAGGGCATATATTTTAATTTTGCGCATCTATTTCATGTGCGCATCTATATTAAATTACATTTACAAAAATACCTCGAAAATCCGACTAAAATGTTTATTTATCTCAATTTTCTATGAAAAAATTTTATATTTAAAACGACGCCAAAACATCGAATTATCTGTAGGAAATATATAACACTGCAGTTGTATTTTCTATAAAACCATAACGTTATAGTATTTTTTAAATTACAGACATTACTTGGCTTTTTTAGTTGCCGAATTAAATAGCGCTGTCAAATTAGTAAACTCGAAAATGGTGTGTTGTTTTTGAAGATGAAAATTAAGTACAGTGTTTTTATACATTCTAAAATAAACTGTAAAAATATGCTACTGTATTAAATTGACGCTACAGAAGCACACTACTTGAATTTCTAACTGGAGGATTTCCAAGTTTGAAAATCGTATATTTTTCATAGAAATTTTTTAACACTTTTTAAATTAAAAATTTTAGTGGACTTTTTACTAGAACACAAGTGAATTTTAAAAGTAGAAATTTAAGCGCAATTTTTATTGGCTCCAAAGTTATTCGAGTAACATTATTAAATAGTTCCAATAAAATTGAGGAAAATAAATTTTAAGAATAGTTAAAATAAAAATGAACGTCTTAAAAAATAGTTCTGGTCAGAATAATGTCTGTATTAAAATTTGTCAGATACAAAAATTATATAATTTTATTGTATAAGGTAGGTGCGGGTAATAAGGCCTAGCTAAGGGAGATTTGAAATAAAATAAAAACTATGTATCCGAATCAACAAATTTTAATATTAATTAAACCTATAGATCAATTACTATAAAATATAAACAAAAAATGGCAACTTCTGCCGTAAACAAAAACAAAATTAAACATTTTACAAAACCTTGTCAGTAGGCCTTATTATACTATAGTAGGATAATAAGGCCTATGAATTTAACATACATAAATAATCAAAATAGGCTTTTATACATTTGGTAATTGAGATCAATAATAATATATATGCATTAATCATGCTTAGAGTCTTAATAGTAACAACAAATTTGTTTGTTTAACAGCGATCAGGACACTTAAAATTATCTGTACCATCCGATGACAAACCGACGCACTCCTCATGATACCACTTGCCACATTTAGGACATTGCCTTGTATAAGCCATCTTATCCTCCTCACAACCGTGACAGTACCAACTCGCCTCGTTCTGTATAGTGTACCACTTCTGCTTTTGAGGGTTGATATCTTTTTTTTTCTTCTTTTATTCTTTGGGAGTATGGGAGTTTTCCTGTTATTTATGGCTTTTCTTCTAACTGTTGGTGTTTTTTCATTATTTTTGACTGGTGTAGGTATAAGCTGCTGAAATTCTGTTCTTATTACTTGAGCGAGCGTCACATCATCGTCATCGTCCGAACTAAAATTTCTGTAAATCATGCGGTAAAACCTTGTAGGAGGTCTTTTTGGGGTATGCTCAATTCAATTTACAATCCTAACACTTTGAAAAAGCCATAAAATAAACTGTAAAATAGAAAAATGTTGATACAAAAGAGGAGGATAATAAGGCCTACGATCAAATTTGGTAGGCCTTAATAGCCGCTTACAATGTGTGTAAAGAAACTAAAAAAAATTACATTTCGGATCATGATATATTATTCAAACATCAAAATTCCGTAAAAGCATGAAATAATAGACAACTATAGCGCAAAATTATATATATAAGTGTACCATGACAAAAAATACTTACCATTGATTCGGACGATTTCTTATTATTCGTGCCGCGCAATCGACACTCACAATGAAAAATGCTGCATTATTGGCAGCGAGCAAGCTAAAGCTTTGCAAGAACTTTGAGACACTATCTAATGAGTGTTAGCTACCTCCGAGTGTGACTTTGAGCCAAATCGATCATTTTAAATAGTATTTTTGTTAAGTAGGCCTTATTACCCGACAGGCCTTATTACCCGCACCTACCTTACATTTAAAAGTGAAAAAAATTCAGGCGCGTTATTCATTTTACATACATTTCGTCACATTCCTATTTTAGTGACTTGAAAATCCCAGTTTATAATATAATTTTCAAATACAAGCCTTGCTATTTTTCAAACTTTAAAATAGAAGCGACACATCATTTTATAAATAAAAAACCGATGCATGTTTTACTTTTGAATTTTTATAACTCTAATTCGGATTATTTGTAAATTTGTGAAAATATGTAGGCTTGTAAATTAATTAACATTAATTAACCATTTGTAAATTCTGTGGTACATGTGTATTATTTATTACAAGGTTTAAAATAATGTTGTCACATCAAAGGTTTATAATCAAATTACATCACAAAGGATTATCCAAAACTTTATTTCCAAACAATTCTTCTTCTTCAAAAAATTGAATGTTTTATTTTTTTAATTAAAATTTTTAATCCAATATTTTGGTTTTGCCTTTGATATTTCAAATCCCTCTTATTGAATTGTACATATTTTATTATATTGCAGCAGAAGATGAAAAGTCAAAAAAATCAGGCGCGTTATTCATTTCACAAAAATTTCGTCAAATTCTTATTTTAGTGACATGAAAATCCAAGTTGAATATAATTTTCAAATACAAGCCTTGCTATTTTTCAAACTTTAAAATAAAAGCGACACATAATTTTGTAAATAAAAAACCGATGCATGTCTTCCGAACGTGCATTTTACTTTTGAATTTTTATAACTCTAATTCGGACCATTTGTAAATTTGTGAGAATATGTATGTAAGCTTGTAAATTAATTAACATTAATTAACCATTTGTAAATTTTGTGGTACATGTGTATTATTTATTACAAGGTTTAAAATAATGTTGTCACATCAAAGGTTCAGAATCAAATTACATCACAAAGGATTATCAAAAACTTAATTTCCAAACAATTCTTCAAAAAGAAAATTGAATGTTTTATAATTTTTTTTATTAAAATTTTTAATCCAATATTTTGCTTTAGCTTTTGATATTTCAAATCCCTTTTATTGCATTGTATTTTAATATATTAGAGGTTCTGCCGATAATTTGTAATTTATAATTATACCGAAAAACATTTAGAAGAATAGATTTGTGTTTTCTTTCCCTATACAACAACGTATATAAAACGTTGAGCAACATTTTCAATATGATGCATTTAAAATAATTAAACCTCAAATTAAAATCTTCAAAAGTAACATTTGCATTAGAAGCAATATTCAATTTTTGGTTTAACTTGGATGCTGTGTCATAATTTTCAAATTTAAAAATGCAGGAACTACTACTTTCACTGTGCATGTGTAAATCTTTCTCATTTTACAGTTAGTTTTAAAATGCCGATATTAAAAGATACCTTGGCGTTCCATAGTAAACCGATGCTTGAGGTTTGGGGCTTCAACCCACTTACTGAAATTCAATGAGATTTCGGTTATGTCGTGTGGGCAAATTTTTTGCAACAATGCGCCTTTGATAATCGCAAATTGCAGCCTACATTCTCATTGTCTCGCATTTTTTCGCGATTAGTCAACGCGATAGAGTTGGGTTTAATTGATGCGATTGAAAGACAGCGTCTGTACCGACCAGATAAGAAACCAATTGCTGTTGGAATTGCCTATGCGATTTTATAATAACACACCCACAAATTATCAATAAATTGCCGTGACCACGGTGGGATCCAAGCGCGAAGACGAACATTCTCCATTACATCTAAATATAAACCTCCGGCTTTAATTGTTCCGAGTTAATTATGGTCCAGGGCCGGCAATTATTCGAAAGTGTCGTCATCAGGAGCGTAATCAGTTCGAGAACTTCTTCATCCCGCTGTGGGTGTCATCATCGTCTTGGGTCCTTGGAATAAATGCATGAGTCATAATGCAACATGGTCGGTTAGAAAATTACCATAATGCCATTTCGAATATGCAATGTTTCTTGCGTTGTGGTGTAATAACTGTCGTCTACTGCAGTACGTGTTATATTTCAAAGGACTCTCGTCCAGACGCGAATTTCTGCATTTCTTTATTCCTATTAATTATTCTCACAAGAACGATATAAGACGTGCAAGTTGCATGGCAAATTTGTTTAGTCTGCAAGGAGATAGCGCAGGTTCCGCAAAAATAAACAAGGAAATTACTACTTTAACAAAGCGGGTATTTTAAAATCCTGCCTGAAAGAGGTTTAATGGCATCACTCGAGATCAAAGCCTGACGTGTCTGCTGCTAACGCAACTCGTTTGTTAGTGGCACCGTAATTTTTCAAATTACCATTTTCTACCTCGGGGTGTCGAAGTGATGCCTGGCGCTTTTTTCAAGTTGTAGCCGATCTCGCTTCGTCCGATCTCTGCCGTGTTTTGCAAATCGAACAAAACAATACAATTTCTACGAAGAGTAGAAGATTGCATTGACAGCCAATGATTTATTACGTTTGAGTTGCCTACCATCAAGCCGAATGTCCCGCGTCGTGTTCCTTCATTTCTTCGCTTTGTTCCTTCCTTTCTCGCATGTGTTTGTCTTCGGAATTCTACTATCACAAGTCTCGTGTTGTTTGGTGTTGTCGTAGTCATTTAATTCCGCAATGGAATGCGAAAAATGTGGGATAATGTTAAAATAGCTGTCGGAATTTCAAGGGCGGTAAAAACGGAGCGTTTAGACGAAAAGCCGATAATTGTCGAGGAGTTAATTGGGAAATGTTAAAAACGGTATTTGTGTAATGATCGCGCGGCGCTATGTTTAGCCACGATTTAAATGGCCACCATAAACAAAGTGGGATCCGGTGAATGAACCGTTTGTGCGAAAAAAAAAAGAGACGTGGCCTCATGGTGCACAATGAAGTCTTGCAATAGCTAACCGGTTGACGTAACAGCAATCCGTTACGTGAAAGTTCTAGGTCAGTAACCTAGCAGCATTTTGGTCGCCGGTTTTACTTTCAGCATTCCGAGAAGACGCTGCCGAATAATTAATGCTAAGACCCGGCAAATTGGGCCGGAGGACGCTGGCGCGAGCTTTCTTAGGCCCGGGTCAAGTGAATTTCCAACTCGAATTTCTGTAATTAACCCACCCCCGAAGAGTGGCGTTATGTAATCAGGTGGAATTAATGACGGCACTCCCGGCCTCATCGGCGGATTCGATGGGAGGTCCTCGTAACGACCGAAAATTCCGCTCTTGTTGACCATTTGTGTTTACTACACGGAACGTAAATCAATTCAAGTGAGTTGCAAACTATTCTGCAAATTGACGGCGCCGAGTGCTGATGTAGATCGATCACGGTTGACGAAGCTAATTTGGAAAATTGCTTTACATGTGACCGATGCAGCTACCCTCTCGTTCCCCAACCATTTAACACGCCATTTCGAATGCACAAGGAGCGTCTTGCTTCTACTCCAATTTGCCACGCTCCTGCGAGAAAAGCGAGAATTTTCCAAAGGTCATGCGGCGGTTTCCTCATTCTATTTACATTCTAGCGCAATAAACAACGCGGCAAGAACTCTGACTCATCCTCCGATTTCAATAAAATGATATCATATTTCCCCCGGTAAATATTTGTCCAATTACTCAATACCCATCGATTTTCCGGTGATGTTATCTCCGTTTAACACGGTCGCAAGCCGACCGGAGAAAATTGAAATTTCTCCTCTAATAAAATGCATTCGCAACCGGAGGACGGCTCACAGTGCCCGTTTTTTGCTTGCAGTTTTCTGCAATTAGTTGTGGTCTCCACAAAGTGCTCCATTGCTTTATAATCTTGTTCGAATTTCGCACAAAAAGCCGGGTTAGTGGCCGTAATGAAGAATACCGTTTCATTTCGATAAAATTTTACAGTAATTTACCCCGATTTTTCACTACCAGATAAAGCAATTTCGTCTAATTACCATATTAACCAGCACGTACCGGAATATAAGGTATCCATTAAACAAGAAAACAGTTGGAATGGTCTTGCATTGTACGGATTGGTGCTAATTTGTTCCGCTACAATATATACACCAGGTAAACTTCTTTACACTGTAAAAGAGTTTCAAAGAAAAACGAAACAAAAACCGAGCTTGTTTGTTGAGAAGGAGCGAAACTGCGCCCGGAGCGCATGCAACATTTTAAAATTGCACGTCAAACATCTTTTTGGCAGTTGCTGATAGAGTCCGTAACGACAGTAATCGACTTAGTAATAAGTTCCCGGACTTGCAGGCGGCGTTTTTTGGAGTCTCGCGAGTCCCAAAGCCCAACTTTTACTCACTAAGTCGTCTCCGGTCAAATCAGAAAATATAGGACCGATGCGAAATTTTAATTGGACAAAAATGCGTTTCAATTAAAACGCACTGAAAGTTAATTCCGCCGTAAACAAGTCGATTGTGTACACATTCCCAAATTAAAGAATCATAATGAACTCTTCGGCGTGAAAGCAACTCGTGTCGAGGACCGGGGGCACTTGACACCCGCGTGTTTCTTTGCTTTGAGCTTTTCAAACGGCACCCGAGTGAGCAATCTCGGCCGGAATAATAAATGCTTCACTCAGGACAAAACCGAGATGGGGGCGCGTCGGGGAGCGTCCAGACGACTGGACGATCCAGAAATCAGCACTAAAAGCCGACTGGGATTTTGGTCCGCTGCATCCTCTAATGATAAAGGAGCAGTAACGATCGAGTCTGGAAGGTAACACGTACGCGAGGTGCACGGATTAGTTGGTGGCGTTATTGTTTCAGCTTTAGTTTTACGGCAGACGGGATAATTAAAACGGGACATGCGTCTAATGGATTTCCTACAAGGACAGCGATGATGCTGCAGGATTTTCCCCCGCTTCGGGAGCATCATTAATGGGATAAATAATCGAAAAGCCATCAGTGAACGCCAAACATCAACAAATTCATTACTCTTGTTTTTGCTCTCTCGCTAATATGTTTTTTCTTATCGCTGACTGGGCTAACTGCCATGCAAAACGCAAACGCGAAGGTTACACTGGCTTACAAGAAATCGGCCTTAAAGGGTATAAAACCTCGTCACGTTATCAATTTTATCAAAAAAATTTAAACTAAAATATGTGTAGCGAGCATTCATTGTAAAACTACGAGGGCCATTGAAAAAGTTCGTGGAATAAAACAGAAAAAACGTTGATTATATTTTATTTTCTACATATTCTCCTTCCTTTGGTCCAACGATGCTCGGCAGCGAATATCTTTCTCGAAAGTAGGATTCTGCAAAATTTTCTTCAACCGCATTCGTCAGTGGGAAATCTCTGCCCATCAAGAAATCTTTTCAGTTTTGGGAACAAATTGTAATATGAAGAAGCTGTATTTTGACATACAAACTGCACAGGTGTGGACTCTTGCACTGTCTTGGTGAAATATGATTTTGTTCTCGGCTAAATCCCGTCTTTTTTTGGCGATTTCTAGTGCCCGACCGAAATTAATTTTTACGGCCCAAACCGAAACCGAATTTCGGCTTCACCGAAATTTTATGTTTTCGTGGGAAAAATAAACTAAACTTTATCAAAATCAGTCTTTTTTTTAAATCAATCACATTTTAATTATTCAGCTTCTGATATTTTTAATTAATCATTAACTTATCATATCATATTATTACTCTCCTTATTTCAAAAAGCACAAATAAATATACTTTTTTTAATATTATGATATAAAATAAAACCTACAAAACAAAATTACTTTTATACTTTACCTAATTAATATGTTTACGTGGGTACACGAAAAAAAATACTACTACCATTTCATCTTAAGAACGATTGTTATTTTTATTACAAGGCCAGAAACTGGCAAAAGACAGTTTCTAACCGTGTGATTAACAAAACTTATTCGGTCAAGAAAATATTTTAATTAACAAAAATAATTTGATTGTTAAAATAATTTCGGTCAGGGGATTTATTTTTCCTCGTTTGTAAGTTTTTAGTAATTTGAGTAGACAATTCTACTACTGATAATAAGTAAAAATGGATAAAGATACACCAACACATATTTCAAAAAGTAGTAGAAAATGTAATTCAGAATGTATTACCCGAAAAGTCAGTGCCGCCAACATAAAAGCTTTCATTGAAAGTCCCTGCTCTCCATTTTCTTCTCTAGGCGGGGAAATTGATCGTTTTCAAGACGATTTGAGCGCTTGCAAAATAACTAATTTGAGACGGAGGCCGAAAAATGTATTTCTTCTAAAATTTGGTAATTTTTTTATGGTTCTCTTGTTAACAAACTACAATTTAAAAAAATTAATAAGTACCTCTCTACCAAATAGAACAAATAAATAAATATTCTTGATGCAAATAAAACTTCAATCGAATGTATCAAAATAAAAAGAGTTTTGCCAAACCTCCCGAATGCAGTTTCTGTTTCTGAAACTAAGCCGAAACCAGCTTTTTTGCCGAAACTAGGCCGAAACCGAAAGTTCGGTCGGACCCTAGCTATTTCTGTCCAATTGTTCTAAAGGGTTAGCAAAATATGCCCCTGTTATAGTCTGCCCTTTTGGGAGGTAATCTATGAACATTATCTTTTTGCAATCCCAAAAAATTGACGCCATCACTTTTCCTGCAGATTTTGCTGCAATGTCTTCTTTGGACGGCTCGCTTAAACTGTGTAGTCCATTTCGAAATTGTAGAAAATGAAGGTGAAAAATCCTCCAATGTATCCTTCGTGTAAACAAGAACCTTCAGTGTCGCAATATTTATTTAAAAAATATTTCATAACTACATTTTATCCATGCTCAAAAAGAAGCTTATTTCAAATACATTTATTGAACGACTTTTTTCCAAACGGCTCTAAGAACAAAACTATTTGACGGAGTGACATAATATTTTTTTCACGGCCACTGGATAACCAAAAATTTAAAAGTCTTAAAAATTTTTGAAATTAAATCATTCCGAGAACATTTCAAATGAAATTCGTATGTACCTATAATACAAACTAAAATAAATTATAAGATATTTAGTGGCAGTTTATTAAATGGTGGAATCGCATTTGATTTTTCTATTTTTTAACCATGCTATTTTCTTGTATGAGTTGAGTAGAGTTGAGGGGTAACAAGGCGCGGTTATTAATAAAACTTAAAATTGTTGAATTTTGATGTGCGAGCTTTGAGGCAACTTTTCGGGTGAGGGATTGCAGAGCTTTGGAAGACGGCTGAAACTGAAAGAATTGGGGAGACTGAAAGCCGTCGTTCTGCTCGGGCGGCGAGCGAAATTTCGACTGGATCAGAGGGAATTTCAGGCGGTTGGGCTTCCGCAAACTGAAAGCTTTGTTTGACGTGGCCGCCAAAACTGAAACGATAACTGAGTTCACATTGCGCAGATCAAGTTCGTCCGTCGAAGCCGTCCTTCTTTATAGAGGGGATTTTAACGAATATTTTCCGTGCACAAACAGCGTGAATTAATTCGAAATCGGATGGAAATAGGCAATGTGCGTGTCGGTAATTGTTATCAAACATGGCGGTGTGGGAGGAAAAAGGACACTCTCGCTGTTGACTCGAAATGCCATTATCATTGCATCGTTTTATTTCCCGGAGCCTTTCGTATTTTTCATAATAGCTGAAGGGTACTTGCTTTTTAATGTTAAGTGCGCCTGAAAGCACAGTGAAGAGGTTGTTGGATGAAATTTAAGAAATTTTTGAGGTGTTTACGTCGAGTGCAGCAACGGTGATGCAATTAATTGCCTGCCACATGTCGGCCTTGGCATTCTTACAACGCGATCAAAAACAATCAAGCTGTGCGTTTAGAGGAAGTGGAAAAAATGTCGAATCACGTGGTCAATCCCAGAGAGTTGTTTTTGGTTCCATTAGGGTTCGAGGCTCTTCTTTCCATATTTCAGGCTGCCTAATGGGGTGTGCGATGCAAATAACTCGGATGTTATTCAGAACTCCATCAGTCATCCTAGAAAGCGATACCGCCGCAGTCATTGATATTTCGCACGCGTTCCACGATTGCTCTAGGAAATGAGAAAGCCGAAACGGTGCCACCCCGAATTAGGGTGATCTGGGGCTTCGTCGTCCCTCGTGAAACACTTTTTGGGGCTTTTATTATGGCGACACGCCGACCCAAATTCGTTCAACTCCTCCGGACGCTATTACTAAAACAACACGGGTCAACCGATCCCATTTCGGGCCGAAAATCCTGTTTATCGCACTCTTCCCAAATGATAAGTCGCACCTGTTATCCCGTGACGCACCATACATTACGACTTAATAACTGTCGATGGCGTCTTAGTTAACTACGAGGGTGGGCGGCTCTTGGTGCTAGATAATGCAGTGGAGACGTAGATGTGAATCTAAAACACGACGCTAATGCTCGTTCTAAATTCATGGTTCGGGAAATCTCGTTGTTTATGGGTTTTGGCAACGGAGCTGATTTGGAATTTGTAGGATGTTATGTAAAATCTGCAGTCGAACGCTAACTAGTTTTATTTTCTGCACTACGCTCCGATGGGATTTGTCGACCGTGCTGCGGAATGAAACGTTTACTTCCAGGGGTTTCCTCCACGCAAATTTACCCACGGGTCTTAACATTTTCATTTTTCGTTGCATTATAACTTGGAGAGCGTCGAACAAATTTTAAATTCGAGCTTTTATTAAGAAATTCAAGGACTTATTTTTTATACATTTATTAAAAACTCCCACAAGTTATTCAAAGTACTCCTTTTGACAAGCTATATATTTTTGCGACAGCCATCGGGAGAAAGCCACTTCAGAAATGATGTTTAGTTTCATCAACTTTTTTTTTCTTTTCAATCGTGTCAAATTTTTTCTTTCAGCTGGTACTTGCGATTCCGTCTCAAATTAGTTATTTTGCAAGCGCCAAATCGTCTTGAAAACGATTATTTGCTTGCCTAGGTAAGAAAATGCCACTTTTTGAATATGTGTTGGTGTGTCTTTATCCATTTTTACTTATTATGAGTAGAATTGTGCACTCAAATTACTCAAAACTTACAAATGTAAAAAAAATGTTTATCTCATTATGCCGTGGAATAGGTACCGCCAATAGGAGAAAAATAAATTCCCTAACCGAAATTATTTTAACAATTAATGTATTTTTTTTAATGTAAAATATTTTGTCGGCCGAAAAATGTTGTTTATCGCACGACCAGAAACTGTCTTTTGCTTGTCTCCATAAACCGTTCTCTCATTTGCAACATCACAGTTTCTGGCCTTGTAATAAAAATAACTATCGTTCTTAAGATGAAAGAGTGTTTTTTTTGTTTTGTGTAGCTACCTAAACATATTTATTAGGTAAATTCTTTTTACTAAAAAGTATAAAAGTAATTTTGTTTTGTAGCTTTTATTTTATAATATTTCATAATATTAAAAAAAAAGTATATTTATTTGTGCTTTTGAAATAAAGCGGGGTAATAATATGATATGATAAGTTAATGATTAGTTAAAATATGTGATTAATTTAAAAAAAAATAAATTAAGACTGATTATAATAATTTTTACTTTATTTTTCCCACGAAAACATGTAATTTTGGTTTCGGCCGAAACTGGGACTGAAGCCGAAATTCGGTTTCGGTTTCGACAGTAAAAACTAGTTTCGGTCGGACACAAAATTTAAACAGTCCTGGAATTTTTTGATCGGGCTTCGGATATAAAAGAAAAATGTTTTTTCTGTTACCCACAATTCAGGAGACTGTTAAATGTGTGCAAACAGCTTTGGCAAAATTTTAACATTTTTGGCTTTATTGAAGTGCTAAACAAAAAATGTTAAAGTTGTTCTAAGACTTTTTAAAATGTTAGACAAAAATTTGGTTGTATTTTAATTAAAAATATCTTGTATTGGGCAATTATGTTTATTTATAGCTTCCATAGACTTTTCTTGGTTAGGAATAAAATTTTCACTCCTTAATTTAATTAAGAAAAAAATTCAATTTCAATAAAGCCAAAAATGCTAAAATTTTGTCAAACCTGTTTGCACACATTTGACAGTCTCCTGAATTGTGGGTAACAGAAAAAATAAACAACCAACGACACAGGTGGATTCCTGGTGAAAGTAGCTTTCAAATGAGGTATCACAAGAGGGGTCATTCCATTTAAAATTCGCGAAGGGCGGTTCACCCCCCGAAAGGGGGGCGCGCAACGTATTTCAAAATAACCTCAAAAGATGCCCCCCTCTGAACAAAAATTGACCTGTTTTTGTAAATTTTCATATTTCTTGTCTTTTCAAAGTTATTCAGGGTGGCTCATTTTAAAAAAAACACCCTGTATAAATAAGTATTTTCTTTATTTGGATGCTCGTCAAATGATAGGAAACAGAATGAGTAGTGGTCCGTTAACGAATGTAAAGGAGCAAATACATGTTTTTTTTATTATCCTGTATTTTCCTAGTCCTTTCCTAGTCTTCTGGTTTTACTGTCTACAGTGTTTCCTTCATTGGAAGCGACTGCTTCCTTTATTTTTTTCTTTGTTTTGTTTTTGAAGATGACTTTTTTCATTTCGTTCAAATTTGTAATTTTTAAAAATTATGACAACAACTAAGTATTGCAAAGAAATATGTAATGAAGGAGGAACTGTTTTTAACTTTTTTTCAAGTATTATATATTTTTTTAACTTTAGGTTTAGTTTCGAAGTTATCATTCATTGCTATTTGAAGGTTTTAATTCAGCGAGCAAATAAAAACGGAATCCGTTGTTTAGAGCAAATTAAAAAAATTAAACGTCTTTCTTATCAGGGTCCATTCCTGGTCTTCTAGTTTTAGTGTCTATTTTATTTCCTTCAGTGTTTTTGATTTGAAATCTTTTTTTCAAGTATGTATGTATCATGTTTTTTTTGACTAACTTTTGGTTTAGTTTCCAAGTCATCATTCATTGCTATTTGAAAGTTTTAATTTAGCGAGCAAATAAAAACGGAAATTAAAATAATTAAACGTCTTTCTTATCAGGGACCATTCCTGGTCTTCTAGTTTTAGTGTCTATTTTATTTCCATTAGTGTTTTTGAATTGAAATCTTTTTTTCAAGTATGTATGTATCATGTTTTTTTTGACTAACTTTTGGTTTAGTTTCCAAGTCAAGTTCTTTCCATTTGACTTTTAAATTTAAGGTTGCTGTATTCTTCCCTCCTTTACATATGAGTCTATTTTTAGAAGCATTTTTATATGAAAGCTCGTCAAGGTAAAGTAAACAGTTATCAGCTATAGGAGACTATTTTTGATGGCGATGGGTATTTTTGTGGAAGGGCGAATAAATTGCGCTTACGGGCGCTTAGAAGTCGGGCCAGGTGCCCAATTATTTATGGAATTATCCTGCGGTTGGGACGCGTCGGTGTGCGGGTGGCGTCGGTTTCGGAAACTCCTGAACACGTGCAGGAATAGAAATGCAGGCTGATGCGGTCGGGAGCGTCGAATTTACAAGTCGGCCAAATTAGCCGGCAAAGCTAATCTTGCGCAGAGCAAATCAAACGGGTGATTTCCCAATCCACAACAGATTAGCAGAATCAGGTATCACGCTTCTACCCGTTATTAACATGACCGATGCAGGAAATCGGTTCGATTTGTTCCGTTCGAAACTATTAAAGCATTTCCAGTGCTCCATTGTTACTGACACACACCGCAATACATTAGCGTGGATTTAGTGCACGTGGAGGCGGCATCGCGGCGCTTTTTCGACGCCTTTTAGGCTTGCTAATTCGGCTTCGAGTATTGGATTTTTGTCGCTCAATCGACTGTCTATAATTGATGGGATTGATAGGAAAATTGAAAGCGGTTGCGGGTGAACGCTCTTTTTATTCCGTTTTTGCATCCGTTATGCGGTTCACGTTTGATTTGGCGGCGGTACGTGTGTTTACGTTGAATGTTTTCGATGTAATGAGTTAATGCGTCCCGAATGGCATTAGTGGACGTCAAAAGACTGATTAAAAAAGTTTATTAAGCGAGACGGCAAATTCCACTTCGACATTTCAATTTGCCGAACAAATAATTGGGACGGGAGAATTAAGAAACAACCACTCGGTGCAACGCCGTAAACGTAAATAATTAAGAAAATTTTCAAAGAATTGATGCGCGCTTTTATTTTTGTTTAATGAAGTTTTTATTTTTTTTTTACAATACCTTAAAACGCGATTTATTTCTATCCGAATCCAGATTGCCGAGTGAAGCTTACTTGCTAAAGTTGCGGATTCACTTTGTAACATACCTTTTATTTTATACAAGAGCAAGAACAATGTATGAAGAATGGTTTGTACAAACTTAATTAATTCGTAAGAATTAAATCCAGTTATAATTTACGGCTTCGGCCATTTTCTTGGGGAAATATTAAATACCCAACAGAATTCCACGTCTTCGTTTGTGCGTCGAATGCGCGCAATGTGTATTTTGTCTGGGCAATCACGAGCCGCTCGTTACTTTCCATAAATCGGGAAAACGACGCCGTTAATATCGCCCCTTATCGACTTTTCATATAGCTGTCTAAACTGCGTCGCAACAGTCTGGAGTGCAAAAGCTCGCTTTCTTTATCCCATCGTCTGGTGCATTTAAAATCATGTCAGCAGTAACATGCATTTCATTAAAAAGTCGTCTCGAAAGACCGATGTTTCGCTTGCTCAAAGCAAATGAAGCAGTCGCTCCAGTTACCTGAAGCACAATTGATTAGTAGCCCTCTTTGTGCAACTTTTTCCTAGCTAAATTTGTTTTGTTGTTTCAGGTAAGGACGAGTTCCACTTTGGCGTTGCCGTTCGTTCCGGGTGAGTTTCATAATCTTCTCTTAAATAATCGTCGGGAGCAGGACATTCGCTCTTTGCAGTTTTATTGGCAGAATGCCCGCGGTGCAAAATCGAATTTTCCGAGGGAACAAAGTCTGCATCGCAGCCGCAAAACGTCTGAAAAGTTTCACGGGCACAACTGCTACATGGTTTTCCCATAACTTAACGTAATTTATTTGTTAGTCCGTGACTTTAATATACTATTTAATATTCTCCGTCGCTTTACGGGGGTTAGTTTATGGAAGTCGACCCTCGACTTGATTAGATGAAGTAGCTGCTTGAAATCGGAGTAAATGCTTTCGTTTTAGCGTTTTAAAATGTTTATTAGGCACGCACTGGGGGCTGGAGATTTGCTCCTCCGTCGTCGGGCTGCCAGTGCGAATTATTTCGTTTATCGATTGCAATTCCGCTAACTGCCATACAAATTACATATTTGCTCGATGTTTTATTTCCATAATTAAATGTCACATATCGTGACTGATGGTAATTGGTTGTCTAGTTTAGTGACTGGATCAAATCGCTCTTTGATATTTGCACTTGGCTCTAAAAATAATTTACTCGTCGATAAATTATATGAATTATTTATTGAATTTTTATCGAGCTTTAACAAAATCCTTAAAAGCGGAGCAGAGAAAATCGCACTAAACAGCATCATCGATCTGTTATTTTTAATTATGATTTAAATATATACATTAAATTAGATACATTTAAATATATCATTCAGAACTCGCGCAACACGAGATCACATTCGGATGTGTAATTTTCAAGAAAAAAAAATCTAGCTTAAAAGTAATTCCAGAAAAGACAACTTAAAGTTGACCAATCGGACCTTCAAGGTGTGTTGGCTGTAATTGTACTAGGATTTTATTAAAAAAACAACTTTAAAATATGTGGGCGACAGGAGTTTTTGAAAGATGTCAGTGTCAAATTAAATTTGTAATAAAAAAGGCAATTTTTTTTTATTTAGTTACAATTATGTATTCAGCCACTGATTATTTAGAGATGATAATAATTATTGTAGAATGCGGGCGTAACGCCAGAGAGTTTTCTCAGAACGTTTTTTGGAACTTTTTTTTTGAATGTAACATTTCAGATGGCACCATCGTTAACCTAAATTTGTTGATACTGAAAAGTCAAATCTAATAGTGTCAAAATTACAGTAACACAAATCTTTTTTGTAGCTGATTGTATTATTTTTTAAACCTAGTAACTGGCTTTATCACATCTCGAGATGCCTTTCTGGATTTGGTAGAATTACAAGTCTTGTAACTCAGTTATGTAAGCACTAGTAAATTATTTTCTTGTATTTTTTGTCGTCGGCAGGTGCCATTTTTCCCTGAGGCGTGAGTTCTCTGTATATGTAAATACAGGGATGTTCAAAAAGTATGGAACCGGCGTAATATCTTCAAAACCATTAAGCGGAATAACTTGATATTTGGAATATGAATTCAACTAATTAATATCTATTACACCTGTTTTACATTGTTACTTTACGAGATACACAGCTAACTAGATTTTTTTTAAATAGCAATAGGAGTCAAATTTGACATCATTCGAAAGCTAGTTTTTTTCTGAATTCAAGACTATGTGACTCTTGTCACTAACACCAGAAGTGTTAAATAAATTAAAAATTAAAACATCTAGTGACTTAATCAAATGCTTTGTAAGTATCACAGGTGACACATTGAGAGCACTGAATTTGCCAAATATGGTTAAATTGAGTCAATAAGAGAGTAGTCATGCAGAAGTATGTATTTTTTAATGCTATGCATCCTGAACGAAAGCCTATTTGTAAATCTGCAGTAACTAAAACTTTGAAGCACTTTAGCGACACATGAAATGTAAAGGAACGTATAAGAAAAAACATAAAAAACAAAAAACACCAAATGCTATCCCATATTTATTTTTTAAGTTTGCTTTTGTTATATTATTTTTCATCTTGCCTAAATCATTTTTAAGAAATAAAAGTTTAAAGTCATTGCGTATTCAGTTTCCATTCAGTTAGACTTCTGAAAGTGTTAAGTACAGGTTGTCTTGTCATTTTAACGATAAAACATATTTGCTTGACTTTTAATTTTTTTAGGTATGTTGTCAAAATGTTTTGACACCAACATTATTACATGATGATATTCAGAAAAAAATAAGCTTTCGAATGATGTCAAATTTGACCCCTATTGCTATTTAAAAAAAACTAGTTGACTGTGTATCTCGTAAACTAACAATGTAAAACAGTTGACAAAATTTGTGATAATAGGTATTTATAGTAGAATTGATATCCCAAATATCAAGTTATTCCACTTAATATTTTTGAAGATATTTTTGCCGGTTCCATACTTTTTGTACACTCTGTATATAGTTTGACGTAGTTTTGCACAAACGATCATATTTGGTGTGTACACAAAACGTATTTATTGCAGTTTATGATTGAGGCGTATTTGCTTTAAATTACGCAACGTAATTTCCGCGATTGCAGAGTAAGTACGACGCATTTTATCCGAGATACATTCCTCAATCGCTCGGAACCCATTCTTTAAAATAATTCATCGAAAAAGTAAATATTTATTGCACGTGTTTACTCAAATGTGGCTATCACAATTTCCGTCTGTCATTTTTGTGAAATACGGTGTTTACCATCACCTCCTAAGTGCATTTTTCCATTTAAATTTTTCAAACCCGGGTCGAACGTGTTGTAACTTTAATTTAGTGATGCTGCGGTCCAGGTGGCTTTCAAATAAGTCGAAAATATACGCGGCGACGCCGAATAACTCCCAAAAACGCCCGATTCTTGACTCTTATGCAAAGTTGAGCTGGAACACTTTATGCAAATTCCGTTTGAAGTGGTCCAGGGAATATTTCTTCAGAAACAGTAGGAACTTTGTCAAATTGTCATGTATTAATTTTTCCAACATGTTTTACAACTCATGGAATATTATGGTTAACATAACTTTACTCTACGAAAATTCCTGACGAATTTGAATAATTCCGACGATTCCAAACACAATTTAGTCCTTTCAGTGACATAGAATGTAGAACAGATGACTAGTCATTAATTTTAATTGCGACAATTTAAAGAAGGATTTTGCAAATTTCGGACGCACACAATATACCAATGAACAGAATTTTATCTCAAAAATTTTTCAATTTATTTAGATAGTTCCAGCGTGAGCCAGATTTATTCAGAGATAATGAATGGAAGCAATTACGTGTTACGACATTCGTTGAATCAAACTGTGCCATTCACTTTCATTCATGATTTAGTACAAAATGTTGAAATACAACCGACGCCCAGTACGAGATGCGTTTAAGATATTTTACTAAGAACAAAAAGTGTTTGCTTCAGTGGTCGTACAAAGATGCTTTGTTCAGTGCTGGCACTTAGTTAACTCGACAAACATGAGATCTTTAAACGGGCATAATTGCGGCAGCAAGAGTGTGTGTGTGAACTCTGTGAATGAATGTAGGTGGCCGGAATTCACCTGAGAAAACACTGAGCCACGTCGTGCTATATTTACGATTTCGCAGGCCGCGGAATGTCACGTCGTTACACATTAAACAAACTTATATTATCTTGTGTAACACCTCTAGAGTTGCGGTCGTCGCCATGGAGACTCTCCCGGATCGTTTTCCGGGCGCAAGGACGACGGACGTCCAGGCTTTACTCTCGCAGAGCTAATTAACAGCCGCACGACTCTCTCAATTTGGCCTCTTTAAAAATTCCGTTAACCACTTTCGGGATGGTGTTTACGAATTAAGTATTAAAAAGTGGGCGCCGGAGCTGAGGCGCGGACGGTTTTCTGCAACTTTACGGCAGAAGAGCTTTCCACAATAAGTGCATCGCCATGAAATGTGTTGCAAGCGACGGAATAAAATTGCAATTATGAGAATGTGCGCCAAATGGGAGTAAAGCACAAAAGAGGAAGCTGCAGAATGAGATCATCCCACCGATGCGAAATAAATTGTCGCAAACAAATTGGAAACTTGTTTTTGAGGATGCGGACACGCCACGGGCGTTTTAAACAAATCGAATAATAATTCGCTGTGTGAAAGCTGCAAACTCATTTTTCCCCATTTAAATCGTTTCGGTGCAACAATAACCGAGCGCGATC
This sequence comes from Eledona agricola, assembly GCA_964023215.1. Classification (NCBI taxonomy): domain Eukaryota; kingdom Metazoa; phylum Arthropoda; class Insecta; order Coleoptera; family Tenebrionidae; genus Eledona; species Eledona agricola. The sequence goes on from OZ026855.1 coordinate 22,452,328, forward strand.
TTAAAATTTGCCGTGTGTTTTTAACGATAAGAGATTACGATAAGTTTTACATCAGAAAACACTTGTGACCACTCATATTTTCCCGGAACGTGACGCGGTCAGGATGTTCGGGAAACGGTTATCAGTCGATTCCCTGATTGACGGTTTTTTCCAAGCTCCAATTTATCGTGTGCGGGTTTTTGTGGTTTTGCTTTCGGAATGAATGAATTATCGGTATTGGTAATTAAATTTTTAGTAAAAAACGCGAGCCCCGCGGTCGAGATCCACATCAATTATGAAGAGCTTCATCCAGGAATTTACACTTGTTCATTTTACGAGCATACAAGCGTGAATGTTGTGCGGATTGGCAAACTGTTACATCTATCGAGTCGTAATAACACTAATGCTGTATTAATAAAACGCGAAACGTTTAATGGAAAAGTGTTGCTTTATCAGGCACGACATAAAGTAGATATTTGCACAGTTCTCAAGACTTGGCTTCTGGGTCTTAGCGGAGCAAGAATTGTTTACATTTAAGGCGAGGAACAGTGTATTGGGTTAGTATTTTCTTTGTGTTATCAGATGCAAAAAGTAGATATTCGCCTTCATAGTACTCAGACATTTTGGACTTTATTAGGAGGAAAATATTTTGGAAATTTCTGGATGTTTCTATTTTTTCGATGACGCTGCCCTATTAGCAGTCGTTTAGGAACACGAAGGAATGATTCTTGAACATTAGTAAATGTATTTATGCACATATGTTTAAAAAATATGTTAACTTTACATCATCAGTGGATTCCTTGGACCCTTACGAGCAATCCAAAAATACAGTGTAGTAAATAAAATAATAATAATAACGGTGTTCTTCGAGTTTAAAAATAATACCTGAATGTAATTATTGATATTGAATTATGTAAATAAAGTTTATTAAAGATGACAAATATACTATTAAGCTAAAAACAAACATAAAATATTAAAATAGGTAATCAGCAAAAAAAATTAAAAGGTGCTTGTAATACACGAATCACTCTTCAGTTCAGGTGCTGTTCTCGTGATTACTTTCCAAACAAGTACCAGAAATCAATTTCATGTGACTCATGCTCATTAATTTTTATCTTCTTTTTTTCTCGGAGAATAGTGCATGTTCCAGAACTACTCGGTCGGATTTTGCCATTATGTACCACATCTTGGAAGAATTTAACCCACCCACAATAAAGAATGTCAGGTTGTTTTGCTGGATTTAATTTCATTTCCAATGTATACCAGTTTGGGGCAACTAAGGTCGAGTATTTTGAGCTCATACTTTTCGGGCTTGCTCGACACTGGAGTGAGTTGAAAGGAATTAATATTTAGAGAAAAGTTTAGGTGTAAAAGAATGAGAAATAATGGAAAAATGTTGGCAACTAAAATTACAACTAAGTACATGCTGAACCACCGAAGTATATAGTTGCCAAGAAAAAATGGTGAACAATGAAAATTATCATTATTTCGCAGAATTTCCAACTTTAATGTTGAAGTTCAAAACCGGGAAAAACGCATGTTCAGATGGGGGACAAAATTTTAATCTCTAGGAGGTCGTCGTTGATAAAAAAAAAAAAAAAAAAAAAAAGAATTTTCAACTTCAATGTTGAAGTTCAAAACCGGGAAATACGCATGTTCAGATGGGGGACAAAATTTTAATCTCTAGGAGGTCGTCTTTGATGTTATTTTGAATTTTTTTATTCTTCAGGCCCGGTTTTCTGTAGGTAATTGTGTAGGTAGGTACCATTTTTGTAATCTTGAGAGTTACTTACTATCCTTATTTTTCGGGTTTTGAATTTTGTCTTTCAATTTCCGACGTTAATGTCAAAATTCTTATTTCATCAGTTTTAATGTTTTGGGCATTGCGAAAGGAACTATGTAGTTGGAACACTTTTTACTTATAGGAAATTGAATGTCGAATTCGATAATGCCGTTATTTTTATATATTGGTGACCAAAAAGTTGAGGAAATTGTCATATAATGATGCATAACCCGGTTTTATAAAAAGCACAAAAAATATATTGTATTTTAAGAACGTAATTGTATAGAAACGCTCAGGCGGCATTTTACTCCATTTTCAATGTAGTTTTACCCAATTTTGTCTTATCAACTACCTGCGGTTCACTCTGTATATGTCTTTCTTTTCTCGAATGTCCAGTCTCCTGTAAATGTAAAATCTCATTTTCCTGCAAATGGAACTAGCTGTTCACCAATAAGTACTTGCGTATTTTGCGACTGTATACGACTTTTCATAATTTTGAACAAATAAGGCAAATCTCCAACAGCTGTTGCTATCAACCATCAGACTGTTCACTCACTCATGTGAATTTCTTCATCATGGATAACTTCAGCTGTTTCATCTTCATCCAACGAGTCAACAGAAATATCGCCGTTCTAAAAGGAATTTACTAAGTTTTTCTAGTTCTTTCTCATATGCCATTTGACTGTAATAAACAAAATTGCACTGCACTAACATTTCATCGAGATAATAAAATTGAAATACCGAAAACGTATAACGTAACTACTGACCTGAGGTGTTCACAGCATCCAACTCATTAAAGTCACATTTGTGTTGAAGAGGATACCTATCTGATATAATTGTTGCAGATGCAGTAACTTAACCAAAAGCTTTAATTGAAAGGTACTCAACGATAAGACATTGTAGTCAATCGGATGTCAATTTGATACACACTTTAAGTGCGTGGGGTGTTTTGAGCACCCCACATAACTAATTAAACGTGAGGAATCGTTTTGTGAGAAAGTATTCGTTAGAAGCGAGCAGGACAAGCAATTTGCAAGCAAGGCGATGTGTAAATGTTAATTAATAATAGGATATCGACAAATAGAGAACCCCAATGCGGTGGCGACCGCGGCGCCGCAATATTTTATGATAAATAAGCCAAGACTCCAAAGCGGCAGCCTGGGCGTCGTCTATATTTAGAGCGATTGATTCCAATTGCTGACAAAATGCATTCATGGGAAAAGCATGTTAGTCACAATTGTATTTTCAATTCGTCTAAATAAATCCGTCATGAATTACGATAGCATAATGGCGGCGCTTTTTAAATGGACCATCATGATGGACCGAGATTTCCAGATTGAATAAGCGGGAAAAAAATTTATGGGCATGTAATTGTAATTTAGGCTAATATTCATCGCCCGCATCGGACATGTGAAATATGGTCGTCCCTCACCGTTTCTATTGATTAGGTGCTAACACAAAAAGCAGACACCCTCGTCGTTGAAAAACAGGGCGTAATTTCCGAGGAGCACCCTCCGCCGTGTTGTGTATACCCTTCTAGGTGTTGTGTTGTGAATAATGCTGTTTCGGTCAAGTTTTTGCCTTCCCGGTTTCCAAGTTTCGGAGGAATTTTAATGAAGTTATGTACAACAACAGTACGGGGGGAGAAGCAGTTCGTCGATCCGTGTTTTCGAAGAAAATATTTTATCCGGTGCTTTTGTAATTTTGGGCCGATTCATGGGGTGTGCGGCTTTATTTGTTTTTTTTTTCGACGCACATCGATCGCGAACGCGGGGAATGGCGGATGCTGCGTAGTGCCTCCGACTTCTGTGATAATTGATATAAATTTGCAATAAAGATCGAATTAAATTGAAGGCACTTTACGAGCGCATCATTCACGGTCAGGGCTGAAATCTCGTTAAATATGAAACGGGAATTCCGAATCGATTCACATTTTTGCCTTTGTCTTTCTCCAATGGACGGGAGGGAGGCGTCGCGACGCGCGGCAGCGCCGGTTTGTTAAAAACGGCGTAAAACGATAACGACACTCTGATGATGCACGGCTAACTTGCACTGCATTGAGCAGTTTAATTAAGCATCAGCCATGGCAAAATTGCATTTTTATGGGCCGCTGTGGCCTCGATTAGCTTCATATGCCAGCTAACGTCGCCTCTCCGGAAGCCGGATTTTGCCTGCAACAAATTTAAAATCTGTTGCAGTGAGTTTGCTGGAAGTGGAAAAAGTCTCCTTGCACATGTGCAGGCTTGAAGTAAAAAATTAATGGGACCGATCCTGAGTAATTGGCATGATACATGCCTCGAACATTCCTGTGCCTGGTTAGGTAACACTTAAGAGAAAATATGGGTGCTGGAACCGCATGTTCCTGCAATTTTTCACTAAAAGCTGAAAATTTATGCGTGCAATTGCGACACGTGCTTACCTAGATGATCTCATGGTTCCATGTCGAGGTGCAACGTTTATTTAAAAACTGTTACAAGCGTTCGATAGAGATTAACGATGTTTACATAATACTCGGGCCGTCTTTGACCCGCGGTCTTCACACATTCCGTCTCACCGAAAGCAATTACGAAACAGTGGAAGGAATTCGTTGCTTTGTTCTCGTTTTTCGCCCGATACAGTGTTTGTAATTGGTTCCGAAACGGAATTTGCAAAAATTGCCCGTTCCATTTGTGGATTACGTAATTTACCGTTTTGTTATTAAATGCGTCGTGTGAAAAGCAGTCGTATGGAAAGCTCGCAAGACGTGGACAAGTTCTCACGATTAATTCTGCGATTTAATTGAAGCCGCGCGGTCTCTCACACGTTATTATTTTCAACGGTTCGCTGTTTCGGTGTTTGCGCAATAATTTGTATAAGTTGTGAATAAATTGTCGAAAACAAGCGCCGTGAAAGCTTTTTGTCCGCCGAAAAAGCTCGTGCCGAATCCGTCACAAGCGCCTGACATCACTTTTATCGGCTTTCAAATTATAATTGAAAACCGAATGATAAAAAATCGCATCGGAATGGCCTCATCTGTTGCCGTTCCATTAAATTTATGGGCATCTGTTTAAATTGGGGATAGCCGGAATGGTTTTATTTTTCAGGTAACTGGCTATTCAATATTTGCTCTCCGCTCTAGATGGTCATGCATCATTTTCTATGTTTTGCGAGACTGATAATCCGCTTAGCGGAAAGCCGACGTCGGCCCGATAAATTTTCTTTCTTCGGAGACTCTCCGGGAATAATTGTTGACAAAGTAGGAAGAAATATGTTTGAGTGTTTGTCATTGGGGAGATTCCGATCGAATCGTTGCACATCAAAGCCGAGTGCAAGTTTTATGACGTTCGCCGGTTAGAGACTCAATAAAAATCCAACCTTCTGGGTTCATAAATTTAATTCGTTTCTTTGTATGTGATGCGGTTTGATCGCGTCCAATCATTTCTCCGGCCAACTTTCGGTTTATCACTCGGCTACGTACAGTAAAAAGGACCGAACGATCGAGCAGCCACTTTCGAGCGAAACGACAAGAAATTTTTAATGCCATGCTGCTCCTCGAATCGGTTTTCGGTAATGGAAATGTCTGGTCGAAATGATGTACAACTTTCACTGCATTATGTACCGAAGCTGCATCTGATTGAGGTCACACGCTGCGATCCGGTTTATTTGCGTCCTGAAAAATGGATTGTATTGCTGTATTTGATCTCAAATGTTATCATTTAAATTCTAATCGAGGTCTAGATTTTCATCTGGTGTCGGGTTGCCGACTCGGAGCGCAATTTCTTTTCTCACGGCCTCTGCACCACCTCTTTCGTCCTTTTCCCCGTTTCGTTTGTTGCTCTTTTAACACTTACATAACGCCAAAAATGTATTGTATTGTGCGTGAATTTCATAACACTCGAATCGATTCGATTTATTATTTTTTCAGCAATGTTCAGCTGAACTTTCCGCTCCGTTCCTTGTGGAATATAATACTCCCGCCCTCTTGTACGCGGAATTAATAAAATACGTATATAATGCATAAAATATTCGTGAAAAAATCGGAATGCCAGGCGAGGTATTTTCCGCTTCTTTTCCTGGACGTTCCAGCGCTGATCAGGCAGCGAATTCTTCCAGGTCTTGACCTTGTTTATTTTATTTTACCTGCCGCGGGACGTAAAGTGAATTATTAAAATTTCTTTTGTCCCTTGAATTTTTTTTATGTAAAAGTCCAGCAGCGTGCAAATTCCCGCATTGTCTCGTTCTTATCAACAGCGGTGGATGATGGCTTCGTAAACGAAATAATAAGAAAGTAAAAGTCATCAGGCGCCTTTGTAATCGACAACGGTCCCCAAAGCTCGCTTCCTATACAGTTGATAATGGCAGCCATTAAAACAACACCGCCTCAGCTTTATCTACTAATTAATGTATTGCTGCAAAAGCGTCATTAGGTAAAAGTTGGCTAATTAATCTCAGGAGGCCCCGATACTCTTCCAATTGCACGAACGATTGCTCCGGATAAAAAAAGCCGCCGCTTAGCCGAAAGCTTTCCCATTTAGGGCGATGTTTAGTTCTGGAAAGCGCGATGGAGTTGAACAAGTTTGAGATTTCGTTTTGATTATTCGCATGTGAATAGAGACGCTTTTGTGTCGAATGTGCGAGTTTCGGATCAGACGTTTTCAATTAGGGACAAAGCGATAACGTTGTGCTAATATGAACGCTCGACCTCCTTCGTATAGAGAGTTTTTACATGGAATTGCGAAAGTGGTGTGCAGTCTCTTTGCTCAAGGCCCTCCCAGTAACGTTATTATCTCACATTCCATCCATTAATCTTCATATGCGCGCCATAACTCCACTTTATCCACTCAGGATGTGTACAAGATATGTGGGCAGTTGTAAAACTATGCTTTTATTTCTTCTTTAATGAACGTTCTATTCTGGATGGGCGGCCGTTGTTGGTGAGCGGCAAATACGCTCCAAAAATAAATCTTTTAAATCGGCCTTATTTATAACTTTCTATAGAATTCTTGCCTCTTTCGGAGCGTCCTGTCCTTCGGCGATGCGCCAGGAATCAGAAATCAAAGCAGGATCATTAATTCGCCGTAATTTGTTGCAGGTTAGTGCTTCGCCCTCCACCTCCGGATCCGAATTGGTTGTAAAATGCGACGATGGTACACTTGGGGTAAATGCTTTTCTAATGAACTTTAAACTGGTTATTTAACCTCGGCCTAAGTGAGTGAATAATTCAACGGAACGATTGCCCAGTTTTACGTTTATTGCCGCTTCTAATTGTCTTCGTGTCTGAATCATTGCTGTTAATTCACTATAGTGAACCCCTTCGGCCGGCGCCTCCGACAACTCAAAGACCGGGATTACAACACCGACCCCCTTTTGTGTTGCCTTCAGCTACTGGGGTAGTTGCCGAAACAATCTCCCATCCGAAGTACTTACACCTTCTGGGCGCTGAAACTCGCGACTGGGATCATTGTTTTCCGCTCCGAGATGAAACCCTATATTGCGGAAAACGCACTCCGCACAAAAGAAAATTTCAACTTTTACCAACTGCCTAATTAACGCTAGTCTTCGGATTCGGGGATTACAAAAAATAACAGCTGTATTACAATGTATCTTGCACAAGTATCGTAATTACTCAGCTATTTTTGAACCAAACGTTCGTGCAGTATCGTGTTTTAATCACATGATGTGAAGAATGGCAGATGATGATATCATTCGTAATTTCACTTTTGATTCGCTGCTTTGAAGTCGTAAAATCACTTTCACTGACACTAATTATGTCATTTGTGTACTACGATGGATGCGGAGAAAGTGTCATTGTGTGGATGGCACGTGATGTTTGGGAAAAAAAAATTCAATCTGTTGCGTCGCCGTAAATTTTTTCTATCGTTTGATCGTAGCGATTTGGGTAATTAGCTTAGGGTAATTTTGCGTCGTCAGCTTTTGTGTTCAAAATATAGAGAGTCTAAATCTCTACCGTAATCTTCCTCTTGGGTTCCTCAACGATCCCCAATTGAGCAGTTACAACTTGTGCCTAGCGGAGTGGAGTTTATTTTTGTTTCATTGTCGTTTCGTCTCTGTCAACAATTTACTCGACTGCCAATTTGTGTGCATCGCCGTCTAATGGCGAGCTTCTTGCAGGCCTCGTCCTCGATCTGAAAAAGTACATTTTGGGCGATAATTTACCTGTCCGACGCTCCTTGCCGATGATTTAGTTTATTGCCGTCCGGGCAAATTCTGTAATCGTAAAAATGGATTGATTTAACCGACTTGCACGTCGTTCCGGCCAATTTATCGGTCCACGATGTGTGTAATTTTCGTGTCGTCGTCGTCTGCTTCAAAAAGTAGGGAATGTTTACTTGAAGTGACTGCCTCGGGAGCGCTGGATATCTCGTAATGGGCCATAACGTTTAAGTGTCATTTTGTTAATGTTATTAAACGTTTCCAAAAGCAGCAATTAATTTGAAGAGTCGTGTTAACGTTACGAAACCGTGTTCGAGTGTCTCGTCGCTTCGGAAATATAAATTCTATGATAAATAAACCGTCCGTCCGAGTTCTAAGAGCGAAAATGTGTGTCAACAGCTCTGTTTGTCATTTTTAAAGCAATCAGGTGAGCTCGTAAACTTTGCGAGCTATGCAGGGATAATTAAATCGCGGGACCAAATGCGGAAATACTTGTCTTCGAAACGATATTTGCTTATTTAGGGAGCTATGCTAAATTAAACAAACCGTGGTGAAGAAAGACAGACCCACCACGTGGTTGTCTTCCACTCGAAGGGTCGCATCCCTGTAAACATATACAGAGTGGAAACTTTACAGGAATCAATTCAGTATCTTGTCTTTTTGTGAAAACTTCGATTTTTGTTTTTAACTTGCTACTTTTCAGCCTAATCAGTTTTAGTTTTTTTACTTAGAGGGCTTTAACAAAAATGTTTTTTAAATTTAAATATACAGAGTCGATAAAAAGTATGGATACAGCTAAATATTTTCAGAACGGTTCGGCACAGCTCCTTGAAATTTGGAACACAAATAAAAGTGTTTATTCTATCATCATACTCTCTTCAAAAATATAGGATTTGACCTACCGTGCCATTTAAAAAAAATCAAGACGGCTTTGTATCTCAAAAACAAATGAAGGTATGGATTTGAAAAAAATTAGATGATAGATAGAACACACACACAATTCTAATTGTTTGCCAAATTTTAACAAGCTGTGCTGAATCGTTCTAAAAATATTTAGTTGTATCCATACTTTTTAGCGACCCTGTATATTAATTGACACGTCACTGCAAAGTTCATGAATAACCTACACTTACCTACATTACCAAGTTTTAAGTTTTAATTTATTTTTAGTTGAAAAACACCTAAAAACTGTTTTTAGGATGCTTCAATGTTTTTCTTTTGCTTCATACGGTGTAAAAGCTGGTTTATTATCTTACCGTCCCTTTTTCAAGAAATATAATTCTTATTTTGTTAGTTTTTACCTTTTATTTGACAAATAAGTAGTGAAATTTAATAGAAATTTAAGTCATTGGCGTTTTCACAAATAAATGTTGTAGAGTCTTGTAAAATCAAAAAAAGTTAACTACCTACCTCTGAAACCAGTGAGAATAGAACTATAGTAAAGAGGAACTTTTTTGTTCCTTTTAAAAGGTAGAATACACTGGCAAAGTTTGTAACAGGAGTAGCCAGTCACCCTGTATATTTCCATTTGAAAAAAATGTTACAGGTGGTTACGGTCCAGAAAAGTGGCAAGTTAAAAACAACTTTTTCGCAAAATTATTTGTCTGAGGTACTGAATTTACTCCAGTTAAAGTTTCACTCTGTATTTTTTTTAATCTGGTGGTCGCGTTTTGGAGACATACGTGTAGAGCGACAAGACGCAACTTAAATATAAACCGAACCTGCATTCATATCCTGAAATTTATGTTGCGAAAGTCAATAGTCTCCGGCGTAAGCGGTTTAGAGGATCACTGTATCAAAGCGCACTCAGTGTGTATGACTTCGGCAATAACTTCTCCTTGTGTGCTCTTGCGGTCTCATTACCGCAGATTGTAGATCTCCCCCATGTAAATAAGACTTGCATGTTTTAAAGTTTTGCGAGAACGCGGGGACTACCCTTCCTAGGCCAAGTCGAACATGTCAACGACGATCGCTTCCGGATTAATCCAATTAGTCCTGGATTTTTGGGAAAGTGCGAGCGAGAGCCTAATTCCGCAATTAGGGTTGGGCATGGTTCGTAACGACGCGAACAGGTCCTGCGGTGTTATGTATGTGTCTGCGTGTGCGTGAATTCGCGTGGGTATTGCCTACCATAGGTTGGGCGTATTGAGAAATTATGGGCCACTCTGGATATTTTATTGTCTGTCCGCCATGCATACACGGTTAGTTAGAGAATGGAAAAAGGACGCACCCACCGAGAGCGTCGCAGTTTTTGAGAATTAATCGACCGTACGTTTAGCTGCGATTGAAATAGTGTATTATTCGACGGGCGTGTAATCGGTGCAGTTGCTCACGGGATCAAAATTCTCACTCGATTTTTTAAGCAGCAGATTTTAGTTAAAATTGAAACGACCGGTTGAATGAAAAGTTGAAAAAATAATCACTTGTGCTTTTCGGTAACAACTCGAAAAGGTGCATGTAAGTGCGCACACAATCAGGTGTAAAAAAGGTTAATTGTTAAAAGCAGTACTGCAAGCGCTCGGCGAACTGGTAAGAATGTCAAGAACGTAATTTTCACTATCTTTAGTGCCGATAATGGCTGCTGTAAATTCTAATTGTAATTAAAATGTAACCCAGTACTGCCATAAATTGTGGACAAGTTATCTAATCTGAATATTAGTGAGCATTAAATTTGAATTTGTTGTCCAAATGCTTTGACCTGCTTAAGGTGCCTGTCTAGCAATTTACGAAAACTAAATCCGCCAGAAGCATCGCAAAAAAAACGGCAGTACAAATAATATGTAATGCAAGTAAGTCCAGCAAGGAGTCTTTTTAAATATCATTTACGTAGCACGCGGTCTTTCCGCATTGTTTCGTTTCGTATCTCAAAATCTTTTCTACATGAAAGACATTTTTTGAGATTAAACCAAAACCCAGAAATTCCTCCCCGTTATGTTGAACCTGATACTTGTGTAGTAGTGTAATTGTAGTCTGGTTTTAATATGAAAATAATTGAAGGTTTTATACGTTAATTTCTCAATTAACCTTTAATACCGTCACCATTTTTAATACATTCTCAATTTTCTTTACATCAACAAAGCGTTCGAGGTGCCATACGGCATACTTTGCCAAAATTCGAAGCACCTTCTCTTGCATCTCAGATGGTATATTCTTCAATACACATCTCTTTTGGATTATGTAAAAATTCCGTGATTTTGATCACCACTTCTTCAGGTTCCATTTCGGGCTCATCAGCAGGGGACCATAATCGGCCATTGACTTGAAATCCTTTTTTCGCTCTTTCGATAATGGTCTTCTTGCAAAATTGATTTTTACAATATTGGAATTAAATTTGGTTTCTTCGTATCTTTTTGTTTGCTAAATCTCGTACGAAAATATTGCCCGTGTAATTTTTCTTGAACATAAGAATATCTACAAAGATATGGTAATAATACTTGAAATGTGCATGCTGTCCAAATACGTGAAAATAACCATTATCTAATCAAAGCTTACACACTTTCATTATCGGTTTCTTCGCGTAATTTTTGGGAACTAACCTGCTCTTTTTGCTCATGCTCAATATCGATTCTTAAAAATATCGATATTTTCTTAGAGTCTCAAACTCAATTACTTTTCAATAACTTTATTTATTAACTTTTAAAAATATTTAAATTTGTAAGATTTAAAAAATATGTGGAAGAAATGCGTAATGCATGCTTAGATTTTACAATAGATTCCAATCTGATTTGGTCACTGTTTGTAGAAACAATAGTTTAGACAAGTTGTCATTAAAAAAATTTCTCACAGGTTACAGAAATCTATTTGTATTTGTTTATTGAATATTTTCTTGCTTTGCTTCGATCAGCGAAGAAAAAAGCTAACTTAACAAACGGAGTGGGGAGTTACGTGAGGGTATGTAGGGATTAACAAATACTAACTTAACAATAATATTTAAAAAAATACAGACATTCCGCACAGTAACATCTTGATAATGAGTCATGTTGAATTTTTATTTTATTATGTGATAAAGTTTGGAGTCATAATTTTATTTTTGCTTTCCATTTCATATAGAGAAGTTATTATGTAAAGAATTGTTGGCCCTTGAATTTCAATTGATAGTTTTCTTATTCTAGTTGATGATGATAACTAATTTTTATCATTTCCATCCAAGGTGATAGATATATTTTTTTAAATACCTCTTTGGTAATCTTAAAACAAGTCGTAATCACGTCCTGTTTATTTAATTTGGCAAGTACTAAAATTTGCTACCGAAGACCATTCTTTCTCTGGTTCTTGTAAATGTGAGAAAAGCGTGCGGGGAGTTTGAGCTTTGTTAAAAATATTACTGACAAATAGTAACTAATAGTCCAAATTGTTTATTATTATGACTGTTGATGAGTTTTTTTGTTATAGTTAAAAGCTATACTTATTGATTGCAAAAATGTTTTTTCTATATTACAGCTTTAGCTCCAGATCCTACATAAGAATTGGATAATGAGAGTAAGCGAAGCGGAGAGATCACTTTTATTTTAACTATCTTGTAATGATTACAATAAAATGTTAAAAAAAGTGTAATAGCTTCTAAGTAAATCAGGTTGGGTCGTCACTGCCTTCGCCATAACCAATTATATATTATTTTCAATGTTTAACATACTTTAACATACTTTCATAAAAATAGTTACTCATTTTGTTTATGCGAGTATTGAGACTCATCATCAACAGAAAGATCATTGGTAGAAATATTTCAGAATATATTTCTAACTTTATTTAACTTCTTTTTAGTTGTGGTATTTTTTCATTTAGTATTATTTTCTTTATTCTTCTGAATATTTTTTTGCTTTAACTGTTTTATTTGCCTTTGACATACGTTTTTTCAAATATATCCTTCATGGGATTACTGGAAGGATTTCCAAATGCTGTTTATAAATGATAGCATTTGTAGGGTGATTGTTTGTGGTCTAGGACTCAATACACTGCCAATTTTTGGCCATTGCTTTTTGTATCTTTCCAAAGTGTTATGTACGAGCCTGTTATTTTTTTATTTCTGGTCATCTGGATTAAATAAAATAATCTTCTGTGAGAATCGTATTCGGAAACCGGTGATTTAATGAAGAACAAATCACAGACGTTTACAAATGTTAAGGTAAACGTGGAAGAACAGCGGTGCAATTTAGTCAAACCGAGCGATCGAAGTGTGAGAATTTAGAACGAAGAAACCGTAAAGAACTGCAAGAGACATTATCGGCGAGCGCCGGTAGAATTCGGCCGTAAAATATCGCGTTAAAAACGTCTGGCAAACGGCAGCGACAGAAAGTTGCACACTAGAGGTAAATCACATGTACAGAATTCGCGGAAGTTGGTCGGTATTCCGGTATTCCACATGCAATTACTTATAGATATGGCAGCACGAGTTTGGCGCACGTAATATGAATCACTTTAGCGCGAGTTTGAACGGTCCAGATAACCGCCTGCATAAAGCCATTTCCTCAAATTTACAAGTGCGCCGAAAACGGCTGACATCCTATTCCTATGATAATCCGCAGTTTGCACATATCATTCTCCCGGTTCCGCTTTTTGGGTCAAGACGTCGCCGTTTTGCGTCCCCGATACTTGCTAAAAAATGTTTGCGTCTCGCGGATTTTTGGTGGGGCCCGGGGCCGTTCGAGATCGACTCTACCTGGGGCCGCCTCCAACAAAGTCTGACTTTGACGTCAATTTCATTTCCAATTATCTTCAAAAAATGTTAACGTTACTTTGTACTCGACGAGAACTTATCGGGGTTTTTTGGCTTCTGTTAGCTTTTCCTTTGACTTGCATGCTTTAAAACTCCATTTACATTGATATGTTTCTCGGAAGGAAGATTGATCTAGAGACAATCTTGCCGCATCGCTACAATTATCTTATTAACGACTGACAGTTTGATACAAAACCAAAACCTGGAGCTGTGCTGGATGGATTTCATAGTTTGAGATGAGCGTTCTTGTTGCAGCAGTTGAATAATGTGCAAAAAGCGTTGCAATTAATAGCGAAATCTTGATTGCAGACAAGTATGTCTCACACGTAGCTGCAATATCATGCAAATGTCGTGCACGTTTTGTGCATGGAATTCCTTCAGTTGCGCCGTCAACGTTTCATTTCCTCCACTTCCACGCGCCCCATTCAACCCCATGAGTTAACGGTGTCAAAACAACAAAGCGGTCGCAATTAGAAAACTCCAGGAGCGGTTTTCACCTTGGGTGTTTTCCGAGCGAATATTCGAAATGCGGAAAACGCGTCGTTTTCATTTGTCACAATGTTGTCTGTCGAAGGATCGTGGGGGACTTGACGAAGACATGAATATTTAGTGAACCAAATTCACGTATCGTTAGTTTAACGACGCATAAAGTCGGCGGAAAATTTGACGCTCGTAAAAGACGACTATTTATTTAAAAACATGATAACCGAAAAAATAAAAGAAACCATCACCGACACGATCACTCCAAACCGTAGAATACGGCCCCGTCATAAAACCGTCCGGGACCTGTTATTATACAAATTTCGGTTCATTTGTATAAGAATGCGGGGAAATGCAGCCTGATGGGCTTGCGATGAATACAAAAAGCAACTTAAAAATTCGACTCGAACTAATGAAAAAAACGGCGCAGCTGACGTAAGTTTTCCGGAAGTTTTCGACGTTTAAGGGTCCGTGTTTTGAACAACACGACGCTGTCCTTTATCGGGGAGATGATGTATCGCGATGCTCGCCGATTTTTTCCCGAAACTTCAGGGCCCAATATGTTCGCTTTTGTAATAAAAAATCATGGGCGAGCTAGGGGAACATGTGCGCGTCCCTATTCGCCACACGTGCTTTAAATCAAAGAATTTTACTTTTGCAATTATTGCCGGGAGTCGTCCATAAAAGACTTTACACGCCCCACATGTCCGGGTCAACAACGACGCCGAACTATACAAATTTTTATAACGTCGAAACGTTCCACTCGCGAGTCGTTTCGAAAATTGCTATAAAACGCGTCCGCCTTGCGATGTGCAGCAAATGCACTTTTTTCGAGGATGCCAGCAACAAAAGAACGTTTACAAACTCGCGGAACGTGTAGTGCATTTTTTCCAATTTGCTGCGCATATTGCGGGTTATTGATGCTTTCCAGCGTCAGGATCTATTTTGGGTTTGAAAACTACTGTAACGCCACGATCCATAACCGCGCTACGTAAAAGACGTACGTCCGTATCCATTACTGTCGAAATCATGCTGAAAGAACGAATACGTGGCGCTGTAAAGCGTCTCCTGTAAGTAGTAAATGTTAAGTCGGCACTTACTTCGGAGGATTGAGTCGCGAGTCGCATGTATAATGTCCCATCCACACGTCCCCCCTTCTGGCGGAAACGGAACAAAAACGCCTTTATGTAAGGACGGCAAAACAAGAGAAACATTCAAATTTTAACAAGACGTAGCAGTTAGGAGAGGAGCAAAAAACGCCATCCACTTGAACGACACTTAAAAGTGTCAAAGTGGTTGTTTCGTGTTAAAAGCTCGCCAGACTGTATTTGTATTGTTCGTCTTGTAAAATTCCAATTGTTTTGACGTAAAATTGAAACCTTTCGCACAATATAACGGAATGAAATTTTGTGCAGACTGAGGGCGGGCGTCAGCTGCGGGGGGTGCATAGAGGGGTTGTTCGAGACAAAGACTGAAAGCACAACTTTTATAAGTCAGCCAGATTAAAGTTGTGTAGGTGGACCACGACGCCGTCGACGCACCTGCAGGAAGCGACGCCCGACGTCACGCAAGTCGTCCCTTGAACATGTGGTCGCATTGATCGGTTCCGGGTTCCGCCACCCTTTTGCCAGACAGTCTCATTAACGGCATCGCCCCCGTTATAATAAAGAAGGGACAATGAATTTAACACCGCTTCTAAAGGATCCAACTCGTGGGTTCCTCGCCCATTTACAAAACAGATGTTGGGAGTCAATATCGTTCTTGTTTACGCTGCGAATGTGGAGGCGCGATCGGGGTCGAACTTGGGCGAAGAGACTGGGTCAAATTTAAATTCCTACCGAAAACGAAAGCAGCTCTGGGCGTCCGTTCTTCGATGGTTAAAATATTAATTTTGATTATGAACGTTCGGCAGTTTTCGTTAATCGGAAATTGCAAGTGTTGCAAGCAGATGTGAACATCAAAGGTGCTTCTTTCAAATTTACCTTGAACGGGGGCCACGGTATTTTGTTTCGTGGGTTTAAGGTCGCGGGCGATTTCACGTTGCAATTAATCTTAAAAATATAAACCTGGAACGAATTTAAATGAAATTTAATTACGAGGAGCGAATTGTGACTATCTGAAGATTACGCTAATTGTGTAACGTTTTGCAAACTACACATTATGCAAAGTAGTTGATTTATTTGTTTCCTTGTGATAACATTTATGAACAATACATTTGCATAACAAAACTAGGTTTTGAAAAGAAAATGACTGAGCGTTTTTTCGAAATGCACGCACTCATGCTCGGTTCTAAATAATTCGTTTAGCTACATACTTTTTTGTTTAATAAATAAGGGAGATGATTCGTATCTGCGTAAGTAAATTACGGCGTTATTAGTTGTTAATTTATTAAATTTAATTAGATTTGTTCCCGTTACTTTATTTTGTATTGCACATAGTTCACTGGTTGAACTGACTTAAACAAATTTTCATTTACTTTAAATTTGTAGATCTTTTCTTTTTTATTAAAAATTTATATATTATAAAGCAGAACTATAACAAATTGATCAGGAGCATAAATGTTGCAATAACAAGTTTAAGAGGAACTGATCGTCAAACTTATCCTGAATTTTCCTGGAACAACATCGCGCTGGATTTTCTCATTTCCTTGATATTTGCTTCGTGCTTTCAACACGATAAGCAATTCGTATCGTTTTTTATCCTCTCCACTATGGATTTATTCAGAATTGTTTCGCGGTGTGTATCACATTGTCTTTTTCATTTTGTAGTGGATTATTTCACACTTTTCTTTCAGAGAAAATAGCTTTAGCTTCAAATGTTGGGAAAGCAGAATAACTCATGCAGGTACTTAATTAATGAGCAATATGTAAATAACACTTGCCCATACTGTCACTATAATGGAAATATTAAAGGACTAGTTTTATAAGACACTGTTTTCTCGAACGAGTGCAGAAATGTCTTATGAAACGAGTTATTTATAGAATTTTTTGAATTGAATTGAAATTACAATGACTATCGAAAGTTGGCAGTGTCATATCACTAAATCCGACATGACCGCCTTTTGTGTATTGTTGTTTATTTCTAAGTTTCCATAAAACTAGAAGTAATGATTATAATATTCATTTACTAGTCTCGTATTAAATTGTTGTATTGGAGGCTTTGTTTAGCAAGCAACAAGTAACAATAGTAGAAAAAAAAAAAAAGATTTTCAGTCTCAGTATGTTTTATTAGTTGTTTTTCATATTATGGTTTTCTAACCGACTCGCGTTGACTGAATAGTGCTTAAAATGGAACTTATGGAGTGCGGAAATTCGCATTGTGCTGCTGTAAAATATCAATCTGCAAAAGCTCGTTTCACGTGTGACACACCTTTGTTCTTGGATCCCTTCGTCTTCGAAGTGTCAAAGAAACATTCGGAGCTTGTTCTTGACGCCGGAAACGTTGCATCAGATCCTCTCGCCGCCTGAAAAGATCCTCAGAGGAAATAGTTGTTTAAACCGTCTATAAATAGCCCCTTCTTAATTGTGATTCGTACCTATCGCCCGCTTGGGGCGACATTCTCTCGATACCATCAACAGCACAAGTTTGTAAGTCGAACGATGAAAACTGATGGCGGAAGCTCAACACAACTATGCTTTTGATTGGCGCCTCGGGCAGTGTTATGAACTCGCTTGGAAAATAAACAATCTTTAAGTTGGCAGTTCATTAGTCTTAATTGAACTACCAGTTTTTGCAGGTGTTTGATTTTATAAGGGCATTCGGTGATGATTCTTGTATGCAGCACATACATCAAACGATTTATTGGTTTTTAAGCGGAGTTATAAATTATCCATGGCGTTGCGAGAGGTCGTAAAACTATGACAACGCCATAAAATAGATTGCTCTAAAGCATCGTATCAAATCTAATCGGATTTATTCCGGCCTACGTCTGGACCAAAGAGTTCACATGAATCTTAAATTCTCCGGCATCAAATTTAGATTTTTTGACCGTTTAATACAATAAAGCCCGCGCCGTAAATAAAGTGATAAAACATGGACCATTTCGGTGATTTACAGTTGTTCCAGTTTTGCTCTGACATGTTGTTCGGAGCAAAGTTTCCACCAAACTCTTGTTTGAGATTCGCAATAAAAGGGAAAGCTCGACGCCAATTGAAACGACGTTAATCTAGTTTTTGGGCGTGCGACTGTTGATTTGTACTTCGTTCAATAATAAACAAGGAACGTGGTGCTAATTATTTTGAGCGCGGCCACAAATCGATATTATTTGAATAAACCATTACTACTCGTGCCAACGACAGGCTAAACTGTAACTGTCAAAGAAGCATAAGAGTTGGGGTTTTTTCATGTTGTGTAATTTCTTCGGGCGCGATTCGTGTGATTTTCTCCGGAGGTTATCTGCGGTGCGGACTTTTTTAATGGGTGAAATTTTAATGCGTACAGGATGTATAAGTTTGCTTTTTCTCTTGCAGTTGCAAGAAAGCGAACGTACGTGCGCAGCATCGTGTTACGTTATTTGCCCGTAGCATGAAGCCATTTAAAGCTTCATGTTATTTTCCAATTAACTTACGGCTCAGCAGTGTCACAGTCGTTGCCTCATCGGAATGTAAACGCAAGCAGCGTGAAGGCAAAAGTCCAACAACTCGCGATGTAACGGTCAAACCGCAAATTCGCGAAAAACCATTTTTGAAAACTCCTCCATGTGTTCGACATGCGAGTGCTTAAGACGTAACGACCGGAACGATTACGTCTTCATCAAAGCCGAATGGTGGTATCTGTTTGGAAAGCGGCGTCGTCGAATTTTGTAAACATAACGATCCGATAAATCGTCTTAATGTCCGGCAATTCGGAATTTGGGGTCAATAGAATCCGTGAATCACTAATAAAATTTCCTACGTGCAGATCCTGACTCACTCTCGCTTAATGCCCCATTAATGATGGAAGCGTAATTGTTTACTATTTACTCGGTGACTAAGTGTTTTGGAAGCCGATTCGGCTGTACAAATTTAAAGGGCGCAGCTGCTGCACTTGACATTTTGAACCCTGCTTTAAGTGAATTAACAATGGGGCAGAAATAATTGTGTTAATTCGATGTAGGAGCGCTTCTTGGGATGCCGCCGCGCCACGTTTTTCCATCGTTGTTAATTTGTATGGGAAGAATACGAAGAGTTTTTAATTGACGACGAGGAAATTATGCATTATCCGTAGTTGCGTGCGACATCTAATAAATTATTTATTGCATTTGCAAAAACCAATTTGAAAAAGGGAAGTGGCGCCTCGACAAAATTTTAAATACAAAGCTCTTGCACAAGATGGTGCCCATATCAATCCAACACTGCCTTATTTGCGCTCCTTCTAAGTACAACTCTTAATTTATTCTTGCTTAAAAAGCCTCACAATCAGTCTGACTTGGTGGTAAATCGTTTTTGTTGACGATTCCTTATACGGTAATCTATATTTGCGACACTTGCTGTGCCGTTATTACACAGTAATGACGCTTTCGATCCCAGATAATTACAATGATAAGAAAAAGACGTCACTGCAGATGTTAAAAAAGAGCAAATCCGTTCCACATCCAATTAAAGCTCTTACATGCAATGTGTGTCAGTAGAATCAATTATAATGATATACGATACGTTATGCTATTGATTTATCGTTTGGGCTAAACGAAGCGGTGATATTTATAAGCAAATTATATGTTGGTCTGATTCATTATGCTACATAATTATGTAATTGCCACGATTCTCTGTTGGCTTTGAATTTTTCAATCAGCGTTAGAAGCTGACCAAAATCGGGGTCGTCGACGAATTTAACTTTGCCATTATCGCCTGCCGAAACGAAAACACTCTGTTTGCTTTGCCTTAGCACAACTGTAGTAATAGGTAATAAAAAGTTTTGTGTATGGAGTGTTATTTATTTTATTTCGAAACAAGGAGCGTAACGAGGACGCTCCCGAATTATAACCGGCCGACAGCTTCATTATCTCAAAATTTTCGCGTTTGGGTCATTATAAATCACACGTGGAGTACGGTTTCCTTACGTCATTAGATCACCCCTCGTGTGCCGCTCCTGCGTGCTTCCGGAGAGGTGTTATCTGGAAATCAACGCCAGAAACAAACGACTTTTGAACTGCTATCAGTTCTGGCGTATAGAAAGAAGTATTCAAATAGTCATTTGTTTGATACGGGTTATGGGGAAAAGTTCGGAGGAGCGATTTTTTTACATTGGAAATGCATTACGGAGCTCTTGGAATTTAAAACTCGCGTCAGGGTTATTTCGCCACTTTTCGCCATTCCGGCCGACGTTCTCGGAGTTTGAACATGTGAGGCTTAGCGTAATGACGCTGGAACATGTTGGGATATTGTACTTGCATTACGACCTCAGACACAAAAGAATTGCTGCTGTTTTATTAACGAAACTTGTTTTTTTGTGTTTCGATGGGAATTCGCGGTTTGCTGATACTTCTAATGACTCCAACGTTAGAATTTATAAAAATGATGGCGCAATAAAGGTCAAAACGAACTAGCTATGTATTTCCCACGAAACGACTTTTAGAATGTTTAGTTTGACATTTGGAAATATTTGTGTTGTATGTAAAACCAAACATGTTCGCGTTTAGAAATGTGTAGGTTTCATTGTACATATTTTTGGAGGATATTTTTACGCAAAGACGTCCTCCAGCCTCTTCTGCAATCGTGATGCAACTGCAGTTTTTTTCCAACGTTTGTTGAATGGTCGCGGCCCATTTAATATCGCCGTTTTCCACTTCAATTTGGACGCAAGTTATTTAATGCAGGAAACGTTTGCTGCTTTGTTTTGCACTGTTTTTGGCTATTACGGTTCATTGATTTGAAACTGAAATGAAGTAATGAAAATCTGAACCGACCAATGCGCGTGATAGATGACTACAAAGCGTCATTTTATCTATTCCAGTTGCGGACGTCAGCAAATAGATTTTGAATTATTATATTTGCAAACACGTGTTTGCGCCCCATTTTCCAACAAGCTCTGAAAGTGGCGATTATAAATCGATCAAAGAATTATTCCCTTGTTTCGCGGGTTCGAAGTATTCTCGGCACGACTATGCAAAAAATACCCGTAAACCTCTAAAGAGCTTTTATGAACAATTTCAGTTCATTCCGATCCGTGATAGTTTAGTTTTATCGCGTGCCTTGAAATAAGGGCGCTTTTATTATACGAAACACAATAATAATACGTGTCCCACATTCGCGGCTCAAAAAGCACGAGTTCGGTGTTAGGCGCGTAAAATTGAAGGGTTACATAACAGCAAGTCGAAGATGTGCCTTCTTGGTCGGTAACAGTTTCGTTATCGCGAAGGGCATAATTGAGAGGAACAGATATCACGGCCACTAATTACTCCGCGGTCTGATAAGGGGCCATGATAACTCGTATTATTAATTTGTCAGGGCTGTCATGTAGCAGTCGTGTTGCGGTATCTTAGATCAGTTTATTCGCCCGCTCCTTGCGCCATTGTCGCATCCTGCGCCTTCGGCTGTTTTCTTCTGCTAATAACTTCGCTTCAGTTTGACTTTCTGCACATATTAATGTGCCAACTTCTGCGGATTCGACCGCAGCTGCTTTGTCTCTTATTCATAGTGTTACCGCGGCAACGTCTACGTGTTTTTCCTTCGAAGGGCTGTTTTATGGTTCGAAATTGGTTTAGTTTTATGTCGACAGGTACATAAACCGTCCCATTTGATCTATTTAGGCAACGACGGATATACTTCATAATTAATCCGTACCTTCCGTTCGGTTCGGATCTCCGCTTGTTTATCCATCACCGACGATTAAATCTTTTTTACATCCCCCAAAAAGCCAGTCGCTCATGTTTAATCTCGCGAGCGAAAAGCATTTACTTTTCCATTGTAACTTTTTCGACTACATTACATCGGGAGCTTTTAAAATTTTTTCGCTTGATTTATTTCGAAAACCGTTTGAAAATACAAAAATGCACAACGAAAGTTTGCCGGGGAACGCCGAATGTTGCCAAGTCATTGTTCTTGCGAAATGGAACACTTTGGGTTTTTTGTCCGCACAAACAAACAGCGAGCACATCACGAATAAAGAGTATTGTGTTTTCTGCCGCATTGTTTTGCATATTAATAAGGAGTACGTTGACGTCTTGAAAGGCGGCAGGTGAAAGTGGGATTTGGTGTCTTTATTAGCACCAGAAGAATGGTATTGCTGTCTTTCATTCGTTCCAACAAAAAGATTTGTGAATACGGAACTCATAACATTGATGGATTCGACTAACAAACTCATTGTATTGAATTCTTTTGTGTAAATTGTTATCCAAACGGCCGGTCCTGACTTGATTCCCAAAAACATAATTAATAATAATATTTCACATCATGATAGAAAGTTATCTACCTTTGAAAATAAAATGCAATCGCAGTTGTTTTGTTATGGCAAATCACTGTGATATGTCATAGTTGTAACTTCCAAGTTTAATCCAAATTGGTGCATTTTTTTTCTGTATGTGGAGATGAGGCTTGTATTTGTTACTTGTTATTTAAATATATGACAAAGGGACTACAATAAATGGGATGTGTACAAAGAAACAATCAAGAATCTGAAGGCTGCGATTCACAAGAAAAGGTCTCACAATCACGCCCAGAAATCTCTTCTTCTGAATGACAATTGCAATTTCCAATTTCAAAAAACTAACACTTCCTTCTAACGAAGAAGTGGATGAACTTGTATTTTACAGAATTACCAAAATATCTTTATTGGAGAAATGTTTGAATGTGTGTAAGCGTTCAAGGATCATACCTCCATCATGACTAGATTTATAACTTTATAAACTCTCCTCGTAAGTAGTAATTATCAGTGATGAAATGATTAGAAACATATGACAATTAATACGGAATGCAATAAGAAACTAAGATTTCTGAAATTGAATAAAGACATCAGATACAAGCATTACATGCCATTAGGCATACAAAATTAAGAGTGGACCAATGGAAAATGTTAACAGATTCAGAGCTGGAAACCATGCAAAAAGATATATTTTGTAGAAAATCGTGACAAAGACAAATTAAAAATTGAGGTCTCTTTAAAATTTTATTGAAAAGTTGGTTTCGTCGACACCTATTTAAATTTGAGCACAACGGAGTCATTGCATTTTCGTAACTCTCAAGAGCGACATTGTCCCGAAATGATATTTTGTTTATAATTAGTTAGGAAATTGCAGAATTGTATTCTACAGTGCCTATTAAATTAGATATAATGCTGAGCAACTAGCATTCAGATATTTTCATTTGAGTAAATTCGCTTGCGCCGCTTTTGCTGACAAACTCACTAAAACAAATTTTATCAGACCAGCCAAGTTTCATAAGGAGAACTGTTTTTATCTAATTTAAAAGGTTTTTTCCGACAACATCTCTTCGGGACGGTTCTGTTTTCCCTGGAGATATGAATGATTTAACATGGAATTTTTAAATCGGCTGACGGCATCCCATGAATTATGCATTTGTGCATTTTTTTCCTTTGGCTTAATTGACATTTGTTCGGTATTCATAAATGCAGAATTCACATATTAAGAACGAGGAGCGCCATACATCTGCTTTGACGTTTATTGGAAATGATGTAAGTTTGCTTTTATGGCGTTGATGTGAAAAACGTGATTGTACATACAGAGCGGCGCAAAATTCTAGCTTCTTTCCATAATGTGCCCAATAAAACTAAGACAATTAATCTAATTTGGCTCGGTTGAGATTCATACTATTAATAAACGTCGGCCTGAAAAATATGTACCGAACTGTCGGTAATCAATCTATGCAAAAGTGGTTCACATGTAGTCGTTTTGTGCCGGCAAACTTTTAAATATAATAATTCCGCAAGCTGTATTTGTCTAATGGCCTAGAACGCAACTTTTAGATAACAATAGAGCGTCGGACGGGCTTTTGAAAAATTAATTACTAAACCTTCTATTTTCGTTTGAAATGAAACGCGAAGCATAATTAATGATGGATTAATTAAAATAATAATAGATCGCAATTTCTGTAAACAATCGAGTCTGTTCCCGTTTTCTCGAGCAATAAATTATTTGTGAAAACACTCGAAAGCGTTTTGTGCCCGACTACAATGTAGTATTTATAGTTATTATTTTATAAATAGGTTTTGATTACGATTTATGCTCGCCTCGAACGACAAATAAAATTCCTTCTTCAACTTCAATTAACTCGTAATGGTAACCTCCATAAAGACGATTCCTAAAAACAAGTCCGTAAAAGAAGTCCTTCGAGATCATAACTTATTTTATTGTCGCTTGATATTGCATTCGACTTTGATGCAGGCAAAGTTCAATTTGACACATCGTTAGAATTTCACGAGCGAAAGCGCTCAAACGAACTTTTTTCCTGTTTCTGGTAATAAAGAAATTCAGTTGGGGTTTCTTCTATTTAGCCGTGGAGGGTGGGCGTTCGACGACGCTCCACTCTTTCTATTGATCACTGATTTCATTAATACCTTCGCTGTGACTCCTTCAAAGGCCCCTTTTTAAGCGACATTTGCTCGGCGAGAATTTCAATTTTCGAAGTGCTAATAACGCACCGCGTCGCCGTCTAAATTTAAATGAGTCGGTGAGTCGGAATCGTATTCTCTTCTGTTCGCTGCGGCGTGCTCGACTTTTGTCTTAAGACACGCATCATCGATTCGGCCGCTCCTTAAACTTTTAGCGCATTTCAATAATAAACGATGCGGCCGGCATAGTTTACAACTTTCTGATTTAATTTGGCCGGCGCCCCCTTGTTCATGTTAGATTCGTCCGTCGCTTTTTGCCGCCACAAATTTGAGATATGAAAAATAAAAAGTGCCTTATGAAAGAAAGGCAATATTCTTGTCTTATGAACTGGGGGTCCGGCTGAAATATTTCTGAAAGAAGGTCACGTCTGCTGTCGATTCATGCAGGAAATGAAAAGCTGGCGGCCAAAGGTGTCGTGATTACGGTTTTGCGATATGTCGGGCTTTACCCCGAACGACATTCTTGGAGATTTTATGTTCGTTCGAAAGAAGATTATGTCAGTTACACTGAGATGTTACGGCTTGGTTGGCGCGATGTGAAAAACTTCACCACGACTGACAACTCTCCCGTTCAGCTTTCAGCAGTTTGCCACGAGCGTAAAGAGGCTCGCCCGGCGCATCCACCAATTCCGTTTAATTCGCCCACTATTGTGATTCATGTCACGGTGTCAATCGATTTGTAGGACGGATTTGGTATCTGTTTCGGCGTTTATGACCCAATAAAACTAATTCCCTGCCATTGAAAGGCAGCCTCGCAGCTGAAGTAAAGCCGTAAGTGCCGTAGACTCATCTAAATTTTACAACTCTTGTAGGTACAGTTCTGAAAAGGCGACATTTTCCCAAACGCAACCGGAATGTTGATGCCACGCAGCGGCGATGGGGGCGCTCGGTTTATGGGGGCGAACGGTGGTACTCGGGGGACGCCGCATCCGCATCAATAAGCGATGAGTTATTTATACGGCTTTTCTACAGCCGGAAACATGCAGATTAGAAGTCGTATTACGGCGCGTTTTTCACCCAAAACAAAACCGTTTTAACGTTTTCATTATTTTAAATGTAAATAATGACTGTCTTCGGGGTTTTGAATATTATATCACCGTTTCCGGCTGACTTATTGCTTGTTGGATGTTTGAGCTCCATTTCGTCGTCTTAATTTTTTTTTACATAACGACGAACGTTTGACTGTTGTTTTGTGTCTTCTGTAAGCGACGTGTTTTTCAGCGACGCATTATCTTTATAATAGCTTTTAAAGAAATTCACGTTGAGATTAATAATAAGTTTCGGGATGAACAACAACCGTCGCCGAAAGCTTTGTTGGGCGAAACGTGTGTTTTTGACGTAATGAATTTTCTAATATGATAAAATGCACGTTTTGATGTAGCCGCCGAATGGAGAGTGTCTGGGGAAATATTGTTTAAACAGCAAACTAACAAACCGGTGCGCATGGACTGCTATCCAAGTTTAAATTGGATAATTAGTTGTAGAAGTAAATGCACAATAATTGCCTGAAAGCACTCATTACAAAGTTCGTAAAAGGACATTAAAATCAAAGTTGCAATGTAACATTCTCGGATACGCGCCATAAACAGGCTCACAATATGAGTAAGCGACTAAGATAATTTCGCCGGCGGCTTCCAAATCAGTTAGAAAATTGCCATCTTCGATTAAGGGAAATCGCTTCAATTATGTTCCAATTTGGAGGGAGCTCTTTGTCCGTTCAAGTTTCAATTACGTGAATTTATCAGGAACAACAAAGCGTCTAAAATTGTGTTGATAAAAGTGCCTCGAACCAATTAATTTCGGCCCGCAGAATGAGAAGCGGCGCCGCCATCGTCGATCGCCTAAAACAATTAAAAAGTCGGATGAATTAGTGCGCGTTGGTTTTCGGGGTTGGGTTATCTGAACGCGGCTTCCGGCGCGGCTTTCCGTTTCCGGTTTGGCCAATCATGAGTGGTGGAATGCGGCTAAACAGACGCCGGATCATCGGGAACCACGGTCAAGTGACGACGGGACGTAATATGGTTTACCTTCCGGACAAATTGCCTCTTTTTTCCTGAGGGCACCATTTGGAGGTCAAACGTCGATTCGCACGTCATTGTGCGAGATTTCATCTCTTCCAGAAGAAAACTTCTGGCGAACAATTGTTATTGAGGGTCAAACTAATAAACATCATCTCCGCTGATCCATATATATACTTGTATGGCAATTTTCACATTTTTACTACTTAGAATGTTTAATTTTTCATATTACTAGAGTCTTATGTAGAGTTCCCGAAACGAAACAAACAAAACGTCCAAAGTGATTAGAATTTAATTTTATTTTTCAACTTATACCCTCTTTTTCAACACTTTTTATCCAACGATGCTCGAGAGCCAGAATCCCGTTTCGAAAGTGAGTTTCCGGAAGGTCGTTTATTATTGTTCAACCACATCGTCAAATCTCTGTCAAGAAATTTTTTACTTTTGGAAACAAATGGTAATGTGAGGGACCTATATTTGGTGAATAAGGATGTGGTAGGATTTCGTTGTCTATTTCCTTTAATTTTGCCATGGAAACTGTACAGGTGCACTTGGATTATATTGGTAGAAGATGATTTTACTTTCAGCTATACCCGATCTTTTTTCGTGAATATTATGTCTCCCTGATCTAAAAGGTTAGCATAATATGCCCTCGTTATAGTCTGCCCCTTTGAAAAGTAATCCATCAACAGTCTCCCTTTAGCATCCCAAAAAATTGACGCGATCAACTTTTAATCGACTAACTTCCGGAATCAACATGGATTTTTTTAAATAAATTTCTCCATTTGTTGTACTTTTTCATCTTCAGGTCTTGCTTAAATTTCAAGTTCAATTCGAAATTGTGCAATGAAGGTGAAGAAAAATGCCCCAATGTATCCTTCATGTCAGCATGAATATTCATGGCCGACCAACCCTTCTTTACAAAATATTTTATAACGGCGTGACACTCGATTTTATCCATGTTTGAAAATACCTTACGCCTTTTTTCAAACCGCTCTAAGAACAAAACGATTTGACGGAGTGGCACGGCACTAAATAATCCAAAAAATTGTATTTCCTAAAAAAATGGATTTTAAATGGGCGCCAATTGGTCATTCCGAGAACACGTATGTTTTTGTAGCTGCATCATGCAGTTCATCTCTTATTTTTATATCGTTACATTCACAGTGTCCAACAAAAGTAAAGAAGCAAATTTAATTTATCAATAAAAAATTATTATGGATTAGAAATTTTGACAAACTTTTTTCTAAGGTAATGATAGACCCTCACTGCAAAAACTAAACAACAAAAATCGAGTTTCAATAATTATTTTATTTGTTATTTTTATTTTACATCCGGGACAAAAGTTAGTAAAGAAACATTTTACAAATAGTAGCTACTTAAGATAAAATACTTTATTTAATAGACGTAGTTGTTCAAATGTTTTGTGAGTTTATTACCTGTCAAAATGCCTAAAGACAAACGTTTATCAGAATATATTCATAAACTCATAACTAATAAATTTAATTCTGGAGAAAAGCAAATAGAAATAGACATTTGAAATGACAACTAGACATAATTAAAAGGGTTAATTCAAAAACAATTAAATCGTAAAGATACGAAGTAGTGTATTTGTTGCGCTCAATACTCGATTTTGGACAATGCCCAAAAAAAAATTGTACAAAACTACCAGCGAATATGTCCCAAGCCACAAATTCTACATTTAATCGGCTATTGAGTATTACAAAATGCACAGTATTAGTTTTGCACATGTCGACGACCAAAACTAGTTCTGATTGTTTTATTGAATCAAAATCTGAATAAAAGGGAAGGTGGATGTGATTGTTTGAAGAATTTTTTATAAACAACAACAACGAAGCTTATTGACAGAGCATGTTCTTGTCGAAAAAAATGTATTGCTTATGCGATTCTAAATGCCACTTTTTGTTCAAATAAATAATTTTAAATATCTAATTGATATTTGTTTAAGAAAAGTTTTATTTTTTGTTATATTCGTGGCAGTATCCAAATAAAATATATTTAATTGTTGTTTTTTTTTTACTTAAATATTGTTTCCAGATTTGAACAGTTAAAAAGCGCAAAACACTCAACACTCAAATAACAGATTAAATGCAAAATATTGGGTTTGGGACATATTCGTTGCGCATTTTTTTCGGGCAGTGTCCAAATTCGAGTATCGAGCGTAACATATCTGGTGCTCCAAAAACTGGAAGACCTCGAAATCTTCAGCAACTGACAAAAGATTTAAATTAATGGTATCCATCCAAAACCTTTTCGCATGATCATCTCAAATAAAAAATAACTCCTGGATTTAAATATGTCCCTTTGTACTATACGACCTCGTCTTGTTGTTGTGGGAAATGGTCGAACACAAAAAACAAAAAACAGACGATCTAAACCGAAGTTTGCTCGTGAGCATCTAAATTGGGCCACGGAAAAGTCAAAAACGGTATTGTTTTCTCACGAAAAAAAATACGACATAAAAGTGGGTGTACGGCGGTCAAAAAATGAAAGATTCAACCCAAAGTACACAAAAAGGACGGTGCAGGAAATGTTAAAATTTGGGGATCTGGTTCAATATGGTGCATTGATGGAATGATGGATAGATTTGTGTACCTAGATATTTTGCAGAATCAGATGCCGCTAAAACAATTCAAAACATTCTGCGAAATTAGTAAAGGACTGATTAGCTGCTGAAAATGTCACTATAAAGCCCGGATATAACTCCCATTGATAATGTGTGGAATAAATTCGAGGAAGTTCGAGTAAAAAATATGATTTTAAGGAGTTTTTATTAAATCCAATTAAATATTGCAGCACTACATCGACAACAACCTTATGCATAGATGTGTTAAAGTAATACAAAGGAAAGGTTATGCAACAAAATGCTGAATACATTTTTGATTCTTTACTTGTGAACGCTTCAAAATGCAAAAAAAGTTAATTTCTGTAATTCTTTCAAATATTTATTTTATGGTTATGGTGTGATTTGTTTAAAAACAACATGTTATAGTAAAAACAGATTTATTTCTAATACAGATTTTAGAAATTTCTTAAACAATTACTGGTTATTGGTTACTTTTGGCTAAACTTAATCTTTTACCATAATTGTTTATAAATGTCTTCAGTGAGAGAGATTGTGGAAGAGCGTCGAACATTCAATAAACTGAAAACTTTCTCCCGTCCAATGGGCGGATTCGGTCCCATCCCTCCGGCGTCCTGCTGACAGTAATTTAATTTGGGCGCGTAAATATTTTACTCTTTCGGTATACAGCGGAGGTAAAAGCCGAACCCGATTGTGTCAAAACTGACGCGTTATCTCGGTGGATGTCCGTCCGGATTCCATTTTTCTAAACGCCGATTAACTCTTATTAAATCGCTCGCCGACTTCTGTCTGTTAGCTTTACCGTTTTGCCACACATTGTGAAAATATTTGCAAAGACGTCTTGTCGAACAAGAGGTGCAGAATTTGCGTCATAAATTCTAATCGACGAGCAGTTTCCTCCCCACACGTAACATAATACATCGTATTTATAAGTTAGTACGTTGCTTCAAGAATAGATTAGCTTGCTGTTGTGGCTTTAAAATTAATAGTCTCCTCTGTTGGCTCGATAAATATGGAAAACTCCGAACTCGAGCTTCGTTCGATAAGTAAATAGCAATTTGGAGTGTGCGGATGATGTTTCATTTATCTGTGCAATTTCGCGATACACACCTTTTATTGGGAGCGACGATTTGTACACAAATACCTGTCGAAATAAGCGGATTCTGCAAACTCGGAAGCAATTAGTCGATTCGAGACAAATATAATCGAGTTAGGAACAAGACGTCAACGGAAAATTTGATTCAGTGCACTTGCAGATCGTTTATTTCTTCGACGACAGCAGCCGCGAGTAATTACAGCGCGGGTCCGTATCACAATTTTCATGTTCGGTTATTAAGGAAGCTATGTCCAGGTCCAGCAGAGTTCGATAAAATCCCGGTTCTCCGAGTCTTATCCGTGGAAATTCGAGTTCGGCCATTAGTCTCGGTTCGTGTTTTACGACTGGCAAAACCAAAACTTCAGCCGGGATAAGATCTCCGAGTCCAGGATTCCGATGCATCTGACACGAAACGTAATTTTCAATACTTCAATATCAGGAATGGGACGGCCAACGTAATCCCGAACTACTTACCTAACTGGATTACTGCAAATGCCATCCTGCATTTGGAGCGCAGCTCGCTCGGAATTTTACTGTCCAATGAATAATGCATATATTTGCGATGCGACAACTCCGTTCGCCGCAATAAACAAATTGGGGGTGGTCGTTATATTTGCATCAAATAAACGAATTATTTTGCGCGCGAAGAACTGTTTTAACATCCGCGTTGTTTTACCCTAATCCGTTTTTATTTCAGCCGGCATCGCCGACAGAATAATCCCATTCTGGCCATTGAAATTATTTCATTACCTTGTTTGCGGCAATTTGATCACCACGCGCATTTCTAACTAAAATTGCGTCTTATTTGACACATTTTAACATAAAATGATTTGCATCCATGTCTGTGTAACTTTTTCGGGAAAATAAAACAAATTGTGGCCACACTAAAAAGTGAGTCAAGGAACCGCACAATTTAATAAGGGCAAAGAGTGCATTTTTGCTAGGAGAATTTACTTACATTGTAGAGTTGCGAGAGTCCTGGTTTGTTGGACGGATGTGGGGTTCGAGGATTCGTTTGAAATATTTAGTTGGTGTCGTAAACCCGTGGCAAGCCGGAAAAGGGCATAAACTCCATAAAATTGAATTGTTCAATATTTACTTTATCTGCGGGCAATTCATCGTGCGTGTATGGTTTTTGTCCGTGTTCGATAAATCGACTTAGTAAATTGAGTATAGAGATACGAGAGTTCGATAAAATACAGCTATTACAGCGGGAACAAGATTGCACAGATCCTCTCGCTACAATGTTACAGGTTTATGGCTTTTAGCGGCGCTAAATTGAGGCGAATAACTCGCAGCCCTGGAAATAATGAAAGTCGTCGCTATCTGGTCGTCTTATGTACCCAATTATTATACCGTTACCGGGATTTATCAAAAATTCCCGCTGCATAATTGCTGATGCAATAATCGAGGCGGACGGCGGCGTCGGCGACGTCGCTTCTTCGCCAAGACGAGATAAATATTAAATATTCATCATGGCCGCAACACGGAGCGATCACCGGCCGCATATGAATGAGGCATTAAGACGCGATCTGAGGACACGCAGCCTCTAATTTATGATAATCCCATAAAGTGTATTTTGACTGCAAAATTCAATTCGTGCCGTCTTCAACCTATTTAGGTTTCTTATTCGATTAAAGGAAATTTTCGACGTTGAATTCGGGATTACAGCGAAAACAACGTGGCCGATTTGCATTCTTCGACCCGCCCGCCTTCGAACTCTCGACATCCAAACAGGAAGAAGTAATATTTCCGACCCTTCCGAAATGAGCTGGTTATTAGCATTATTTGCCCTCAACTTGAGAATAATTTTTCAGTAGTCCATCAATCATGTACATCAGCTAATTATTGACTTCAGTACTTTTTAACACTTAAAACGTAACCAAATTAATACGGGCGAAAGGTCAAAAGGTGAGGCCATCTTACCGATTTAAATACACAGAGAGGTTAACGACATTACAACGCTAGATTTGATTAAGAGCTTGCTTAAACTTTGAAAGTTTCGTCCAAGGTTTTTGTTGGCGTTGGGTCACAGTGGATGACTTCAAAGAGTTGTTTGTATTAAAAATCAGCATCCCGACAATGAACTTATACAACTATTTATACATTTATAAATTAAACTTGCTAGCCAAGGTAAAATGATTAATGCTGATGTTTTGCTTCATAATTTATTGTTTAGGAAATGCAGTCTGGTGTTTATGCATTATTTTGCCTTCAAAGTGCACACAAAATACAAATGATTTAACAACATGAAAGGCTTCTATCGTAAATGTAATAACGTGAAAAAAGTATTTTAGAGATTCTTATTACAGCTTGCAAAAGCTCGGAAAGCACATGCAGCTTATTATTTTCAGCGATTGAAACCTAAAAAATCACGAGGCCACAAGTAAGTGGACCTTTCAAGTCGCAACTGACAAATTTATTACCAATATTACAAAACGTGATATTAGTTGCAAAATTGTATTTTTCTACTTCGCGTTTATAAAGCACTCAGTCGAGTGCTTTAATAGCTTTTTGAGCTTCGTAATAGAACTAGTGTAATTTAGTTTTTCTAGGACGGTAAAACAAAACGTTACAATTATTTTAGTTTAAATTAGCTTTCTCCAGTTATTATAAACATTAATCGATTCTTTGGATGTGTCTTCAGCACTTAAGTTAATACCAGATACAATATTTTGCTGAAAATTACTTTTATCAAGTGTTCTGTCGTCTAATTGCATTTGAAAATCGAAATTTAAATTTTGACAATTGTCAACCAATCCATGCAAAATTCTTCGAATTTTAAAATTGCAAATATTTAATTAAAAATTGCATAAAAGATGCAATAGAAAAAATAGTATAAAAAGTTCGTTCATAAGGCTATTATGGCTTCGCCGATCGTATTATACACTTGGACTCGTGCAATAAAATATGTCTTATGGAACTCGTTCTTTATTACGCTATTACTAGTTGGCCCGTGCAAATAATTCGCAGAAAATTCGCTTGAGGAGTAGATGTTAGTTAAAGAGCTTGTCAATATTAGCCCGTGTAAATAATTCTTATAGAAAGCGTTTTTGGAGTAGTAGATGTTAGTTAGACAGATTGGCAATAAATGACCAAAATGACCCGTGCGAATAATTCGCATAGGACGCGCTTGGGGAATGGGACATGTCAATAGATGGCGCTTGTAATTAAATTAATAAGCAGTAGATGGCGCTATGACAAAAATCCGGTTTTGAATCAAACAAATAGGTGGCGCCATGACAAAATCGGTTTTTAATCAATTTAAAATAAACATTAACATTTTGAACTGTTCCTGTGGGATAGATGTTTTTGTTTATCATAGAGCAAGGGACCGACATGATTTTTTGCATAGTGGTAGATTTTTTACGTAGTTTTTAACGTATTAGGGAAATGATTAACGAGAGGAAAAAGTAGGGAAAGAAAGGAACCTTCTCAATGGGAGTTTATCGATAAATAAATTGAGAAAAAATTCGGATAGTTTGAACTGGGACTCGAACCCAGATCCTTCGATTACATGTCGAGAGCTGTATGTAATATAGTGTACAGAACGGTATTGTAATAAATAAATAAATAAATAAATAAATAAGTCAATCAATGAGTTACAAGTTTCCTAATTTTTTTATATAATATCATACTGTTTCTCACAGCACCGTAATGATACGGTTTTTCATAATCATCAGGCCGTCAATTCACAAACATACACATCAAAATTTCCACGCGAACGAAGTCGTGGGCAAAGATTAGTAGTACCGGGTGACTATAAATGATTGACTTAAATTTAGGTGATTGGCAACAGTGAGCAATTGGTACCAGATTAACTGTCGTCGTGATTTATGTCTATTAACTTTTCAGGTTACAATATTGTTGTCAAAAAGTGTAACTTACTGAATAATGGCGAACGAAAAGTGCCAAATAACGGAGAAAATGGTTACAGCGAGTGATCGAAAAAATCTTCCAGTTGTAAAAACCATTTTGAAAACAATTCTGACATGGGCAATTTTTAAATTTGAAGTTTATTTGACAATTTCACCTTTGAAAATCAGTGTACCCAATGGAAGAGTTAAAAAATATTTCCAACCTAACACAAAAAATGTCAATCATTTATAGTCGCCCGGTATATAAATGATTGAAATAAATTTAGTTGATTGGCAATATTGAGGCATTTGTATCATATTAACTATCATTGTGATTTATGACTATTCAGTTGTCAGGTTAGAATTTTGTTGTCAAAAAGTGTAATTTACTTCAGTTGTAAAATCCATTTAGAAAGTAAAATTTTTAAATTTGACGTTTATTTGACAATTTGAAAATGAGCGGACCCAATGGAAGAGCTAGAAGACATTGCCAACCTAACACAAAAAATTGCAATCATTTATAGTCACCCGGAATAAAGCGATTAGGAGAACTAAAAAAAGGGGACTGCGACTTTCGAAAGAGTGTTACAAAATTTCGATCTTGAGTTGGAGAAAGTTGAAATTAAGTTTTTTGTTAATAACAGTCTCGGACACAATGCACAAGGTACAGCCGTGGACAGTCAAGAATAACACCCGTGTTACGCAAATACCGACTCTATGAGATATTGTCATTGAGTCGGTATTTGCATCACACCCGCCGGCTAAAGTGTTATTCTTGACTGTCCACGGTTGTACCTTCTTCGAGAAATTACACCTCCTGGTCTTGGTTTAGACGTCATTTGAGAACATTGTCATGATTTTCGCCACATTGCTGTAAATATTTTTCACTGCAATCAAAGACGATTTATTATTATTATTATTATTATTATTATTTTTTTTTTTTTATTATTATTTGACAGTTTCGTAGGTCTACATTGGAAAAAGTAAAACAAAATCTAGATTCCGCAGCCTCCTGAACCTCCGTTTTTTTTCTTTGAACGCTCGTTATTTAACTTGGTTTGTAACAGGTGAAAATGTGTTGAAATCTGTCACGTCCTTTTGGCCCGTTTCGGACTGACACTCCGTATCGCTGATATAACGAAGCTACGCATGTTTTCGCACGTCCAGCGGCCGTAATTACAAATCCGATCCGACAAGGAGATTAGCGCGGAATAATCCGGGAGAGCT
This sequence comes from Eledona agricola, assembly GCA_964023215.1. Lineage (NCBI taxonomy): Eukaryota > Metazoa > Arthropoda > Insecta > Coleoptera > Tenebrionidae > Eledona > Eledona agricola. The sequence continues at coordinate 22,487,781 of OZ026855.1, forward strand.
CTTTGAACCGCTCAAAGGAGGACCGGACCCGGCAGGTGATTTTATCATTTTTATCGTCGTCCTTCGCTTGCGGTTCGTTAGACCGGACGGAGGAGCACTTGGATGGAGTTCGGCAATTGTCGCCCGTATTTGCACGAAACAGAACCGGACTGATTATCTGGGCCGCTAATCTACTTTCGACGGCCGCTCCTGTCGTATACTTTCCACAACTTTGACATAATTAGTTTAGGACAGGTAGTAAAACGAGGAAAGTCCGCGGCCCGTTTTATCTCGAACACGCATTTCCACTCTCAAAGCTCTCGCCGGTTCGACTTTGAACTTGAACTCACGGTAATGAGATGTTTTTGGCAACAAAGTAATCACGACCGAAATTGGAAAATAATTTTTCCGGCAAACGAACACGGATTGGAAAATTGCGCACTTTTATTCATTGCCGGGGAAACTTTTCCGCTCACTTTGACTGCGTCCGAGTGGAAATACAAAAGTTTATAAACAAAGTTCATGGCCGGAAGCAGAAATAAAAATTTATGTTGTCTGGGTGCGGTGGAAATCTGCCCGAGGAAAGCTCTGATCGTGATGTTTTGAATAATGGCGACGGGGGAGTTTTTATTTAAGAAATTAATAGCGATTAATACGGGGGATTAAGATCTTGTATGAATCTCAAGACAGAGCTTAAAACGAACGGATTTATAAATCCTGAGCCTGGCCCGGCCTGTCGTGATAAATACAGTATTAATATTATTAATGCTTTAGAGAGCTTCAAGCAAAGCTGGAAATATTTACGTGCAACGCTGTTTACGAAAATAAATTTGACGTAAGATTGATGATTAAACTTTCCTAATTAATCGTCTTGAAAAAATCGGTGCTGTGGGTGTTCGGATCTGCCGATTTATCATCACGCAATGAGTTAAATCAGAGGAACAATATTTAACGCTATCTGTCAAATGTCTTATATCAATATTACGTACAACTTGTTTATATTTCGTGCGTTAAGTCAAACAAAACCGTTTATTTATTCACAAGCACCATACAACGGTTAATTCGCGATTCATTCTGTTTATTGGATTTGTTCGGATTACGATCCATTAGACAAATGAGAATAGAAATTCTTCGGTCACAACGACTGTATCGACTCAGGACCGTGCTCAGGAAGTGTGAAGGATGATGACCTCGGTTGGACCGCTGCCATCGAGGATTCTGGGCATATCCGCCCCGGTTCGCAGATAAACTCGTTGCATTATTTACGTTTAGCGGGGCTATAATTTAAACCGAATTTATTCGTCCCAGGGAACGCCGGAATCGGGCCAACTAGCAACTTTTAATTGGCGCGAACCGGGAATTCACCTCTTCATTCGAACGGGGGGCGAATCTCGGTTCGGATTTACGACGCTCCGGACAAAAAATCCGGGAAGAATATGTGAAAGGGTCTTCCGGAGACACGGTCGCGTTTGCCACGTGACTAGGTCGAGTTGATTGCCGGGGTCCGCAGGAAAGTCCATCGGAGGCTGCATTTCGATTGTGGCCGCTCCCGATCCGATACATCCATAAATCAACACCGCGTTTGATGACCGGAGCCGGATCGGTCCGGATGCAAGACTTTTCGGCCGTCGAGTGGGGATTACATGCAAATGGGTTTTCCGGATAGCCGGATAAAAAGCGCTTGCCGCCGCCTCCGGCAAAAACTGGTCCAAATCACATTTCGATTGAACGTCGTGTGCTCCCGGAATAATTGAAATATCAATTATGGATCGGGACAAGAACTGTACCGCGTACCATGTCATTCAGTTCTGATTGCTGAAACTCGTCCCATTCATCATCGCGGGCTAAATCCTGACACGTACAGGCTGCCTCCATTGTTCGGTATCGAACGTTTCTGCATCGAACATCTCGTTTTCATTAGGAGCACATGCAAATGTTGTTACAAATTGCTGTCTAATGCGGCCTTTTCAAGGGCTTGTTTCCAATATTGATCGCCGGAAGCCGGCGCTGGTTTTCAACAAACGCTCTTTGTCATGTGATTTGTTTCCCAATTTTCGACAATGTTTCACATATTTTTCTGCGGGTTTACATGTCACACTCATCACCTGCACTTCCTACTTTTCGAATAAATCTGGAAATTTTTACGATTTGCGATGTGGTTTTATTTCCGCTGACATTTTTTCGATTACTGTTTGCGTTCAAGAGCATTAAACTCAATGACCGATAAAAAATATTTTTTGTATTGTGGAATATGATTTTGTAACCGGGAAAATTAGGAAAAGTTAACATGACGTGTTAAGTTTTAACAGGAAGCAACTGGGAATACGGAATCAAAGAGTTTGAGGGAATCGAAAATATCAAAAATACAAAATCCAAGAATTATAAAATTTAAATAAAAAGGCACAGACATTCTAAGGCAGCGTTCTCTTATATTCCTTACAATCTGAACATTTTTTGTAGAAATTCATAAAATATAAAAAATCTATAGAATATACAGAATTGGTGTCGTTGTAATCAATAATATAAAGAAATGCCTGAAAATGTTAAGGAATGCCGTTTTTTGTGATTGTTGCATTTTAATCACTTCGACCCGTTAAGCTTCCACATGTTTTAAAGTTACCGGAAATAAAAAAACTAGCTAACTAATAAACAGGAAAGTTTAACGCAATTTAGGATAATGTGCGCGTATAAGATGCTCTTACAAACATTAATGAAATTAAAGGGAATCGACACAACATAACCAACTAAATGGGAATTATGAAATTGCAAATTCAAGTAAAAACTGAAAATATCTCAAGAACATCTGATACTCACATTTTGAAGTTAAATGAACCATTTTTCCAAGGCGTCAATGAGGTGCCTAAATTGCGTAGTTTCCCAAACTGGACCAGTACAGTACAGGCAATCATATCTATATTATATTTAAAGATATTTTTAATGATTCTGATCTTGTGGCCAGTGATACTTGAAATAAACTAGAAATTCCAGAGGCAATTAACCTTGAATCGGTGCAACATCTAATAAAAATGAAATTGATAATAAAAATGGTACTTGAAAATGTGGTATTAAAGAGATATATCCACTTTCCACAATAACAAATGATCGCAAATGTGCCCAAAATAAAACAGTGCTCAAAATTCAAAGTTGAAGTATGTTGGTAGAAAAGAAAAACTCCACCTTCAGAATAAAAACAAAAGAAGACTACTGCAAGAAGTTGCAAGGTTGTTTTGAATAATGCTTCAACAAGCCCTGCAAATATTGTTCCATCAGTAAATGATGAGCAATGGTTCTGCAATTTATGTAAATAAATTTGTCTCGAAGACATGATTCAATGTTAGGATATGAAATTTGGGCCCATGATGCCCATGATTATTGCGATTAATATACCAATGTTGATTAATTGAGTAATTAAAGACTATAACGTAAGATTTAGGATACCAGTTGCCAAAATCGTACTTTTAAATCAATGTTTTCTGTTGGTTGTATATAAATAAAACCGTGCTGTCACTGACTTAAAATAACATGTTAAAATGCATGTTTTTCTACCCTTTGGTGAAATTATATATTTTTTAATTTTTATTAATGTTTCATAAGTGGTATGATTTAGACTACGAATAATTGTACCCGGAAGCAAGGGTAAAGGAAAATTAAGAAATATTAAAGTCACATGGAGAGAATTTTAAAGATAAGTTAGAAGTTTTAAGAAGCAATTTAGGGAGCTTTATAAAAAATGTTTATAAAAAATAAAAGTAATTTTAAAGGAGCATTTGCTTGCATTCGGTATAATGTGAAATGTAGTGTAATATGAAAAGTTAAAATTCAAAAAAAAAATCTATAGATATTTGTGTTGTAACCAAAAATACATATAAAGGAAATGCTGGTTTTTGTGTTTGTTGCATATTAAATCACTGGCCCATTATGCTCCCACATTTTTAAAAGTTGTATGCTATTAAACTAACCTAATAAGAAAAGTTTAACACAATTTAGGATAATGTGCGAGCACAAGATGCTCTTACAACCATTAATTAAAATAAAGAGAATCGACACAACTTAACCAACTAAATGAGAATTAGGGGAATCTGAAATTCCTGTAAACGGCTGAAAATACCTTATTTGAATTTAAAAAAATGTAAAAAAGTCAAGGAAGTCACCCCCTACTGAACAATTTGGAATAGAACACGATTTTTGAGCCTGAGAAATCCTGCTACTTTTGGGACCCTACATTTTAATTTATAGGAATTTAATTATAGGAAATGGAATGCATTTTTGCTTGTTTTATATTTTTATGATTTTTAAGAGCCGAGTTCAGTCATAATAGTCAAATCGCATCAACGGCTTGATTGATGTTTCGAGGGCTTAAGGAATAAATCACCTTTGCCGGTATATAAGCGCTGTTTACGCGTCCTTTCGCGACATCAATAAGGGAAAATTATTATAAATGTGTTCTCCATCATTGAATCGTGGTCATATATCAAAAGCGCCGGGCAATCGGCCGCCCACCTGACAAACCCACCAGCATCCCTCATGCAGCCCTCGAGAGGTGAAATGCAAGCAAACTCCCGATATCCTCCGCCGTCTGCATCTCGTTTGATTTATTTAAACCCGTTTCGTAGCGATTCTTTCCGGAATCGAATTCGCTCTATTTCACGGCTCGTTATGGTCTATTTAATTTGAGGAGTTCAAATAGGGACCCTTTGAAGGGAACGGTTCGAATTTTGTTTAATTAGTGTTCGATTTGAATGTTTCGTCGCTTCGGCTACAATGAGCCCGATAATTTTTTATCTATAGCAATAAAAGGGTAAAACGCCTGCATTAAAGGAGCTTTAGATTGAAAGCGGATTTCAGCCGCTCGTCAGAAACCCTTTTTTACACCACCGTTCTCGAGGAATTAGTAGTGGCATTTATAAAAATCCCACAAAGAAACGGAAAAGATAATTTAGATTTAGCATTGGTAGAAAAGCGTTGGTATTATCGCGTTCTAGAGATTTATGCGGGATGGTCGCTATCCACGGATTTCATATCAGTTTTGTTTGTTTTTGCATGACCGCTGATTGTTAATTTTTCGTGCGAATTCGAAAAGCAAACCGAAAACGCGCATTCGCCAATTTCTGCAGGCACACAGAACTATAATTTAGCCACTTTTATTTTTCGCCAACACATAAATTCGCCCGGCTCTGGTCTTAACACATTTTTAGTGATTTCCAGTATATATGGAGCGGTTTTGCAATTCTGTTTGGAAAAGCGGGGCTGCTACTCGACCGGGAATTTTATTGTCTAGTGGAGGCTCCGCTTCTTGGCAACCGTTCAACAAACGGTTCCTTCCTTCATTCACGTCCAATCGTGCGCATTAAAGAAACTTTTAATAAGTGCATCGATACGTCGATTCTAACTGTTTGGTTTGCTTTTGTACACTTTTTGTGTCGCTCGGGCGTCATCATCGGGTGAATTTGGCCAATTCTCGACGTTTGACCTCGTTCCATTTCTTGCAAATGCGCCGTATAGTCTTTCGGGATCGGATATCTTTTCAGATATACAATCTCTTTAAGGATCCTAAGGATGGGGCTAAGAGTATTATGTCGGGAATAAAATTTCGAGGGCCATATTCCACCCCCGTCTGCTTACGATATAACATTGTATGTGTGTTCATTTCGTCACTATTGATTGAACACGCTTGCGAATCCCCGGAGACCAATGTTTCCCTCCGGAGGTTGTTTTGGTTCCTTTGATGGGATACTCCGTAACAAATACACTAACATAACAAGGCCGCATCGGCTCCGTCTTGTTCCAAGATTGGAAGCCGAAGCCTTCTTTTATGCCGAACTACATTCGCAGGTGAATTATTTGTGTGACGTTTATTTCGCGTGATTTTCTTTTACAATTGAATAAAAAAAGGCAGAAGAAGGGCGACGGACCGCGAACGAAAGAGTGTCGACTGATTGGACTGAAACTGATTAGAAGAATCAAGACGGAGGAGTTTGGGACGGACTTTAATGAGTATTAAAAAATTCCATTACACCGAAGCGTTTAATAATTCAAAGGAGGGACGTTTCGTCGTATGTATTGTTAAAATTTTCGCCCGACTTCCTTCTTCTTACGGTTCGCGTTTATGGTTAGCAGCATCCTCGTGGACATTAAATAAACATTATTTCGTGCTTCGATAGAAGGGGCGGCCGTGCAGATGGCGTCCAGAGTTGTTGGCGGCGTATATTATGCACGGGAATGTTTGTAGATGTGGCGTGTGTTAACGGTACGGTCGAGCGGGACGTGGACGAACAGAATTATTCCGCCGATATGGATCCACAAGCTGCAGACCTAATGATTGTCACGCAACCTGCCTCCGTTCTGCAAAACGCCCCTAATGCCGCCATTTAACTCTAATGGCTGCCGGTGATAACGCCTGCCCTCGGCCGCGTTTCAAGTCAAATGCACCCTATTTACTAAATTCTGCACAATCCTAATGAACAAATAAATATTCTCTCTATAAGCTCTTACTTTTTAATGGCGTTCGGATCAAACAATTTTTATAAAAAACAATTTCGCGTGATCTCAGTACACGTTATAGAAGTGAGGCATCGCTGAGGTAGAGAGAAAGACGATTTCAAAATAAATATATGGTGTTTGATGGATTCATGGTATAAAAACAACAATACAAAGTGTACCAGGTGTCCCAAATTGGACACTTTTGGTGTCAATCTCCTATTTCGCGAAGAAATAACAAAAATATAGCCAAGATATCTAGGGCTCGATTTTTGAAAACAGTTGAATGGCGCAAACCGAATTCCTATATCATAATTCGTTTAAGAGCTAGCGAGCGTCTCTTGTTTTTAAACATTTTTTGAAGAGGCCCCTACATTTTTCGTCTATGAATATAAATATATAAATTGTTTTTTATTTTTTTAGAGTATATTTTTATATATTTGAAATCTGCATAAAATTTGCTTTTCGACGATTCACAACATTCCGTATTTCTGCAAATAATTTTTAGAGAATAAAAAAGATATAGCTTTGGATAATATAAAAAAAATATGTATGTAGTATATAAAATTGACTAGACGACTATGGATTGATTTGTTACGTGCTAATAGTATAATGAAGTGAAAAAAAAATAAAACAAAATTCTTTTATTTAACAAGGCTCAAAGTTATAATAAACCGATTATTTATTTATATACTTAAAGAGTACAAGTTTTTTTCCACAAAATTACGAGAAGTAAATGTGTCAAATTGGTTTGGTCACCATTGGCGGGAACATAATCCATTGGCCAGCGCGATTGCCGGATTTAATACCGTGGGATTTTTTTTTTCTGGGGAACAATAGAGGATCTCACTTATAACAAGAATTTCTTATAAGAGGCCCTTCAAAATAAATTTTAGCAATTACGCCTTTGGAACTTTTAAATGTTGTTAACAGTCTCTATAAAAAAAAATTTACTTAACAGGACTCAAAATTATAATAAACCGTAATTTACTTTACTCAGAGTACAAGTTTTTTTCAGCAAAATCCCGAGAAGTCACTAATAATGTGTTAAATTGGTTTGGTCAACATTGGCGGGAATATAGTCCATTGGCCAGCGCGATCGCCGGATTTAACACCGTAGGATTTTTTTCTATGGGCATGAATTAGATGATCTTACGTCTTACAAGAATTCCTTACAAGAGGCCTTTCAAAATACATTTTTAGCAATTACACCTTTGAGTGTTAACAGTCTGTACCTATGTATAAAATATGCTGTTTTTGTTTACAACAAAATGGTGTTCTATTTGAACCCATTCATAAATTTTCGGTTTATTATAATTTTAGGTAAGCGTAGTTTCGTATTTTGCTTTATTTTGTAGATTTTTCGTAAGTAGCAAAAACCTTATGACGTAGGCACCTACTAAGAAAGGATTTTTCGAAAGTCATCCCCTACGAGGGTTCAAGGAGGTGTAAAATTTTGCATTGAAAAACGCGTCTGCTTGAAACTTGGAACAAATAATCTACAAAAGAACGACATTACGCATGTAATTCAATTTTTTGTAATGACAGGTGCACAGATGTGTCACTTCTATTTGCGTTTAATTTTTTCAGTATTTTTCTATATATTTATAAATTTAAAAGAACAAAAACAAGGTTTATGTATTTGTTTTACTCAAAAAATTAATACAGACACTATAAACAAGGTGGCGAAATGTCTTCATAGCCTTTGTATATTATAATATTCTCTTCAAATATGACTGTAGCTATAGTCAATCTGAGCGTTGAAGAGTCAATACAATCATTCATACTTATTTTTATGCAAATTCAATTTTTAACTATGAGGAGCGAAGCCGCGGCGTGTGACCTACACCTAGACCACTAGTTATTTATAGATTCTGTTTTTTCATTATTTAAAACTATTTTTAATTATTTGCAGAAATATCAAATGCTGTATATCGTCAAAAACCTAATTATATGCCGAAAGAAAAATTATAAAAATTTCGGTGTGCCATTTAAACTTTGTGTCATAAGTCATAAATGGTACACTCTAAAATATAACAGAGTAAGCCATTGTATTCTGCGAAAAAAAATTTAAAGACACAAATAAAAAATATTACGGGCCTCTTCAGAAAACCATAAACACCTACTTCTTAAAAAATCAAGATGATATTGGAATGCGGTTTTCAACATTCAAATGTTCTCAAAAATCGGGCACTTGACATCTGATCTACATTTTGGCGATATCTTCGGAAAATAGGAGAAATCCAATAAAGTGTCCAATTTGGGACATGCTGTTTTTGAAAATAACATTTCACGGAAATAATCAAATAATCACAATACACACGTAACTATTTATCCATAACAAGTGAGGGGTGTGAGATTATCAGCTATTCAGCTAAGAAGAAACGCAATGTGTGTAAAATTTTTGGGTGTTTTACTTCTTTGATATATTTCGTTGCTGGTTTTGCCAACGCTGTTAAACGTGACGTGACGTGACGCGGCCTTGAAATTTAACTTTCAGCGCGTCCAAAGAACTTTCACTTCAAAAATACACGTGTCACTTTACCAACGGGAACGGAGGTTGCATTTTTATGATAGATTTTGGACGTGTGACATGTGTCGAAAATGGTTCCTAATCACGGCACCGATCCATATGACGTCGGGGGGCAACATCTTCTTTCAAACACTCGTTACGAAGTTTCTTTGTCGACAACAGATGAGCGTCGTTTTTGGGGACAAATGTCATCGCACAGGCCATTTCTGAAAACTGGCACGACGCAGATGGGCCGTTATAAGATTGTGCGCGTCCGAGCGGCGATAATGCCGTAACGTTTCCTCGAATACATTAAAGAAGGAATAAAAAGGAATCCGATGGCTGCGGCAGCGACCAATTAAGTTTCTAATCACTCTTCGTCTTCTGCGGTTGCTTGCGCGCGCCATCATTTTTGAATGTGTCCTAATTTTTCATTTAACACTGCTGAATCGAGCAAGTCGGAAAAAAAGCGTCAAGCGGTGAAATATATGCGGCTATTAGGGGGTCGTAATTGGCCAGAAGGGAGCGGCACATACAAGTTTTAATACTTTTTCTTGGCACATCTGGCTGCTGCAATGTATGCGAACGGGGACGAGTCTTCCGGGGCCGTGATGAAGATTGCATTCGGCATTTTCATCGGCGGAAAGATCGCTTTATCTAAATTACATTAAGAAAGTCTGCTACGATAATGAAACATTCTGGTGGAAGCGCGCCCCGGTCGGTTTAAAGAAATCGAGGAGCATATTGCAGCGAGAAATGCTCTTGAAGTTTAAACGATATTCCAGTTAGCATTCGGGAATTTTAACGTTCTTAATCCTATTAACGGAGATGGGGAAAGGTTCGCTTCTCTCCTCGGCTTCACATTTCTCGGTTTAGCATGAATGACATTACAATTACAAGTTCAAGTATCTGGAATTCACCGGTGGAAGGGGTGATTAAATATCGAAACAGCTTGAAGTTGCGCCCGGGCGACCGGAGATGTTTAACTCTCTCTCTCTTTGGGCACGCTCTGGACCGTTTTACCCCCGAAACTCGAACATATGTAAACTCATTTCGTCGCCATTAATGGCCCATTATGACTATCTCTCCAGACTCTCGACTCTCGTTCCGGAGTCCTTCGTCGTCGACCACCTGCAGTTAACATACACCTATAGACTGCCTCGATCTAATTTCCTCGTCGTATTTCACCTCGTTCCCCGACCGATCTCCCCCAATTATGTAACCCCAGGCGATCGATCTTCCGAACTCCGTGCTTCGACGACAGCCGCCAAAATAATCGCGAAATATTTAAGAAGACCCGCCGACCTGAACGCTCTCTTGTTGTTTACTGCTCAAACACTCGTTAGCGAGCCAAATTATTGTTTACATGCCCCAGTTGGTGGCGGAGTATTGGGTGCGAAAGATAACGACAGGGAGCAGGGCGACAACAATCGGAACGTGTTCGCCGAAAACCACTAAATTCAACTATCCCCATCCCTCTCTTGTATAAATTAAAAAGCAGCCTGCTCTCGTAAAACCAGATCAAGTCGGTTATCTTGGGAGAGCCGTAAAGTTTGTCGATGTTGTTTTGTATACACACAGGAATCACCCAAATTCATTACGTTTATGGGATACATGTGGAAGTAATCCCCGGTTTATTGTACGCCGCCTTACGGTTTACAACACAGTTTACCTTACTTTTGACCGAAGAAAAACTGTTGCGCGTCTTTGGCGGCGGCGTAAAAAATCGAACGATTCTCATTAGAGATGAGCGAGCCGTTTTATTGCCACCAAATAAAGCGTTGAGTGCTATTCGGGCTCTAATCAGGACGCGGCTTTTCCGTGATTGCACTTAAAACGTGGAAAACTCGCTCACATCTTGCGCATAAATTGTAGTGTGCTTATGCAAATCATATCGCCTTATTTCTCAAAACAGGCGCTGTACATGTCTCAATCTAAATTGAAAAACTATTTTTATATCTGAACCGGGAATCAGTGAATTTAAAAAATTACGGCCACTGCATAATGCACAATAAACCGTAACATGACTTGATATTGGGTCATGCGATGAATAATGTAGTTTCTTACACTTTGACAAATTTTTCAATAAGATAAATATATTTTTTTAATGTAAAATATACTGGTACTCCGTTTACGATAATGCTGTTCTGGTAGACTTTCCAGGCCCCGCTTTCAAAATTCGCTCGTCACTGACGAAAAATACGCCTCAGGTACCGTTCTGCCCCCTGATATTTTTCCCGTTCAAATTATTTTGAGTTCAAGGTGCTCGCTGATCCTCTTTGTTATCGTTTTTATTATTATTGATTATTCTTCTTAATTGCCTCTTGTATTTGTTGTTAGACCCGAAAAATCAAATGTTGATAAAAGGGCAAAGCGAGGAACAATTTCATGATGCAGGGCCACTAATGATAATTACTTTTAAACCTCTCTTTGTAGAATCTTTTGGTGTTTTAAATTTACATTTTCTTCATAATCGCAATAGAAGAGATTAGCATACATGAATTGCAACACATATTTTGTGTAATATTAGATCTGAAAATGTTTTAATTATTTACGCATCGACTCATGATAGCATGATTGTGTATTTAATCCTAAAAAACTTCATTATAATCTTATAGGTTGGAAATAAAATTGGGTTGATATCTCTATAAATAAAGGAGAAATTTGTCTAGGAAAAAACGTCATCTTTAACATGGTTTTCCCTGTCGAATCCTTTGTTAATCTTTAAAGTAATGTATTTAGACAGATCGGCACTAAACGTAAGGTGAATATCAACAGCAAAGCCGAGAATATTTGTATTTGTTTAGAATTGGTAATTAAATGTTTGGTGGTGCCAATTTAGTAGGAATCCAATGAAGGAATCAGAAGATTATTACTAGTTCAATCAACGACGAGTTTAGGTGCTCTGGAAGCAATATTTATATACAAAATTATATTTTTATACTAGCTGAATGTACCCGGCGTTGCCCGGACGTAGATTAAATAAACGCAGTGTTGACTAAAGTGGTGATGTTGACTAATCGACATTATAATACAATTAAACAGGAATCCTCTACTTTTTCAATCACAAAATAAACAAATTTGTTGAAATTAACCTTCGTTGTCAGGACCGGGTACTTCAATATGATTTGGACAAAGAGGATACCTTGGTTGATATCTGAGATGAAAAATCTTGAATAGACTCTTTAGGCAAAGACGCAGTTGTTCTATAAGCGATTCCAGGAAATCGAAATTAACTTTAGATAATTTTCGGGGAAATCGAAGTTTACAAATTAGCTGATCATGTTATGATAAAATTGAAAACACAATGGAACCATTCCTTTTGCTGCAGTCAACTCACAAACAGAACAGTATGTAGATGATTTTGACTTATCTTCAGAATAAACAAACACTTCAGCATAATTATCTTCTTCTAAACTGCACAAAAATTATTACAACCTGGCCGCAACTGGTTGGACAATTACAGTGCGAACCTTTTGAGCTCCCTTTCCAGTATTAAAATTTTGGTATGTGGTAAAATGTGGTATTTGGTGGTATTTGTGCATCGCTAGATTTTCAAACTTGTCCATCTTAGTTATAAATGATGTAAAGCAATAATGAACACAATGTATTTACGTAAAATAAATAGTGTAAAACGCGTATCAATGTCAGTAAAGTCTGATCCAACGCTGTAAATTTTGGATTTCAGCCGAGGCAGATTTGGTGAAAAATAAAAACAACATTATCATTAACTGAACGGTCCGGTACGACGATGGTGATTGGGAGCAAATTTGGTTAACGGCAAAATTAACATTCTATATAAAATAAATAAATATTTTGACGGGAATATGGTGGATGTAAAAATCTTATTCGGCTTCTCCGACGAACTCACACTTGTTTACATTAACACAAACTTGTTGAACAATTAAAGTGCGAACCTCTTGTGCTCCCGTTCCAGTATTAAAATATCAATACCAATACCATAGATATTAAAAAAGACAATTTCCATCACCTTTCATAATACGGTGTGGTAATTGTACATCGCTAGATTTTCAAACTTCTCCATCTTAGTTATAAATGATGTAAAGCAATAATGAACACATTGTACGTAAAATAAATAGTGTAAAACGTGTATAAGCACATAATTATTAAGGGTATGAATGTCAGTGATGTCTGGTACATACAACGGTGAAAATTTCGGATTTCAGCCAGGGCAAATTTGGTGAAAAACAAATACACCACTACCATTAACTGAACGTAAAAATTAGCGTACAAATATAAGTGGAGTCCGGTTCGACGCTGGTAATTTTTCGAAAATTGATTGGGGGCAGATTTGGTTAACGCGAGGATCAAATGTTAAATTAAAATACTTTATTTGATAGTGGTAGACGTTCGAACACTGATGCGTCGCTTCATCGAATTTGGCGACTTTGCGAACAGTTTCCGACGCTGGAGCAGCAATTTTCACAATTGTAGTTGTGTTAAAATTAAACACCGCGATCGAGTACTGCTCCACACGCTGAACCAGCAATTCTCGAATTCTAAGAAACGATAAGAAAGGCTTATCCAATGCTTGGAATGTGCGAATTTCTGCATAGATATTGAATAAAACCAAATCGAGCATCGCCTTTTCACGTTTGTGACCTTGCCCTTGACGTGGCAGGCTCAAGCTGCTTCAATAATGTAAAAATCTTATTCGGCATCTCCAATAAACTCACATTTGTTTACATTAACACGCATTCCTTCATGGACTTGTGACGAATTACAAACAAATATTGCAACTTCAAGTGTTCCATTTAATTTCGTTTCTGGGTGCAAGCTCCTTTCTTTTCACTCTAGTCAGTCTGAACTTATTACACAGAGTGATATTTTCAAATCCAGGTGCCCCAAATAATTTTGTCGTTGTTTTCAAAAGTTTCAAGAGAAGGAGAGTTGACAGAGAAGCTAAATTATTCCAAATTATTCCCATTTAGTTCTCTGACAACGTTAAAGACAATGTTGAAATATATAAATACAAAATTTCACACCATAAAAACGAAGTATTTGGGAATTATGTATAAAAAAAGTCGAAGTTATTTATGTTAATTTGGCGTGATTTGCTATGGTTCAAAAAAATGCAAAAATATTAGGTTGATTTGGGGTTGTTTCGGATGATATGGGTTTCTTTGAGGATTGTTTGGAATGGTTATTGATGGTTGGCAGGGTTTAGCTTTGGCGGATTAAACGAAATTTTTGGTAATTATAATGTGATTGGGCTTTGGTTGGCTTGGTAAGAAGTGGTTGGGGTGATTTAGGGGAATTCGAAGTCATTTATGCGAGTTTGGCGTAGTTTGCTTAGAATTCGTAATTTTTTTTTAATTATGGGTTGACCTGGAGTAGTTTTGAATGGTAAGTGTATGACTTTTAGGGATAGTTTGGAATGGTGCGTTATGTTTGGGGTGTTTAACGTATTCAGGTAAATTTTACAAAAATTTTGGTAATTTTAAAATGAAGAATTAAAGTGCGAACCTCTTGAGCTCTATTTCCGGTATTAAAAATGCAATAGGAAAAATAGTAAAAAAGACTATTTCCATCACTTTTCACGGGAATTATACATGGTGGTATTTGTTCTCCGCTTACTATTAGATTTTCAAACTGCTCCATCTTAGTTATAAATAATGCAGAACCATTAATGAACGCAATGTACGTAAAATAAATAGTGTAAATCGTGTATAAGCACACAATACTTAAGCGTATGATGTCAGTGAAAATTTCGGATTTTGCCCGGAGCAGGTTTGGTGAAGAACAAATACACCACTATCATTAACTGAACGTAAAAATTAGCGTACGATAATAAGTGAAGTCCGGTCCGACGCTGGAAATTTTTCGAAAATCGATTGGGGAGAGTTGTGGTTAACGGCAAGAACAAATCGGGAATATCGAGAATATCGGGAATAAAATAATTTATTTAATAGCGATAGAACTTCGAATACCGATGCGTCGCCTCGACCTTGGCGACGTTGAATACCAGCGTTCCAGACGCTGAAGCAGCAATTTTCACAATTATATGAGGTGCACGTGCCTAGTGCGTATAAAAACAATTTGGATAACAAAAGAGATTAATTTGTATGTACCAAATAATACTCGCACAGGTGTACTCGTATGGCCCGTCATAATTTTCACGAAATTAATTTAAGAAATTAACATTCTAAAGTAAATAAATATTTTGACGGGAATGTTAAAAATCTTATTCGGCCTTTCCGACAAACTAACACTTGTTTACATTAACATGCATTCCTTCATGGACCTGTGACGAATTACAAACGAATACCGAAATTTCAAGTGTTCCACGTCAGTCTGAACTTATTACACAGTGATATTTTCACATTCAGGCGCCCTAAATTATTTTGCCGTTGATTTCAAAAGTTTCCCTGGAAGGAGAGTATTCAGCAAGGGGCTCGTCAGGGGTGGCAGAGTTGGCAGTGCCACTCCAAATATAAATTTACTATCGAACACAACAATAGTTCTGTAATTCAATTGCAGAATTTAGAAATTTTCAGATATTTTCACGAAAATCTAGCGTTTATACCGCTTTAAAGTTAAAAACCATAGAGCTGTTTATACAAATTCACGCATGTTGAGAAGGTAGGGCTTGCCCCGTCAGCGTGTTGCAATTCAGAAATACGTTTATGTTTGCATCTCAACTGGAACAAATAATTATTGGAAAGTGGAAGAAAATCAAAATTGGTATTAGCAAATTTAGTATTCAGAATAACGTCTATTAGTCGAAACAATATGTTTTATGTGCAGATATTTATTAATATTTTATGATTTAATACGATAAGGCATTTATAAATGACACAACCAAATGGAAGATTTTGATTGAAAATGATTATTAATTTATGGTAACCGAAGTAATTTAGGTGAGTTTGGCATAGTTTGCTATGGTTTGTATCATTTTTTGTAATTTTAAAGTGATTTGGCTTAGTTTGTGGAGGTAAGGGGTAGTTGGGGGTGATTTATGGTAGCCGAAGTAATTTGGGTGAGTTTGGCATAGTTTGCTATGGTTTGTATCATTTTTTGTAATTTTAAAGTGATTTAGCTTAGTTTGGGGTGGTAAGGGGTAGTTGGGATGATTTATGGTAGCCCAAGTAATTTGGGTGATTTTGGCATAGTTTGCTATGGTTTGTATCATTTTTTGTAATTTTAAAGTGATTGGGCTTAGTTTGGGGCGGTAAGGGGTAGATGGGGGTGATTTATGATAGCCGAAGTAATTTGGGTGAGTTTGGCATAGTTTGCTATGGTTTGTATCATTTTTTGTAATTTTAAAGTGATTGGGCTTAGTTTGGGGCGGTAAGGGGTAGTTGGGGGTGATTTATAATAGCCGAAGTAATTTGGGTGAGTTTGGCATAGTTTGCTATGGTTTGTATCATTTTTTCTAATTTTAAAGTGATTGGGCTTAGTTTGGGGCGGTAAGGGGTAGTTGGGGGTGATTTATAATAGCCGAAGTAATTTGGGTGAGTTTGGCATAGTTTGCTATGGTTTGTGGCATTTTTTGTAATTTTAAAGTGATTGGGCTTAGTTTGGGGCGGTAAGGGGTAGTTGGGGGTGATTTATGGTAGCCGAAGTAATTTGGGTGAGTTTGGCATAGTTTGCTATGGTTTGTGGCATTTTTTGTAATTTTAAAGTGATTTGGCTTAGTTTGTGGTGGTAAGGGGTAGTTGGGGGTGATTTATGGTAGCCGAAGTAATTTGGGTGATTTTGGCATAGTTTGCTATGGTTTGTATCATTTTTTGTAATTTTAAAGTGAGTGGGCTTAGTTTGGGGCGGTAAGGGGTAGTTGGGGGTGATTTATAATAGCCGAAGTAATTTGGGTGAGTTTGGCATAGTTTGCTATGGTTTGTGGCATTTTTTGTAATTTTAAAGTGATTGGGCTTAGTTTGGGGTGGTAAGGGGTAGTTGGGGGTGATTTAGGATAGCCGAAGTAATTTGGGTGAGTTTGGCATAGTTTGCTATGGTTTGTGGCATTTTTTGTAATTTTAAAGTGATTTGGCTTAGTTTGTGGTGGTAAGGGGTAGTTGGGGGTGATTTATGGTAGCCGAAGTAATTTGGGTGATTTTGGCATAGTTTGCTATGGTTTGTATCATTTTTTGTAATTTTAAAGTGAGTGGGCTTAGTTTGGGGCGGTAAGGGGTAGTTGGGGGTGATTTATAATAGCCGAAGTAATTTGGGTGAGTTTGGCATAGTTTGCTATGGTTTGTGGCATTTTTTGTAATTTTAAAGTGATTGGGCTTAGTTTGGGGTGGTAAGGGGTAGTTGGGGGTGATTTAGGATAGCCGAAGTAATTTGGGTGAGTTTGGCATAGTTTGCTATGGTTTGTAGCATTTTTTGTAATTTTAAAGTGATTGGGCTTAGTTTGTGGTGGTAAGGGGTAGTTGGGGGTGATTTATGGTAGCCGTAGTAATTTGGGTGATTTTGGCATAGTTTGCTATGGTTTGTATCATTTTTTGTAATTTTAAAGTGAGTGGGCTTAGTTTGGGGCGGTAAGGGGTAGTTGGGGGTGATTTATAATAGCCGAAGTAATTTGGGTGAGTTTGGCATAGTTTGCTATGGTTTGTGGCATTTTTTGTAATTTTAAAGTGATTGGGCTTAGTTTGAGGTGGTAAGGGGTAGTTGGGGGTGATTTATGATAGCCGAAGTAATTTGGGTGAGTTTGGCATAGTTTGCTATGGTTTGTAGCATTTTTTGTAATTTTAAAGTGATTTGGTTTAGTTTGGGGTGGTAAGGGGTAGTTGGGGGTTGATTTATGGTAACCGAAGTAATTTGGTTGAGTTTGGCATAGTTTAGTATGATTTGTAACATTTTTTGTAATTTTAAAGTGAGTGGGCTTAGTTTGGGGCGGTAAGGGGTAGTTGGGGGTGATTTATAATAGCCGAAGTAATTTGGGTGAGTTTGGCATAGTTTGCTATGGTTTGTGGCATTTTTTGTAATTTTAAAGTGATTGGGCTTAGTTTGTGGCGGTAAGGGGTAGTTGGGGGTGATTTATGATAGCCGAAGTAATTTGGGTGAGTTTGGCATAGTTTTGCTATTGTTTGTAGCATTTTTTCTAATTTTAAAGTGATTGGGCTTAGTTTGGGGTGGTAAGGGGTAGTTGGGGGTGAATTTTGGTAGCCGAAATAATGTGTGTGAGTGTGAGAATAGTCTGCTATGGTTTGTGTCATTTTGTTTTATTTTAAAGTGATTGGAGTTACTTGGGGTTGCTAAGGGGTGGTAAGGGATGATTTAAGATAACGGATCTAATTTGTCAGTTTGGCGTAGTTCGGGAATTTTTTGGGGTTGATTTGGTAAAGTTTGTAATGGTAAGAGATATTTGAGGATTTTTAATGTAGGCGGATTAAATTTGGAGTCGTTTGGTAATTTTTAAATGAGTCACGGATCGGGGACATTATAATTGAAATCAAAATTATAATTGAAATATCTGCGCCTCGCTAGGTACGGCAAAAGTATGATCAGGAACGCAGAAAGTGAAAGTGCTTTTAATGTAAACCGGTCGCCCGACGTCGAAGTTGTTTTGGCTAGACACGTGCTTCTAAAAACAACCCGGTCTCCGCGAGCCGATCATTTTTTGCTTATTTTAACCGGTTTTTATTCGGTTTTTATTTAAATACAAAGGAACCGGACCGAATTTTGCAAAATCTCCTTATTAGCGTTCATTCTCGGCCCTTGATAGACCCGTGTCTAAAATTTCAAGTCTCCAGCCCTCCCGGTTTGGGCTGTAGGTTGTCGGTGAATCAGTGCGTGTGTAGATGTGTAGATGTGTAGATGAGTAGATGAGTGTGTCAGTGAGGACACTTCGCTTTATATATATAGATTGTCTTGGAGTAAATCTATTGCAATTAAACACCTCTTTACTTGTTACAGTTTCGGAATAAAAAAGTTACTAACGTGTAATATATACCGGGTGTTTCAATGAAAACGAGCGTGTCAAAATATCGCGGCAGGAATGTAAATGTGCAAAAAACGCCGAAACAAGTCCATTTTTATTCCAAGCGGAACATATTGTAACGTTAAAAATAATTAATAATAATAAAAATAATTGAATAGGGAAAATAGATCAAGCGAACCCTCATTTGAAAGGGTTTTTTTAGTCTATTTGCAAATGTTCACTTGTATAATAAAATTGGTTTTGATTTTTTATTTTCAGCAAAAATGCAATTTATTAGTTTGTTGTATTTATTCAAAATATTTAGTAAGAAAAACTTGATTTTGTTACTAATGTTTTTAAATTAGCTATATTTTATTTGAAATCACATAACTATTGAAAGTTAGTCGATTTTCTATCCTGACACAGTTTTTTGAATGTTTTTCGATTTTTTTAATTTCTCCACACATAATCTTACCAACAGCTGACTCTGACTTTCTTTTTTGTCTAAATTATGCTTCAAATTGTTTTAAAGTACACATTTGTAAGGATATTTACGTAAAAAACCATTCAAACGAGGGGTCACTCAACCTATTTTCCCTATTCAAAATTTATGGATGAAACCAACCCCGTTCTAACGGGTACCCCCATAACTTTATTATTAACGTTTAAATGTATCCCCCTTGGTATAAAAATTGAACTGTTTCAGCATTTTTTATAAATTTACATTCCAGCCGAGATATTTTGACTGGCTCGTTTTCATGGGAACCCACGGTATATATTACGTAACAGTTATAGTAATTTTCTTTCGGTCCTAGGTATATGTTGGCAGTGCAAACTGTCATTAGTCGTTCCGATTGACGATTCAAGTTTTCGCGTTGTAATCAGTTCTGACGGTTCTCATTGAATATTTTCGCGCAAATGGAACTGGAATCCATATTTTGGTCGTAGAAAAATTATAGTACGCTTCTCGAGTTGTAAGCAGCAATTACATTTATCAATATGTAATATACTGTTGCATTGTAAAGAAAAACCATCTAATAACTATAACACAAATGAAATACAAGTCGTTTTCTCACGAGATCAACTTTTTAACAGTAGCTCCAAAGAATCTGTTGTGTGTTTAATCTCAAACATTTCTTCATAAGGCACTAGAACAGATTAGCGTAAAGAAATTTAAATCACTTGCAGGCGTCAAGAAGATAAAGATGAAGTGGCAAGGCTCGAGGGAAGTTTTGAGTAGCTCTCTGTTTTTTCTGTCATCTAATTTTGTACTTTGTTCCTGCATCTGTTGCGTATGTGACGCCAAATAAAATGCATTGTTGCGCTATTGAAAGAAATCGGGGCCCAATTTTGTATTTTAATGTTAAAGGGTTTATAATGGCGAATTAGTTGTGACATGCACTCGTAATTCTGACTAAGCTATTACTATACTCTGAATGTTATTTTTAATGAATTAAATGAAGATGAAGTGGCGAGCAGGAGGGAATTTTAGGATTGTCAATTTTGTTTTTTTTTTTTTAATTTTATTTTGAACTTTGGGTGGTATTCCTGCGTTTATTTCGTATGTGATGTCAATTATAATTACAACATTTGTATCCGACCGCATCACCACATTTATCTAGTTTTATACTTTGTTTTGCTTCATGTTTTATTCATGAATCCTGTGGAGTGGTAAATTGTACATTTAACAATCAGCTTGCATATTACGTCCGCACCGATTGGAATCGCCGTTACTGTCGCAAAGTTAATTATCTAGCGTTAATTTACGTTTAAATAAATTTACAAAAAAAATTCATTGTCACATCGAGTCAGTGTTTAATTTTGCGTTTCTGTTGCAGGTACGTGTCTGATGGCAGATTAGCAGGGTGGGTGAGTAAAAAATAAGGGTTTGTCATCCTACGCCACTGACAAAGCGGTAAAAATTCGTTCATATTTTGCTTTATGGCCGCCATTAATACACCCCGATCTCGTCACTCTTGATTGAGGGGTTACGCACTCGCATTAACAGTTAAGTTGCTTTTGTGGTGAAACGAATGGCGGTTCGTTCTATCAGAGTTTGCAGTTCGGAAGACAACAATCGGTCAGTTTTACATTTGACAAGTGACATGATTTACGGACGTCAATAACAAACTAATCAACTGATAACAAATTGGTTTTCGGAGCGGTGCACACACTTTGATGTCGAAAGCTCTGGCAACGAAGTTGTGACACCTGTGCGATGTTGTCGATAACGAAAGCTCATCCTGCTACAAAACGCTTCATAGCTTCCGCACGCAACTCTTTAAATATCACATTGGTCCTCGAAAGTCGACGACACACTTTGTATTTCACAAACATATTTTTTGCGCCGCTAATGCAGTGGATGAAACGCAAACAGCAACTTAATTATGTACTCCACAATGTAGTTAGTTAACAGCAAAGTTGTTTAACAATGTGACTGATTGCGCACCCTTTAATGATTGTAGTTGCTGATGTTACCGCACCAAACAGGCTTCCAAACGATTTGAACCCATCAGAACTACGAGCGCTTTTCAAGATGGCCGTAGCCTTTTTGCCCGAATTTTAGTTTCAAACTGGTAGATTAACAGTTTTAAGACTTGAATCACACGGCACTAAGAACCTTGTATGTAAAAAGGTCCATTTCGTTTGGCAGACTTGGCAAACGACTTGATAGGGTTAGAAGTGGCGGTGGCACGTAAAAGACGCCACGATGTTAAAAGAAATACGGAGTGAGTTTTATGTTTCGCGGGTCCTGACCGAGATTACAGTTCTCAGGCTAATGCAAACCGGAGGATTACGTCTAATTTGCATTTTCGGGCGCTGACGCGTCGACACCGGTCTGCAGTTTTGCCAATTTTCGCCGGAAAAAGTGGATGCGGTGTTTGTCCCGGCTTGTTTATGGACGAATTTAGTATGCATGACTCGTGTTCCTCGGCCGCTGTAGTGGAACATGTAAATGTGGTATCAATTTATTGCTTGTACATTATATTGCTTCCATGGTGTGGCGTATAGCTGGTATTACCTGATAGGGTATAATAAAATTCATGTTCCTTCGGCGGTCATTCATCACGGTCTTGGCGGCTTACCATTTTTAATACTCACCAATAACACGCGAAAATTGCATTCGATTACGTAATTACACGGCGTCATGTGAACCACAGCAGTTATGCTAATCCGCTACCTTTTTACTTGCAGTAAGCGTTCAAATACCTGCACTTTTTTCTTCGGCTCCCAGATCCACTCGTAACGATTTTTTTATTCCTGTATTTATTTTCGACCCGAGCTGAATCCGCAGAACGCGAATTTAAATAATTAAAACGAGATCGTAACATGAGGATTTTGTTAAAGCAAGAATTTAAAATGTAACTCGAAACCGTTAAAATTATAAATCGTAGAATTTTCATGTTGTAGTCCGTGTAAGTATTTGTTATGATTTATTTAGTTCCTCTGGATGGATGTTAAACTATAAACTCTGCTTGGAACAAATTCGTTTTCCTGCACATACAGTATCGGCCAAAAGTAAAGAAACATTAATATTTGTTAAAAATAAAAAAAGTCTATAATAGAAATAAATTTACTTTTACTATAACATGCGGCAGGTTGTTTTAAAACAAATCACACTATAACTACAATATATTTAAAAGTTAGTTAGTCAATGATCAAATTTCCTTTTCTACCCCTATCCTTAATTTTATTTTTTCTGAAAATATTCTCATGAAGAATTCTCTGCAGTTTGCTTTGGTTATTTTTATATGTTAACAAATTGTCACTAGTATTTAGTTGATATCTGTCATCTTTTTTCTATTCTTCTTTTGCATGTTCTCTCCACGAGGTGTGATCATTTAAATTTTATTTTACCATGAGACTTATTTTATACAACACCTACTCTTTTAATGTGTTTCTGTGTTAATGTTTTGTTTTATACTGCACTCCGAACTATGTAGTTTGCAAATTAATAAATAAAAACTGCTAGTAGATTGTCACATCTTCCTTTTCTTCAATTATATTTAAAATAATTACGGAAATTAATTTTTTATACGTTTTGAAAGGGTCACAAATGAAGAAATTATTATTAGATTACAATTAAAACCAAACAAAAAATGTTTATTCAACATTTTGTTACAGAACTTTATTTTTTGTATTACTTCAACTACTACTTCTTCTATGCATACATGTCATAAGGTTAGCACTGCGATATTTCATTCCAAACGGTTTTAATTGCATTTAGTAACGACTCAAATTTTTCGCAGCATGTTCTGGACCGTTGTTGTGCTGGAAAATCTATCTAACTATCTATTTAAATATTATCTTCAGCGAAGGGAACCATCTGATTCTGCAAAATATCTAGATACACTAATATATACATTGTACTATCAATTCACCATATTTGACACATTCCATTACCAGAGAAACGTATCCAAATTGTAACATTTCCTGTACCGTGTATTCTATTACCTGTATTCGTAGGTACTGGGGTTAAATCTTTAATTTTTTTGTCTCCGTATCCATTTAATCCCATTCGAATTATGTCGTATTAATTTGATTTTGTCAGAAAACAATACTGTTTTCCACTTCTCCGTGGCCCAATTTAGATGCTCACGAGCAAACTTCATTCAAGATCATCTGATTTTTTCAGAAATAAATGTTTTGTAAAATATGTCGTTCCTATCGTCAGAAAGTTATGATCAAGGATGCAATAAAAATTATGAGTTTTGCAGTTTGTCCGACTTTCCTTTGCAATTCTCTCAAATTTTTCCAGGGCCATAACGAACAAAGCAAAAAAAGAATTCCGCATTTCCATCGTTCGAATCGTGAGCTATGGTCTTGGGTTCATACAAAAATTTTATAGAAAAAAGCATTTTCAGTTTTTTCCAAATTTTCTAAATTTCTTGGTAACTTTTCCAATTTATCTTTCGCTATAACCTCAGCCGTTCTTTAGTGATGCGTGTACCAACCAACATCATTTAATATTTATTGATATAGATGAGTTTTTTTGTTATAGGCATTTTGACAGATAATATCATAAACTGAACACAGAAAACATTTGAACAACACGTGTAATAGAAGTATTTTATATTCAGTGCTGTTTGTAAAATGTTTCTTTACTAATTTTTTTAACTCTTCCATTGGTACACTGATTTTTAAATTATAAATTGTCAAATAAACGTCAAATTTAAAAATTGCCCCTGTCAGAATTGTTTTTAAAATGGTTTTTACAACTGGAAGATCTTTTAAATCACTCGCTGTAACCATTTTATTAGTTATTTGTCACTTTTCATTTGTAATTATTCAGTAAGTTTCACTTTTTGACAACAAAATTCTAACCTGAAAAGTTAATAAACATAAATCACGACGACAGTTAATCTGGTACCAATCCCTCACTGTTACCAATCACCTAAATTTAAGTCAATCATTTATAGTCACCCGGTATATTTGTCCTAAATGTAAAATAAAAATTACAATAACAAATAAAATAATTATTAAAACTTAAGTTTTTGTGGTAGTTTCAGTACATTATAAAAAAGTTGATCACAATTTCTAATGTTTACCTAACAATTTTTTATTAATGAATTAAATTTGTTTCTTTACTTTTGTTCTATTCTGTAGATGTAAAAAAAATTGATTTGAACTGCATGCGAGTTCTCGGAGTGACAAATTGGCTGCCTTTTAATTCCAAATTCAAAATTCAAATTATTGCTTGATTTATATGGTAGCCGTGAGTCAAATATTATACCACTCCGTCAAATAGTTGTGTTCTTAGAGCCGTTTGAAAAAAAAGTCTTCGTTCTTTTCGAATTTGGATAAAGTCAGTGTCGCGTCGTTATAAAATATTTCGTACAGAATGTTCATACTGATATCAAAGATACATTGAAACATTTTTCACCTCCGTTGCACTATAATGTTGTAACATGTTTCTTTACTTTTGGCCCAATTTTTGTGGAATTGTTTTTGTAAGGAATACTTTGGGTAAAAAGTTAGTCACGCTTTCTAATGCATAATAATTTTGTATTAATAATTTAAATTTGTTTCTTTACTTTTGTCCGATGCTGTATGCAGTCCACAATAATCGATATTGTGTTGAGCTCGGCGTGTTTTTACAAGAAAATCTCATCAGCGTTCGTAATGGGGTGGAACTCGTGTCTGAGCTCAGGGGTGAATTTGGAAATAAAGAAAACCAAAGTCGCGGCGGCGAGCTCCTCAGGGAATTCGATCCGTTTCCGCGGCCCCTTGACCCTCCACCAATAAAACGCACTCCGGTTCAGACGTCACATCAAAATTTTAGTTCCATGCTCCGGAATCAAAGGAAAACCTCATCACGACGTCTCTTTTCGATCTCCTCCCCGCGTGTGGAAGCAGCAGATATTTTATAGGCCCACGGAGACGTGGACGTGTCGGTGTCACGTCCCTGTTTCTATTTACGTGCCAAACTCCGGACGGGGACAAGGCCAAAGCTCCCGGGAGCTTCGTCTGTTGTTTCGGCACCAGCCGCGGCTTTACTGCCTGCTTTAATATGTATGAAATTTCGTGTGTAATTCCTTGGTTTTAAAACGGCGCACTAAAAATGGGACGAGTGAATTCGTGAATATTTAGACGTCAAGACGTAAAGAGATTAGGGAGAGGTGGTGCACAATTATCAGAGTGGGAGTTCGCTAAATAATGCGTCGGCTATCTCTCTAATGGAGCTCGAATTCAACCGGAGAAGAACACAATCATAACGCCGGGCACGTATCGAAGACTTCTTAATTACGACAGTTTGTTTCTCTTCAGTGGAGAGAAACTCGACGAGAAAAGGCGATCGCTAGAAACGTTGTTGTAATGTCGGAAATTAGGTCGAATATGTGAAGTTAGGTGAGGTATTAGCTGTTTTCCAGGCGGGAGAGTTCGAGGGGAATATCGAGAAGGGTGTCAGACCAAAGTAGACGACAAGAAGATCTGCCAGCGACAGCCTCGATCGGCTCAGCTAATAAACCAACCTTCTGTCGGGCTCCAAATAAATCAGGGACTCGCAAATTTGAAAAGTTTCGCTCTCTATTTTCGCATTTTCCCAACATAAAATAATATGGAAGGGAACTAATGAAATTGGACGTTAAATTGGAATTTCATCGATTTAACACGTGACAGTCGAGAATCTGCATTATTAAAGTTGGGACTAATTTGAAAATTTTCAACTTTTCTTTCGGCAGACATTTTTCTGCCAGTTTTGAATTAATGGGAATTCTTCGGGAAACGTTTGCGCGAGGCGTTGAAGCCATCAAACTTTGCGCGAGGAGATATCTGACGAGCGGGTCCTTCGACTGCCTCAATAAAAGTAATTAAACTTCTTCGCCGCACAACTTGACACTCGTCTTCCCAACATATGCCATTAAAAAACTAAACTAAAAAATCGGCACACGATTAAAATTTAATTAGTGTCCGACCGAAACTAGTTTTTACGGCCGAAACCGAAACCGAATTTCGGGTTCAGTCTCAGTTTCGGCCGAAACCGAGTGCGAAATTTCATGTTTTCGTGGGAATAATAAACTAAAAATTATCATAATCAGTCTTTTTTTTAAATCAATCACATTTTAATCATTCAGCTTCTGATATTTTAACTAATCATTACCTTATCATATCATCTTATTACTCCCCTTATTTCAAAAAGCACAAATAAATATACTTTTTTTTAATATTAATAAATAAAATAAAACCTACAAAACAAAATTACTTTTATATTTTTTAGTAAAAAGAATTTACCTAATTATTATGTTTAGGTAGGTACACAAAACAAAAAAAAAACACTCTTTCATCTTAAGAACGATAGTTAATAATAAATAATTTTGGTCAAGAGATTTATTTTTCCCCTTCTGGCGGTACCTATTCCATGATATCCTGAGATAATATAAAGTTTTTGACGTTTGTAAGTTTTGAGTAATTTGAGTGCACAATTCTACTGATAATAAGCAAAAATGGATAAAGACACACCAACACATATTCAAAAAGTATAAGAAAATGTAATTCAGAATTTATTACCCGAAAAGTCAGTGCCGCCAACATAAAAGCTTTTATTGAAAATCCCTGCTTTCCATTTTCTTGCTTAGGCAGGGAAATTGATCGTTTTCAAGACGATTTGAGGGTTTGCAAAATAACTAATTTGAGACGGAGGCCGAAAAAATTATTTCTTTTTAAATTTGGTAATTTTGTATGATTCTCTTGTTAACGAACTACAATAAAATTAAAATTAATAAGCACCTATCTACCAAATACAACAAATAAATAAATATTTTCGTTGCAAATAAAACTTCAATTGAATGTATCAAAATAAAAAGAGTTTCACAAAACCTCCCGAATGCAGTTTCTGTTCGGCCGTAGTTTGGGCCGAATGACAGCCGAAACCAGCTTTTTTGCTGAAACTAGACCGAAACCGAAAGTTCGGTCGGACACTAAATTTAATTGTTGTTTAAGCCTTCTTTGTCGCTCCGGTTAAAAATAAACATGATGAGCTATTAATAGCCGGGGTCGGAATTTTGCCGTCAGATATTTCAAAATTTCGTGACAACTCTTCCAAATTATCTTTCGCTAAAAACATCATTCGGACTATTACGAACATTGGAAAAAAATTTCCAATCGGTTCAGCCTTTCTTTAGTGATGCGCTTACCAACCAACAGCATTTAATTTTTACTGATATGGATGACTTTACCATTATCTTCGGATAAACTATTGTATTTAGGCAGTTTGACATATAATATCATCATAAACTGAACAACACGTCTACTGGAAGTATTTTATATTCAGTACTCTTTGTAAAATGTTTCTTTACTAATATTGTCCCAAATGTAAAATTAAAATATATAACAATAACAGAATAATTTTTAAAATTCAGTTTTTGTAGCAATTTCAGTACATTACAAAAACGTTGATTACAATTTCTAATGTTTACCTAACAATTTTTTATTAATAATTAAATTTGTTTCTTTACTTTTCGATACTGTAGATGTAAAAAATAATAGATTCGAACTGCATGGTCAGCTACAAAAACATGCGAGTTCTCAAACTGACAAATTGGCTGCCTTTTAATTCCAAATTTTTGCAAAATTCCAATTATTTGTTGATTTAGAAATCCTTTTTAATTTGTTGCAGACGACCGAAGCGTTCTTCGTGCGTGGGACATTTCAATAATAAATCCATATTATTCGCATTATCCTCCCCTCGTCGTGCCTGGCGTATTTTGAAACAGGATAGCGGCAGTTTTCGTGATCCCAAGAGTTGCGATGAAAATATGTTCGCATTTGCTCAGGTCTGGGAAGCCTTTTAACATATTTTATGTTCTTCTTGTACGGCATGCGACCCTCAAGGTTTACGATCGT
The DNA here is from genome assembly GCA_964023215.1 of Eledona agricola. NCBI lineage: Eukaryota > Metazoa > Arthropoda > Insecta > Coleoptera > Tenebrionidae > Eledona > Eledona agricola. The sequence continues at coordinate 22,515,977 of OZ026855.1, forward strand.
TTCCGTCGCGCTACATACCGAACTGATCTAATGCACTTTCAATGTAGCCAGGCTATTGCTCCGCCAACTGAAGCGAAAGTGGTAGTCTTGGCGATTACTTCGCCGCCGGTGTAATTATGTTGGAAGGCACCGCTTCGACCAATTTGGTATCCGGAGCTGGGGAATGTGGCTCAACTGCCATTACACTTCCCGGTAATGTCTTCGGCTGCGTGGCATCGGAAACACTGACACGCTTTCCTCCATCTGGACGCTTTGCTTTATCTCGCGCTCACGCACAATTAGATAGATCGAAATCTCGGCTTGATCCTCCTCCCCGCAGGGTTATATGGTACGAAAGAAGTAGTTTTGTTAGTTGGTGGGACCGTAAAGTGGTGCTTTTTGCCGTCGTGAGCCAGCGAAGCGTATTGGAAGGAGTTACAAAGCAAAGGGTGGTGGCTCTCTAAAAGCACAACAAGACGTCGAAAACCCAAACCATATTCGTGAATAAATCAGGAAAAATCCGCGCGGGACGTATTCGCAGCGTCTCCGAGGAAATGGCGCGTCCGGAAAGACGAAATCGAATATAATCCGAGACATTCCATGACCGTAGTAGTAAATGCACCAGGTCTGCGAAGCGACATTTTCACAGCCACTGGCCCGAATTTATGAAAGGCGAAATCAAAGAGTGATCGAGGGTTATACAGACATAAAGACATGGAACCGTGGGAACCGGCGACTGTTCCGCCAAGCAAGACGACCAAAACGGAAACTGTTGCCTAATTACCGGAAAGCGTCTTCCAAATCGGAAACGCTCGCACTTGTTGTGTCGCCTAGTTTGTTCGTGCTAGTGCCATCTACATCAATATTTCCGACGCCTTTCTCAACGTGTTAATTGGAGAGGCGCGGGTTGCCAACTTAAAAGCACCAACTTCTCACTGCCAAATTGCATTAGTGTCTTGATTGCTCCATTTACGTGACGCCGACTGCCGCTACACGTGAAAGGCCCTCCCTTTTGTCAGAATTAAATCCGAGCTCTCATCCACGCATGGATGTTTTGATTGCGTACATAAAGTGCAGCGCCTCTGCTCTTTGGCAGATGCTACACTGTTTAGGAACAAGCTACAGAAATTTGAAAATGAACGTGTTAATTGCAATCATCTTCCTAGTCATCGCAGCAAACGTCGGATTTTTTAATCCTTTTTTATCATACATGCCTTCTAGCTCTGAATGTGTCAACAATTGCCATTATTCCACACTTTATTTTTAATGCCCAATGTCAAGTACAGTATAACTACGATGATCCGGACACACTCCAGTAGTTCGCCTTCTACAATTTATACCCCCATAATCCGGACAAATCATCCAAATGTTAAAAAAATAACTTTACAAGGGTACAACTAAGATTTGGTGACAAAGGCAATGTTTTATTCCAAACGTGAAAAAGTTTAAAAAAGGTTAATATGTTACAGAAGGCAGTTGGTGACAGAAGATGACATCAATGTTGATCCGAATTTCCGAGTTTTATTCTTGCCCTTAACTGCACTGCGCTATTACAATCCTGTATTAGAACTTAATTCACAACATCAAAGTTTCTTATCTATATTACATAATAACAGACGAGGATGACAATATTCTTTGCAACTTTTGAAAAATTTTAATTTAAAAATGCCTGTATTTAGACCGAGCCTGGAAATCAAATGCAGAAGTCACCAGACATCAGAGTCCGGGAACGAAGACTTTATCCATATTACTTTAGCTGAACCTAAACGAGAGCTTCTAGCTCCTGTAATAGCAGCTCTGAACGAAAGAAAAGATTTTTCTTCTTATAGATCCAGTTAACAATTTAACAAGTAATCAAATAAATGAATAATCGGTGCAAATGAAACTACAGATTGTGACTTAACAGGTGAACAAATAATTCAAGTAACTTTAAACAATAATCATGAGGACGATGAAAACGAATTTGAATGTCTAGAAGAGGCAAATATTGTGAGAATTGAACATACAGCAGCAATTTAATTTTTTAAATTGTATGAACAATCCACGGAAGAAAATGATGTGGATTTGTGGACTCGTAAGAAGACTGCATATTTTGTTGCGCAAATTAAACGAAAATAAACAAAAATTATGATGAAATCATGATATTTTTCTTGATCCTTGTAGTAACCTTGCTAATCCGGACAATTTTTAATTCGGCAAAACTCAAAACTATAGATATACAGGTTAGTACAACGTCCCGGAACGGTCTAATAAGTTTGTTTTTCAAATTTGGTACAAATTTACAGGTTATTCCAGCAATAATGGCATTAACCCCAGTTGATCACTAAAATATTCAAATCCTTAATCTCGTCTGTATAACCAAAATTAACTAATGCTGAATTGTTCATGGAATCAATCAACAAATTTTGTTTGATCATTTCTAAATTAAATGAAGCGATACAAATTATCTAATTCTACTTTCATTTGGGAGCAATAAATTTGAAATCTCTCTATCAAAATACAGGCTGTCCGAAAAGGGCATTAATTTTAACCACTAGTCGTCAACCAACACTTTTTTTATGTATCATTTTTTGGAAATTGCAATTTCATTTTAGCATTTTACCTTCCCTGAAATTGAGCGGCATATGAACTTGATAAATCACAGAATTTTACAATAATAGCAACGGTCAAATTAATGAGTTGCTGCGTCGAAAGAACCAAAAAGCAGGGAAAGTTTTGTTGTAGTAGATTTTGTTCTGCGCTTATCGGTGTTTAAACACGGAGCATTATTATACATATGGTAGGCGGGTAATAAAATAAGAGTAAAAGCATCAAAGAATTTGTTAACCAAAACGTTTGCAACAAAAAGTTATTAAGAAAATAGTGGTTAAAATTATTGCCATTATTTCTGTGATAACCTGTATAGTTGCGAATAACGATTTTTTTGTACCTTTGGTATACCAGGAAAAGCTTATTACTTTTGTGTTTTAAATGTGGGAACCACCAGTATATTTTTACATTTGTGGATGCAAACTACCATCAGAAATATCAACATAAGTTTTCTTTAAGGCAACCACACAAAAAATTTAAAATACACAAAATCCAGACAATTTAATTTTTCGAAAACCATTTTTAAACTCTAAAAATGCACAAATTGTGCTAAATGCTACAGAATTCACAAAGATGTTTTATTGATCGATTATATCACTGCCAAGTTGTAAACGGAGCACAAATTGAACATTTTTGTGCCCTCAAAATGGTTTTCAAAGATATTTAAGATTTTTGTTTTTAAAATTTTAGTGTTTGGCTCTCATTAGCACAAAAAATGATGTTAGTATTTTTGAACGAAGTTTATTCTGCACAGACAAAGTAAAACTGTGTCACATTAATGTGTCACATTAATAAACAAAAGTAGGAAGCATTTCCTGTTAAACGAAAAGTGAAAAAATGAGATTATGATAAATCAATTCCCTGGTTGGAACTGTACTATATTCGTATCAAATTTGAAAAAAGTGACTTTAAATAACAAAGTTATTCGACCGTTCCGGGACTTTATACTAATGCTTCCGTTCGATATATTACTGTCTTTTAATGGTTCCATTTCGGTATTAATTGCATACTTTTTCTTTCAAATGTTTTTATAATTTTTCTTGTGCTGCTTTGCACTTCAGATCACGATGGATTAAAACAAAAACTAATATGATGAATCGAACTTACAAATGAAAAGCATATAATCTTTTGTAGTTGTTTTTAATGCAATGTACTTTGCCGGAATGCATAGTTTTTATTTTTATTGTTTTCTAAAATAACATCGAAAAGCTCCGATGGTGATGTTGCAGCCGTCGTTGTACCAAGCCAAGTTGGCATGTCCGAAGCGCTGATTAGAGTGCAAAGCTTCATCACTGTAAAGCTCTGTATCCGGTTAATTGTTTATTTTCGTGTTTCATTGTAACCGGATCGTCGTCCTGCAAGCCGAGATTAACGGCAATATTGTTTAATCAGTGGCGTTCATATTTACTACATGCGCTAGTCCACGATTAGGCGGCACTATGTATCACATCGACTCACCGCAAATAACTCAATTATTCCGTAATTAAATTTGCATTGATAATAGCTTTGTTTATGCGTTGCGCTAAAACGAACCGAATCGCAGATTGAATTAGTTGCTTGGTGCAACCGAAGAAGAAATGCAGCAGGACTGGGGGATATCGCCTGCGGTGCCGTAAAACAGTCGGTTCTCGTCCGCTTTGCAATCTGGAGACTTTGATTTACAGTTGGGTCGCGGCAGTGTGTTTTACTTAGGCGATGGGGTTGGTTGCTCTGACCGCTGCATAGTTCTGATACCCACAGAGACCTTATTGATCTATGACGTTCCCGATAAAGGAACTCATTTGTTGTTCTGTGTTCTGCCGATAAAAAAATACCATTTGTTTTCTTTTTGCTGGCCGTCCTCTTGACCGCCGCCAAATCGACGCGTCTTCTTGCACTCTCATTCCGGCGTCCACCTGAAACGCGCCGCGACGCTACTTTGTACAATTTAATTAAAATCATATCGCATTGTACCTGAAAGCGGAAATATTTCAGTACTTTTTTAATTATTTTCTTTGGGGAAAAGCCGCCGTAACGTATTAAACTTGTTTGAAAACAGCAAAGTCTCCTCGAACGTAAAGAAGATCATTAACGGTGCCTTATTAAAAACTGCAACAGTTGGTAAATCATGGGGCGAGCCATGAATTATTTAGTTCATTACTGAAGCGGATCTCCCTAATGCACTTCCATTATCGCAAATCAACCTGTATTTGTTTCTTGACTAAAGTGGGCACGTGAGAATTCTTTCTTTATTAAACGGCCGCAAAACACATAAACTCTCCAAGCGCTAGATTAATCTTGGAGCTGCACCTGAAATTGCGCGCGGATTACCGCCGAATTCAGAAGAGGGAAAAGACACAAGTGTAATTTCCGTTCGGGGCAAAATTTACATTGTCAATTGAAACGGGCAAAAATAACAAAGACAAAACGCCCTAGGTGCGAGCCAGCTGGGACGACGTGAGCGGAATATTTCTTTGTCGGGTCGGACATATGTGTTGATGGCTTCGTCCAGGTAAATTTGCTTAGCACATGTTGTCTGGATCGGGTTCGCGAACGGCCCATCCATATTTAATTTATATATATACGCGGCGGACCTGGGGGAAATATGGCACATGACGGAAACGCTATTGCGAGAGTACGCCATCAAATTTAATTTGAGTGCACTTGTGGGTCCGGTCGGTGGTCTACGTCAGCGGGTCCATAGCGGATTACTAACGAAATTATCCATCCACCCTTATGCGAGTCCGACGCAAAATCGCAACTCGTCTGAGCTAATAGCACGGCTTAATTAAGGTCTTTTCCCAGGTAATTACACCTTTGTCCTCGCCATCCGTCACCGGGAGCGTTTACACTTTCGCACTCGCCATTTCTAGACAATTTTTCTGTTCAGTCGACGACGTCGTCATGGGCGACTGCTGATGTCAACGCGGTTCAGTGCACGAAACGTTCGTGACGACGGCGACCCCGTTGCACTTTCACCTGCTGACGTCATCCATTCAACCGGCGCACCATTCAATAACATAACACGCGACATTTGTAGGAGGCAGGAACACGTTACCAAAGGCACAAAGCCCCCATATCTATGCCCAGATACAAGAAGTGAAAAACATACTCTTTGTCGCTTAGGCACAGAATTCATTCTAGCTAAAGAAATATCCCACCAGCAAATAGGTGTCCAAAGACTGGATTGTTTAGTAAATTATGTACGGAAGCGAGATTTACTGCACAAATTACGTATTTGTGGATTTAGATCTATTGTGGAGCTAATAATGAACATTGGCGGTTAAGAAAGAGTACCTTTGAGATAAAGATAAGATAACAAGTGGAACAAAAATACAAGAAATAAAGAAAATACTGAATACCATACTCTTATCAAATGAAAATAAAAAATATTCCTGCAAACCGCATCCCTTTCACTATCACAACTGGAAAATAATGTTTAAAAAATATATGTAATTTTAAGCGCACAAATTTATATTACCTGTTTCAGATATCTTTGTTGCTAAAATACATTTTTTACTTTGTGCCATTTTTACAGTCCTTCGGAAAGGACAAAAATTGTTGTTACTTCAAAAAGTCAAAGATTGATTGCAAAAATACATTCGTTTACATGAACCTAATTTAACCTCGAACTGACAAACTTAACGAGGATGAAACATTTTAGAGCGGTTGATATTTTTTAAGATGCAAAGTTACACATTACTCTTTTGCAGAAGGAATTTTCTTTTTGTCGTCATTGTTCTAACCGTCAAATATCATTTCATTGAAAGGTCTGCTTTCATAACTCGTCTTTTTAGAGGTACTTTCGTGTTCATTTGAAGGTCTCCCTGTTTGAGAGTTTTAAAAAATATGAAAATTTTTGCCACGTTTTGCCAAATGCAAGTAATTCTAAAACACGCTTGTTTGGAAGCTATAACGCAATTGCCATCGTTTTATACTCAATCCTGGAGTTCACCAAAACAAAATCTATCGCACACTGTTTTTAATTCTTTTTTTATTTCAACAGGATCGTCGAATGTTTCTGCAGCTTCTTCTTCGTTTTGATCATTTCCTCTAGCTTCTCCGTTCCTTTGAGTTTATTTAAATTTAAAATTAATGTAATTTACTACTAATGTACCTAACTACTACTAATTACATAATAATTCACTACAGTAACATTTTTGTCTTTCTACAGGGACACTGGTTTGCACAGGGTAGTAACATAAAAAATTTTAAAAATAAGGATTGCTACAAAAATATCTATTGTTATACTTACCAACGAACACAGGTACACAATTAGGTATATGTCGTAAAACACAAAAGAAGTAATTGAACAATGATGTAACCTGTTGATTACGTTTCCTTAAAAAATCCCAACATTTAAATTTTGCGTAAGAAATGGTACGACTATTGTGCTTCATTGTTAAAATATTTGTCTATTACAATTTTATTTCACGATGTGTGATTTAAAAATAAAGTTGTTAAGGACAAAACAGTGAAAGGGTTAAACTGAATTTTAGTTAAAATGCATCTGAAAACTAATAACGAAATTATCAGGAAATAACTGAATGTCAAAAAGCTTAAAAATAAAGATAATATATACTTTAAAAAAAGAACGTAAAATGAACTAAAAATGCGTCAAATGCATGAAAGAAGTCGACACCAAAGACCTACGAATTAAAGATTAATACGAGTGTAAAAGCTGTCGAAATTACAGATTGGCGACTATTTCATCTTCCACCAAGTCAATGCAAGATATAACTGCTTCAGATTATTATTTGTTCCCGAAATTAAAAGATTTCTTGGCGTTAAAAAAGATTTCCCTCTGACGTTGCCGTTAAAGACGCGGTTGAACAATATTTTGCAGACCTCCAGGAAACCCACTTTCGAGACGGGATATTGGCTCTCGAGCATCGTTGGGCCAAAAGTGTTGAGAAAAGACGGAAACTATGTTGAAAAATAAAATATAGTTCAAGTCACTGTAGACGTTTTTTCCGTTTCTATGGACTAGGAACTAGAAATTGTTTTTGCCGTAAAAACTGCAGAAGATCTCAACCAACAATTTTTTCGATACATTTATTACAACTACAATAAAACAAAACTGCAAAGTTTAAATAGGTTTTTAATTATGCACCATTGAACTAAACAATACTTATTTTTTATTTAACTTTCGAAACTTGTAGTATTCAGAAAACTTTACAAACTATGTATTATTTATTCAGAGAATCAAGAAATATTTAGATAAACCTTGTTGTTGTCGGTTTATTGGATACCTCAGTTTTCCTTTAATACGTCCTAAATTATTCAACGATTCATTATTCGAAATACGGTTTCCGAAACTTAATGGGCAATCATGATATTTGTATTAGTGGTCACCGTTTAGTTTGGTGGCCAAATCACTTAAACCATCCGCGGTGTGGATCTTAATAATGGCGTCAAAGATGGCGGCCGCCGGCAGTTCTCCAGACACTTTCGGAGCCGCCTTCTGAATTATAAAACAGTGCACTTGGAAGCGATCCGAATTTGTGCACTCCGAATTCTAAAACCTATTTGTTATTCTTCGGATGTAAAAGTGAAGCTTTTCCTGGTCTTGTTGTTAATTAATGGGATCCATCCACGTAGGAACTGAAATCAGATCGCTGCTTCGTTCGATTGAAGCAGCGTTATTATTAATTCTGACCGATTGCAGCGCGGGGAGCAGTTAGGGGCAATCTTTTGCGATTCCGTGTTTCGGCAAAGCTCATCATCTAATGCTTTTCCCGTTGAATAAGCCGTGTAAGTGATGGATTATCTGCTGCAACGTCTTTGATAAACTATAGGTTTTTATTTTACTTTGGCGGGAAGCAATAAAGCTGAAGAATGGCTTTGAAGCATTCACGTATCCGATGTGGATTCGGCGACGACTGAAATTTCGGTGTTGCGGGGTAATTATTGCGGTAACGGCGACGAAATCAAAGCGGACTAAGCGAGAACACTGCGGAGCACTTAAAAGTGACGTCGGACCGCCCGTAATTTATAAATGAGAAAGGATGACGAGAAGTAAGTGAATTACAAGACGGAACCCCGCCGGATTTGCTATATTTTAATTAGGTAAAATGTAGCTGCAACGTCCCGCCGGCATTAAGGGCCAATTACATTACCAAGCGGCTGCCTTTGAGATATAAAACTGGATTAAATAACGATCATCCGACTGATATGGATCCGACCGTGTCGTGTACAGTTCACTTTTCCGACGTTTTATTATCGCAGACTACCCGGTGAGTTGGCGTCTTCTTTTATTAGAGCGCCTGCACATCATCGATCTGTCGATACCGGCGAAGGGAATTCCACAAATTCGGCGATGCACCTGGGGCGAGACATTGCATCTCGACGCCTTAGTGCCATTGATAAGGCGGAGATTAAGGGCGTCGTTACCCGATCATATGGAACGCCAAACTATTTTTTACTACATACTACAATTTGGATTACAAATTAATATAGGGCATATACATACATATATCAAAGAAAAAATCATGTGCGTATATTCAGTTACAATTTCAAAAATGTTATTTTTAAGTTTATTTATCTCAAATTTTTATTTAAAATAATGAAATTACCCTTTTTGCTTTTCTATACGTAATATGACGCCAAAGCAACGAATTTTCAGAAGGCAACAATATTTTTTATATTATAAAACCATACAAGAACGTTATAGACTTTTTAAATTGCAGACACTACTTGCCTTTTTAGTTGTCAAATTAAATAGCACGGTAAAATTCGTAAACTTGAAAATTGTGTGTGTTGTTTTTGAAGATGAAAACTATAAGTGCGGGTAGTTTTTATACATTTCTAAATTAAGTGTAAAAATATGTTAGTGAAATAAATTTACGTTACAGAAAAACACTACTTGTATTTCTAACTTGAAAATTACTTCAGTTACAGTTCACTCAATTTTATTGGAACTAAATGTTACTGGAATCATGTTTTTAAAATCAAAAAAAAAAAAATTACTGCGCTATTCGTTTCACAAAAAATTGGTAAAATTCCTTTATTAGTGAATTGAAAGTTGAATTAATTTGCAAATACGAGCCTTGTAATTTTGTAAATTTAAAATAAAACCGAGCACGGCTTATATTTTTGTAATAAAACCCCCGATGCATGTTTTCCGAATATTCATTTTACTTTTGAATTTTTGATAACTGTAATTTAGACTTTTTGTAAATTATGTTTATTATTTATTGCAAAAACAATAAAATTTTAAATAATTTTGTGTCACATTAAAGGTTCAGAATAAAATTATATTACAAAGAATTATCAAAATCTTTATTTCCAAACAATTTCTGATTGAAAATTGCAAACCAATTTATTTTCCAATAAAATTGTATGTTTTATATACTTTTTAAATTAGTGTTTTGTTACAATATTTTACTTTTGCGTTTGATATTTCAAATCCCTCTTATTTTTAACTTGTATTTTAAAACATTGCACTAGAGGTTCTGCCTTTAATTTCTACTAGAATTATACCAAAAAACATTTAGAAGAATAAAATACATACAAATACATGAAAATTGCAAACCAATTTATTTTCCAATAAAATTGTATGTTTTATATACTTTTTAAATCAGTGTTTTGTTACAATATTTTACTTTTGCGTTTGATATTTCAAATCCCTCTTATTTTTAACTTGTATTTTAAAACATTGCACTAGAGGTTCTGCCTTTAATTTCTACTAGAATTATACCAAAAAACATTTAGAAGAATAAAATACATTGTGTTTTTTCCCTGTACAGCAAGGTATATAAAACGTTGTGGAACATTTATAATGCCGTGAATTTAAAATAATACTTTATTTTTCAAAACCTTAAATTACAATCTTCTAAAGTAACACTTGCATCAGAAGCAATATTAATTTTTAATTAAACTTGGATGCTTTTTCAAATTTAAAAATGCAGGAATTTCGACTTTCTTTCTTCATTTTTCTCATTTTATAGTTATTTTAAAAATGATGAAAAAAAATACTTTTACGTTCCATACGATCACAAATGATCCTTACTTATTTATAAGTGTGGTGATTAAGTAAAGAACAAAATTTATAATTGCGTTATTAAATGTTTTCAAGCAAAAGAGGTCAATTTTAATTTGTAATTAGCCATCTTATGACATAAAAATTTTACTTATGACGTCATGAATTTTTGCACAACGACAACCCCAATTTTTTCCTGTTTAATAACAACTTAAATAATGGTGTAATAAAGTGGGTACCTTAGATAACTAATTTTTTTTAGAAAATAACAATTAAACTTGTTTGTTTTTGCAGATTATCGTTATCAATCACTTTTGACGGATACGCTGGTATCGGTCAGGGCCAAATGGTTGACGGATAGCAATTTGAACACTTGCCATAAATTTTGTTTCTTTTTGTGTTTAATTAAGATTTTCTTCCAATAAAGTTACATTTTTATTTTTTAGTTTTTTCCAAATAATAGTTATCTAAGATACTAATTTTTTTACCCCATCATTTAAGTAGTTGGACCACCTATAAAAGACAGCAAAACAAATTGGCGTTGAAAAAACCGACGATGACGACATTGTGCAAAAATGCATGGCGTCATAAGTAAAATATGTATGTCATAAGGTGGCTAATTAAAAAATACAATTGAACTGTTTTGCTTGAAAACATTAAATAACTCAATTATAAATTTTGTTCTTTACTTTATCATGGCACTGTATAATAAAAAACGTCTGAAACTAGCAACAAGTGGCCGCATAAAATCAAAACTGAACGGAACGGAGCGTAACAGAGAGGCGCACAGCAAATGAACACATATCTGATGGAAAAAGAACAAACTATTACAATTTCAGAGCACGCAGTAAAAAGTGTTGATTTCTAAACGGAAACGATAGTTTATGCGGATTTAATCGCTGGTTCCGTTCCGCCGTTGCTTCTTTTGGTTCGGTTAGAAGTCTGCGCGCGGTTGAAGCAGAGACATGATGAGTTATTGGCGTAACACGAGCACAATTGCAGGAAAAATAATAATAAATATCTGCACGACGTTGAACTAATTCCGATTATAAATCAACGTACAACAGTAAATACAGGTTGATTTATTGGACGTTGTGCAAACAAACGTTCGGGTTTGTACGCATCTGCGGATGCTGTCGAACAGTTTAATCACGTGTTGTATTGTTCCTGCAAGTCTCCAGATAAATGCGTTTCATCCCCGGCATTCAACTTCTCCGCTCCGGATAATCGAATTGGAAAGTTGGCGCGGTGTCGGAATCAGTTTACAACAAAAACGCACCTCTCCGTCGATGGCCCTGCACCGAAAATTGACCATGGAAAATGAGTTTTCCAGTTTAGGGCTCGTTCCTTGTCGCGGTTAGCCGGCGTCGGGACGCTATTACGAAGACAATCCGAGCGGAACCGACGCGTGCGTCTCGATATATTTTATTCAGACGCTCGGTGATTACGCTCCGTAAAAGGGTTCGAGCTTGCCAATTACTTACTCCCTGAAAGCGACTTCTTCGTCTTCGTCCTGTATCGCTGAAAGCGCTGAAAATTGGATTAGCGCCACGTGTGGACGCCGGCCAAGAGCTGAACCGAAACTCCGACTCGCCCGGCGCCTCCGCCAAAATGGACGCATAATTAAAACCGGAGCCAATTACGCAACCGAACCGAATCGTGTGCAGGATTCATTATGACCAAATTATAGTCCGGCTTAAGTAAATTTCAGCGGAGGGACACAATCAACAGAGCAGCCGGATGAATCCACGCTGAGTGGACGCTGTAAATCAGATTAACGAATTACACCAACTTATTGCGAGGGGAATAAACCGGATTATTATTTGCGGTTTTCGTTACAACTGCCCGTGTCGCACACATGGAGATGCCAATTTTCGCATTACCACCGACGGCAAAGTAACGAATACGACCCGGACGTCCCGGTAATTGATTTATTCGGCGGTTGATTGGTGCAAATTTCATGGCCGTTATTTAGTTATAAACATTTGCACAGGCCGAATCCGCGTCGCAGAGCTGCAATGGCGGGGTTCTAAGGATTCTCGGCTTTGTTGAAATTCGGCGCTTTCACCACTGCTCATTATTAATTAATACAACAACTATTCGACTCTCATTTCATAACAACACAATTGATAAAATCAGCGTTGCGTGGATTACATTCCGGCATAACGAGTGATAATGGAACAAATTTTACTGCAAATATTTTGCTTCCAGTGTAAGCACAGCGCTTACAATTCTGCCGATCAGTTTACCGCGTAATTATAATTGCAGATGGGAAAACACATTCCGCGCTATTTTCCGCCGGCGATTTTTTAGCTCGGGCTCTCGCTACTTTAGCGGCCGAGCTACTCGGAAATGACATAGGTAAACGGAAGTCGGCGGCGATGTTGCACCAGACCATTGTGAGTTTCCTGTGCGGAACGCCTCACTTTAGGAGTCGTAAACTCGCCGAGGCCGCTTGCAACAGACACGTCTGCACCCTCAATAACCCTCTCCGATTGAGTGTTTACGGTCTTCGCGGTGTTTACCGCTGGAAAAGCACGATTTCTCCATAAAATCCTAATAAACTTGCGGCGTCCCAATAATCGACGCGATATATTTTAATCTGACGAGGGAGGGTCACTCTCTTATTGCGCACAATTATGGCGTGTTTGATTGATCGTTACCGTGATAGTTAAGTCGGAAATAATGTTTATTAGAGCCGGACCACTTCACCTTATCAGCATGACGCGAAATACTTGGAGCGGAAGGCGCCACCCCTGCAGTTTAATCGTCGCTTTACGGTTAGTGGCTCCACGCACAATTCCCCATTTCTTGGCGGCGAATGTGTTAATTAATGAGGTCCACTAGTATCGCCCGAGGAATTGTTTCCAAAGTTGCCACTACACTTTCCCAAAAAAGTAACACTTTGCTTCCAGTATTGTGCATTTCATAAAAAAATCTACAAGAAGAACACTGGCAGGCTGAACCAAAATTTATGCGTACTCGTTTATTTCCGATATTTTTAAGTACATTTTCTCACGTGCCGTTTTCTTACAATCTTCTAATGTACTAATTATTTATTAATACCCTACTCCAAATTAATTAAAACTTGTTTTTATTGATGAAAATTAGTCTAATAGATGTTGCATTTTTAATATCTTTTAAAACTCGTCCTTTTAGATCAAAGTTGGAGAAATTGACCGCTTGATGCTTCTAAACACTTTTTTATATTTAGACGCAAAAAGGATAAATCAACTCTCATGTTAAACATTTCCAAGTATTTTTTTTTAGAATTTATATTAGAATAGATATTGCACACAATTACGTATGTAGGTTGTTGAAACCTGCAATAACATGATTAATGATTTTCTTGATATGGCTGGAAAATATTCTTGAAGAGAAATCCAAGAAGAATTTAGTGATATTTTGGAAAATTTTATTGTCGAATTTCGGTCGCTCGTGGCTGAAATAAGTTCTTCCTTCTCATTCAGTGTTAATTTCAAAAATTGACGTTGCGCTTGTTAAATGGATGGACGAAATCTGACCCAAAGAAACTTCTTTATAAATTTGGAAAAACATTTTTTTAATGGATTTTTTATTGCATTATTAAATGGATTTTTTTTATCAAATTTTTTGGAATAGATAAAAAAAATTCTAAGTTACCTTTTTTGGCCTTGTTGCTCCAAAACAAGAGATTTTTGTGAAACGCTATTAGATTGTCGGTGGAAGTTAAAATATTTTCATTTGTAACTACATATTTATTTGAGTTGCTGATGAAAAGGTGGTAATTAATTCGATAATTTTTTATGGGGAGCGAAAAAAAATCGCTTAAATCCGTCATTTTTAGGTTTTATATGCGCAAATTTTGACATAAAAATCATCTCTGTTAAAGATATGACCTCATTTTTATTTTTTTAATGGCAAGTAATTTTTTGTTGCGTCATTATAAAGAGCATGTTTATTGCATCTAACACTAAAAATTGTAATAGGTTACATAACAATATTTTTGGTACCATTTTTTTTGTATTTTTGTATTTTGAATCGTCGTTACAGTACAAATCTATTTACATTTGTTTGTTATTTTGTAATTTAATGATTTTAATAAAAGCAGTGTATCTAAATAACGTGAAAAAATTAAAAAGAATCAGAGTAAAGTCTTGTATATCTTATGTAGTTAAAGTAAATACATTTCGGAATAAGAACGGACGTATATAGATTTTTTTTAAATTGTAAAAAATATTGTATATACACTATTATAATTTTGATTATTTTATATCCAAAAAAACATGCCCTTTAAATTGACGTAATTAATAAATTAAATAAAAACTAATTGACAGAGATGAAGTAACGACGCTGATTTTTATGTCAAAATTGTCGATTGTCGAATTAACGGGTCCGAGCAATTTATTTTTTCGCTTCTTGTAAAAAATTTATGGAATTAATTCCAATCTTTTAATTTGTACGATATAAGATATGGTACACTGGTCCATTCTTAAAAAAATCGCAAAAATCACTTTTTTCTTGTAAAAAAAATCAATAATTCTTTCTTTAGCTCAAATGGACGGGATAAAACTTTTCGTCTGGATAACGATATGGTTTGAATATGAGATTTTTGAATAGCTTTGATTTTATGTATTATTGATGTTAACAGATTGGCTAAGCACAGTCTTTAGATTGTGCAGATATTATTATAATTTTCGAAAATTAGGTGTTTAGTACGGAAGTGGAGATTTAATTTAATGCGAACTATTTGAAAATATTTCTCCACAAATAAGACAAAATGGAATTGTCTGATATTCTTCTCTTTTCTTTATATTGACGATAAGAAATATATTTCTTGGGAACATATTTTATAGAATTTACAGGCTGTCCCAAATTCGACACTTTAGGGGTTTTCTCATATTAGACCCGTAACTTTTTTAATTATGAATATATTTATTTTGTGTTATAGGGTTTTTATAGCTTTTGTACAATATCATGCCAGAATCGGTGAGTTTTTAAAGTGTACCATTTTTGACTTATCACACAAAATTTTACCTAATAGAATTACAAATAAATACACAATTTTTTTATTGCAACACCTTACATCTTTAAATTAAAAAAATATATTTCTTAAAAATTATTTAATAATTTTAGTTTAAAAAGAGCAAAATAAATGAAAAAGTGTCCTTCACCTGCGTCGGGGTCGGCCTGATCTGACCCGAGAAGAACTTTTGTTTTTATAACAACTTTCAATTTGGACACTTAGTCAAGTGAAGCAACAGTTAACGTCGCAGAACGGTGCAGACCCGAAATAAATGACTCCCAACTTTACGATTTGACTTCCCCAGATTGCTTATTTGATTCTGCATGGATAGTTTCAATTGACTCGTTGTTACGAAATTGATTGTTAAAGTTGCAAGTCATTGTGTGCGCGTATGAAATGCTTTTCGATGAACCTTTTGTACGAAATCTTCTGTAATTTTGTTGACAATTCGAATGGGACCGCATCTTGGAATTTAATTTCTGGCTTGTTTGGGACGGCTTCTAAAGCTCGACGTGAAAGCCGGAACGGATTCAGGTGAAACGGTATTATAACGGGCGAAAAAAGCCGCGTTTCAATTAAGAATCAGCGGAGGCTTGAAAAGGATGAATGCACGGAAAATCTAAAGTAAATGGAGTCCATTCTTGGTGCATTTCCCGCGTGATGTTCGAGGAGAATAAAAGAAAACGTAGCGTCACGATATGGCCATCTCCGCTACTATTTCGCACGTCCTCCCGCGGAATTTATTCCACTCGTATAAAAGAACCGACAATTCCGAGGAAATATATCAGCCCTATATCTGACAATGGAAAGAATAATATTACACACATACATACACTTAAAGGCGGTTGATAAAGTGTCGTTCGAGATTCAAAGGTGAAATTAAACGTCGCGACAACGAA
Source organism: Eledona agricola (assembly GCA_964023215.1). NCBI lineage: Eukaryota > Metazoa > Arthropoda > Insecta > Coleoptera > Tenebrionidae > Eledona > Eledona agricola. The sequence goes on from OZ026855.1 coordinate 22,532,409, forward strand.
GCGAGTTGCGTCATAAATCGCCGGTTTTAGCTTTATTAACATTATGTTAATGATTTGTGCATTGCATCTCGTACGGTGCGTGATAAAGTTGTAAAGTAAGTTGTAAGTAAATACATTTCCGAATAAGAACGAACGTATATAGATTTTTTTTAATTGTAAAAAATATTGTATGTACCCTATTAAAACTTTGATAACAAATACAACAACAGTTACATAAAAACAGTTTTTATTTATTTTTTCTCGCCTAAGACATTAAAACGTAATAAATACATTGTTGTACCCTTTTTTTATGAGCTTTGCAATACATTTACAAATTTGGAAAAACATTTTTTTAATGGATTTTTTATTGGACTATTAACTGGAATTTTTTAACCAATAGAATTTTTATATCAAATTTTTTGGAATGGATAGTTACCTTCTTTGGTTTTGTTGCTCCAAAACAACAGGTTTTTTGTGAAACGCTGTTAGATTGTCAGTGGAAGTGAAAATATTTTCATTTGGAACTACATACCTACTTGAGTTGCGGATGAAAAGGTGGTAATTAATTCGATAATTTTTTCAAGCGTAAACGGAAAAAAAATGCTCGAATTCATCATTTTGAAATTTTAAATGCTCAAATTTTGACATAAAAACATCTCCGTCAAAGATATGAGGTCATTTATATTTTTTTTAATGGCAATTTTTGATTGCATCATTTTAACGAGCATGTTTATTGCATCTAAAACAATAAAAATTGTAATAGGTTACATAACAATTTTTCTGATACATTTTTTTTTTGTATTTTGAATCGTCGTTGGTACAATTTATACATTTGTTTGTTATTTTGTAATTTAATGATTTTAACAAAAGCAGTGTATCTAAATAATGTGAAAAAATTAATAGTAATCAGAGTAAATGTTTTGTACATCTTATGTAGTTAAAGGAAATACATTTCCGAATAAGAACGAACGTATATAGATTTTTTTAATTTTAAAAAATATTGTATGTACCTTATTAAAATTTTGATTATTCTATATCCAAAAAAACATGCCCTTTAAATTGACGCAATCAAGAAATTAAATAAAAACTAATTGACAGAGATTAAGTAACGACGCTGATTTTTATGTCAAAATTGTCGAATTTAAAATTAAATATTAACGGGTCCGAGCAATTTGTAAAAAATATTGTATGTACCTATTAAAATTTTGATTAGTTTATATCCAAAAAAACATGCCTTTAAATTGATGCAATCAAGAAATTGAATAAAAACTAATTGACAGAGATAAAGTAACGACGCTGATTTTTATGTCAAAATTGTCGAATTTAAAATTAAATATTAACGGGTCCGAGCAATTTGTAAAAAATATTGTATGTACCTATTAAAATTTTGATTAGTTTATATCCAAAAAAACATGCCCTTTAAATTGACGCAATCAAGAAATTGAATAAAAACTAATTGACAGATATGAAGTAACGACGCTGATTTTTATGTCAAAATTTGCGCATTTAAAATAAAAAATTGACAGGTCCGAGCAATTAATTTTTTCACTTCATGTAAAAAATTTATGAAATTAATTCCAATCTTTTAATCTGCACGATATAAGATAATTTGGTACACTGGTCCATTCTTAAAAAAATGCAAAAATCGCTTTTTTCTTGTTAAAAAAAATCTAATTCTTTCTTTAGCTCAAATGGACGGGATAAAACTTTTCGTCTGGATAACGCATAATTGTGTGAATAGCTTTGATTTTATGTAATTTTTGATGTCAACAGATTGGCCAAGCGCAGTCTTTAGATTGTGCAGAAATTATAATTTTTGAAAATTGGTTTTGATAAATGCCTGGGGTGTTTAGTATGGAAGTGGAGATTTAATTTAATGCGAACTATTTGAAAATATTTCTCCACAAATAAGACAAAGTGTAATTGTCTGATGTTGTTCTCTTTCCTTTATATTGACGATAAGAAATATATTTCTTGGGTAGGTACATCTTTGCTTGTATTTACAGGCTGTCGCAAATTCGATCCTTTTAGGGGTTTTCTCCTATTGGGCCCGTAACTTTTTTAATTATGAATATTTTTGTTTTAGTTATAGGGTTTTTATAGCCTTTGAACAATATCATGCCTGAATCATTGAATTTTTAAAACGCCGGTTTTAGCTTTATTAACATTATGCTGAAGATTTGTGCATTGCATCTCGTACGGTGCGTGATAAAGTTGTAAAGTAAGTTGTATTGCATTCGGTTCGAGCCCCTCGACTGAGCACCTGCCGTGTATCACGCTATTTCGCAGATGAGACTCTACAGTCGTCTTCTCTGTCTAAGATCTAACCCCGAGCACCATCCCCGCATAAATAATCCGTCTGCTGCTGCTCCTCCAGGACGTTTATATATTTTTACGGTCGTTAGCCTGTGACACGTTCAAGTGTGTACCAGCAAGATACACAAAGAACTCACGATTCCAATTATCCCGTGACATAAATTCCCGAAAACGAATTGCAAACAGCATGATTAGTTGCGCCAACAAACCCACCCTTGCGGGTCCCGACCCCGAAATCCAAGACCAGCGAATTTTGCTGAATCACACCAATCTCCGCACGCAAACCCGAATTGCTCTAATTGCTCCTGATGCGATTTTTTCGGCGTCCCGGTGCGTGACGTCGGCGTATTTTCGATGTAAATAGTGATATTATTGGTTTGCAGGGGCGGTGCTCCATCACCTTGACGGGGCACGCGTCAGACAAGGGGTGGCCGGCCCTCACCCCAATAAATACTCGGTCCCCCCCTTATTATTCAGCCCCGACACTCGCTCACATCTTATCGAGTGACTATGCGAAATGTTATGTTTGCCCCAAAAATTGATGCACGCAACCGAAACCCGACACCAGAAATATGACCGAAAGCACCCTTCCATCCCCGTTATGTGCGCGTTTTTCGAGCGAAATGAACGGAAACATTTGGCGAACAGAATTTTTTGTTGTTTAAAAGCCCCAGTGATAAATTAGAGCAGATGATGAACAACGATGCAGACATAAAAAGCAGCAAGTGCAAAGTTACACACACCCCAACAATAGGTCATACAAATGGAATTTTTACGAGCTATTGCATTAGAGCTAAAGCGAGACGTATACCTTCCCGCCTAATTTATGTCCTTTTGCAGGAATGTTCACAAAAAGGACGCGCACAACAAATTGATATGAATTGCGTCAAAAACGGGTTAAAAGTACGCAATTACTTCGCACACAAAACCTTCGCATATTTCTCCAGAAAAACTAAAAGGGAATGCAGCGCTTTATCACAACTTTTGTTCCATGCAAAGCGGTGCCGGCGTAATTTGAGAACTCCCAGCAGATACTATCGATTTATTGCAAAGTTCCGACAAAGCTGTTCCTGAATTTGAGCTGAAACTTTTAACCACAAGTGTCGTTTAATGCTCTATTATGTCGGTTTGTTCTTATTCGCTGCAAATTTCATTCGATAAATGTTCAATTGCCCTTGCTAAATTCTTTCAAATTTTTAGCACACCAAGAAAGGTTTTAACACATAACCGTAATTACATATATTCGACCAAATCATACCTGTCGAATTGAATCGTACCTTTATATTTATGTGTATCTAGCAAATGTATCCGGCGTTGCACAGGTTAGAGATTTACGAAACATATCGTTCTCAATTTCCTATATACAGAGTGAGCCTTCTTCTAAATGATAGCCAAAAATTGCCATTTTCAGTATAACACAAACATTAACACATGCTTGTGTTACTGACTGCACCGAAGATACAGATTATCGCTTTCCGAAACTATATAATTTGCAAAGTTAATAAAAACCATTCGTTCATAAGAAAAAATGTTTATTCAATATTAGCAAGTATTGCACGGGTGTTACAGATTTAAATATCTATATACAGAGTGACCCATTAGAGGAAGGTCCACCACACCAACATTGTTACTTGTTAATGATTTAAACGATTTTGTTTAAATGATAGCCAAAAATAAAAAATATTGTTAACAATTTTTTATCTCTAATCTGGTTACGCCACTGAATTTAGAATACTCTCAAATGAGTGTCACCGAAATTTTACTACAAAATATTTGTTGCTAACAGAAATATTGCATAATTCATATTTATTTAGTATCAAAATATTTCGAGTAGTCTTCATGTATGTCACAATTATTTTGTAAAAAATAATAGCTCAATAATAAATCTGTTATCTTAATATCGCATTCTTATAAGGTACAAATAAATGTTGGTTTAAAGTGCTCTATGTTGTCATATCGGACCAAATAATCGCAAAGTTTGCCACATAATTTTTATCAAAATGGAACTGTATCTAATTAAAACATTTTTAAATAATACATAGATTGCCAATATTATGAATAACTGTTGGTTTAAAATTTTTAAAGTAAAAAAATTTGAATTCTTTTTGTAATTTATTTAAATTTGGGTGACACTCATTTGAAAGTTTTCTAAATTTAGTGGCGTAGCCTGATTTAACATAAAAATTGCTAACATTTTTATTTTTTCCATTGAAAAAAATTCCAAGTAGGATTTTTTTCTGAAATTTGGCACCACAGTATTGAAGATCTCCAATTTGAAAAAAAATTATGAATCGACCATCCAATAACAATCTGCCACTCTGCCACACAAATTAATGTCTGATAGTGTCATTCGTATAAGCTCCCGTATAAATCGTAAAAATCCTGAAACACTTCGATTTTTGTTTTAAACTTGCTGCTTTTCAGCTTTTTTTTACTCAAGGTGTTGTAATGTAACCACCGTTAACTTTTATTTTTCAAATGGAAATATTTGTCAATTGACACATCATTGCAAACATTGTTTTTATTTATTTTGTTATAGCTTGGGTTTGTATTCTGTAGCCAAAACCAATCATAATTAAAATTTTAATTCTAAAATTTTCTGTTAAATTCCGCATTTTTATAAACACTTGTTTGTCAAAAAAAGGTGAAAACTAACAAATTTTGCAAAGAAAATAAAATATCAAAGTTAATTACCCACGTTTGCACCGCATGATGAAAAAGGAAAACATGAAGCATGCTGGCCTAAGACATGAAAACGTAAAAAAATACATTGTACTCTTTTATGAGCTTTGCAATGATGTGCCAATTGACATCTTTCCATTTCAAAAAGAAAAGTTAAGAGGGTTGGTTTACAGCCCCCGAATAAAAAAAGATAAACTGATTAGGCTAAAAAGTAGCATGATAAAAATAAAAATCGACGTTCAGGAAGATACTTAATTTATTCCAGTTCAAGTTTCTCCTTTGTATTGAAGGAGTAGTTTCGTAAGACACTGTTTTCTTGTACGAGTTTTGTAAAAGGACGAGTGCAGAAATGTCTTATGATCGAGTTTTTTTGTACTATTTTTTCTATTTGCAAAAAATTTACAATAATTGTTGAAATTAAATTGTGGAAGGTCTAGGGACTTATCGAAATGTGACAGTCAGAAGTAAAAATAATGATAATATTTATTTTTGTACCAATATGTTGTATTGCACGTTTGATTAGGTTAACAATTTTAACGAAGAATGATATTGACATTGCCAATCGTAACCAAAAAAATCCCTAACGATATTCAGGCCCAGTGCGAACTCCAAATGGAAAAAAAATTAAGCCACCCTGTCGATGAATTGTGTTTAACAATTTCTAATTTTTGTGGATTTGGAAGCAATTTCGAGTCGCGACTAAAAATAATCTAAACGATTTTTGTCATTTTCCCGATAATTGCTCTTTGGATTTGGCAAGTCTTCAGGGAGGCGGGCCGAGATGAAAATCCAAATGCATTCGGATTGCATTTTGCGTCATCCTTCATTAAATATGTATCAAAAATCGTCGTCTCGACTGTCGGGGCCAATCGAAACGAGACGTTTGTATAAATCCGAACGAGTGACCATCCGAGCTGAAATGGAAGAACCGTGTCGGCTTAAGCAGCATCCAGGATAAAGCGTAAAGAAGCTGCAGAGACTTGATAAAGCATTGTTTCCCTACTGATATTAAATGTCATTCAACTCGGGGGTGTACCAACCGCCCGGCACAAAACAAAGTCAAATGTATATTCGAGTATTAGGCCTCACAATGGATGCTTTAAGTGTTCCGATTGTTAGGCGACCTTGGAAACCTTTGTTAAGTGGTTTAAGAGAGATTGATGAAGATGCTAGGCTGCTTGAATTTATTAATGGCTCTGTGCGAAACAATATGGAAATAAATTATGTCACTATCAAATCCCTTTCATACAATTCCGTCGAGCCCGAAATCGGCGAGCGTTTAAAAACAAAAGCGGAATATTAATTTCGGCTCGCTGACGACGAAACATGTGAAACGCGGAAGGGGCGATATCTGCATATAAAAGAATTTGATGGTAAGAAGGAGGAGAGTGAGCTGCATCTTCGTTCGAGGGTTTAGCTGTGGTTGCAGCCGGTCTTAAATGGGGCAACTTTGTTACATAATTCGATGGAACATTGTTCGGTTTGAATGTCGTCCATAAATGTGACATTCCAGCGCACTATCAAACTCCGGGCGAAATTCTGTACCATTTTAAACGTGGAGTAAATAAAGCCGGTTTATTGAGGCGGGCTTCGGTTTCGAATTATTGTGAGAAGTCCGTCGATATTCGTTACGTGGCGCAATTTCGCCGTAATTTATAGTCGTCCCTCGACTTCTACTTTTTTCATCTTTCCTTGTTCGCCAACCTATTCTTTGAGTCGCCCTAAGAAAGTTTCTGGCGTCGTCGGTGCCGAAGCATCGCAGCTCCCATGTCACGTCTTTGCGCCGGCAGCGCACACTTTCGCAAATCCCACGAGTAACTGGAAAAGTTATTATTTTTCCAAGGGGCTTATATCTCCTCGTCTGACGGACGTGCACGAGGACTTTATCAAACCCCGGCCTTACATCCAGAATTAAGCGATGATCTCCACAATTTCACGTTTAGTCGCCTACTCTGCAATTATCCCATTCCTCCATCTCCCGTCCGACTGTCTTTCGATTGACTCTTTTTTCGTTCATTTGAAATGTTAACTAGTTTATAATGGCGTTTTTACAATTTGCTCTCGTAATCGAGCTTCACTCCCAACTTTCCCGAAACGATATATGAATATTTATCGGCGCCTTTAGAAAGAGGTAATGCCGTAATTTATATTCAGATATTACTCGCTTTGCTCGTTAATTAACTTTATATTTTATCCGAGTTCCTGAAAGGACGCTGCTCGGTACTGTCAAGTGTTCTTGTTTCTGTTTGTATCCACTCGTAACTCACTTTTTTGCTCTGAACCGTTAAAATTCCTGCCGCTATTTATATATATGCCTTCCTGTTAATTCTAAGCCGGTCAACAGGGTCCCATACACTACCGGTTTTACTTATAGTCCTGCTAAATCAAAATCAAAAATTTTGCCACGACTTGCTAATATGTGAAAAGAATTTGAATTACAACACATTGAAACTGGCACCACAGAAGAGTTGACAGGCGATCGAACTATTGTCGTCGGACGACAGTCAAATGGGTGCAAATTTAATCCGATGATGTTGGGCGCTTTTGTAAACCTGGGGATCATCCCCGACGCGGCGCATCTTGCATTTTCCCGATCCGTCCGCACGTATTGATTAATGCGAAAATATTTTTGATTTAACGCCCCCGTTATGGGTTCGTTTTGAAAAGTACGCCAACGACGAGGAAATCCCAACTGGGTCGTATTTCTCCCGATTCGCTCGTCTCCTGCTCCCGGGGGACTCGTGCGGCCCTTTAATATCCGAACCAAGGTGAGACCCTCACCTAATGCGTTCTTTATATGCATTGGGACCGAAGAAAGGGCCGTATTATTTGCAAACTTTTTGACGCACGTGCGGCTCTCCGCCATCAAAGAGGCACCTGTATCGCGGAACACTCCGGTTCGATTTTTGGGCTGCAAAGTTGGCAGGGACGTGTCTGGTGCATTGTGGCGCTGACATCAAACATAATGCATCCAATTTTAGCACACCGAGGGCTGGTATCGTGTTGACTTTGTCGAATCTTGTATACAAACAGTTTTTACATGAAACAATTGTTTCGTCGATCGCAAACACATCAAATGCAAACAGCTTTCAGGTTCAGTTAATAAGTTGCACTGGAGAGGTTCTGCTCTTGTAGTTGCGTTCACTTTGCAATTGTGCTACGGGCTTTATTCCAGTGGAAAAGTATATGCGCGCCCTTGTCTTCAATTTGGCTTTGAATATTAATTTAGGTTTCATTCACCAATTCTATTTATTATTTTATTAAATGCAAAATGTGTAAAAAAACATTTACATTACATTTAATTCTCTTATTTCTTATTTCCCACTTCCACAACGCCTAAACACAAATGACGGCTTTTGGTACCAATCTTTCCAACACTAATAGAAATAAATTTAGCTTCTATTTTCATCTCATCTGATAGCAAATACAGTATTGCTGCCTTTCTCTATTCCAAAGAACGTTGCCAGATTGCAAAATACCAACGGAGCGCTTTAAATTTTACAGACAACACTTACATAATAATAATTATAATCAAAGTTCAAATTTCCATTTTCAGGAAAATGACACTTTATGATGAAAACGTGTTCCGTATTGAAAATAAAGTCTCCATTCTTCAAAGTGGACTTTTTGAGGCCCGATATTGGTACTTTAATGAAGTTAAAGCGTCCTTTTAATAAAAGTCATTTGTCATGCAAAAATTAAGTAACTTAGAAATTATTTCCTTTAGGTTCACAGTGCCCAAGAATGACAAATTAAAATCATGTCAATACTAGCAGTACTTCGTCTTCATCGTCGTAAGATATTATAGAAGAAGAACACAGTATTTTTTTTGGGTTACGGCTAATTACACCGAAAATGTCGGTCATATTACAAAAAATTATCATAGTCCTCGATCTCCCAACTAACAGGTATTGCATACCTATGGGAAATATGTAGTAATTATACATATTGTAATAGTTTGTAGAAGTGGTAAAATTACACCCTTGGACCAATTACTTTTTACCCTTCCATTTTACGTTTCTGTTAGCGTGCATTTAATTCCTGCCGATTTTATTGGGGTATCAAAATCGTCCTCATGTCGAACCGTAAGGAAAGTGTCCAGATCAATCGCTTCATTACGTCTTCAATACATAAATTTGTAAGAAAACAACGCTGAAATTGAAATGGCTGTGGCCGATTTCTACAGGATTGCTCGTTTTCCATGTACCATTGGAACTATCTATTGCACCTTAATTAAAATAAAATTGACAGGCGGTAATGGTGCCGTGATATTTAAGTCTCGCTTTGAATTTACAAACTGTTTCGGACGCAAATTTGAAGATCAAATATATTGAATAAACTAAAAACTATTACAATTAGGACACGTCTTGTAGAGGATTGCTAAAATTGCCTGGATTGGTTTATATTAGATATTATATTCAAATTGTGAACGTCACCGAATACCACTAAACAATTGTCAATACGTCAATTGTACGAACTTCCACTCAAATATATAAAGAATAAATGCTGCCCTCAGTATAAAACTTTTTCTAGAGGTGACTTTTTGGGAAATGACACTTCAAAAAGTATTACCTATGGAACAAAGCAGACTTTAACTTGTTGAAAAAGTATAGTTCTCATGAAAGTCTACTTTTCATAAAGTCGAATTTTGCCTTTTATCATTAAACTGGCCTTTAGACATGGTTATTCTCAAAAAAACTGCAAGTGTTCTGAAAAAAATACAGGTTTTTTAAATTTATACAGAGTTGAAACTTTAATTGGAATAAATTCAGTATCTTGAATACAAATGATTTTGCGAAAAATTCCTGAAACAAGTCGATTTTTATTTTCAACTTGTCATTGTTCAGCCTAATCAGTTTTTCTTTTTTTTACTCGGGGGGCTGTAACTACCCTTAACATTTTTAATGGAAATTTATGTCATTTGACACATCATTGCAAAGCTCATGAAAAAAGGAGTACAACGATGTATTTTTTAAGGTTTCATGTCTCATGTGAAAAATACCTAAAAATTGTTTTTAATATGCTTTATTATTTTCTTGTTCTTCATGCGGTGCAAACGAGGGTTTATTGTCACTTTTTGGTATTTATTTCTTTTTATTAAATTTTTTTATTATTTATTTTTTTTACAAACTTTGCTAGTTTTCACCTTTTATTTGACAAATAGTAGACTGTTAATAAAAATGCGCTATTTAACAGAAAATTTTAGAATTAAAATTTTACTTATGATGGATTTTGGCGCCAGAATACGAACCCAAGCTAAAACAATAATCAATAAATAAATGAGAACGTGAAAAAGTACATCATTGTATACTGCTTTTTATCATGATCTTTGCAGTAGTCTGTCAATTGACATATTTTTGCATTCAAAAAAAAAGGTAACGGTGGTTACAGCTTCCTGAGTAAAAAAGAAAAACTGATGAGGCTAAAACGTAGCATGTTAAAAACAAAAAACAACGTGTTTCTGGAATTCATTCGCAGCCAGAATCAACACTTTGAAATTTAGGACAATTTCCCTTTGTTTTACACCAGAACGCAGAATAAGGATTTTTCTGAACTAAAATTTCAATTATGATTGGTTTTGGCGCCACAATACGAGCTGAAACAAATTATAAAAAAAAGATACATGGAAACGTGAAAAGAAATTCATTGTTGTACATACTCCTTTCCTGAGCTTTGCAATGATGTGTCAATTGACATATATTTCCATTTAAAAAAAATCTAACATTGGTTAGTAAAAAAGTTGGTTAGTAAGTTGGTTGGTAAAAAAGTTGGTTAGTAAGTTGGTTAGTAAAAAAACTGATTAGGCTTAAAAGGAGGGCGCAAAAACCAAAATCGAGGTGTTTCAGGAAATCATTCGTATTCAAGTCAAGATACTGATACAAGATATTTCACTCTGTATAAATTTTCGATTTACGCAGCCAGAACCAACACTTTAAAATTTAGGGCAATTTTCCATTGTTTTACACCAGAATGGAGAATAAGGGTTTTTCTGAGGCAACATCCGGCAGTATTGTCGTAATTAAGCTCGTAAATCTGAGGACCGGTGAATCGTACGACTGTATATTACTTTATTATTGAAGTCGCCGAGTTGAAATTAATTAATTAATTTTGTGCGGTGGTTGTGTTTGGTGTCACCGGAGATGAGATTTTGAAGTGGCGACCAGAAAGGTGCGAGTACACCAGATTCAACGTGAATTTTCCGCGCAAAGGAAAAGATGTTAGCGTACAATTAAGAACTTTCCATTAGTATTCCGCCCCTTCGCGTCGCGAATTTTTTCCTCGATAAATTCGCCCCTAACCTGATAATAAAATTTTCCGAGGCAGTGAAGAGTGCCGTGTTTGTATTATCTCGAGCTCAAGTCCGTAGGTAAGCGTCTAATGGAAAGTGAAGTTGAAACGCAATTAAAACCTTGCTTGATAACAATTCTTATAATTCTATTAGTCGAAAGTTGGACAGTTTTCTGAAAGCCTCTTATTTTCGCCGCGCCAAGTAAGCGATTCGTCCCGACAGATACAATGGGCCCCCATAACGTTACATTGTTGGAAGTTATAATTCGCTCACCAGGACTCGGCGTCGTGTGGATTGATAATAAAGCAGATTTGCGAAACTGTTAGTGCGGTATTTTATTGGTTTTCGAATGTTATTATGCAAGTTTTATCCGATTCGGTTCGGCGTCTGGCGAAAAATTCTCGCCGTATTTCCGTGCGTTTGCTTTGATGGCTTAATTTGTGCATTTTGCGAGGATTTCGTGCCGGGGGTGGTTGGTGGTGACGCACGGCTCGTGATGAGATTTCGATTTTTCTTTTGTGGCGGGCGTAATGTATGGCCAGTGCAGGAAACTTAATTTAATGGGGAAAAGCTTTGTTCGTTTTTGGTTGTCTAGCGATGTCAGCAACGCCAACGGTAGTCGCTCCAAGTAACTGCATTTATTTATACACATCACATGCCAGACACACCGCAGCCATTTTAATTTATCTTCCCTTCTAATAAAGTACAAGTGGTCCCACAATGCATACGCAATGAGGCCCCCCGATCTAATGAAAAATAGTTGAAATATGGCCTGTATGAGACTTGACGGATGGAAAACGAGATATGAATACAGACGTCGACGTCGCAGCGTCTAAGACGTCGTCGAGGGGAAGGGTGCGTGTTTTGCATGTCATCCTCTCTTCGGGAGAAGGCCGCACCCCCGATCGCAATTACATGCCGAATAATTAATTTCGACAAAGTGGTTTTAGCGCGCGGTGGCGGTCTTTCTTTCACCACCTCTTTCGACTTTTTCCGTCCATAATGCGAAACACAAAGGTGATTAAAGTTATGGAATATTCAAAAGGAACCGCAATGCAAATGGTCGCTGCTTGTTTGGGAACGCAGACCCGAGTTTTAATTAAAATATGCCTGTCTTAACAATAACAAAAGTATAATCGCATTATCGGAATTACTTTGAGTTCTTTGCATTGAAACTCAAACACCGGCCGCCGACGAGGAGATGCTGGAGGACGAGGAAGCGGAGAGAGGATGTTTTTATTAAGCGAGATGTCTGAAATGTTTCCCAAGTTTTATTTGCGGAACGTCGAATTAAAAGTTGTTGGTCAGGAATCGACAAACAATGAATACCGCTTTTGTTGGGACAGGTCTATTGAGTTTGTCAAGCCGTCTCTGAACTTCCGATCGGCGGCGGTTGGTGGCCCTGATGACCGCATTGTTGCCAAATGTGCGGAACGATTACCGAATAGATGGAGTCGACGTTTGTTTGGGTCACTTGCCTTCGGGTCCACTTCTGGCGAAAACTCCTTTTCCATCGAAAACCATCCCGACACCGAAATACGCACCATTCGGGACCTAATGTGACGATTTTTCAACAAGGACTCTCCGAAACAAGCTCCGGGATTACTTAACCCAGCTCTCATACAATTTATAAGAGCCAGTTTGTATTTTTTCGTTTCGTTCGTTAAATTGAAATGAGTAGTGGATATCGATTGGCGGTTTTCACTTGCCGTTTTTGTTTTTGTTTTTCGTTCAGAGTGCACGATAGCTTGTGGGGTATTTTAATCATCGGCGCGATATTGTGCGTTCAATTCCTGTAATTAAACACCGGAAGAAAAACGAGCGCAAACCTTTTTGCTGAACATCACATGCCGATTAAAGTTTACGTTTTAAGTCTAATAATATTGTGTGGTATGTTTGAATTGTCGCGTTCAGTTATTGTAATTAGGTGGTTCTAGTGCGCTCCAAGAAAAAGAATGAGATTAAGGGGAGATCCAGGCAAATCCATGTTAAAAATGACGTTTTTTCGTAGATAAATTTTTCTTTTATCAACTCAATCATATATCAACTCAAAAATTTTTCTATGTATAAAGGATGGAACTCTGATTCTAGTCGGTACAGGCTTCTTTTTCCAAAGTTCTTTAAGGAAACCTTTATAAACCTATATAAGAAACCCTGAAATAAATAATACAAATAAGATTAATTTTTCATCGGTTTGCATAAAAACCACGTTATCTAAATCTCAGAAATAAATAAATTGTACATAAATCAGATCGATTTGTTTTGCATTACATACAGGAGTGTTTTTTTAAAGCGGTCTTAGGAAATTTTGAACTTGCTATAGGGCCATAAACTTGAAATGTGGAATAAGGCCGAAATTAACCATTCTGAATTGAAATAAATTATTTTAAATATGGTGGCACTTTTTCTTATACCGGAAATGGACGCCATCTTTGTTATTTTAAACGGAATATTCCAGTTTTTATTCAATTTTCGAATCCCCCTTTTCTATAAGAGGCCAGTGCATCTATCATCTATGTTGTCTCTGTCAATTTGTCTTAGTTTTAGATATAAGATAATTATTTTACAAAATTTTGCATTAACGATGTCTATATATAAAGCGATTTCTCAGTAACCATGCGGAAAAAACGCAAACTTTTTTTGCAGTCGATAATCGAAAGTTTCTAAAATCTATTGCTGGTATCAACAATAATTAAATCACATTATAAGTACTTACAATGATTAATAAAAACGCCCAAAACGAAACTTCACGATTTAAATTTTTTTAAATGGCACGTAGAGTCGGTTTAACAAATGTGTTGGCACATTCTTGTACAAAAAACTCGAAACAAGAATATGGCGTTATAGAAAGCTAAAATTAAAACGGAAGCAGAAAACTAACAAGCATTCTTAGATAGAAATTATGGAAAAGCAGAAGTAGATATTATGGATAATTTACGCCTCCCTGAAAGATAAATTATGAGTAGACTAATGTTTGGAAGAATAGAAAAATGCTGGAAAGGAATTATTGAATTAGAGAGAACAGTCGAGGAAAATCTCTGAATGTTATTTGAAGAAAAGAGCGATTGAAGAAGTTGACAGCGAGCAATTTTGGTCGTGTTTTTAAGATGAGAGATAAAACATCTCATGCAAAAACTGTTATTTGTATAAAAATGCTTCGACCTTTTCAAAAAATGGGATAAAGATCATGAATTAGCTGCTCTCGAACATATATGTGGTGTCTCAAAAGTAAATTTGTGAATGTGGGTTTTTTATACACCCGTCTGAGTCATATTTAGGTGCTTCTCTAGATGCACCAGTAGATAATGATGGGATCATTGAGCAAAAATAGTAAAATGTCATTTTGCTGCAAAAGACATCTTGAAGCAACATTGATTGGTAAAATTACAAGTTCAGAATAACATAGTCGCATTGAAATAACCATTACGATTATTATTATCAAATTCAGGGACAATTTGAAGTCACCAATAAAATTAATATTTTTTTTGTGTGTGGATACCAAACGACTTTTGTTATCCAAATAATTCAAAAAGATAGAAACTTTAAAATAATAATATGAAGAGAATTGTGAAAACCTACACAAACAGCAAAAATTCTACTCATTTTTTTTCAAGATATAACTGATAGACGATTCAATAGAAATAAAGATTTACAAAGAGAAATACAAAAATATTTTTTCACACCCTTGTTATAATTTTTACTAGTTTTTTTAAGTAATAAATTGTGATTTTCTGTACAGTTGTTCTTAAAATGATATCAGCATCAGTCGCCTGGCGATCGCGAGCGTGCAGACAGTCCTAGCCGGCCACAATAATAATATAATAATATTGAGATAGTTCGTTCTGCTGACCAATAATGTCTATTTTGGGCAAAGAAGAACCAAGTAAAAGTATATTAACCTCTCTAGAAATGAAAGACCCTACTGCATCTGTAAAATTGTAAAACCCGAACCCGAGGACCACTCTTATTTCTGACAATAATATTGGAAGGGGAACCGAGTGCTGCAATTGTACTCCCCTGAAATCCCTTCGAGTTTCTAACATCGGTCTGCCGAAATCACCCCTTAAAAGTTTTTTAACGCAGCGAAACAGAGGTCCGTAATCTGCATCCATTATCCTGAGAGTGGCGTACGCAGGAGCAAACATGAAGCGTTGCGGCAGGTGCTCCTTTATACGTTGTAGTTTTGACAACAATGTTATCGCGGCATGCACAGACTCTATTATTGAGTTAGTCACCCAATCAATCCCTCCAACTACGTATAAAGCCCTCCATTCGGAATGACAAGAGCATGTTTGATATTTCCGTAGTCTGCTCCCAGTCAATTACCTGCATTACGAAGCTCTTCACCCGTTTAGCAACATGTCCACGAGCAGCGACGTTCATTAATACGAAGAGCATGTATTACTTGGAATTCGGTCGATGCGCTTTGCTGACTGCGTTCCCTTCAATTTTCATATCAGTTTGAGCGGGATTTACACCCACATAAAGTTGGAAAATCATTTGGGAGACAGTCTTATTTAGTGCAGCTCGGTGTGTGCCAAAAGTGCTGGATCTATAACCATCAATCCGTTCGGGGGGTGGTGATAAATTAAGCGAGATGATTTGTATACGTGCCCAGTACGCCGTAAAATCCTCCGATTAATCCTAAGCCCCTTTCGGCAAAGACGAACCGGCGTAAAAAAGAACATAAACAATAATCGACCAACTAGCATACGGTGCGTGCCAAGCACTTTTAAAAGCCCCATTTTCCTTCTTTATTAATCGAAACACGGCCGGACCGACCTGTCGCTAAATTACGTCTTTTCGGCTGAACGCATAAAATTGGCGACTTCTCCTTGGCTCGGGAACTCCACGATAAGGCACGCTCTCAACACCGCCAAGTTTATTTAATCCCTTATTGCGACTTGGGCTTATTGCTTCACGCCACCATTATCTAATTATGTTTCCACACTTTCCCGCCGATATAATGGACTACACTTTTTATCGACTTGGATGAAATGGATTTTTCCAATCGTTTCCCAATAATGCTCAAAGCAAATGTTCCAGCAATGGATGGCTTACTACCAAGAGAGTGACCGATTCAAAAGCCATCACTGATAATCGCTTTTAAGGAATAAAACTTACGAAGTTCTAGTTTCTTTAAATTTTGTAAAAAAATATACCCACAATTATAATTACTCTCGCCCGATTCTGTATATTTTAGCAGTTCTGTCTTTTGATTTATATTATGAATTTAGCATTTTAGGGTTTTCCACTTAATGAGTAATCGTTTTTCTTTTTTGTCTTGGCAGTGTCCTCGGTTATTAAATTTCGGCATTGATAATTGAAATAAAAATTCACTTTTGCTCTATAAATGGTTTTAAACAATGTACGAGGGAAAGTTATCTACGTAGCAATGAAAACAAAAGTAAATCAAATGTGATATAATATCAGAGTTGTAACTTCCAAGTTTTCCACAAATCGATGATCATTTGTTTTTTCTTTAAAAAAATATGCCCAAAATTATAATGAAGCTCGCCATCTCTGTATATTTTAGCAATTTTGTCTTTTGATTTATATTATGGATTTAGCATTTTAGGGTTTTCGACTCGATTGGCTTAATGAGTCATAGTTTTTCTTTTTTTTTGGCAGTGTCCACGGTTTCTAAATTTCTGATAATTGAAAAAATGGTTTTAAACAATTAATGTACGAGGGGAGTTTACAAAGTTATCTACGTAACGATGCAAACAACAACAAATCAAAAGTGATATAATATCAGTTGTAACTTGTAAGTTTTTCTAAGTTTTTGTCAAATCGATGATAATTTGGTAATTTTTGTAAAACATATAAGATGGAAAAACGAGTGATTTAACCCCTTCATTAAATTTCTGACAAGAGAAGACAATAACGCAAAGAATATTCATGACAGAATGACGGCGGCGTTTGAGAAAATTGTCCAAGTTATTTCCAAGCTATGTTCTTGTGCAAGTTTAAATTATGTGCTTCATCCCATGTATGATGAAGCACAAACTCCACAGTTTATCAAAAAGAATGAAGAAATCGTGTTAAACGATCGGTGTGTGAACGTTAAAATTTTTGCAAGAGACACTGGGAATCCGAAGCAAGTGTTTTCAATATTTTGCAAGACTTGGGAATGAATAAAATATCGGTGCGATAGGTTTCCAAGCTTTTCACTCCTGAACAAAAATTGTGCACAGTTGAAATTTGCACGAATCATTTGTCGACGACTTCTTTCCTAAAATGTTGACTGGAGATGAAACGTGGGTGCACCACCGAAAAAAGCTAGGACCTAATTTTCTGCACGGAAGGTGATAATTTTCGGGGACTCGGAGGGTATACAGTTGGTTGAATTGATGACAAAAGGAATTACAAAAAATACAATCCATAATCGGAAGGCTGTCTTGATAATTGCAGGGGCATAAGACACGAGTTGTGCAAGAAAAAATCAATAAACGTTGTTTTGAAGAACTTTCTCATTTTGCCTACAATCCTGACCAGGTTTCCTCTGATTAATATCTCTATTCCAATCTCAAAAACACTTAAAGGAAGAGGTTACATATTTTATAGAGTTACCATAAAACGTAGTTTTTTTTAGAATGGATAGCTTTTTTGGAGAAATGCTGTGTGTAAGCGTTTCAAAGATCATATGTAGAAAATCATTTTTGTTTGTTTCCCTGACTATTTACATGGCCACGTAAATAGTTTTATAAACTCCTTTCGTGTATTATACAGTGATTCTGAAATAACTACATTAAATGAAACTGGTGATTCCTTAGCGAAAGAACGAGTTCTCTCATATAATTTTCTTTGATTGGCAAATTATAGTCGTATTAAGAAGACGACAAGAATGTCACTTTTTTAGTTGTACCCGTACACTGAAGTCTGCTAAATAAGCTTTGGTGTATCAGTTCAGTTAATTAAAGATACCTTAAAGATAGTACTTTTATTTCTTTGCACCCATCCACAGTCCGAATAAAAACGTTGGAACTTACTAAATAAATTTACTCAAGATAACGGTACGCTTATGGTTTCAGCTGTCACACTAATATAGTTTTTTGAAAAGGTGGCCTTGTCATTTAGACTTAATTAAACTAAATGTAATTCTTGACATAAACCAAGACTTAGTAGGTCTTAAGTATTGACAATAATCATCCTAATTCATCATGATGAACATGAATCTGTAATTGTACATTTTTTTAATAGTTTGTCGCGCTGTTGGCCATATACACCGCATTGCAAAAATGACAGTGACAATATTTTAAAGTTTGCCAACTCTGTAGTAAACGCTAGTTAATTATGCACCCATTGGCGTACACATAGTTTTGGCTAAATTTTGATTTTGCTTTTCTGAACATATACAAAGAAAAGAGAACCACCATTTAACTCAGATTTTTTTATCTCTTATTGTCATTTCATTTAATATACTTAATTCAGAATCACCTTGTATATTTATCATTTTAGAATTTTCGACTCCATTGGCTTAATGCCGTGGTTCTCAATCTTTTTGAAACCGGGGACAGTAACATCTGCAATTTTTTGCGCGGAACACTTTCAATACAACATAAACATAAACAAAAAGTAGGGTCCTCATTTATATTAAAATTAAGGGCGCAATGAAAAAATTAACATTGTTTACAAAAATAGCTCCATTATCGAAAAGAGAAAAAAACGGAATTGTGTTACGGGGCCAACTCTGCATCAAAGTGTTACTTTTATAAAATAAAAAATACCAATATTAATCGATGCAAACATATTTATTAACAATTATCTGCAACATTTTTATTTTTGATAAAAACATTTATTTCAATTTAAAACATTGGATATCGTTATAATAATACAATAAACATATTGCTGTATTCAAAATACATATTTTTCATTTTCCAAGTGGTCTCAACCTCCTAGCAATGAAAATATGTACAATCAACTATGTATCACAAATTAGCACACAGAAAAAATGGGAATCGTGGAAGGGAATTGGTTCAAAAAACTACAACACTATTAAAAATCTCAAATTATATTAAACATGCTTGGTGATATTTGCAGCAATATTGAGAGGAATAAATGATAAAACCACTCTCAATACCTCTTCTAAATTTCCCAGTTTCTGGCGTTTCTTTGTTTTCGATTATTTTACATTGTATTGATATTTGCAACAATTTCTAATTGTGTATTTGATTTTTTCGCGGAACTTGCAATGGCTTCATGGAGCCACTAGTGTTTCGCTGACCACGGATTTAGAATCACGGGCTTAATGAGTAATCGGTTTTCTTTTTTGCCTTGGCCCTCGGATTTTTAATTAACTGCATGTTGAAATGAAATTTAGTTTTTTGCTCAATTAATGTTGGTTGAAGATGTTGCACAAACGAATATTCGATCTTCAATTTCTTAAACGAGAGGTGATGTGTACGAGTTATTCTTACTTGGAGCAAAATTTGCTTATTAACCATAGATCTCTTGGAGCACATAATGTTAGAGCGTGCCTCATAAAATATTGTTTATGGTGGCACTTTGTTTTATTCCGGTGTCGGAATAAGCCTTAAGGTTAATCGTCCATCGAGTTTGTTTGCCCACATTGTTTTAACCGTTATTATCAATGTTGGCGCTATCAGCGACGTAAAGTCTCAGCGTCACGGCGCTCGGAGACTGCTGCATTGTTGATGAAGATGCGGATTAGCGTGTTGCGCATTTTTGGCGGAGGAAGTTTCGAGAGCTGAAGCCGCTATCTCGGTTAGGTTGACGGCGCAAAACACTCGCCGTTTTCTAATTAATGAGCATTAAAATTAATTCGACGGGGATGTATTAAATTCGGGTTGTGTGTCTTAATGACGCCCTTGTCGAAAATCTCGAGGTCTGAGCCGAGGTTCGGAGATAAGACAATCGGAGACGTTGCTGAGCCGGATATTAGGTCATTAACAATCGACGCGGGGTTCCTGCGCCTCGCCCACTTTTCCCTGTTGTTGACTTGGCCGGGAAATGGGGTCAGATGATAGCGGAGACCTTGTCTCGTGGACGAGGCGACCAAATGGCACGCTGCCCGTGCTCGTTGCGCTTTTTCAGCCAGACCGACTGCCTCCGAGCTTACACAATATGCGATTTGTTACAGACGTGTTACGAGATGGAGCGCTACCTGAAAGACGAGCCCAAGATGCAATCGTTCAAAAAACTGCCCTCGGAAGTCGAGAGGGCGTGGTACGAGATGAACTGCATCGACGATTACGCCGATCGGCACTTGGACGCCTTCAGTTCGGCAAGTTCGCCCTGTTCGTGGGACGAGGGGGCGCTTTCCTGCGCCGTCCTGGTCAAGCAGGAGCCCATCGACGACGAGGAGGACGAGGACGAAGGCTACGAGGGGAGAGTGCATACGGACGCTGGTGACGCGCTGCAGTTGCGTCTGGTGACAAGAAACCCGGCGACGCTGACGCCTCCGTCGAGTCCCGAATCGGGGCCGGGGCACAGTAATGGAAGTTCCAGTGCGAGCGAATTGGACGTTTGCGGACTTCGTGTGGGCAGTATGTCGAGGAATGCCATTGTGCGGGTTAGAGGACTCACCAGGTACATATCGGTCGTTCCGCGAACCGCGCAAAGTCCCGTCTCTTCACCCGCTTCCACGACGACGGTCAAACACCGTCTGGACCATTCGCCCGACTCCAAACGGCGGATACACAAGTGCCAATTTGTCGGCTGCAAAAAGGTCTACACCAAGAGCTCACATCTCAAGGCCCACCAAAGGACGCATACAGGTAGGATTTATATGACAATTACCTGTACTACTTGTACTCGCTCCATATTTCAACAAACACCTCTTGTTGTACAAAAGATTATGTGTTAGTAGCTGAAATTATACAGTTTCAAGGGCAAGATCACGTGGAAATTGTTCAGGTCAGACCGCTGGAGACTGCAATGGAAGCAGAAATTATTTTTCTAGCCCGTTACCGAGGGCGATTTTTGAAAATCTTTCTCATTAGTCTAAAAAACAGCAAAATGCCCTAATTTTATAACCAGTTTTATACCCACACGGTTGATAATTAAGGCATAAATTTTGCACCAATATGTTTCAAATTGCAAATTCTAGCCCGATACCGAGGCCGATTTTGTAAATTTTGTTATTTTGTTTAGTTATTGTTAAAAAACGAAATGAAAACTAGTCAACACTTCTTACACCAAATTCAGCTAGCTGCAAAATTTGTAATGATTTATGGCACCAGGTAGATCCTTCACAGCGGGATCTAATTGCACATCATAAAAGCCGGAATTTGGGTTTGTGGTCCGAGTTATCAACTACAATAATAATTATTTTCTTTGGTATAGTCAATGAGAAATGTTTCATTGAAAAAACATTTATCAATAGGATTATTAGCGTATCGGCAGAAAATTTAAACTTTTGAGCCTCAAATTTTAGGATTAGTTCTGGTTTACCCCAGTTCCAAGAAATTTGTAGATAACTAATTTTTTTAAACGGCCCTTTCCTGGTTTTTTGATTATGGTAAAACCGACAATCCTAACGTTTGGATTGGTCAAATGAAGAAATGGTACATTTTATCCCCTAGATATAAAGGTGGCACTGGACAACAAAATTTCACAAAAATTCTTCCAAAAGTGAGCCATTTTTTTCATTGCGCTATTTTACCGAAAATAGTCGATTCTCGGCTATCTCGCAATATTGATGACAGGAAAAAGTTTTTGAAAAGATAAACGAGAGGACCAGTGAAAGGTTTTTCAAACCGCCAAATGGATTACGAAAGGAGTGTTGGAAACAAGCGGTTAGATAGATTCTGATATATAATACATATTATTGTTCCCTATTTGTTGTCAACATTTTTGTCAATTTAATATTTTTATCTCTTCCGATTATAAACAGCAACTTTTTTATAATACTTATATGAACATGCATGCAGGTCAAATTGCCAGCTTTATCACATAAAACTTTATTATATCATTTATTTACCTATCTACTATTCCAAATAACAAGATGATTTTACGGTTCCGGGATTTTTGGTAACGCGTTATTTAATTTTGATGAAGTAATTTGTAATTATTGCAATTGTTATATATTATTGTTCAATTATTGAGTTATCAGGTACAATAATTATTATTTTCTTTGACATCGACAATCCTAACGTCTGGAATACTAACTAATTCGAAAGAAATATCGAATGTTGCATGTCGTTGAAAAGCTAAATTTATGCAATTTTAAAACTGTAAAAAATTAAATTAAACAAAACAAAAGTTTGTAACATAATTAAAACATGGGACATTTTAGCATTAAAAACACATTAAAGCATTTCCGAAAAATTGGGCCTAAGAGCCATCTGACAGATCCTAATTTTAATCTTGAATTTAGTATGTACTGAAACTGTGCGCGCATGTTTAGTTTACAAGTTAGTACAAAACACCAAGTTTCAGTCCTAAATTCAGCACTAAAATTAGGATCGTGTCAGACGGGTGTAAGTTAATACAATAGAATAAATAATTTAAATTCCTCATCAGAGTGCCGTATTCTCGCCCTCTTCTGTTATTGAAGTTTATTGGCAACCTCTATAATTTAAGTAGGGATTTTCACACAATACATTGTTTTTATTGATACAGTTTGACAAAAAGCTACGTTGATATCATAGAGTTGAGTCATCAAAATGGCACAAAAATATTAAACGGTCTGCTCCGAGGATTTTTAATAAAATCTGTTAGTAATAGAGATTGAAAACTAGATTGTCAGGTATTGCAAGGTAAATACCTGCCCCTGAACTGCGGGTACATCCTTTTATTGCGTTATTAAGCTGTCAAAAGCTGTTTCCCTGGTTGTATTAGGTAGTATTTAAGGAGCCGTGCACGACATTTTTTCTGAGTGAATGGTAGCCTTACATACGTGCCATTACACACATATACGGTCTTTTTTACGGTCACGTTTAATTAGAAAAGAACCGAATTTCTAAAAACCTCTTCTTAGCGTTCACTTTCGTCCCACAAACAATCCGCATCTAAAATTTCAAGTCGTCAGCTTTTACGGTTTGGGCTCTGTGTTGATTATTAATCAGGGAATGAATGGTGGATGAGTGTGTCGGCGAGGACACTAGATTTATTTGGTAAATTTGTTTTCGTTCCATTGAGCTGTGTAGTTAGTAATGAATCGGGTGTGTGTGGTAAGCTATAGCAAGAAGTTTAATGGGATCTTGAGCCATGTCCGGCAATGCGTCACGACCAGATCCAGTCATCTAGACTTCTAGAGGTCGTAATTATAGTAGTTGCAGCGGTAGCAATGCGCCGTCATCACGGGAAGTCCGGACATAACTGCAAAACCCGCATGCATCACCGCCTCCGGCACCGTTGTTGATGGCGCTCCCCATAATTGCATCTTTAATTGCATTTCGCGGCGCAAGAAGTATGATGAATTGTTGTACACCCACACCCGACCCCTGTCGACATTTCTAACCGGAAAAAATGCCGCCGTCCCAGACTAATCCCCATGGAGGAATTCCAAATTGCTCCATTTATTCGCCTACTAACAGCTCTTAATCCGCTTTGCATTACTCAATGTGTTGGTGGTGTCTGCAATTCAGCGACGGAGATTATTCGGTATTAAATACGCCAACACCTAGTCCCGCTTTGGACCTCGAAGAACCACCGGGACCAAGTCACGGATTAGCGAAGACGATCGATACGGTGATGCGTTTTAGACATTAAATCAGGAGGGCCTACTCCACCGTAATTTTCTCTTGGACTGGTCGGAAGCTGCCGACCGTTTCCGGAAGTTGGGTTGTCATGGAGACTACGACGGAGACGCTCGGACCTGGAAAAATTTCCCTCTGTTTTCGTGCGCGGTGCAATTCCGGTATTGGACTCTAAATCTTCTGAAAAAAATAATTTATTATGAGACCATTCGCATCCGGATGGAACTTTTTGTTAAGGGTTTAATTGAGCAATCTAACTCTTGAAAAAACTGAAAATACTTTAATGAAGCTAGTCTGGTCGCACTTTTTTTAACACGTTTTAAAATGTAATCGTCATAGTAAATTGTAATTTAAAAAATGTAAAAAACGAATAAATGCCAAAGATAAATAACTTTTCAGGATAACAACTATTGATACAATTTTTCCAAAAGGTAGAATAACAAGTAGGTATATAAAATATTTTAAGTTAGTGAAAACATTTGCACACGGTTTTGTTTACACAGAGTCAACAGTTTGAAATTGACTTAAAAGTACAATTTTGGCGACCGGTTCCTAAACTGTACCTTCTAGTTTCGAAAATCGTACCTGCGGAATTTAGTGTGGAATAGCACTTAATTACTGAACACATGGTATATTTATTGAGTTTCAAGTACATTTGGGACAGTAATACAGGTTATAATTTTTTTATTTTATTTGCACTATAATCATGTAAAAACCCAAACTTTACATCCTTATACAGACAAAATAAAACATTGTTGACAACTTTACTCATAACAAAAATGTTTTTGACAAAAGTTTTTAGAAACACTGCTACACTCATTGGTTGTTAATATTAAAAAAAATTAAAACTTTGTTATTAACAATGTTACTCAACAAAAGTCACCAACACGTGTTCTTAACAATTTTTGGAATTTTTTACAACTATCTGGATAACATTGCTAGAAAAACGTGTTTGTTCGATCTGGACACGGCGTTACATTGAATAATGTCTTCTTTACATAAAGTTTAAAACCATTGTTTTTTATTTACCGATGGAACAATATTTGAAATTAGCTTGTCGAAGCATTTTTCAAAACAAATTTGCGGCTTTTTGAAGTAGTTTTCATTGGGTTTGATTTTGATGGAGTTTTTTTCTTTTCTATCTAAATATTCCGATAATTTTTAGTTGTGAGCATTATTGCTATTTAGGCACGTTTGCGTTTATTGGGGAAGTGGAGATATCTTTGCCGCACTACTTTTTAAAGCATCATTTACATTAGAAACTTCATTTTCAAAGACGTGTAATAGATAACTGCCTCTGCAATTTCTGGTTCATTTAAAATATCAATATCCACAAAATCTGAATCATTAAATACATACATCTTTAAACATTACACAGAGTGATCATAAAGTTCTGAACAAACTTCATAATTTAGTTATGTAATGTTTTTACGATAAATGGCTTGAACACGTGGATTTTTGTTTTTAAATTGCCATCTTTTGACATAAAATTTTTATTCATGACGTCATTTGTTTTTAAATAATGACGCAATCATCAATTTTTTTTAAATGGTAACCTCAAACTTTTTTTTATATTTGTATACACTTTTTAATTCTTTATTCAACATTTATATAAAAGTGATACCGTAAATTTTGAAACTAATTTGCTGACTTTGGACCTGGTGTGATCTGTTTATCCGCATGTTATTGATTAAAGACTTGACATGCTTCTTCATGTGTTCTAAGTTTATCATCAAAACCAACCATAATTAACACTTGAATTCTTTCAGATTGTGTTAATCTTTGTCAAATTCTTGAAGACTGCTTAACAAACCTGACTTTTTTCTCAGTTTATCATGTATTATGTCATAAAAAAGTAACAAAAACCAGATACATTGTTTTAAAAAAAATTATATTTTATATTATAATATATAATATGTATTTTTTACTCAATATTCATCAAATTATGCGATCAAATTTACACACATTAAGATCAGAGTTTTGTGCAGGCCATTTTATTACAATAACATTTTGGATCGTTTTTAGCGGCATATTATCTTCAGCGAATGGAAGCACCTGATCCTGCAAAATATCTAGATACACAAATCTATCCATTATACCATCACTGCACTTTTTATTATACCCATTCCATTACCAGAAAAACATCCCCACATTTTTTCATTTCCTGCACCGTCCCTTTTACGGTACTTTTGGTGGAATCTTGCATTTTTTAACGCCCATCCGAATTATGCAAGTTGTATTTGCTTTCGTCAGAGAACAATACTGTTTTCCACTTTTCCGTAGTCCAATTTAGATGAGCACGAGCAAACTTAATTCTTGATCATCTGTTTTTTGCAGAAATATTTTTTTGACCATGTAATCCACATCGACAAGATGACGTAAAGTACGAAAAGACACATTTAAACTTGAGATGTTGATGCGTAATGTTTTTGGTGGATAGTATTTTAATTCTACTGTCAGATAATGGAGACGTTTTTCGGAGTCTTTCAGTTTTTGGAGCACTAGATACATTATTTTGTATCTTGTACAATTCCACTGTTTTTGAAATAACACTTCTTTGAGGTATTTGAATTTGTTTTTCTTGAGAATTAAATTTATTAGTTATGAGTTTACGAATTTCTTCTGATAAACTTTTGCATTTAGGCATTTGGCATATAATAAATTTACAGAAACTTAGACGAAGTATTTTGTTTTCAGTATCATTTGTAAAATTTTTCTTTCCTTTTGGCCCAGATTTAAAATAAAAATAACAATATCTAATAAAATAATTATTAAAACTCAATTTTTGTTGTTTCTTTTTTGTAGCGAGGGTCTATCAGTACATTTGAAAAAAGTTAGTCAGTCACACAATCTAATGCATAATACATATTTTTTTATTAATAAATTACATTTGTTTTTTTACTTTTGTCCGATACCACCGTATATTACATAAAACATTACATCAGCTTTTCCTGTTTTTTTCAAGTTGACAACAATAGCAAACGAAACATATTTTCATACGAATTTTAGGTTATTCCGTACTAAAAGTGAGTGGTCAATGAAATGAAATATCAGTTGCTATCGCCATTGTTTATATAATATATCACTGATATCTCAATGCATTTGGCAACTTTCCCTTAAACTTGGTTTTTGTGCCAGAAACTTGCATGCAGCTAAATTTTGCGTTAAATTCCGTAGAAAGAGATTCGCCCGCCAGAAAGACTGAACGAGTAGATGTACCTGTCAGAGGGCCCGGAAGCAATTTGTTAGCGGT
Organism: Eledona agricola; assembly: GCA_964023215.1. Lineage (NCBI taxonomy): Eukaryota > Metazoa > Arthropoda > Insecta > Coleoptera > Tenebrionidae > Eledona > Eledona agricola. The sequence goes on from OZ026855.1 coordinate 22,559,593, forward strand.
TACACGTTGCTTTCGTGTCAAAAGTCCACAGTTCTGCAGTAAATAATACTCACGCGCCGCCACTGCGAACACAATGATATCCAGCAGTCGGTAATTCAGAGTCGATCCTCGTAGGTTTGTTTGTCGCCTACATGAAACGCTAGACGTTGAACAGAAGTAGCAAGGGAGCCATTAATTTTAATTCCTTTGCTAATTTCTTGACGCGCAGTTGCTACAACTCCCTCCCTTTGAATAAACGCCGCCACCGCGGGATGATGAGAGCGCTCATACCTTAGATAGAATTTAAACTCATTTGAAGACTTCCCTCAATCTGGATGCTACATACAATAGTTTGTTTGTGGATAAGTTTGTGCCCATCAACGCTAATTCAAAGATGGAAACGTGTAAAATCAATCGTCTCGCATTCAGCGAGTCAGTAAAATTGCAAGTTTAAAGTTGCGACTACGTTTGACGCCGTCACTCGAAAACTTACAATTTACATTTATTTTCATTTCCATCGCAGTAGGAATTTCATCGCTGTCACTTAAGAAACACAAAGCTTTTTATCACAGAATGTTCAATATAGGCGACATCTGCGCTAGACTCCCTTTTGTAAGTTTTCCTTTTAATTTCGCACTGTTTGCGTGTGCGCTTCTTTACCTGGCGAAACATTTGGTTTCCACTCGAGATCGCTTTTTTCTTGGCAATATTAAAATTTGTACGCGCACTCGTCTGTTTCCAAAAATCCTTGCAATGTTTTAATATTAAATTTCGCCGGATGTCGGCGGATTACGTGGGAATATTTTATTCCGACTTGCGGAAGAAGAAGGAGGAAAGTATATTTTATGCGAGTTTAACGAAATTGAATGGGTTTTTATCGGGCGAAGCGACGTGCAGACATGCCTTAACAGTGTTGAATGTGAATGTCGTGTCGCGCCAATGCATCCGCAGATATGGCCAGCTTCCGGTTTAGGACCACTTTGTGGGGCCAGATCTGCGCCGGCGGCTGAATTTTTACCGAGAAAGTTTCGCCCCCGCTTTCAGAAAGGCTTCCAGATAAATTATATTTCGATATATGACGGTGTCTTAAGGCGAAAACAATAACTTGCTGCAAATCCCCAAATCCCCTCATCGTCTCGAACATGTTTCCATACAGCCGGCGACACGATAAATCGCTTTTGTAGCGCAAGCTGCACGCGACTTTCCTGTCAAAACTATCGGAACACACTTTTCGCCGTTTCCTAGTGTCGACACTTTTGCACAATCTGCGTGTCTTCCCTCTAATTGATCCAATCCCACCAACCAAATACACCTAGCTACGTCTTTTCGGAGACGTTATGTTGATAAGGGGTGGCAATCTCTTTATAATGCCTGTGTGTGCTTCGTCTGCCCTCCGGCCACTCGTCCGGAATTTTCCAGGCATCCTTTGAACCCGGAAGCTCCCCCGGGGACCTGGAATGCGTGTCGCACCCAGGAATTTAGAGTCTTTTATCGTCAAGACTCGTCGCGCTTTTTTCCCCAAATCAAAAGGGTTATGTGGAAATTTCAAAAGCGCTGTGTCATAATATTTATTGTGGTCTTCCGGCAGGAATCGAGTCGATTTCCTGTTGTTACCGAAACCGTACGAAATACGACGCGAATAAATAAAAACTTCGGTAATTGAGTTGCACCGAACGAATGGTGAATTGTTCTTTATGTTATCGCCGGCGTTTCTCCGCCTCGTTTGCATCTAATGTTGCAAAAGTTGCAAAAGGATTCACTGGCGTGCCCGCATCCCCGCAATCGATGTTGCAGCATCATTTTCGGTGTAAATAAAAAAGTTTGAATTGCTGGCTGGCAACTCCCGACAATGCTTGCTTGCTACCTTCCCCTTTACGAGCGAAAATGGGGTTTTATACGCAAACTACCTCCAATCTCCAGATATTTCTTATCTGCTAAGACATTAAGATGACATCTCCGGTGGCAGCGTTCATTATTGCGTCCACATTTTATTGCCACTTCGGTTAGCACAAATTGCGAGAGTAAATAAATCGGCGGCGACGCGACTGTTCCAACTTATCCTAATCCCCCATAAATCATGTTTGCGTATCCGACAAAAATTTCGAATGCAGGGCACGAAATCATCGCTGACCAGACACCGGAGGGGACTAAAACCGGAGTTTTGCTGACCCGTTACCGATCCGGGAAGGAGTACAATTTATACGGTTATGTTTTACAGGAAAATTGCAGCGAAATGACAAGGCTGTGTCAGCAAGCGTGACCTGCTTCGAAAGAAGTCGACACTTTTCACGTGCCTTGCGAATTAATATTATAAAATATAAATATCGGGCTTTGAGCGAATGAATAGTAAATACATAGTATAAAAAATTACTTTGGACTAAAACTAATTACCAGGATGAATGGGTTATTAAATACTTGTTATGTGACGCACGCAACTTTCCAGCAACTCATTATTAGATGCATGTGTGTAGTAAATTGATAATTTGTGAGTCGTTTATTTTGAGTATACATAATTCCCGACCGTTCATCACTCCCAGTCATCGATGTTCAATTCTCCATACAGAAATTGAAACATCGCATGCTTGTAATCAGCTAAAATATATATCCGCGTTATCTAAAACACCAACTGAAAAAATTGTTACAAGCTGCATGTACTAATTGTTAGATTATCTACACACGGCGGTTAATTTATGGAAACAAGTGCGATATACAGGTCGAATGAATTTAAATTATCACTTTTTATCCCTTGTCCTGTGCTTACTAAAAGTTTTAGTAATCGTCGGAAAGTTCATGCGCCATTTTCTCCAATTATTGGAACAGTGCACTAGGAACGATCATATTCTGTAATTATCAGTGGATGTACTTTAGATAATGGCTTCTCGTCTCGTTGACCGTTACGACTGGGAAAACGATTGTGCGGAGCAATACAAATGAACATTTGAAAAAGCATTGTCTGTCGGTGGAATTCGTGCACAGCTTGAGTAATTTTCGTCAAAATTAACAGGAAAATTATTTACAAAACCTCTTGTCCACTACTTCGGATGTAGTTGATTTTTTTACCGTATTTTTCTGATGAAAATACCACAACTGCTGGACTGTTGAAGCGTTCCACTCAAATTTTTAAGACGGGTTTTGCTATACTCATCGGACTTAAAAGAAAGTTTATTTAGATGAAATGTCCATTTTATTCGAGTATCTGCACGAGTGCAGGCGATATCATAGTCACGTAATCAGTCCACTAAAAATGTTGAAATTTGAACCGTCTTCAATCTTCAGAAGTGCCTCCGGTCCCAACAGTGCGTTTAGAGTTACATGCCCTTTTCTCCTTCGTTGACTCTGGAACAAATGGTTTCAAATTATTAGTTTCATCCACTGAGACTGCATCGAGATTCTTGTAATAAAAAATTCAAATATGTGGAGACGATCGATGAAAACGCTAAAACTTCAAGTCCAAAGGAGCTACTAACGAGATTAATTGATTTAAATTAAAATATAGAAGTTGTATTACGGTTCTGATAATTTTGTAAATTTTATTAATGGGTTAGATTTTTGAAGCCTGGAGAAAAACTTTAATATCAAAATGTCATGCGATTTTCAAAGATATCGATTTATAATTAAAATTTGTGTCATCTGTGCTTTTTCGAAAACACTCATCAATGGCTTTGTTTCATCTAAAATTTTGACAACCACTTTTTAGCGATAATTGTTTTCTCCTGGTCATGTGCAAGTCGTTATTTAGCAATGTTGGTCTTAAGAGTAGTAAGTCAAGTTCACGCAAAATGAAGCTGTAACAGCACGAATTTGACAATTTGTTACATGGGACGGTAATTACTCTCACCGAGGAAATACCATGGCTGGGAATAGAAAGATTTGCGCCTAAATAATCTTAAAACTAGCAAATTTCAAGAACACATCGCCGTAGATGATTAAAAACAGATTGGACGTCCTTGGAATAAATACCACGTTTAATTGAGGGTTTGCATTTATTCACAAAAACTCGAATTGTTTTTCGCAAACATACATTTATCTTGAAATCAATTTTTAAGATCGATACATTTTTTTTGGCTACAGCTACGAAAAAAGAATAGGGTGAGCAAAAGTAAGCAGTTGAAATTTTATTCGATATTTGTATTTTGCCTACATAAACGTAACATGAGAAACGATTGTTCTAAGTTTGATATTTTATATTCCGTAAGAAAGTCAAGGAGATGAAGATATCAGCAAAAATAAGAAACTAGTTGAATAGGTGTGGGAGATGTTAGTTAAACAGATTGTCAATAGATGGCGATATGACCAAAATACGGTTTTTAATAATTTTAAAACAAACATTAACATTGGGAATTGTTTGTGTAAATTTTCGTCATTAGCGGTGAAGGTAATGGTCAACATAACGGCTTAAGTATTAACGGAGATTGGCCCATTTTGTGCACCGACAAAAAACACTGTTTACAAATAATAATATACGGAGATTCTAGAGCAGGCCGATTAGTTTAACGAATTTTTTTGTTTTTTTTCCACTTTGTTATTGAGTCTATTTGCAAAATTCATATTTGAGCTTTTGACATGACTGCAGATGCAATAATAACATTTACGTATAATGACCTTGCATTAGAACTATACTGATGCGGTAATTGATTATTTTATCCTTATAAATATAATAATTTTATCCTTGTAAACTAATTTTCCACTTTTCGCTCTTGCACTACTATATGTATTTTGAGTCATAATTTTTCCACTTTTTTGTTATACATGGTATCGCCAGCAAACGTCTTCATTCCGTTAACTAATTGGAATATTATCGTTACCGGAATCTACCCTATTGTAGGTGCGTCATAAATCCTGATAAACCTCCAAGAGCAGAATTATAGTATTCAATTATGAGCTCGTTAGTGAGGACATAATTAAAGCTAATATCAATATCGTCGTGAATCTGTGTATGGTAATTTTATCGTTTTTCGGCTTGTTAATTTCCAACTACCCCTATAATGATATTAAATGTGGAGACGGCTTCGAAGGTCGAGCATTAAACCTGCATAATTAGGCAGAAACCCTTAACCGCCAGGTTTACTTGATACGAACGTGCCGTTTGTCGCTTCCTCGGGGAAAACTGATACTTATCACTATCCTGCCGTGACTCTGCTTCTCACCGCTGAGGAGTCATGGTAAAATTGCGGTCGAAATGGCGTGCATGTCATGGACCAGTGAACTGGTCGGAGTGCATCTAACGGACTTAAGCCCTGGAAAGCTCCATTGTGAGGGCTAAAACGCTCTTTTACACAATTTTATCCGGTGCACAATAGTGTCAGTGAGTTTTAAATTGCGAATATGAGAGTAAATTTCCGAAAGCCTCTTCCCGTGATCAGTCAGGAATTGTTGCATCCAATGTTTTTCTCCGAGACGTAATTCATCCACTAGACACGGTAAAATTTCATATGTGCTGCGCTCCTCGCGAAATCCCGAACAAAACTATATACGGATATAAAACGAATCAATTCCTCCATCGTTTCACTTGCGCGATTTTAATATTTATGGTGCTTGCATCGCCGTGTGTATCCGTCATCCGAAATCCGTCGATGCATCTCCATAATGCATCTTTTTTCTCAAATATGGGGCGCAGTAATGTCGACGACCCAAATGCCTACACCTGTACGTTTCTGACGGATTGCGCACCAATTTTCGGAATGGTGTCGGTTCAGCTTGTAATTTGTTGAAATACTACTCGACTATATCATTCACAACACACAACAGTGCATTAATTCGAGCAGAGTGATTGCTGATTAAACGCAGCTGCTGTTGGTGCTGCCCGCGACAGAAATCCTCCGCAATATGTCATAGGACTCATGACTTCCTCTGTCTCCTGGAAAATTCGAATTAAGTTTTATCCAGCCTCTCGCCGCTTTCCCATTTTTATGCACTCGCCAATATCTGCCACTTGGCACCGATAATGAGAAATATCGTCTATGTTTATTAATTCTATTGTACGCCATAATTTAATCACTATAGTCTCATTAAGAGCTTTACTCAACACCATCAAGACCAATCGGAAAAAATTATATGAACTGTGTAGTCTCTTCTATGAACTCACTGAAGAGATTCGATTTGTCTGGAAGAGACGATCCTTATAGACCTCAACGACCATGATCTTAAAAGCAAAGTTCAACACTTATCGTAAGAAGTGGTCCTATTTCAATAACGAAAAATCGTTGTTGAAGTTGAATCGTTACCATATGTGCAGATACATTTTTTTTCTTGTATTTCATTCTTTGACGAAATTACAATTTTTTCGCTTGTCGCTGTCTCTTTGTAAAATTCATATTTGAGCTCTTGACATGACTACAGATGCAATAAATAACATTTACGTATAATGACCTTGCATTGGAACTATACTGATGAGGTAATTGGTTATTTTATACTTATATAATAAGTGTATCCTTGTAAGATGAACCGTGACCATAGTTGCAGAATTTTACCCTTTCACTATACATTTTTTTTGTACCATTCTTCGAAGAAAATACATTTTATCTCGTCTTTTAATCTTTTTTTTTTGGTTTTTGCCTATTTTTCATTTCTTTACTATTGTCTATTCGTATTTTTCAGAGCCCTTGACTTAACTTAACTACACAGTTAGAATTTTTTTAATAAAAATTACAAAAAGTTTATTTTCTTCGTTTTGTAATAAATATTTTAACGAACTATGTTGTTAACATTCTACAAAACTACTTTGGTAAAAGTATAACATAAGAATTTGTACCCATTAACAAACTACTTTTGTTACTGTGGGGTTCAAAAAAAGAACTACCGTAGAAAATATTTTATTTTTGAAACTGGTTGTCGAGTTTCACCCACGTGCACGTATTTTAACATTTTTATTTGAAGGGTACAATACAAGTCATCGTTTGTTTTTTAATAACAATAATGGCAATAAATAAACGAGCAACAACTCATAAAGACCAGTAAAGAAGTGTGGTTTTTACCGTGTCGTTGTCTAGTGCATGAGAATAATATATATGTACACTGCGGTTTGTTAATTTTTGCAAATCTGTTTGTCAAAATCGGTGCTTTGTTTGGTTAATACTTTGTTGTACAAAATATACTGTGACACACCACAAATTATTGTGTAGAACAAAAAGTTTTGTTAAATTCATTTTATTTTTGTAAATATTTGCACAAATCTGTAAAAAGTTACATCATTTTATTTAACAAAATACATAGTGAACTTTACAAAGTGATTATTTTTTACTGTTTACAGATGTAATAAATAACAATTACGTATAATGGCCTTGCATTAGAACTATACCGATGAGGTAATTGATTATTTCATTCTTCTAGCACAGCAATTTTTGTATAAATAGTCACTTAGATGCAACAGCGGCATTTCCGTGTTTTTTCTCGCCATTATCGCATTATCGAACAGATTGTGTGTTGCATGATCCGAAAATTTATAGCTTGCGGTCAAGCCGGGGCCTTTAGAGCTATATCTCAGAATTAGTTTAGCTTAGATATTTATTAATTTCTCCGAGGAATACGACCATAATTATCTTCGAGATGCATGGATAAGTGAACTAACCCAATTTCCGGTTGGGATTTTTCAATTTTCGCGTTTAAATTAATTCCAGCCAAGCGTCGATCCGTTCGGATAATGAAGCGCAGTAAATTATGGATTGTAAACATTAAAAATTGTAAATTACAAAAACAGATAGCGTCGTGCGAGACAGCAACGGCGGTCTCTTGGTGATTACTTTACCGGCGCGTCTAGACTCGATAATTGCACCCTCCTACAAACAAACATGCGATATGGCATCGTTATTTTTTATCACTGAGTGCTGATAAAAACCTGAAGAGTCAATAATGCGAGAAGGAGTTGGTGGACATAAACACGGGGCCCAGTTATGACATTTAAGAGGCGAAGAAGAGTTTAGTGAACCAAGTGGTGTTATTTTCAGCGTTGGCTTCAGCCCGTCACGGGCTGGCGTTGACGTCTGAAAACTTCCAAGGCCGTTCGTCTCCACGCGTCGAAGTGCTGAATTTAAATGGGGCTGTCATCCGTAAATCCGTTTTTTAATGCAAAAACTTTTCCGAGTCGCCCTGGGTCTGATTGCGCTTTGGTAGGGCTGAATTAGAGAGGTCCTGCGCTGGCGTTTCCTAATGAAGGTGTATAATATGGGACAAATCCCAGGCTGACAGTTCAACATGCCCTTCTCGTTCCCCGACTAATAACTTTATGCAGATCGCGTCCGATGACTGACAGTCAGTTTACAGCTTCCAGGGCCGAAGAAACGGCGGGAATGCGCCACGTCTAAAAATATCGGGACGGCATAATTGTATTGTGACGCCGGCGTCGAGACGCCGTCAAGTGCACTTGCCACGTCGCTTACCTTAGTTGGCGTATTGTGTACACGACACTGACCTATTACGTTCCCCTTGTCGCTTCTTCCTTTTAATTATTCGCGAAAGCTTGAACGCTAGCATTTTCCGACCGCCTAAAAGGCGCCAATCAGCCTCTTCCGAATTAAACGCATCGAAAACAAACTCAATAAAAATAAAGGGGAGAGTGCTCTCGACTCCGTTTTCAGGAATTTCTTTTTTGTTAAAGCGAAAAGTCGGCCGCTGAAAGGTGTTTTGTGAGGGGCTTCATAATACGGTTTATTTTCGATGTCGTCGTTTTTTGATTGACAAAGATAAACTGGAAAATGTACGCCGCTTGTTTTGTATGAAAAGGTGACGCCTACGGAGGAAAATTCAAACGCAATTGTTTCAAGTAAATAAGGGCCGGCACGTTAAATGTTACACAAACAATATCAGGGAGCTCATTTCGCGTGGGGTTGCTAAATTTCGCGAAATTATTACGAGCTGTTTGTTTTAACGGAACCTGCTGCTGTTTGTGCGGATATTTAATGTTTTTACTCACGTTCTCTTGTAACTCACCGCTGAAATATGCTCCCAATAATCATAACATAAAACCTAATTAAATATTAACTGATATTAATTATAACGATCTTCTTCGGGATTTTTGACCGTGTTCCATTTGAAGTTCCATTATGGAATTTCTTTGGGGTCACTTGTTGCAATAATGCAACTTCAAATGGAACAGGGTCAAAAATTCAGAAGAAGATCGTTATAGTTAATAACACCGACCATGAAAGCCTACATACTTTCATTAACTGAGATTGTTCGTTTGTTGCGTGCTTTGCATATTCTAGGTAGAAGTTTCCTGGAAAATCTAACATCGTACTTTGGACGAACACTATTAACCCTACAATTCGACCTATATACTATCATTCCACCGTAAAAATGCAAATGAATAAAAATAAAATGAAAATATAATTAATTGATTTTGCAATCCTTGAAACCATCGGAGTAAAGTACCTACCGAAATAATTTCTTCTTCTTCCTAAATATAGCTTTCTATTTCTTTGTAAGTTGAGAAAAGTGCCAGTTTTTAATTAGAGAAAAAAAAATTAGAGAAAAAACCGACTAACTTCATGAAAACTGTTTTCTTTATGTGAAGCAAAAAACCTAGCAAAAACTACCTTCTCAACTCCCTCCCCTCTTCTCCTATCCACTGTATTTAGTTTTCCAGAAGCAGTTACTTCTATTTACTTCGATATATAATACAAAGTACATTCTTAAGCAAATCCTTCAACAGAAAGTACTTTGATTTAAAGCAAAAACTATAGAAAATTTTTCAATCGTCTAATTTTTACTCGATGTAAAAGCAATATTATTTTTATTTATACCACTTAATTTCTCTGAAGACGGTTCCAGCTTTTGTAGTACTTTATCGGGGCATTTTTTGTACATTTTACAATAAAACTAACAAACAAATGAAAAATGCACAGAGCAACGTAAATTCAAAAAAGTGCTAAAAACGACCAAAACTGGATTATTCCTTTTGAAATCATTGGCTAATCATAGTAAACAAGTGTCTTAATCTAATGGACCAGGCAACAAATCCAAACAAAGCATTATTACCAGACTCGACGGACTGGCCAGAAATTATACATTTTCTTTGACTTTGGCGTGATTTTTGCAACAACGCGTTGCATGAAAACTGTTGATGACATATTTAGTTTAAAAATTGACATACAGTATGTCTTCACTTTGAATTTACTCAAATGACGAAAAAGAAATACTTTCTTACTTCTCAGATATTTCACTATTCTTAAACAGTCTTGTTTTTATATTTCTTACTTGTACTATTGTAGTTGTATCAACATTTTTGATTTTTGGAAAACTTAAAAATTAAAATGTTGGCCACAACTTGCACAGATTTTTTAATTAGGAACGGTCTTTACTAAACAGGGTCCCAAAAATGCGGATGTGGTCTTCACTACGTTATTATAAAGTGTTTATGGAGTCGGGAAAAAATATTAAAAATATTCTATCGCCCTTATAAACTGGATGCTCAATTTGATAACGTGGTAGTTCTATGCTGGTAAAAGCTTTATTATTATTGTTGTAAGTGTCAAGCATGACATTTGTTTGCAATTCCACCTAACGTCTATTTCTTTGCAAGTTTAGAAAAGTGCCAGATTTAAATTAGAAAGCTTAGAAGCTACCCACCGACTAACTTCATGAAAACTGAAATATTTTCTTTATGTGAAGCAGAAAACCTAGCAAAAACTACCTTCTCATCTCCTCTTTTCTCCTATCTTCTGTATTTAGTTTTCCAGAAGCAGTTACTTCTAACTCTATACTTCGATATATAATATAAAGTACATTCTTAAGCGAATCCTTCAACAGAAAGTACGTACTTTTATTTAAAGCAAAAACTATAGTAAATTCTTCAATAATATAGTTTTTACTCGATGTAAAAGCAATACTGTTTTTATTCATACCACTTAATTTCTCTGAAGACGATTCCAGCTTTTGTAGTATTTTGTCGGGGCATTTTTTTGTACATTTTACATTAAAACTAACAAACAAAGAAAAATTTACAGAGCAACGTAAATTTAAAACAAAAAGTGCTAAAAACGACCGAAAGTTGATTATTCCTTTTGGAATTATTCGCTAATCATAGTAAAGAAGTGTACTAAATACCTATTGTTGAAATACAGTTTTTCTGTGATAGCAAATTTCAAAGTTCTCGTTTGTTATGGCATATTGTAAATAATTACGGTAGTCGTAGAAAATAAGAGGGAGTTTGTCTTGGGGGATTTCGCCTCGCGTTTGACAATTTTTGGTGGTTTAATCTGGTCAGTGGCCGCAAAAATAATAATGGCGTCAAATTTGCGGGGGCGCAAGAAAAGCTTAATGTTATTTGTACAAGAAATGGGAAAGCGGCGGCCGGCATTCGCCGGAATCGAGGGTTAATACGGTGACACTAAAATAGGTTTGTCTTCGTAATGTTTCATGCAGGGTTAAGTGGAAGCGGTGAATTTATCCAAGCCTTATGTAAACAGATTGACTAAATAGTTGGGAGGCGCATTCGTAGTGAGAAATTAGCGCGGAAATTTGTTTCATGAATATGTATCGATAACATCCACAAATAATTGTGTAGTTGAGTAGAACTGCAAACAAGCGTGGTAAATTCGGCCCGACAGCAGAGCGGAGGAGTTCGCAGCATGTAAATCAAAACCGTCCCGAATTATTAGTGTCGAAAAATGCGGCAAGTTTGTAATATATTCGGGACGCGGCGGACAACTTCCACAAACTCCGGATCCGTTCGACGAATTTAATTACGCGTTATTCCGACTAGGTGTCTATTAGCAGGAAAGACGAATTTAATTTTTCAAAGGGGTCGCATTTTTCCGTTCGAACTATGCGGATACATCGACTCCTGCCGCTTAATACCCATCAACTTACTTAATTTAATCGAAAAGTTGGAACGGACATTTCGCCGATGCACATCGCTTTGTAAAAGGGTTGAAAACTTTCATTATTGCGCGAGTGGGAAACCATTGACATCCTTTTAATTAAATTCTGCTCTTGGCGCTGACTTGACAAGGCGGACAAGGTCAATCTGGCCCTTCCGATCGGCAAAAAAAACTCATTAGTGCGCGGAAAAACCGGCCACCGCCGCTCGAATATTCGGAAAACCTTTGAGAACGCAACTATTTCCTGCCGTTCGTCTTCGCTCGGCTTTCCCATAGATTCGATTGTCTTTTTTCGGCTTCTTCTTGGGCGGAAATTTTCATTCCGCCTCCGTCTCGGGCTAACTTCGTCCGAAGCTCGGACGCCCATTACCTTCCCTTCGTCCGAGTGCTCTCCGCGAATTGATTGCAGGAAATTTATGAGGAAATGAAGCTACATTGAGAGAACAAGTTCCAAGGGCATTCCTTAATGTTTTCGTTCGACACCGCTTCCGGCACCTCTCGATCCACCTCGTAAATCCCGCCGCCATTACGCCACGCTTTTACGGCCTGGCAAAGAGTGTGGAAACTGGCGGATAACTACTCCACCTACGAATAAATACTACACCGAATTCGATCCCTTTTGACTTCCACACGCCGAGCTTGAAACACGAAACCGCATCTAGAACCTTTTCCTTTTATTTCTCGTCTAGAATGTCAGCCGCCATGCGAAGAGATTTAAGTTTTTCTTTGCATCGTACGTAATAACAAGGGCGCAAACTTATTTTAAACATTTCTTGCCAGCGACATGACAGCCACAAATTTTTTTACGGAGGAAACTGAAATACTTATGGTATTATGTATATGACGAGGTTCAAGAGCGGGAGTTGGCGAAATGCCCATTAAATCAAATCGCAGCGATTTAGATCGTGGAGGACCGATCAGATTCATGCCCTGGAAGTTTAATATCGCTCTGTATTCTTGGCGCAAGACAGAAACAATATTTCTTGCTCTCCATTCATCACAGCTCTTCGAATCCTTCTCCGATACACGAGGGTTGCGAAATAATGGGAAAATCAGTGGATGCTTCTGACGTCAACACAAAGGTCAATTTTGATTGCCAACTATATTATTTATTTTAGCCCGAGTGAAATATTAACCGATTTCTGATTGCTTTCGGCGCTTGTAAATCTCGAAACGGCCACGACTCCTTAACGAGTCCTCGTATAAATATTGTTCCATAAATCGCGACAACAATGCGATCGCCACCGCCTCCGCTTCACACCTGGCGCAAGAAAATGAATGATTTATTTCTTCGGCGCGCCGTCACAATTCCGCCATCATCGTCCTAATTACAATGATTAATTTCAAATGGCCATAAAACAATGTAACGGATCTTGTTAACGAATTAACTTAATTACAGTTTCTGCGGCTAATTTACTGCGAGGGGTAGCGAGCGCCGAATGGATGTCTTGCAGCTTGTTCACGGACAAGTCCGAGAACTTTAAAATAAGATTATAACAGCTTCCCGGCTTTTATCGCCCGCCGTGCAATTTGGAGCCCAACCATAATTCTTTCTCGTTTTTCCGGACTGCACTTGACCGAACTCCGTTCGCGAAAAAATAAGACAAACTGCAACATTGTGCAGAATCTAAGGGTGATGAGGCGGGTCAATATTTCACATCGACGGTGCATCCGCGCCCCGGTTTAATTGCCCATGCAAGATTGCTCCGTGTACGGCGAGCATTAAAACTTACAAGAACACGTTACACGTTTTAATTAAAGCCGGGAGTTAATAAAGTCGCACCTACACTCAAAATATTTGCGACGTTTCCGCCGAAAGTAGGTGATCGAGTGGCCGTTTTCATCATAAAAATTCCGGCGATAACCCAATTATGGTCGTTTGCTCGGAGGATTAGCTCTAGGGTTTTTGCCCCGATCTAATTAGCCGAAGTTTGAACGCTTGCACTTTGTTCTGTGAGGACTCTATTTGCTAATAAGTCCTTTAATATTTATTTATTGTTGTGGCGCGGCTGCACTGGTCCAATTAACGAATCCGCGAAGCAAATCCCTTGCTACACGCCATAATTCGCAATAAAACGCACAGCGTGGTGCAAGAACTACATGTTCTCCCCATATTTACGTAATAGACCTAATAAAATATCATTTATCGTAAAATATACTGCCGTATTTCAGACCTAATGGACCAGGCAACAAATCCAAACAAAGCATTATTGCCAGACTCAACGGACTGGCCAGAAATTATACATTTTCTTTGACTTTGGCGTCATTTTTGCAACAACGTGTTGCATGAAAACTGTTGAAGACATATTTAGTTTAAAAAATGACATACAGTATGTCTTCACTTTGAATTTACTTAAATTACGAAGAAGTACTTTTTTTACTTCTCAGAAGTTTTATTATTCGTAAACAGTCGTTTGTTTTTAAATTTTTTACATCCTTGTACTATCGTTGTTGTATCAAAATTTTTGAATTTTTGGAAGACTTAAAAATTAAAATGCTGGCCACAACTTGCACAGATTTTTTAACAAATGGACGAGGACCAAACGGTTTGTCTATGAATGGAACTCAAATGTCTCTTTTGATTAACCACAATGGTCAGCACAAGAAAAAAACTAATTTTACCTTTTAGATCTTTGAAGCGTTTTTATAGATGCCATATTTTTTTACCCACAAAAAGAGAGTTGTGATGTACGAGTATATAAGTATACTCGTATTAGTTATTCGTAGTAATTTCTAGAAAGAGGATTTCACAAAATAACCCGTCCAAAAATTGATTCAGCTTGGCGATTTGGAACGTTCTTTACTGTCCCAAAAGTAGTGGATGTGCTCTTCACTACGTTATTATAGAGTGCTTAGGGAACCAGAAAAAAATATTAAAAATATTCTGTTCTATAATCTGGATGCTCAATTGACAACGTTGTAGTTTAATGCTGGTAAAAGCTTTGTTAGACGCATTATTGTTGTCAGTGTCAAGCATAACATTTGTTTATAATTCTACCTACCATAAGATAAATAAATAACAGTGCAGTACTAAGAGAAAAGAATAAAATTCTTAATTATTGATTATTAATTGTGGCAAGTAATAACAATATTCAATTTTATTTTTGGCGATTGATTACTTTCATGGCATTGTGATATAAAAATTCGAATTTTTTTTTTTTTTAATTCAACATTGTAATAATCTTGACAATAATTTTTTGCGTTATTACTTGACAGATGAAGAAAGGCACCCCATTATTTCGAGTACTTTTTTATATAAAATACTGCATAATAGAGAAGTGAATAATGTCGTGTTTAACCAATTATATCTCTTCGGATTAACCTAACTATTTTTTCCTGATTTCCTGAAGACTCTTCCACAACGTACAGCACATTTTTTCCGCCATTATTGGGACACCTGCATACATCATTTGTGGCTCAATAAAAACATGCTTGCAAATAAAAACTGTAGGAGACAACATAGTCTGAAGAAAAATTCCAAGAGGGTGTCGTTCACTGCTCTGAAGCTTAGTAATATTCTAAAAGCGACAGTGAAAGGAGAAGTACATATCGATTCTGGTGTTGAATACAAAATATGTACTTTGCGAGAGAAAATTATAGTGATTATTCAAGAGGGGTCAATTCTAACAAAATGAAATCTACAACTTCAGTAAGTGTCCAAAAAGCAGTTGTAATTACGAGGGTAATTTGAAAAGTTTCCGAAATAATGGATTGCCGACCATTCAAACTCCAAATTTTTTACACAAATCAAATTTTTGAATTACATAGTTAGCAGTGAGTAAAATATTGTCATTCCGTCAAATAATTTTGTTCTTAGAGCCGTTTGAAAAAAGTCCTAGGGTTCTTTTTGAACAGGGATAAAATCGAGTATGGCACCGTTGCCAGATATTTCGTAAAGAAGGATTGCACGGCAATGAGGACTCATTTTGACATAAAGAGATACATTGGATCTTTCACTTTCATTTTCCGCCTTGTCGACCAAAATCAAAAAAATCTTTAAATTAATTCTCGAAGATCGTCAATTAAAGATTCTGAGATTCCTAAGACTGCTGGTATATCTGACGAATGAGCATATCATATTTTTACTGCCCCCGTTTTGGGATTCCAAAGGAATACTCTTGATAGATTACATTTCAATAGGGCAGACTATAAGGGGACATTTCATACTAAGTCTTAGACCAATTGGACATAAATATTCAAGAAACAAGATCTGGTTTAGCCAAGAAGAAAATCATCTTCCGCCAAGACAATGCAAGAGCCCACACTTGTGCAGTTAATTTCCATGGCAAAATTAAACGAAATAGGCTAAGATATCCTACCACATTCGCCTTATTCGCCAGATATGGCTCCTTCAGATTACCATTTGTTCCCGAAACTCAATAGATTTCTTGACGGACAGAGATTTTTCTATGACGATGCGGTTAAAGACGCGGATGAATATTTTGCAGACTTGCCGGAAACCCACTTTGGAGACGAGATATCGTTGAGCCAGATGTGTTGAGGAAGGACGGAGACTATGTTGAAAAATAAAATATAATTGAAATCACTATTGACGTTTTTTTTCTTTCATTCATTCTCAAATTTGTATTAAAGCCAGCCAAAGAGATAAAAAGGGAATAAAAGAAACGTGATCCAATTTAGGACATTCTAGAAAACTTGTTTCTTTGATTGGTCCGATAAGTTACTTTTTGTATGCACGGTTTAAAAAAATTAATCGAATCGAATCGAACTTTATTTTGTACATAGTACAAATTTCCCAAATTTTTTCCGCAACTTTTGTTCAAAAATATTCATGTATCCGTATATATTAAAAAATGTTTAGATGATCCAACTCTCTCCTAAAATAAGAAGTCATTTTAAAAAATATATATTTATTTGTTTTTACACAAAATTCTTTTACTATAATGGAAAGGTATTGAGCGGACTAAAAAGTAAGAAAACTTGTTGCTGCAGCCGAATGTGTCGAGAAATCATTGTCGAATTGCCTCGAAACGAAACGTCTAGTCTTGGTTTGGTAATCGCCGGTTTCCTGAACCGTTCCGGAAGTTCGCAGGAAAATCGTGGAGTCCGGGGCCTCGGGCACCACGAAACTTGTCCATAATTGAGGACCAGCGACAATTCGAACAATTCCGTCTGCACTCAAATGCCTGCGATGCAAATCGAACCGCAGAATGAGAACACTACAAGTGCCGGAACAATGCTTCATACTTGCGTTGTTATGGTTACACATGATTGGATTATGGATTCAGCTGATGACAGCGTGCGGTTTACGGATGATATATCTATCAGACAACGTGCCGGACAAAAGTTTGTGCTTTATTCATTGCTTTCCATTACCGCCGCCGTCGACTTTCCGCGCTCATGGGTCGAGATTGACGCCCGTAAAAAGGACATTACACCCGTCTGGGGGTCCTGGTGTTTTCGCTAATGGTCTCCCGGCGTCAGGACGTACCAGCGTGGAGCTGACCTCCCGCAACTCGACTTCCCCACGCCACATTCTCTTCCAGTGCCGGAATTTTCGGATTGCACGTAATGCTGCGTTTTACGACGCCGTAAAAATATTATGCAGCCGCCGGGATTCCTAACATCTTAACTGATTTAGGTACAACGACTTTTATTGCTTGATGGTCGCCCTCGCCCGATTATTTGCTTTTTTAATTGCGCCGTTGCGTCCCGACGAATTCGATTCGGTCGGGCACCGCAACGACGCAATTTCGTTTTGCGACAAAACAAAAACCAATTTCATCTCTGACCAGTTGGCCGCTAATTGCAGCTGTAAAACGAACAACACCCGTCCTCGAAGAAAATATTTAGCACTCTCGTCTTGGGCAAGATTTAATGAGGAATGCCATCAATCCGCACCTCCGATAGTCGTAATCACAATCGTAAAAACGAAGAGTGTCTGTCGTTGATTGGGGTTATAAAAATTGCTGCGGGACGATTTTAATTTGGAAGCGGGCTGTTTGAGGTAATACATTACAGTGAAGGTGAAGGGTAAGAACGAGGCTCAACAAGGATCAATCCGTGCACCCATAAATATCGTAAATTGTAACTGTCACAGGTTTGAAGGTGAATAATGCACAGCCATATATTAATCCATCGTTTTCGGTAGATTTATTGGAAAATTTTAATATTTACGGTGTAAAAATTTATGTCGAACGAGGAAGATTTAATATTTCTCGTGGACGCAAGATCGGAGTGTTCCCCGACAGCATCTGCATCCGTTTTCATGAATATCCATGTGCATTTGCATATCCGTATCACCGCAATTTACAAGCAGTGCAAGCGGCGGCGTCGGGGGCGCCACCTGCATACGAAAACTGATCGAGGAGGAGGTGGTATTTCCACATTCGTCTATTAACATTTCTTCACCAAATTGTAAATAATTTGCTCTTTATTAATTAATCATCGCCGCATTTATTACAGACCGCAACAGCAGGAATATTAGTTCGACAAATTTTAACAATATTTCCCCATCATATCAAAAGTTAATTGGTCATGAAAACCAATTTGATTTAAACAAACCGAACATTGAATCGACGTAATTAAACCAACACGGGTGCACATTTTTGCGCTAGCTGTACAAGAAAATTGAAAAGTTCGGTTTGGTACAGTTTTTCTTTCGGTTTACTGCCATATAGTCGATTTGGACTTAATGTGAAATGAGCAGATTTTCAAACAAGTTTTATTTTATGAAATTATGTATAGGCTTTCACGGTCGATGTTAATTACAACAGTCTTCTTCGGGATTTGTGACCGTGTTCCATTTGAAGTTTTATTTTGATACCGACAGAATTGAAAAATAGCTCGAGACTGCAATGGTAGCAGAAATTATTTTTCTAGCCCGTTACCGAGGGCGATTTTTGAAAATCTTTCTCATTTCACTAAAAAACAACAAAATGCCCTAATTTTATAACAAGTTTTATACCCACACGGTTAATATTGTAAATTTTGTTATTTTGTTTAGTTATTGTTAAAAAACGAAATGAAAACTAGTCAACACTTCTTACACCAAATTCAGCTAGCTGCAAAATTTGTAATGATTTATGACAGCAGGTAGATCCTTCACAGCGGGATCTAATTACACATCATAAAACCGGAATTTGGGTTTTTGGTCCGAGTTATTAAATACAATAATAATTATTTTCTTTGACATAGACAATGAGAAATGTTTAATTGAAAAAACATTTATCAATAGGATTATTAGCGTATCGGCAGAAAATTTAAACTTTTGAGCCTCAAATTTTAGGATTAGTCCTGGTTTACCCCAGTTCCGAGAAATTTGTAGATAACTACTTTAAACGGCCCTTTCTTGGTTTTTTGATTATGGTAAAACCGACAATCATAACGTTTGGATTGGTCAAATGAAGAAATGGTACATTTTATCCTCTAGATATTAAGGTGGCACTGGACAACAAAATTTCACAAAAATTCTTCCAAAAGTTAGCCATTTTTTTCATTGCGCTATTTCACCGGAAATGGTCGAAATATTTATGACAGGAAAATGTTTCTGAAAAGAGGAACGAGAGGGCCAGTGAAAGGTTTTTCAAACCGCCAAATGGATTACGAAAGGAGTGTTGGAAGCAAGCGGATAGACTTTTAGATACATTCTGATATATAATACATATATTGTTCCCTATTTGGTGTCAACAGTTTTGTCAATATAATATTTTTATCTCTTCCGGTTGTAAACAGCAACTTTTTTTATAATATATACTTATATGAACATGCATGCAGGTCAAATTGCCAGCCTTATCACATAAAACTTTATTATATCATTTATATACCTTCCTACTATTTCAAATAACAAGGTGATTTTACCGTTCCGGGATTTTTGGTAACGCGTTATCTACTTTTGATGAAGTAATTTGTAATTATTGCAATTGTTATATATTATTGTTGAATTATTGAGTTATCAAGTACAATTATAATTATTTTCTTTGACATCGACAATCCTAACGTCTGGATTAGTCAAATGAAGAAATGGTACATTTTATCCCCTGGATAAATATAAATGTGGCCCTGGACAACAAAATTTAATTGTTTCTTTAAACAACAGTGCGATTATAATTACCATTTGTGGTTAGACGTTTTTGTGTTTTTGCGTTTTCGTGTTTTTTCCATTTCCAAAATGGGTGTTCATGTAAAATACAAACTAACTCGAAAGAAATATCGAAAGATGCACATCGGTGAAAAGCTAAATTTATGCAGTTTTAAAACTGTCAAAAATTAAATTAAACATAAACATTTTAGCATTAACAACACATTAAAGCATTTCCTAAAAATTGAGCCTAAGAGCCATCTGACACCATCCTAATTTTAGTCCTGAATTTAGTATGTACTGAAACTGTGGCGCAGATTTCGTTTACAAGTTAGTACAAAATACCAAGTTTCAGTCCTAAATTCAGGACTAAAATTAGGATCGTGTCAGACGGGTGTACAGTAGAATAAAGAATTTAAATTCCTCATCAGAGTGTTATTGGAGTTTATTGGCAACCTTTTTATTTTAGGTAACGATTTTCACAAAATACATTGTTTTTACTGATACAGTTTGGTATTTTTTTGACAAAAAGCTATGTTCATATCATAGAGTTGTGTCATCAAAATAGCACAAAAATACTAAATGGTCTGTTCCGAGGGTTTTTAATAAAATATGTTCGTAACAGATATTGAAGACTATAGGTATTGCAAGAGTACATCTTTTTATTGCTATTGTTGGACGTTATTAAGCTGTCAAAAGCTGTATTTCTGTTTGTATTAGATAGTATTTAAGGAGCCGAGCAGGAAATTTTTTCTGAGTGAATGGGAGCCTTATCGATACGTAATGCAAGCGGCGCTAAAACCTCTCATTTAACATGTAAAACTTGTAATCTGCCGTTCTTGTGCGGAAAAAGTCGGGGGAGCACACCTACGTTTGTGTGACGCTCAATCAGATTAGGCGGGCCTGAAAATATGAAGCAATCGGGAGCTTAAAAGCTCCTTCTTGTCAGTCTGTGCCGGTACGGGCGAGTAACGGTTTCATATCGGGGCCGCCACAACTGAAAAACGAGGCAAACATTTCATCGAAGCCGAAATAATTTCAAGAGTTCAAGATTGTATAACCGGTGCAGCATTTGGATTTTATTGTGTTTAATTTTTACGCGGAAGTAGACCCGGTTCGATGCTGATGTTTATTTGTAAAATATTGAACCAATTTGAGCGGAATGCTGGGCGTAATTGTGTTTTCATGGGCGCGCGGCGAAAGTTTCGAGATGAAATAAATTCAATTTTAATTGGACAGTTTGCTGACTTGTATTCAAACTTTATTCATAAAGATTACACTTTGATACTCGGAACTGGCCCGGAATTGGAACAATAAATCATCGAAAATACATAAGTAGGATATTTTTATGCAAACTGCTTGTTTATCGAGCTGTGGCTGTTGGATTTTTTCCAGATAAAGACGCAGTAATTGCTTGGGTCCTTAAATATCTCGCCACCATTAAAACACCTACCGCATTACTAATTTAAATTACTTTTAAAAGTTTAATGTGCGAGAGCTCGTTGCCGTATGAATTATGGCGCGCATTCAGAAGTTTCCAAATGAAGCAATGTTTCTTTCGATATTCTCGCCGCTCCGGTCACGTAACCGCCGATTCCGGTGTGGATTTACCCCCCGTGGGGTATTCACCTTTGTCGCATATTTAGGCGGGTCGTGGAAATTGTTCCCGCAATTTTTGGCTGGATTTTCGTCCTGTTTTCTGCCGTCTGCCTCATTATCGCCTCTTAAAACTTCCCAACACCTTGCGCAAATAATTGCCTAGCTAATTAGGACCGCCGCTGCCGAAAATAATCCAATTTACCCTTGCGTAAATCGCGGTAATTGAAAGTCGGAAAAAATTTGTCGGCACATAACCACTTTTCTCGAAAAACATGATAAATCTGGGCAATCCGACCCGATCGAAGCCAATTGATTTTTTCGGTCGTTGAGGCAGTATGATATCGGTGGTAATCTAGACTTAGTTGCAGCTCTTAATGGTCATTGCAAGCACGTTCGCTCTGGTGTTAAAAAGATAATTCCGCGAGCTGAACTGCATCCTTAATGTTCTTTCGGAAATTTATGCGCACCAAAGTTTCCGATGTAATCTCGTTAAGAGTTTGAAAAGGCACGTGGAGGATGGGCTAGAAAAAGGTATGCAAATTCGCACACAGACACAGAGTTGACGCTATAAACTTAATTGGACCGCAGGTAATTTGTTTTCGGAGACTTCTTTTCGTGGGCCACGCGCGGATTGAAATTAATTTCTCCCACGATTCGTGACTAGCAAATTGAGAGTGGGTAAACACCATTACGGCCACTTCGGCGCTCCTCGGAGACCCCATCCGTGTCTGCGGCGAGAAGTTTGCGCATCAATACTAATCCCCAGAAATTTCACAAAAACCAAGCATTTTTTAATTCGAACCGGACTTTTAGATTCGGACGTCACCCCCATCCGTCACTCCCGTGTTGTTAAAATATCGTCCCGTCCGGCAAACAACGCAAAACACTCCGCAAATTATTACATTAGTCTCGGCAACGGAACAGATAGCGCTTTATCAGAGTGCGTGCCTTGCGACGTGTAAAAATGACTATTTTTACATTCTAACGCTGGAGGAAATAAAGTGGTGCATTAGCGGAATTAATTGTCGTTTGCGTCGTTTCTTTTTTGTTAATACAGGCAAGCGCGGATTGTTTGTTGCAATGCGGCGGGCCGTAATTGTGTGCGAACGTACATTTGCACAAAGCACTGCATATTCGCATGGAATAAATGCGAATAATAAACAATTATTTAGATGCTCGTTCTGTGCACTGTGCGAGACGAACGCGTCTTTTTGTGTGGGGGCGCTTTGTTTCACATCAAACGAAACCGCCGCCGGCCCCAAACGACGCTAGGAAGCCGCCGCCCCCGAACTGCATCAATCGAATTGGGGCCCCGAATTAAACAGTGCATGTTTTCCGCGTTTCTATAATTTCCAATTTGGCCAGTTGGGCATGAAATATAGCCACCGAGCAATCCGCACTAGAATAATAGGCGCCCCCGATCTCGTTAATGCAAAAGCAAAAACGCCAAAGTATTTTTAATGTCGGAGTTTTAAAAATAACTACGGTGGAACTTGTCTAACTCGAAGTTATATAACTCGAAATATTCTCCAAGTCGAATTTTTTGTGAACATGTAACTTATTTAACGGTGAATCTTACCTAGTAATTTTGTCCCCGTAAGTCGAATTTTCTCCAACTCGAAGTAAATTTTCGGTCCCTTGGAGATTCGAGTTAGATATGTTCCACTGTATAAAATGAGAAAAAGATTTGCGTATATGAACACTGAAAGTGGTAATTCCTGCATTTTTAAATTTGAAAATTCTAAAAAAGCATCCAAATTTAAATAAAATTGAATATTGATTCTAACGCAAACTATACTTTCAAAGATTTAAATTTGAGGTTTTGAAAAATATTATTTTATTATTATTTTAAATTCACCTTTTTAAAAATGTTGCTCAACATTTTATATGCATTGTTGTATAGGGAAAGAGCACACAAATTAATTCTTCTAAATATTTTTTTTATAATTCCTGTATTTTTAAATTTAAAAATTATGAGAAAGCATCCAAGTTTAAACAAAATTAAATATTGATGCTAATGTAAATGTTACTTTTGAAGAGTTTAATTTAAGTATTATTTTAAATTCACCGAATAAAAAATGTTGCTCAACGTTTTATATGCATTGGTAGGTAAAGAGCACACAAATTTATTCTTCTAATTGTTTTTTTATATTTTACAATTTACTAAAATAGGAATGAATGACGCTTTAGTTTTTTTGACCTATAATATAATTTTAAATTTAAAATCAAAGGCAGAACCTCTGGTGCAATATTTTAAGTTAAAAATAAGAGAGATCCAAGACAAAAGCAAAATATTGCAACAAAAAATGTAATTATACAACATCCAGTTTTATTGGAAAAGAAATGGGTTAGCACTTTTCAATCAGAACTTGTTTGTAAATAAAGATTTTGGTAATTCTTTGTAATGTGATTTTATTCTGAACCTTTAATGACACAAAATTATTTTAACCCTTATTGTTTTTTGTAATAAACAGTACACATGTTCGACCGAATTTACACAAAAAGTCCGAATTACAATCAAAAATTCAAAAGAAAAATGCAAGTTCGGAAAACATGCAATGATTTTCTGTTTTACAAAATTATAAGCTTTAATCAGTTTTACTTTAAAGTTTGAAAAATAACAATGCTTGTATTTGAAAATTAATTCAATTTGAATTTTCGGTTTACTAAAATAGAAAATTTACGAAATATTTGTGAAATGAATAACGCGCTAGTTTCTTTGACTATTTAATGTATACAATGAAATTATGTAATTTTTTTAACTTATCCACTTTTAATACAGAAAACATGCTGACTAGAATTATTTTTGAAGACAATTTTATTGGAACTATTTTAAAATCTTACTCGAACTAATATGGAGCTCAAAAAAATTGGGCTTCAATTGGGCTAGTTTTAAAATTCACTTGAGTTCTACTCAAAAAAAAACACTTCTCAAATTTTTTATTTATGCCTGAATTTCTATGTTGAAAAATGCATGAATATGAAACTGTTTTTTTGGTTCGTAGTTCAAAGTACCCATGGTGCATGCGTCTATGTAATAGCATACATACTTCCGCATTTCATATTTGGTAATTCCGTGATTTTTTAAGATTGAAATTCAAGCATTTTACAATATAGAAATGTTGTATAATTCTAAATTAAAAATTCAAGTGGTGGAACTCAAACGGATTTTAAATTTAGATATCAAAGCGCAATTCCTATTAAGCTTGAAAATAATTCGAGTAACATTTAGTTAGTTGTAATAAAATTGAGCGAAACGTAACTGAAGTAATTTTCAAGTTAGACATTCAAGTAGTGTTTTTCTGTAACGTCCATTCAGTTACATATTTACACACTTAATTTTCAAAATGTATAAAAACACTTCGCAGTAATTTTAACCTTCAAAAACAACACACACATATTTCGAGTTTACTAATTTGACCGCGCTATTTATTTGGACAATTAAAAAAGGCAAGTAATGTCTGTAATTTAAAAAATATTATAACGCATAGAAAATGTCGTCTGGGGTGTTATTTCTTACAGAAAATTCGATGCTTTAGCGTGGTTGAAATATAGAAATGCAAAAAGAGTCATTTCATAATTTTTTAATAGAAAATTGAGATAAATAAACATTTAGGTCGTATTTTTCCAGGTAATATTTGGCAATTCTGTGATTTTTTAAGTTTGAAATTCAAGCATTTTACAACATAGAAATTTGTATAATTCTAAATTAAAAATTCAAGTGGTGGAACTGAAACTGATTTTAAATTTAGATATCAAAGCGCAATTTCTATTAAGCTTGAAAATAATTCGAGTAACATTTAGTTCCAATAAAATTGAGCAAAATGTACAGAAATTCAAGTACTGTTTTTCTGTAACGTCAATTCAGTTACATATTTATACACTTAATTTTCAAAATGTATAAAAACACTTCGCAGTAATTTTCACCTTCAAAAACAACACACCATTTTCGAGTTTACTAATTTGACAGCGCTATTTAATTGGACAATAAAAAAAAGCAAGTAATGTCTGTAATTTAAAAAATACTATAACGCATAGAAATTGTCGTCTGGGGTGTTATTTCTTATAGAAAATTCGCTGCTTTGGCATCGTTTTAAATATAGAAATGCAAAAAGAGTCATTTCGTAATTTTTTAATAGAAAATTGAGATAAATAAACATTTAGGTCGTATTTTTCCAGGTAATATTTGGTAATTCTGTGATTTTTTAAGTTTGAAATTCAAGCATTTTACAACATAGAAATTTGTATAATTCTAAATTCAAAATTCAAGTGGTGGAACTGAAACGGATTTTAAATTTAGATATCAAACTGCAATTTCTATTAAGCTTGAAAATAATTCGAGTAACATTTAGTTCCAATAAAATTGAGCGAAATGTACAGAAATTCAAGTAGTGTTTTTCTGTAACGTCAATTCAGTTACATATTTATACACTTAATTTTCAAAATGTATAAAAACACTTTTCACCTTCAAAAACAACACACACAATTTTTGAGTTTATTAATTTGAGAGCGCTATTTAATTGAACAATTAAAAATGCAACTAATGTCTGTAATTTAAAAAATACTACAACGCATAGAAATTGTCTTCTGGGGTGTTATTTCTTATAGAAAATTCGCTGCTTTGGCATCGTTTTAAATATAGAAATGCATTTCATAAAGTTTTAATAGAAAATTGAGATAAATAAACATTTAGGTCAGATTTTAGAGGCATTTTTGAACTGAATATACGCACATGAAATATATACATTAATTTATAATCAAAATTGTACGTGGTAAAAAATACTTTGGCGTTCCGTTGGTCCGGCTAATGCTCTCTCGGAATTTCATCGGCGCGCTGCAGAATTTAATAAGGGAAAAAAGGTGCGCTCAAAGACCCCGGAATAAATATTTTAAAATAAATAAGGCAAGTCTGGAGCTGGCGCAGATAGCAGCGAGAACACAAGAACGGCTAATTTAAAATTTATGGCGAAAAGCTCGCCGGCACACGGTCAGTGTAAGCTTATCCGGATCGAGTGAGCTTACGCAATTAGGAGACCGTGCCAAAGCTCTTTGTGTAAGCCGACCTGTCAACTCAACAGGTGAATATCATTAGGTAAACAAGTGGACTATGAAAATAACGCACTGCAATACGAATCAAGGGTGGTAAGTCTTGGGCACAGAGTAAACGACCCTCCGGATGGCACGTCTCCGTTTTTAACGTAGCCCCCTACGTGTTTCAGGAGAGCAGCGAAGAAATAAGGCAGTAATGGCGAGGCACGTGCTCCTTGCTTCCTCCAGGCTTCGTTTTATTTTATCAACGTTGTGTGGTGTGTCAATATCCGGCGCGGGGCCGAGGGATGTTTTTCCATTTTGCGCGAATAATCGAATAATTAAAACGTGCCGAAAAAATTCGACGGATTGTTTTGTTCGTTGCGTTTTCAATTAAAACGGAATCCATTAATGATGGGCAATTAATAAGGGAATAGGTGCGCCCGATTACTTTTGCGACCCTTCAAAATTTCACCCTGAAAGATGACTGGCAATTAATCTTTTTTAATGGGGGTGTGATAAGGCGACACCCGCGCGGTTTATCCGCGTGTCCGTACAACTGGCAATCAAGTTAAACGACAAAATATAATAATTCTGGGCAGTGTAGACGTAAAATCAATTACCGGGCGCTGTTTTCGTGTTTCATAATTACAGCGAACAAAAAGGGCCAGATTCGACGTGGAAGATTAAATCCGTTTCCATTGAGGATGGGTTTTTATTTGCCGGCAAATAATAACACCGCCGGCTGATTACTTTAATCCAATTTTGGTGAGAAAGTTTTTTGACGCTGACCTTATTTAGCTTTTTAAGTCGTCTCGCGATGACATTGTCGGGGAGGATCGGAATTCGTGGCGGATTGTTTTATTTTCTGTCATAAATATCCATTACGGTGTTTCAAATGCGGAACGTCATTATGTTCCCGTTTGAATGCGAGTCGGTGTTAAAAAAAAACAACAGAGGGTGGGTTTTCACGTCGCCTTATTTGCGAAGGCTGAAATTCGGCCGGCCTTTCAGCGAAAAACGCTGAAAAAGATAACAATGGGTTAATTTTTGCCGGCGCTCTTCGCCGATGATAAACAATGAAGTGTGTGCGGAGAGCGGTAGGGGCGGTGTGCCCTTTTAAAAATAGAAAGGGGTAATTTATCGCAGGGACGCAGTTGATGGTGACGAAATACGTTAATATAAATGGGCGGATTTGCTTGAGAGGAGTGCGCCGATGATTATTTCCCATATCTCCGACATCGCCGCTCGACGTTTTATCCACTTTAACACAATTTTTCCCCCAATTCGCCCCGTAATTGCCAAATAAGACAACTCATTTGGTTATTCAAACAGCGCTAGCACCGGCGGCAATCAGCGGAATACCACTAACGATGCGAATCTAAAATTACGGAGTGCTCTCGCGCTACAACGAAATTTGTCAAGCAAACACGACGGGAATTTGATACAGCTCCACTACGATCACGATGCCGCCTCTCCTTGTGGAGTTAAGGGAGAATTAAAAATCGTTTTCGTGCGTATTTACTCCCCGAAAACACCACCCTGCGCACCCTTTCCTTGCCATGCCCATTTAGAAACTTTCATCCCCGTGTTTAACATACTAATACAGATTCTAAAAGGAACTGCTCCGGGAAGGGTACAGGAAAACACACCATCACGTTCCCTTTGTTTATTTTCAATTGTATTTCCTTCGGCCGCAATTTTGTTTAAAAACAAACACAATTAAATCAAGATCAAATGTCTTACTATAAAATTAAATAAAAATATGTCTGCAGTGTGGAAATTTCCAAATGAAATTAAATGTGGAATGAAGTTTCTGTCATGAAAGTAAAGCATGAAGCATCGTTCAGTGTTTCAGTACATAATTACAACTGCAGTACGAAAATACTGGAGTTACGAGGGTTATTTGAAAGTTTTCGGAACGACAGATTAGCGGCCTTTTAATTTCCAAATTAATTGCGGCATTCACATTTTTTATTTCTATAATAGCAACGAGTCAAATATTATGTCACTTCGTCAAATTGTTTTGTCTTGGACCCGTTTGAAAAAAAGTCGTAAGGTTCTTTTTGAACATGGCGAACATAGCGAAAGATTGCCCCTTGTAAACAACTAAAATCATTAATTTTCAGAACATATTATGTCTACTAAAATGTACGAGATAAAAAATTAAATAAAATTTATTAATTTAAAGCGATGAAAAGAAAATGAAATGGATCCAAATCGAGAAAATGATGTAATGTAGTAGACGGAAGACAATTAGTAAAGTAAAAGCTTATGAGCACTATATATTTGAATGTGGTGAAGTCGGCCACACATTATTCAAACGTGGGAAAAGGATATCAATAAAAATATGTTTCAAAGGTTCTTTCCGGTTATAATGGAAATTGACATCAATTTTGTTATTTTGAACGGCAATCCCCTTATATTTATGTTAATATTGATTCGATCACTCAACGATGAATAAAAAAACAGTGTGTTGTAACTTACCTTTCATGGTTTTTTTAATTGTATGCTAAAATCTGAAAATGAATGAATATTTTTTTAAATTGATATATTTTGGACCATTTGAAGTATTGCAATAATTTATTCGTTCTGTCGATTCGTACAATTTCATAAAATTATTCTAGAGTACTAATACTTCTTAATCTTTCACGATTTCCCGAAAATTACTATAATAACAAAATGACAAAAACTCAATTTTTACAAATGGCAACCCCGCAATTTAATTACGGAATTCGATGTATAAGTAAAAAATATCTCGACCTTAAATAAAGGTTTGTTATGCCAATTCCTGATAGTTTTTACGATATTCCACTTTTTGTAAAAAAAATGCACCTTCTTTTTAGCTTTTGATATGTGTAGGCTGTGGAATTAAAACATTTAAATCAAACAATTGAAAATACCATGTCATATTAAAATTATGCTTTTTATCAAATTTTTACTATACATTTATTTTGAAACAGCAAACAAGAAATTAAAACAAAACTTTAACTTAATTAACACTGTAAATTAATTATTATTGAGGTACAGCATTGTGTTTAATGCAAATGTTCAATCAAATATTACTTCATTTGTGTAACTATTATTTACCATTGCAACAATAAGTTTTAAATCTCAATTACATAACACTTAACTGAATCTTAATAATGTGACAGGTATGGATTTCAATTGTTTGCGATTAATTTTTTCTATTTCACAACCTACACATCAAAATGAAAAGAAAAATAAATTTTTATGGAAAATAAGGAATATCGAAAAAGCTAAGCAAAACTGGCATATAGGTAATACATGTACAAAAATCGATTTATTTTTATTTCTATATCAAATGACTCTTTTAGATTGCGGGGTTGCTATTTGAAAAAAATAACTTTTAAATCTCAATTACACAACACTTAACTGAATCTCAATAATGTGCCAGGTATTGATTTCAATTGTTTGCGATTAATTTTTTCTATTTCACAACCTACACATCAAAATCTAAAGAAAAATACATTTTTATAGAAAATAAGGAATATCGAAAAACTAAGCAAAACTGGCGTATAATACATTTACAAAAATCGAAATATTTTTATTTCTACATCAAATGACTCTTTTAGATTGCGGGGTTGCTATTTGAAAAAAATAAGTTTTTGATATTTTGTATAATCATTCAAAAAATCGCAGCAACCCTTTGGGACATTCGTATGGTATAAAAAGTACTTTTAGACTATGTCCTGAGGTTATGCAAAACGACAAAAAATACTATTGCAGTATCTGCAACGAATCAAGGTGTTAGGTGTTAGGTTTTGTAACAAATTTATGATCAATAATTTTTTTATTGTAGTAGGTACTCATCAAAAAATAATCAAATACAAAAGGGTTTAATTCTACTAAGTACAGGTCAAAACAGTTTAATTCTGAGTCCGAGTCAAACGTGCTTATTTCTAAAATAACAATTTAAATATATACATTTTATTGCCGTAGGTAAAAAAATATATAATTAATGCTGTAATATTTATATCGCTGTAAACGTATTTTCTGTTTTATTCCGAAAACTTTTCCATGTCTCTCGTAATTTGAAAATTTCAAACTGGCTTGTTTTATGTCACAATTTTTGCACTCTAGAAAATGTCTACAGTATTGAAATTTCGAAACGTAAGTAGAGCTTCTGTCATGAAAGTAAAGCAGAGTTTCAGAAGCACACGACTGGAACTGGAGGTGTTTAACACAGGAAAGCATTTTCAGCACGAAGATGATGAAGTTAGATGCTTGTTGCAGCGAGAATTTAAAAAAAAATGTGCTCGTATACCGTTAATGTGTACAATGTTCGCCGTTGTTTGCAATATTCCGTCGTTTTTGCGTTCCTCCGCCCGTTCCAAGCGAATCTCCTTCATATCGAGCCCGATCCGCGTTCATAATAAACATGTAAACTCGCCCCGAGCTCATATTTCCAGATTATCGAAGCCATGCCGAAATTAATATTGTCGGGGTCAAGCCGATAAATTTCGTCACCCTCCGCGGCATCATTCTGTCCGACGGTTTTTCGATCTAATCCCTGATGAAGAAGGGAGGCAATTTAAAATTTAATAGTCCAAACATGCCCCAAAATACATTTTCTTTGAAGTCGAAATTTCATATCGTTGCGGATCGTAGAGGATCATTGCGAAACTGGATTCATATTGGTCTTTTGATGGGACCCCAGCTACAGTCCACCAGCTGATCCGACCGGAAGCCTTTTCTCTGCCTCATCGATCGACAACTTATCGGAGCGACTGTTACATATTGGGGTAGAAGGTTAATTGTCCGTCATGACCGGTGAAGCAAAAAATATCAAAAGTCGCTTTTCTGTTTGGAGCAGCGGACGGCCGTTTATTCAATAAAAGTATCGCGAGTAATTGGCCCGATGAGTATGCTCCCTCCGCAGACAGAGGGAGAGTGGACCTAATTAACGGAAACCGAGCTTTGAAATATCGCCACCAAATCGCCAATCACGAGATTATCCGGAACACGACCACGCCAAAAGCAACACAAAACCCCCGCACTTTAAAGCGATTAAGCCCCGGAAACAATAACTACTGCACGTGGACCACTCGCCGCCGCCATCTTTAATCAACCCCCCGTCCGAATTCTTTCCTCCGCACAATATACCAAATGCATGTTTTGGATGCCGACGTTTAAGAAATGAGATGTCGTTTATGCCACAATTTCCCCAAAAATGAGCTTTCTTCCGCAAAACTCCAACAAGCGTTTCTCATCATTTTCGGAAGGGGTTCAGATTTTCGCATAAAGGAACGCTGTTCCTCCAAATTAAGTTTCTTGGGAAATCCATTATCTCGTACAACCGAAAATGTGATCTTTTACTACCTCTCCGCGAGCGGTACACGTTCTATTTTAATACGTTCGGACTGTGAACACTTTTCGTTTTGGTGGATTTTTTGGGCGCAGACTTCGGCCTAAGCCAAACAAATGGCGGGGCATTTTCAACTTTTAATTTCCGTTAAGCTAACGACTTTACTTTATACCTGTCTTCGGAGGCGGCATCTATCCCTTTGCTGGCCCCTTTGGTGAGGGCGTAGGTATTAAGGGCTGCGAAACAGCGCTCGACGCATCAATCTTTCTTTCAGTTTCGCAAAGTTCCGGTTTCATTACGGGAAAGATTCATCTTGTGGACGGTCGTCGTTGCATCCAATTGCTTCCCCTGTTTCAGTCGGGACATTAAAATCGCCTTCCGCCCCCCGAAATTAGCCGACTCGCGAAGATGATACCGCCGAAGGTGGACAAAAAGCGTTTACTCCGGTCTTTGCGGGAATCTTTAATGGATTTCCGGCGGGAGGCTATTGACGCCATTATTCGGCCCGATGGACTCAGAATTGCCCGATTACTTAACTTTGATCAATCGAGGCAGGAATTCGGAATATAATTATGGCGGTGTCGCGCGCGAAAACACTTTTATGCAAGGAATTGCTTTTTCTTTCGCAAACACCGACGCGACCAAGACGTCTTTGATGAGTTTTTACGCCGGGTCGGCGGTTTCAAATGACGGAAAACATTGCTTTCGCGAGTTCATCTGCGCCCTCAAAGGTGCTCGCATTTGTGCAATATGCACAACTGGAAACTCGTTTACCATTTGTTTTCACACTATTCCGCATTTAATTTTTTCCACCTTACCACTTCCTAAATTCCATTTTTGACGTAACGCCCGCCGATGCTTTTTATCGGTGGTAAAGTTGAAAATTTTATCGGGCACATTTAGCGCAGCTCCGAATGTCACAACATGCAAAATAAACTTCCAGCTCGTACGTGCCGAATGGTGCACGTGTTAAAAATTTGATCAGTGGCACTAATGACTTTTCGACGGTCGCCACTCCGATAACTTTTGATATTTCTTTTTTCTCTTGAAAATTCTACAGCTCCCCTGACCGAACATAACGAAAGTTTACGAGCTCGGGATTAGGTCTCTTGTTTATTGAACTTTGTAACGTCTTGTTCCAACAGAAAATCCGTGCTGAGAATCCTCGCCCATTGAAACGCGCAATTATTCAATCAAGACGCTCCAAGAGTGAACAAGCAAATCTCCGTTTTAATTATCGGCCCTTAATTGGATTTCTATGGAGAAGATTGTTACTTTGACAGGCTGCGCATCAAATTTGATATTGGCCCGATGTTGGGATGGTGCGTGAAAACGAACGCCTCAGGCACATTACCGTGGGTTTTTTTAAGCGGCGGAAGCTCCTCTTTGGAACGCCAAAGTATTTTTTACTACGTACAATTTGGATTACAAATGTAGGGCATATATTTCAAAGAAAGCATTATGTGCGTATATCAGTTACAATTTCAAAATAGCCTCGAAAAAACCGGACTAAATTTTTAATTGTCTAAAACTTTTTATTAAAAAATAATTAAATTACTCTTTTTGCATTTCTATTGTATATTTAAAACATTTCTGTAGGAAATAACACTGCGAATTTTCTATATAACCATACAAGATTTTTTTAATTACAGACATTATTAGCCTTTTTTAGTTGTCAAATTAGTAAACTCGAAAAACGTGTGTGTTGTTTTTGAAAACGAAAATTAAGTGCGTGTTTTTATACATTTTAAAATTAAGTGTATAAATATATGTTAAAAATTACTTCAGTTACAATTCGTTCAACTAAATGGTACACAAAGTATTTTGAAGCTCAATAAAAATTTCCCTTTGATTTCTAAATTTAAAATGCGTTAAGTTCCATCCGAAACACCACTTGAATTTTTAACTTAGATATAACTTGAATTTCTATGTTGTAAAATGCTTGATTTTCAAACTTTAAAAATCACGGAATTAATTACCAAATATCAAATTCATATTCCCATCTCTAACGGAGTACATGGATATTGCAGACAATAATCAACTTATTTTTTATATTTTGAGAGAACGCGGACACGGGTGATTAGAGCTGGGGCTATGGCCTTTGATATTGGTAATTCAGTGAATTTTCAAGTTTGAAATTCATGTATTTTTCGATATGGAAACTCAGACACTTTCTAAATTAAAAATTTGAGTGGTGTTTTGAGTAGAACTCAAGTGCATTTTAAAACTAGAAATTAATGCGCAATTTTTAAAGAGCTCTAAAATAATTCGAGTAACATTTTTAAATAGTTCCAATAAAAATTGAGGGAAATAAAGTTTAAGAATAGTTTAAATAAAGATTGACGTCTCGAAAAATAATACCTGTCGGAAGAATTATATAAATAATACATAAAATTATAATTTTATTGTATACATACATCATAGAATTCATAAAAATCTAGCGCGTTATTCATTTCACAAAAAGTTTCGTAAAATTCCTATTTTAGTTAACTGAAAATCCAAGTTGAATTCATTTCGATTTATAATTTTGTAAAATAAAAAAATCGACGCATGTTTTCCGAATTTTTGAATTTGTGAACTGTAATTCGGACTATGTGAATTATGTGGAGCAGTGTATTATTTAATACAAAACATTTCACAAAAAGTTTCGTAAAATGCTAATTTTAGTGAATTGAAAATCCAAGTTGAATAAATTTCGGTTTATAATTTTGTAAAATAAAAAACCGACGCAAGTTTTCCGAGTTTTTGAATTTTTGTTAAGTGTACTTCGGACTATGTGAATTATGTGGAATAGTGGATTATTTATTACAAAACACAATAAGGTTTAAAATAATTTTGAATCACATTCAAGGTTCAGAATAAATACACATTACAAAGGGTTATCAAAATAATTTCCAAATAATTTCTGACTGAAAATTACATAATTAATTTTTTTGTTGCAGTAATTTGCTTTTACCTTTCATATTCCAAATCTCTCTTATTTTAACTTGTACATATTTATAAATATTGCATCAGACGTTCTGCCTATAATTTCTAATTTAGAATTATACGGATAGACAATTTTTCCATATACAGCAACGTATGTAATATGTTAAGCAACATTTTTAATAAGGTGAATTTAAAATAATATCTTAGTTTTCAAAACCTTTAAAAGTAACATTTGCATTAGAAGCAATATTCAAATTCGGTTACGGTGTGAAATAAGCATGCAATTTTTCAAACAGTAGCACATACTAAATTTCCAACATATTCGTTGGATTTTTTGGTATTGCATTCAATAAACATTGTACTTCAAGACGAAAACATTTGAGATTAATCCCAATTTTAGTTATTTAATAATTAATAAATGAAGCGGCCTCTCCATAATGCTCTAAAAACTATGACCGAAAACAACCCAAAACTGACGATTATAATGAAGTTGCATTCATTTATAAAAACGTTGTTTACATTCTACCAAAAGATTAATATGCCAAGTTGTCTAATAACTGAGAAAAGCCGTTGTTTGTAATGTTCTCCATAAGATTACTTACATGTAAAACCTAGGTTCTCAATTTGAGAATGAGATGTCGCTAGCGTTCACCATTTCTCTTATATACCGGGTGACTATAAATAATTGGCTTAAATTTAGTTAATTGGCAACACTGAGGAACTGGTACCAGATTAACTGTCGTCGTGATTTATGTCTATTAACTTTTCAGATTAGAATATTGTTGTCAAAAAGTGTAACTTACTGAATAATGGCGAACGAAAAATGCTAAATAACGGAGAAAATGGTTACAGCGAAAACCATTTTGAAAACAATTCTGACATGGGCAATTTTTATATTTGACGATTATTTGACAATTTCAAATTTGAAAATCAGTGTACATAATGGAAGAGTTAAAAAATATTGTCAACCTAACACAAAAAATGTCAATCATTTATAGTCACCCGGTATTATATCTAATGTTAACTCTAATCAAAACTAATTTCCCTGAAATATTATCACTTTCGTAAATGTCTGAATATCTGAAAAAACTAGGGAACTTAGTAACATTTTACCGCATTTCCTTGATCGATCGTTGCGACATCTAACGACACAACGGATGAAAAATTTCCCACCTTAAACTTGGATGCTTTTTCATATTTAAAAATACAGAAATTACCACTTTCACTGTTCATGTGTAAATTTATTTATCATTTTACAATAATTTTTAAAACTACTATATAAAAAAATTGTCGTTCCATTCTCCTCAGCCTCGGAGTTTATTAGCTCTGAGCCTTGGATCTCGGAGACGTCCTTCTTCACACTGGTCACACAAGATATCATTATTTTCGTGTCACTTGGCGCACATCACAACTGTCTCCGAATATCAGATTACGTTCAGGTGGTGAGTGTTTTCTCGTTATCGCAACGGATTCCAGCAAGGGAGACAATTTCTCGGATGTCGGGTCCACTCGAGATCGTCATGAATATAGCCTTAATCCCAGCACAGCTGACCGGTTGAGGGCACGACTTGCCAGGCAAATTGAATTTTCTGATTTCTAGCCCGAAGCACGACATCTGCCCCTATCATACCGCTATTTTCTTTGCGATGTATTATCATCGAACTTCGCTACCCGTTATTGACCGAATAGTTCTCAACCCTCTCTTCATAATTCCATTACGAGTTTCGCCGTCTCCGAGAGTATCTTCGTGGCATATTAATGCACTCTATGACAAGTTCAAAATGCATTGATAATGGAAGTGCCACTGATACAAGACCGAATCTGGCGTGGCACAAGGAACACGAGCATCGACCATGACATTTATTAAAGCGTTTAAGTACAACTTTGTCGCATCTCATTGTCGCTCAAAAGTAATGTGGAAAGCTTGAGAAATATCTAAATATGAAAATGGGGCAACCGACCCATCAATTGCGCGTCAGCGTCGTCGCAGCATCTCCATCCAGCGCCCCATTAGTCAATCGCGAGGAATTCGGAAATAAACTGAGCGAATATGTAAAGTGAGTTGATGAATGCGGGACCGCTTCCACCGGAAGGTAAATAGGAGAAACAGGACCGATGTGGCATGAAACAAGAAAATTGCATGTGATGTCTGCGCTCGGTGTATGACGGTCGCTTTTTGGGTAATGGCAGCTCCCGACCATTAATAACCTAGGCTATCCATCATGCAGTCATGGATATTCATGTCGCGCCGTTCCATCGCCAATCCCATTCCTCCTCCGCCTTCTAGGCGCTCGCACGTGCGCGGATTCGAACACTGACACAAGACGGATTTCGCCCATTTACCTACCTCGTGTCTTCGCGATAAAAACAAGACAACTGTAATGAAAGTTGTGTCTCGAGCGGAAGACCTCATCGAATCTGGAACGACAAATATCCGCCCGAAGCATGTTAAACACGTGACTGATGCCGGAGTTTTTCTCAAACGACAAGACGCCGGGTTCGAATTATCAATTACCTTTGATGTCCCACACGCAGACGAGACGGGATAAATCTACATTCGCGAAAAAGGCACTCGTTTTGTCGTTGAACAAGGAAGAAGCCAAAGGGACGAAAGAACGATAAAAAGATGGGACTTGCACAACAATGTTACCTTCATACAATTAATGCTCAGTTTT
Source organism: Eledona agricola (assembly GCA_964023215.1). Lineage (NCBI taxonomy): Eukaryota > Metazoa > Arthropoda > Insecta > Coleoptera > Tenebrionidae > Eledona > Eledona agricola. Next base: position 22,596,988 of record OZ026855.1, read on the forward strand.
TTCTGTCCCCTTTCTTCTTCCCTTCAAAACTATTTCCATCCACTCTAATCCTCTTCCATCCTCATTCAGTATTTCCTCTATCTTTCCTCTTGTCTTAGACTCTCGCATTCATTTATCATGTGCTCCATTGGCTCACGTTCTTCCCCACACATTCTATCTACACTTTCTTTTCTCTTCTTCCATCCAAAACTTGCATTCTTTGTCTTCGTTGCCACACCTAAATCTCGCCATCATTATTTTCTCTCTTCCGCTTTCTCTTTCCAGAAAGATAATATAATAATTAACGGCATATTTTTATAATAAACATACATTTAAATTGGATAAACCTGTATACATATTATGTACACACTAACGTCCCTAACGGTCTAATATCTTTGTTATTTAAAAAGTATTGTTTTTCAAATTTGGTTCGAATATATGGTTGCAAATAACGGATTTGTCTATAATTTATTTACTTTTTCATCTTGTTCATCATGACACGCAGTATATTTTAAATTTTTTCACACAGAATAAAAAACTACCTTCAGAAATATTAACATAAGTTGTTTTATTCTTAATGAAACCCTACAAAAAAAATTAATTATCTATACTACAAAAATGTTCAAATTGTGCTAAAGACATTTTGATGATCGATTATATCACTGCCAAGTTGTAAACGGAACACAATTTGAACATTTTTGTACATCTTGATTTGCATTTTATAATTTTTTTGTATGGCTTACTTAAGCATAAGGAAAATTATGTTTAATATTTGAAAATGATTTTTTTATTCTGTAAAAATATGCTGCGTGTCCTATTTAAAAAATTTAAGTAGGAAAAATTTCCTTTTAAGCAAAAAGTGAAAAAAATAAATAAATAAATTCCTTGGCTGCAACAATATATTTACCAAATTTGAATAAAGTTACCTTTAAAATTACAAAGTTATTCCATCATTCCGAGACTTTATACAAAGTCTGTATAAAAAAATTTAATTAATTTTTGAGCACAGTAAATGTCCATTTTACGTTATGTAGATACAGAACTCCTTTAATTTAGTGAATTACCTACTTAAACACAAAATTTCCTGTATGGCTTCTTTAACCAATTTTAATTTTTAAAGTTTTAAAGGATCGTACCCCACACATCTCTGCGTATAACTATGAAGTAACAAAGTTTGTGATATATTAATCTCAACCCGATCTAAAGTCTGTCTCTGAGCTCTATAGTTTTATTAATTGTTATGTAAAAAGCAAGGCCAATGGAAAGTTGACGTCTTTTAAAAACAAAAGGAAGTGTTGTATCTGATGGGGTTAAGTCAATTCTGGGAATTCAAACTGTTTAACCCTTTTTTTCACCAGTAATAATTTCAAAATTCAAGCAATTGCCAAATATGTCGAACAATTAATCGTGTTCTCTTTAAGATACCCTAAGAAGCATTTAGGTTTTTAATAGATTAACAATACTCCCATTTTTCAATTTTGGGTATGTAGAAACGTGCCCAATTCTAAACTATTTAGAAATTCAATAGGAACCTGAAGAACTATTATTTCTTCTTCAGTTACTAAATTGTTTAAGCTGGTAGCAAGAATAGCAATAGTAAAAAACCTTAAAACTTCATCTGGTGCCCCAATTTTTTTCCCATAAATTTCAAAAACGATATATTTTTTGGCTGTTACTGTTAATGGTTTTTGATAAATTCTGACATTTCCAATGGGTCCCCATTAAAAGAAGAATTCTCGCCATTACAATTCCGATCCGCAAGAATCCGCAAATTCCACTTATTCTGAATTTGTTCTCATATTTTTGAACAAGTTCTAACCACAAAGAAGAAAATTTGATGCAGTTTTGATGCATGTGTTACTACTGGTAAAACCTGTCTTAAATCTCCTCCAGTGACAATTATTTTTTCTCTAAAAGTAATGTTATTTTCCACAATGTCTTGGAAAATGATAACAAATTTGGTACTCACAACAAAACCCTCATATTTAACCTCATTTTTCATTACTACTAGTACTGAAATTGAATATAGCGATTATGTTCCTCATTAAATAAACAATAGGAAACATCCCTAATTAAACATTTATCGTCTTTTAAAATGGAAATAACATTTCGTTCCATAGGGGAAGAAAAATAAACTTTTTTGCTATACGAGATGACGACTTGTATTTTGTCGATGCTAGCACATCTTGCACGTTTCGTTTATATAGGTTGTCCCGGAAACAATGGCATTAATTTTAATCAGTAGTATAACTCGTTAACTCCAACTACTTTTTGCTGTAAACGTTTTGATTTACCGTCATGCGAATGCATTTGTTTATTAGAAAAGCTCACGCAACGTGAAAAATAAGGGTTTGAAAAAATTTTTTTCTCGAGATCGTTTCAAAAAAGGTAAAAATTGAAGCGATATTTCAACAAACAAAAATGTTATGGTGTAAAATGTTCAAGGGTAGGGGTGGTTTTCATCATTCGCAATTTTTAAAAAACAAAATACTCATAACAATATAGTACTAGTATAAATTTATCTACATACAAAGTTTTGTTAAAGGTTCACCCGTTTCTTAATTATTACGAAAAAACTAAATTTAATTTTATACATTGGCGTACTCTCACGGGTCAACGACGCATTTTAGGACAAACGTTTATAGGGTCAAATCGATTTATTTTGATTCCAGAAATCTGTAGTTGTTCCATGTCACCGTTGTTCTAGGACACTCTGTATAACATTGTAGAATTCAAATTGAAAAATGTAGGGCAAATGTAGGGTAATGGGGGCAAAATGCTAAAACAAAATTGCGATTTGGAAAGAATGGTACATAGAAAAAATGTTGTCTCGACGAGTTGTACTACTGGTTAAAATTAATGCCAGTATTTCTGGAACATTCTATATACACAGTGTCCAAATATAAAAACATCAAAGTTATGTTTTTTTCTTATAATGAAACCGCCTTATTTTATTTTAATTTTCGAATTATAAACTATGTTCTGCGTTAAAATTACTTAAGCCATTTTCACGTAACCGTCATGTTTTTTGAGGTGCCATTATTTTTACAAAATTCCTATATGCAATATTCCGTTCATAAATGCATAACTTCTAAATCGTTTAAGGTAACGCTACTGACTTTTTTTGAGTCAAAGTCCTTTGGTCAATTTCAAGTCGTGAAGGGATGTTCCAACGCTTTTCCGTAGCGTTTTTGATAAGCTTTTCAGTACGGTTTGTAGGGTCCAATTCAGGTATTCGAGGAGTTATTGAAGAAATACAATTTTTTAGATGTAACTATGTATTTAATCAACCACTGAAAGTTTCTAGATGACTTGTGCCATCCATACCATATTGAACTATAATACCAAGAGCTTTATGGTCATGATTTTCAGAATCGAATATTTTCATGCATGCTAATTGGACCTCTTTACGCGACATTTTATTTCAAACCAAACACGTAATTTATTGTTGAAAGGAGTAGTTTCAACAATAGAGTGTAATCGTATGCAAATGCTTTAATTTTTATGGAAAGTCATGGCCATTATAGCCCCAGACAAATCCGACTTGCATTTCCAAGTTCCAAACCTCGGCGAGAATTTCAAGCGGAGTTGATAAAAAGGCGCCGCTTCGGGTGCATATTTTCCCCGGACTTTCGGAATTAATTGGCTCCAAGTTTTCGAAAGTAATTAAACTAGAGGTGGACTAGTCTGAATTGTGATCGGGGGCCGTCACCGCCATAGTCACCGGAGTTTTCAGCACGTCCAGAATCGATCGGCGGCGGTTTTTCGAGCAAGTTGGCTAGCTGCATACCGCCGCCGAAATTTATTTTCCGACAATTAATTAACCGAAGGGTTTGAGGCGATTTTGAAATTTTCTTCGCCGCCGATACACAAAAGATTCATTGGGAAGGGAATTGTTTGCTCGAGTCGCGCTTTGTGCGACGGTTTGAGTTATAGCAGGGGCCGTTTTATCGACACGATGTTTGGGAGTTTCGCTGCCGGATTAGTGATTTAACAAGTGCCGGACACGAGCCCTGACGTCGTTGTTGGTCGATGATTGCGTCTTGGAAGGAGCTTTGAAACGGTGTAATCCATCATCAGGAGAGGCGCTTCCGTGTCCATCAAACGAGCCGATGAAGCAGAAAATCAATATCCAAATGCCAGAGGACACGGGGGTGTTGTGCCTCAGGATACATTATGTTGGCCGTCACTGCGAATCATGTCGAATTCCCTTAATGGACACCCAAGCACATTTACATCGTTAGGGTTGAGAAAGTGGCCCAGTTTCCATTGCGACAATCACTTCGATTCACACGCTCAGACGATCCCGGCAAGGGTCAGCAGTTGCCTTTTTGCTCTAATTTTTGTTTAATTGTTTGCCGCTTAACGAGGCTCGTCGCGGCGGCGTTTCAAAATTTATGGTCACTTGAGGAGTCGCCCCAACTTTTAGTCGATCGATTTTGGTCGGGTGAAAGATGGTCAGTTTGGTCAGTATTCATAAGTCCCAAATGCTGTTAGAGGGTCCCGAATCAAATCTGATTGATGAATTCGCGTCAGTTCGTCGGGAGGTTCGTGGTGAAGATGTGCCGTTCACACCGTACCAAATGAAATTATCGGCGTTTTCGCCGAAAGTTTCCATTCGAAATTTTCTTTTAAAAATCAAATGTCCCAAACGAAATTATTCCGCCTCCCCGTGTTCGATATTAAGACGGAACAGTGCACATTGTCCGCTTTATTAAGCACGGAAAAAATCGAAGCGGACGGCGTCCTCAATTTTTTTCCGAAACTCTCAATTGCATAAAAGAGCTCATTTACAAGTCGTTGTTGGCGAGGAAGTGCGGCGGTGCGAGCTCATCGGAGAGCTTTAAGGATTATGTTGCTACTCTGCAAAGTAAACTGATTCCTAATTATTGCAAGACACAAATTTAACTTTGTGTGGAAACAGGATCGCTTAAAACACCAAAATAGGGATCTGCTTGGGGTACACGTTACTTACTCAACTTATAAACACAAGTATTTGAATTAAATTCCTAATTACAGAGCGGCGCTGAAAATGATGTGGATTCGCTTCTTAAAAATTACAAAGTACGTGGGTCAATTGAAATGAATAGAAATAAATCGACTTGAAAACTAAACCAGACGTTCAAAAACACATGATACTCAAAATATATAAAAAGCACTTCTTCCTTCCCTTTTCGTACCTATTTGAGCCATAATTTAAAAACAAAAGAAAGAATAACACGATCTTATTCAGGTTTTTGAGCCGCATTAAGGGGGATGTAGTGAGCGATGATGTATGATAATAATGGGAATTCAATTGGAAAAACCCGACTAAGATCGGTATTATTAATAACACCGACCGTGAAAGCTTACACACTTTCATCAAAAGAAAGAAGTCAACTTTAAAAACGAAATCAGAACAGATGAAAAAATCAAAGAAAACAGACGTTTAAATGAAGGAAACGAAGTAGACTGTAAAACCGGAAGACCAGAACGAACAAAATTAGTATATGCTCCTTTAAATTCGTTTTCGGACCGCTTATCCATTTTGTTTGCTTTCCTTTGACGAGCTTCCATTTAAAAAATACTTCTTCTAAAAATACCCTTTGGACCTTTGAACAGTTTACACAAATGTCACATTTTTTAGTTTTTGTAAACACAATGAGAGTTGTGAGTATGTAAGTACTCGTATTATTAGTCGGGGTAATCAGGGTGTATTTCTAGAACGAGGTTTTCTTCCACATTCTCTTTATTCGACAGATACGATTTTCTACAGACATTCATTACTGCAGATAATAAACAATCCAAACAATGGAAGCACAATGATTCTCCGCGTTCGAGGCAAATAAGGTGGCTTCAGCTGGAAAAGCCATGGCCTGAGTTCTTTGGGATTCAAGTGGCATTATTATATTTGACGACCTTACAAAGGGTCAGAATATAATTATACTACTACGCTCACTTATCTATCACTAGAACAAATCGAAACGAAAAATTCTTGAAAAAAAGGCAGGGTTTGGCGAAAAAAAGTCTTTCGTCACGACAGTGCAGTAACACGTCCCGAATTACAAACTTAAAAATTGAAGAACTGGGATTCGAGTTGATTGCCGAGGCCCCGCATTTTCCAGATATGGCCCCCTCCAACTACCATCTGATTCCAAATTTAGAAAAATTCTTGGCAGGACAAATATTTTCAACAAATGACTATGGATGCTTGTTTGCATATTTCGACAAATCGGTCTACAAAGAGGGCATGACGAAGATGGAACAAATGCATTGTATTTGGAGGATATTATGTGGAAAAATAAAACGAATTTTTAATTAAGCAAACAATTGTTTCTATGACATCCCTCGTATATCTCCTTCAGATTGCCAATTCTGCCGCGCTTAGCAAGAAGGTCGTAACTGCGTAACTGGTGATTTTGCGTAAATCAAGGTTTTATAACTTTTACCGTTTTTTTCTAGTTTTGAGTTCGGCTATGGTCCAGCTCTTCTTAAATCAAAACATGTGTTTTTTCTCTTTTTTTGGAACTCTTGAGTTGTTATAAGTTTAAGGCTTTAAGTACTGAAGACAGTTTGCTTTGTTCCTCGTAATAATATATGCGCATTGATATTAAAGCTTTAGTTGGGAACTAGGGAAAATAAAAATACAGAAAATATTGTTTTTCCGTTTATTTTGACCAGAACCGAACCCGATCAATATTATTAGAGGACTTACTATATATTTCTTAAGGCTCGTGTACACAAGCAATAAACATGCGACACATTTTGCGAACTAAACTTGCATGACTGTTTACACTAGCAGCAATTTTATTTGCAAATAGTTGTGAGAGAAATTTATCTGATTACAAGTTGTCAGGAATTGCTAACATTTTTTGTTTAGCTAAATAAATAAATATTAATAATAATAAGCGTTTTTTATTCAACATAAAATTGTTTTTTTTGTTTAATAAAATTGTTTTAATGATAAGTAGCCAAATAAACATAACATTTAGATAAAGATCTGAAATTTTGTACTCCGCATTAGTCGGTTTTTGTGAATTCAAACAAAATATGGACATTGTTGTGCCGCTTCCGGTTTAACCGGAAATTAAAGCAACTTTCTTATTGTAAATGGCACCCTCTATTTTTTATTTCATATTCTTAATCGCCTTTTTATTCTGATTCTTGTAGACCTATGTTATCGATACTTGTCCCTGACAATTTAGGAATTATGTTTAAAATGTCAATTTCAGGATGCTTTCCGAATTTTAAATGTTTTCCAACGGTTTTAATGAGTACGCCATAAAAGAACAAAAGAAAATTGTATCATTTTGCACGTCTATAGTTATTTCTTATCATGGAAAATTATCCATATTTAGTTATTTTCTATTTGTTTGCCAGTGTGAAAGAATAATCGAAAAAAGTGTTTGGGCGTTTAATGTCAAATATGCTGGTCTACTAGGAATGGCATGAGAAAATTTTTCACGAATTAAGAGCAACTTCTTTATCTTCGGTCAAGTTGTTAGTCCAATTTCACGAAAAAAACCTTTAACTGGAGATGCAGATCGAATTAAACGTATTGGGTATTTCGAAGCATATCCTCGTGCTTCTATCTGAACCGCTTCTATGGATTTGGGGCTATCTTATTTCATCATAGATATTGTCATTTTCACTTCGCCATATTGATCAATGCTCAAAGTTGCAATGATACAGTTTTTTCCTCAATCAAGTGAAATAGAAAGTTGGTTCTAACTTTCTACTTTTGATGCCGCAAGTTTCGCTTCTTATGTCCAAACCGTTTTTCCATTAGAAAATTGAAATTTCAAAGATAACAAAATTCATAACTCCTCTACCAGAATCAGAATAAAAAGTGGCACAACAGTGTACATATTTTGCTTTAAATTAAAAAAACCCACTAATGCGGGGTACCAAATTTCAGATTTTTATCTCAATGTTAAGTGAAAAACATTTAATGAACGGGCTCCAAAAATCACCCTATAGTCGCTCTACGATGGAAACGGACGGGCAATATTGAGTTATAATCCGCGGGGATTTTAAATTTTTGTTGCTTCTCGTTATCAATGTAATTACTGTATTTTACTTATTAATCATTACTTACCGTACTTTTTACTTTATGAACTCTGTAGCATTTCGAATACAACCATATATATATATTTTATAAACACGAAATTGAGTAACTTCATACCTACATTAGGGTTGATATATGGATAAAGATCAAAGAATTTTGGTATCAAAAAAACGTCTTTAATGTAGCAGAACAATAATACACAACACAAATTCTATAAAACAAATAGTTTTATATAAAAGCTATCTGTAATTTTGATGTATAAAAATTTTTATATACCGATTTGTGTTCACTGCCAAGTTGAAGTGTATTAAACTAAAACTAGTCTATTTGTCTACTTATTATCGGTATATTCGGTAGTTAAATTTGGTATCACAGGTAAATTTTTTGGTATCCTCTTTTTTTTTTCCTAAAAGGAATACATTTTCTATTAATTCTTACCAATAATATCATTTTTAATCTTTAATATATGTATAGATCAAAACGAGATTGTCAATAATATTATTAAAGTCACTCAAAATTTTTAATAATTCGGAGATGGGTTACAAAATGATTCAAGGTATATTAATTTTTGAATAAATGCAATGCAATGTATGTCGCAAACTTATTGCTTGTGTGCACGAGCCTTTAAGATGTACATACAAGTGGATCCACGTGGGTTGTTTTTGCAGAATATACGTAATGCTAACATATACAAATATGAAATGGCGCTCTTGGTACATACATATACAGTGTGGATCAAAAGGTTGGAACTAATTCGATAACTTTTTGTAGGGAGCGACAGAAAAAATCGCTTGGACACGTGAATTTCTAATTTTAAATGCGCTAATTCGTACATAAAAATTTACTTTGATATGTCATCTCTTTCAAGGCCATGACGTCATATCAATTTTTTTTTAAATGGCGACTATAATTTTTGTTTGCGTCATTTTAAAGAGCAAAAACAATAAAATTTGTAATGTGATACATAATACTATATTTTTGAGAAAAAAATTATTTTTTTGTTTGTTATTTAGTAATTTAATGATTTTAACAATAGCAGTTTATTTAAATAACATGAAAAATTTACAAAATAATCAGATTAAATGGTCAAACTGCCTACCTTCTTCAAGTTGACAATGACTAAGACGATGTTCAAAATTTATTTAAAATTTGTGGGGTGATTACCAAAATTTCTAATTTTTAAATTTTCATTTTTTCTCAAAAATATTGTTATGTAAGCTGTTACAAATTTTATTGTTTTATATGCAAAAAACCATGCTCTTTAAAATGACGCAATAAAAAATTAGGGTTGCTATTTAAAAAAAATTAAAATGACGTCTTGGCCTTGAAAGAAATGACATAACAAAGCAAATTTTTATGTCAGAATTAGCGCATTTAAAATTAAAAATTCACGTGTCCAAGCGATTTTTTCTGTCGTTCCCTCTAAAAAAGTTATCGAATTAGTTCCAACCTTTTGATCCACACTCTATATAAATCGTTTTATTATCTATCGGCCTTAAGACTCCTAAACAAGCATAACATATAACAATTCAACTCAATATAAAGTTTCTTCCAACACACTTCTTTGTCTTCTTTTACTGACTCTACCTCCTCTCTTTCACAACGTTTCTCATTCATTCCAGTCCTCTTCCATCCTCATTCAGTACCTCATCTCTCCTTTTTTCCTCCTGTCTTAAACATAGGTACATACATTGAGAGTCCTTACAATATGTGGACAGTACCAGCAGAGGGAGCTGTCATCCCCACCAGAGGGTTTTGGCCCCACCCAAGGGTGGGCTTGTAAATATCTTATAAATAGGAATGTAGCAATAGGAAATAATAATATAATAACTAAATCTTCAGTAATAACCAAATCTTCAATATAATCATTTTTAAATCATCAACGCGAAATCATTTTTCCAATCCAACCAAAGTGCTTGTCTAATATGCTTTGAACATAAGCATCGAGAGACTTAAAGTGAAACCTTTAACCGCGATCACACAATATGTATGATGAGAGGTTGGATCTGATTTTGTTATTTGGTTTATTCTGATGATTGTAATTCCAACGGTTCTAATCCACTCAATAATAAGTAGAACTAGTTTTTGCTCCAACATATCTCGAAGCTGTTGGTTGTTGGTGTTTAAGCTTTAGGGAAACGAAGGTAGATGGTTTAGAGGTTGTTTTTTGTTGCAGGCGAAAAGCCGTACAAGTGCTCGTGGGAGGGTTGCGAGTGGCGATTCGCCCGATCGGACGAATTGACCCGGCACTACCGCAAACACACGGGCGCGAAACCCTTCAAGTGCCGCCACTGTGACCGCTGCTTCAGCCGTTCTGACCATCTGGCCCTGCACATGAAGCGTCACGCCTAGACGGCCTACCTCTCCGCCGCATCACTGCCAGTTACCGCTAGTGTACATACCATTTAATTTAGATAGGTGTGGATATAGAAGGACAAACACATCATAATACACACTAGTTGCGAGGATTTCCTCCTCAGTGATGTTCATTCCTGTGATCGACTCGGTCGGCTAGGGCCGAACACACACACACACAGACA